>CAWVOI010000079.1:0-1200000 GCA_963930915.1 Forcipomyia taiwana | reverse complement strand
TTTGAATGCAATTTTGACTCTCAATATTGCTGCTCAAACTCTCAATGAACGAGCAGATTTTTAGTCCACTTTGAAGGTCATTTTATCCCCAGACGCATTGTGAAACGTTCCAGATTAAGTCGAAATTTTATCAAGAAAAAATTAACATGTAGAAATGTTCATGAGAAATAGCTTCTGTGCGATATGGAAGTAGAGAAACAAGAACAACTTGTTCAAATAAGGAGATATGAAGCGAATCACAGAAATAGAAAAATGGCACATTTCAGAACTGAAATTACAGCCGCATCTATACACAATGCCGCCCGCCGAAACGCGCAGTGGCCCCGCGGCGCGTTTTATTATCATCGAACTCGCGGCATTCGCGACTGCCTCTGGGTGATGCAAATGCCAGAGACGGAGCCAAGGCTTCTTTCTCCGCTTCACACTTGGCCTTCTTGCTCGCTTGCGGCCCGTCGCTGACCAGCCCGAAACTTATTTTTAACCAGTTTTTCTCACAAACTTTGTGTTGTTTTATTTCATTAGCTCATATCGCAGCCGTCAATTGTTATTGTTGTTGTTGAGGAAAAGTTGTTCATGCAGGAGGCCTCTGTGTATATCGAAAGTTTGAAAATCTGCACACCATCGAGCGACCCGATTCATATACACTTTACAGATTATCGACTTGCCGATGTTGATTTATTTTAATCTACTTTGAAAATCCATTTCGCGATGCTTCAAGCCACTATAGAAAATTTGCTAATTTTAGAATGGAGAACTTCTACTCGTTTCTTTTGATTTTTATGTCAATCGATGCGCGTATTTCCACTTTATTTTGACTTTTACCTTTGACTCGTTATTCCACTGGCAAGTGACCTTTAGACAATTCGGTTTTCAGGTTTCAGCAGAAGTCACCTCTGTGCTTTAAGTATTTCAGTCTCACAATGAAAACTCAAGAAGACAGCAGATTTTTGTCAACAACCTCGCAATTTTTTATTCAAAATGATACTTTTATAGAGTAGAGAAGCGCAAGTTTTTTTTTTTTTGCGATTTGTTTCAACGTTCGCGCTACTCGGAGAACCGCGAAAATATTTCACCCGACTACCTTGCTTGAGGTGATCAACTCTACTGCGAGCAAGCTTCTATTTGCCGTACAGCTGACGGCGTAGGAGAGAGCCGCGAGACATAGCTGAGAGAGGAAAGCATTCAACGATGTGCCGGCTGGTACGTGGAGCTGAGGTGTAACGTGCGTAAACCCAAAGTATTTGTAATTTATGACCGCTGTAATGATGATTATATGTAAAAGGTTGAGTGAAAGACAATAAAGTGGAGGGCAGCACTCGTCGCTCGACTGTTTTGTGTGCGTTGATCTAGATTTTTTATCACTTCATTGTTTATTCGCACTTGACCCCCAATAGCTCGGTTCTGCTGCACTCACGAGATAAACAATTTAATGGGGTCTCAGAGCAGCGCTTGTCTGCCTGTCTCGATGTCAAGTCCTTTCGCAGCTAGAAGAAAGACTTTCTACCTAACCTTGATTTCACTTGAATGACAATTTTGAAACTTCCGACAGTCACGCAAAAAACCAATAACTTCGCCACGTTCACAACTCATTGCCGACCCTCTTGATACACCACCTATCTGTTTACATGCCGCAACACCAGAACATTTCATGCTAGTGCCTTCAAGAGCGCAACAGAGAGGCAGCACGAGTTTCTCACCGCAAAACTACATACTATTTTATTTTATGCACTCTTGAGTCCGAGCAGTTTCGAGTCTGTTCCCACTACTCACTACACAAAAAATCCCCTTCTCAATTGTCGAACTTTGTCATTTGTCATGACCACTGAGGAAGGTACTAAATTTAGCTCTTCAGATCTGCCGAGAAGTACCTGGCCTTCGAATTATCCGACAAGGAATCCAACGTGTTCTAGGGACGTGGATGAGTCTTGAACTTGAGGCTAGTTGGTGTAGATGGTAACGTGGAATTCGAGGGGGTTTTGGGATTTTTCAGATTTTTGAGACTTGCAAGACTTAAATTTTCTTTCGACCGCACGTAAAGAAAATTAAAACAAGACTACTTCGACTCTGAGCGAAAAATTGTGTGTGAATCTGTGAAAATAGTCACTTCTATTTATAATCCCGTCCAAATGATGTTCGATAGGTCGGTTATGCTATTTGTGCACAAGAATGCTCTCAATGTCCATTTTGTCTGTTAAATTCAGGGTGGTCTTAAATCACAGTCTCAGTCTGGATTTCCCCATTGAGAGATATGCATCGAAGGGTACTTCCAAAATAAAAGACTCTTTTATGGATTTTGGGCTTTACAAAAACTCTTTTGCAATTTCTGTTTGTGTGTGAGAGTACCTACAAAAGAATTAGTCGAATTTGTGTGTTGCGATAGTGAATGCATGGTATTCTCGATTCATCAAATTCGAATGTTTGCTTCCCAGAAAATGAGATTTCTGAGAGCCAATTGAATCATCATCGAGCAAACACAGAAGTCATGGACAAACACTGATTCAGGTTTGTGGCTACCACGAGCCAGATGAATTCGTCCAGATGATCTTATTGAATAAACACGAGGCGAGAAAATAATTCGTTTGAATCGTTTTCTTCACTTTCCTTTGAAACCGCGCTCAAGAAATTAAAACTCGCAGAATTTTAGAAAAACAGTCCCTTAAAATCAGGCTCAATTTTTAAGTTATCTGAACTCCTTTAGAGTTTAAGAAGTGTTTTTAAGGCTAAATATTCATTGAAAGATACTCCTAGTTTAGCTACAAGAACGACCAGAAAGGATAAATGGACGGATGCAAGTTATCTCGGAACAGCCTTACAGGCGAAAACAACTTACCATTCATGGATATTCGTGTCCCTGATATTCTTCTCGTTGTCGCTCCTTCGATACTTATAACTTCACCATTTTAAAACATGGTTTATTGCAGGAAAAGTGAATTTTGTCGCGATAGAAAATAAAAACACAGCTTCAAAGCCAACATTTGCGCAACTGCGCAATGACAACAAACATCAGCTGTTCGCTGTCAAAATACGAGAAAAATAAAACACTCAAATACAGGATCGAATAAGCATTTTGTTGTACTACGCTAATTTAACCCCACAAATGTACTCGTCCATGATCAAAGAGCATCAACGCCAAATAGCAGCACGCAAAGAAGAACAAGAGCGCCTTAGAAAGGAGGCCATTTTGGCATCAAACGAGCTAACATCCAATCTCGTCGACCATTTGAACGTGGGAGTCGCGCAAGCTTACCTCAACCAGAAGCGGCTGGACGCCGAAGCCAAGCAGCTACACGTTCAAGCCAACAACTTCGCCAAGCAGACGCACCAGTGGCTCAACCTAATTGAGAACTTCAATCAGGCTCTCAAGGAAATCGGAGACGTCGAGAACTGGGCGAAGACGATTGAGTCGGACATGAAGATAGTGACTTCCGCTCTTGAGATAGCCTACAAATCAGCTCGAGAAAACCAATAAGATGTCATCTAAACAGAGATATTTTAAGAATCCGTACGAGGACTTTATAGACGGCCAAAACGTGGAACTGGACAGAGAGAAAATTGTAGGGCTCATAAAAGATTACGTCGAGAAAATCCAAAGTAACACAAAGCCGCACGAGAGCGATGGCCGAGGAGACTTGTACGTCGGAGATGCAGGGATCGCCTACATGTTCCTCAAGCTCCACAATTCTGAGCTCCATGGTGACTATCCGGCCCTCGAACTGGCTTCAACGTACATCGACAAGGCTAAGAAGAACGCCTCCCAAAACCCAGAGAAGCAAGCCGCTCTTTTGAGTGGCAACGCTGGTATCAACGCAGTCGCTTTCGCGGTCTCTAAGACACTCAAGAAAGGGGACGAGCAGAAAAAGGATCTCAAGAGGTTCCTCGAGGGCTTCAAAGTTTGCTCCAACCGCACCTTCAAAGTCGACGAGTTCCTGGTGGGAAGAGCGGGATACCTTGCGGGCTGCTACTTTGTCAATCAGGTTCAGCCCGGGGCCATAGACTTTGTCATCATCTCCACACTGACGTCCATCATCCTTGCAAGGGGGCAGAAATACTCGTCCACAAAGGACTCGGGCATACCTCTGATGTACCAGTACCACGGCAGCGAGTATCTGGGGGCTGCTCATGGCTTGTTCTCGATACTGTGGGTTCTGCTCGAGGGCACTCAGAGCGAGACCAACTTGATCTTGATAAAAGACACCATCGACTCGCTCATGAGACTGCAGGACGAGAACGGCGACTTTCCCACCAAGTGGAGCAGCCGGGACAAGAAGCTCGTCCACTGGTGTCACGGCAGTCCTGGGGCTTTCTACCTGTACGCAAAGGCCTTCATGGTGTTCAACGAAAGCAAGTATCTGGAGGTGTGCCAGAAATGCTGCGACTCTGTGTGGGAAAAAGGGCTGCTGCTAAAGGGGCCGGGCATCTGTCATGGAATAGCAGGCAATGGCTACACGTTCCTGATCATGTACAGACTCACGGGGGACTCAAAGTACCTCTACAGAGCTGGGAAGTTCATGGAGTTTCTCGACCACGACGAGTTCAAGCAAGACGCGCGAACCCCCGACCGCCCCTTCAGCTTGTATGAGGGTCTAGCCGGAACCGTTTGCTTTCTCATGGATCTTCTGAAGCCAGACCAAGCCGCTTTCCCCTTCATGGACATCTTTTGTTCTTCTTCGTAATCTCTGTGAGCTCTATCTAATTAAATGAAAATAAAGTAACTACGACAGACCTTTTCAAAATTGTTTCAACATCATGGCAGTTAAAAACTATAGAAACGCGGCCGCTTTACGATAATTTCATAGCGTTTTAGCCAATTCAAAAAGATTTTAAATTTTTTAGAAAATCGCTGATATCACTGTGATGCTTAAATTCATAACCTGGGGAGTTGTTTTATTACGTCAACGTAATAGAAAACGGGAAATTTTTCTATCGACAGAGTTAAGGGCGTTCAAGGGACAGGGTTTCAAGATGCATGTCAATTCATCAATAATTGTGCTTTAAACCTTTGCCTTTCTCCTCTACTTGTTTTTCTTTAAATCCAAAAATTTCTCCTCACACATTGTTCACCTTAAAAATAAAGTGTATTAGAGCCAACCGTTATTAAATGACTTCAAAGTTATTATATGTTTTGGGAGTAAATAAAATTTTAGAAACGTAAGCATTGGCAAGACTAGGAGACTAGGATGGGCAACCGATACTGTCCTAAAAGGCACATAATCATAGCTAAAACAGAGCTCACTTTGACCTTTAGGCGTGCTCTAATTTTCACTCCAGGAAACGTCAATAACGAAAAATAAAATGTTGATTATTTGAATTTGAGACCTCTTCAAACTATAGAGACCCCTGAGCTTAGTTAAGAAAAACATCAAAACTTTTCCTGAAATTTTTGTTTTACTTTTTAGTTTTTATTATTCATTATAGTATAATGTTTTATATGCTATATTGTTGTATGTATAATATACTTTTTATATTCTTACTTTGGTGACAATTTTCGCTACAAAATAACAAAAAATACACTTTTTTTTCTAAAAATTACATCGTGAAATACAGTTTTCCATTTTCATTTCATTATGTTCATTACAAGAATTAGACGACTTTAAACTTTAGCATTACTTTAATTTAGTTTAGTTTCTCAATAGATAGAATTTGAAAGGTTCTGTACTTCAGGGATTTCGATAATTTTTCTTTCCTTCCAATTTTCCTCTTGTGTGTTTTAAAGCTTTGAGCAGATCGTAGTAGAAATATAGAATAGGTTGTGTGATAGAAATATATCGTAATAGAAAACCAAACATTGTATTAATTTTTTTTGCATATTTTTATGATTTTGCATAGAAAAACAGCGAATATTATCACACTAACACAACATCTCTTTCTCATTTTAATATTAAACTTTATGCATGCTGATGGTTGAATGGTTAATTACTTTAATTACGTTATGCGTGCCTCTGATGCGAACTCATTAGAGGGCTCTTCACTTCAGAACTTCATCATACAGGAAAATGAAACGTGAGAGGGGTGGAAATGTACAACTGCAGTTAAGGCAAATTAGAAGTGTATTAAAGTCAAAGTATGTAGTTTATCACAAGAAAACAACGAATATATAAAGACAAATTTGTGCTACGTCCATAACAAGCATATACTCGTATAACGTGAGATTAAGAACATCCAACGTGTGGTTTACCATCTAAACCCATAGCCTGATATTACTAGGAAAATTTTTCATTAAACTTGCAGCTACTCAAAAACTCTGGCTAGTTGGAAAGAAAATTTCTTATCTTTATCAGGCTATGCATTTAGGTGACATTGACATATGTCGAAGATAGTAAGATAGGGAAGCATTGCTCTGTTGGATTGTTGATGCACAAAAGATGCCTTCAAAGCTCCGGCGTAAATTTCCATTTTGCCGCAGCGTTTCAACGTAAAACTGTATAGCTACAGGAGGAAGCATGACAAGCTGCTATGGGTTGACTTTGAGCTTTCGTTTCTTGTATAAAATTTACTTTACTCTCTTTACGTTTGTGTCTGTGTGTACTTTAAGCTCATTTTCCTAGGTTCTTGTGTATTAATTTGGCTTCTTTTGTAGCTTTGACTATGTTCGCTAAGATTATACAATTCACTATTACAAAATTATATCCGATCATCATGTTCTAGGGTTCCTCTTTCAAGTATGTATGTTATGTAAAAGTTTGTGCATCTTGTGATTGATCATCAGTACGTATGTTGTTATCCATTTTGTCGCGAAGGTTCCAAAAGTAGTTTTCGAGATGACCGCAGCGGGCTTCGAGATTTGCTGAAAGTGGGTTCGGGGTTTGAAAACGAGACACAGGCTGATCTATCTAAATAAGCGCATATGTGTGTGTGTAACTAAAGCCATTAAACCATTTTTTTGTTAAGTATAAAAATAACTAAGCGATAGTGGTAATCTGAAATAACTTATACCTAGAGGCCAACAAATTAGTACTTTTAACATCATTTTTACAAATCTTCATATTTTCATTTAAAACGGTGAACACATTTTAACGAGTGGCTTGACTATTAGTGACTATAACCATTATTACGTCCGCGAAAAAATACTACGAAATAAAATTGCAACCGTTCACTCATAAAATATTCTCTCTAGTGGTAAAACGCAGGTCGTAAGCATAAAACTCAATAAACTATGCATGTATGTAAAAATAAATACTGAACAAAAATAAAATCAAATATTTAGCTTGCAAACTTCATCTTCTTAGTAAACGTAACAAGTTTTCGCATTGCTCGTACAGCTATTTTTGTTGTCAATATATGTATGTATTTTCAGTTTGGTTCTGGTCTTCAATTTTTCTTCTCTCTAAAACGTAAATGACCATGTCTGGACGAATCAATAAGTGTACGTGCGAGTTTTCCCGCACACGAGTCTCTTAAAGTTTTAGTAGTTTTCTCAGTTTCTTATTTCCTTTGAAAGAGCAATGATCGGTGAAAGTATTTACAAAGTGATGAACATTTCCAGAAACTTTTAATCTTTTTCGCATGGAAATTGTAAGTAAATTTTAACCTTTATATTAGTTTACAATATTTAATCAACATTTATACTTTTTCTTATGGCTAGTATATATTTTGTTCGAAGAGCGAAGGGCCAAGTGTCAGCAGAAGGTGAAGGTCAGGAGGCGCATTCCCAATTTTGGCAGTCATTATGTCTCGATGATTCGAATTAGCGAGTCTGTTCTATAATTTAAATTTTTATTTTATATTTTGGAGTAAGCCCAGCCCTCCTGCCTTCTTTGGCTGCGTCGCTAGTTTAAGGTTTGAAACACCAAAGAATTATTCAGAATGAGGGGAAACCCAAACTGGAAGGGGTAGAGAATTGAAGGCTAATCAACTTTAGATTTTACATCCTCCTTACTCTCTGGAGTCTTTCAATTTGGACCGAAATGATCAGAACTCCATAGGTGGAGGAGTTCAACCGAAATGATGCTGCTCCCCCGCTGCTTCCCAGCACCCCGCAGTTCGAACATTTTCTACTTAAACATTTATAATTTTTAGTTTATTCCATTATATCTAGAGTTTTATGCATGTAATGTGTGGTTGTGTGTGTGTTCTTTTGTTAATGTTTCTTCTCTTTTTGTAATCATCGTTAGTACTCACTAGATAATATTCTTTTTTTATTCAATTTATCTATAGTAATTCTTCATTTATATTGCAACATATATAGTGTATGCATTCCATCTACTTTCCGACAAGTAGAAAGGTTGTAATGATATAAAGAAACAGAATTTTGATCAGTTTTGCTGCTTGATTTGCACCTTTCAATCGAATTGGATACTTGAATTTGTTTCACGGGCGAGAGATGATAATTTTAGTATAACAATTACTGTAGTGATCTGATATCTATTTTTATTACGTTTAAATGTAAATTTTAAATTTCTGGTGATGATTGATTTTCTTTTTCTCTCAGATTTAATTTAACTATTGTTAATTTAATTCACTATTTTCACTTTTATATTTTATTTATTTTAATTACTTTAATTCAATTCTAAGTAAATTGCTGTAGACACGACGACGACGATAATCTGACAGATATTTTGTTGTTGTTGTTGCTGCTGTTTTGTGAAGTGGTTTTTAATTGTCTGCAAGACATCAAGGCAAGGAATTAGCTAAACTGACTGATGGCGTTCTGTAGGTGTAGACTTTTCTCGTAGAGAATTATTTAGACTAGAGCAGGAACGAAATTGAGGTATTCCGAATGACGTTGAGTGAAAAAAGTTCTTGGTTTTCTCAATCAAAGAAAACGTTCCCGTTCCCGCTCCCGCTCTAGTCCATCTAGCTCTACCGTAATACTCTATCAACACTGAACTGCAAACAATGACATGTCAGTTCGAGCTCATTAAAATTCAAATGTATATCAGAGTAAATAGACAATGCATCGGGTAGCTAGAAGCTGATGCAAAAATTTAATGAATGAGAAAGCTATTTATAGCCGAAGCGAATGAACAAGAATAAAGTAGCTTCGCTATTTATAGATCTTTGGCGTTCATCGTCCACGCCATAACCGTTGATTAAAAGAGGCAATACACAGATAGAGACGGTGTGTAGGGCAATTATGATGTAATGAACTGAAGATGGTGAGGTGATACGAGCCGCTGCCACTTAGCGAATGTAAATATTGCAAAAGGTGAGATGAAAGTGTTTCAAGGCAGCCAGAGAGGCGGATGACGTGGCGTCCGACCCGTTCTGGCCTCAATACGGAGAATTTCGACTTACCTATAAAAGTTCATATTGACGAAGATGCATTCTCTGAATGATATCACGACAGTCATTAAATACTCGTTTGATATTTTCAGTATCGACAGCACAAGTGAAATGTGGGTAGCAATAATGTTTTCCATCACCACTTGCAGTTGAGATA
Source organism: Forcipomyia taiwana (assembly GCA_963930915.1). NCBI lineage: Eukaryota > Metazoa > Arthropoda > Insecta > Diptera > Ceratopogonidae > Forcipomyia > Forcipomyia taiwana. Next base: position 1,190,621 of record CAWVOI010000079.1, on the reverse strand, counting down.
CGCTGAAAGTTTTACAAGAGGATTAGAACTCTGTACCTTTTGAGGAAGCGGGCTGTTGTTAATTGCAGGAAGAATGACGAAGTTTGAGGGATTGATTCCTCTAAGCTTGTAACCAGGGCGTGCCCAGAATTATTTGATGTAGTGCTTTGAGAACCATATACTTCAATTAATTCAGAGGTAAAGCAGGCTCTGAAGAAAATGATGCTAGAAAATTTCGGTCTTCGATCGATTTCTACTTTATAAGTTCAGTTAAAGGTAAGGAAACCTTTAGCTCTAACCCATAAATTTTCCCCCAAAATTCAAGTAGAGCAATCATGGTTGGGAATTCAAACCCGAAAATATTTTAAAAAGAATCTAAAATTGTACTTACTAAAAATTCATCTCTAATAAAATATTTGGCTCTAATTACTTCAGGATCATCACCGGCTTCGGCAACTGCATCAGCTGAAATTCAAAACGTACTGCAAACGTGGCTCTTTTTGGGTGGAATAGGAACTTACCAGGTGTGCGGTATCGATTAAATTCAGCAAAGTAATCTGATAACTTACTTTTCCCTGCTTTGATTTTTTCCGCTAACAAATCTTGCTTATTTAGAAAAAGAATTACAGATATAGTACGTAACCATCTGAAAAGAAAGCGTTTGTTAGCTACGTTTTATATTTTTCGCTTTGAAAACCATTTACCTATTGTTCCAAATACTTTTGAATAAATCAAGTGACTCCCTTAGTCTATTTTGTGTCGGATCTTCGCGCAACACCATATTATAGCTAGAGCAGGCTGTTACAAATATGATTGCTGTAACATCGTTAAAACATTGAATCCATTTTCGTCGTTCATCTCGCTGACCGCCGACGTCAAACATGCTACGAAAACAATCAATATGAAGCAGGGATATCTGGAGTTTCGATAGGTAACTTACTGGAAATTTACTTTATCTACTTGAAACTTGGTTTCAAAAATACCAGATGTCAACACACGACATCTTAAAATATCTTGTTCTGTTGGTGTATAATTGGGTTGCTTTACAACACTCACGCGGTCAAGAAAGCTGCAAAGAAATATCAATTATTAGAACATTCATCAAACTAATGTGAAACGGATTGTAAGGCCATGTTTATTAGACATTTCTATTTAGTCTAATTGGAATCTGATTGGATTCGGGCCTCCTTTGATGCATATCTAACTTTCTTAAACTTGTTTCACAACCCCTCTTCCAGCAGGGAAGGAGGTACATAAATACTTTGAGGATTTTTGTCATATTTAGCGATACTTACTATTTAGCACAATCGATCAATTGATATTCATTTGAGCGTTCAAATGTCTGCTGCACACCGCGGTCTTTCCACAAGATTTCCGTGTGCTCGTAAAACTCAGGTGGATAGTTGAAGTCAGGATCTGCAAAGAACGGAATGTCACAAGTGTTTCTGCGTTTCGGTTTTTGGCGCTAGGTTGATAAGCATATTTATTGTTATCTCTTTGATGCATGCCGCATCGAGTCGCGCGCGTCTAACTTTTCGTGGTATAAATAGAAATAGACAATTCGGTGACTCATCAGGGTACTTACTTGAGGCGTAATCTTGTATGTAGTCGACTCTAAATTGATTTTCTGGATGTTCTAATTGTACGGGAGGCGTTAATGTGCTCATAGCGCCACTAATGGTCTGGAAGGGGAGAAGAAAGTTATGCCGCTGGCAAATGCAAGGGAACTAGAGAGTCCTCACCAGAATTGCATCACGAATGTTTTTCTTGATATCCTCAATCTTCTGCCGCTTCTCCGGCTCCGAGAACCCATTGACGTGCAATATCCGCATCTGTTTCACGATTGTCGACTTCCCAGATTCACCGGCTCCCAGCAACAACAGCCTGTGCGTTGCCCTGTAGACTTGCTTGTCCTTCTGCAGCTGCTTTGTGATGGCATCGCTGCGCTTCTTCTGACTCGCCTTGTCATCCGAGTCGCCGCCCTCACCTCCACCACCCCCCCCTGACTGGTTCTGTTTCGAGCTGGCTGAGCCAAAGCAACCCATTGCTGTGAATGGAGCCCACCAACAGGTGGCTCCCCCTCCTTCCGGTGAGTTATCGGGAGACTCCGCCGTCCCCCTCGGATCACCGTTGCGAGCCAGAGTATCTGTTCTGCACTAGTTGTTCTCCTGTTCTAGCCCTTCGGACCCTACGCTGCGCTCTCTCGACTTCTTCTCTAACTACAAGCTTTCACCTTTTGAGTTCTAGCTGCTGCTCTGCAGTCTGCTGCCCTTCGACTACTGAACGCTTTAATTGCCCTGCATCCTCAGCATCATCATTGTTGCGGTGCTTGTTGAGAAGAAACTGTAAATGAATGAATGATGATGTACTTTGTGCATGCAGCAGGTGACCACCGACTGATCAAGGTTGCAGATTTATTTGTAAGCACTGCAAGCTACAATTACGGTGGCGCGCGCGAGATACACACGCACACACTCTCACAGTCAGCCCGCCTCCTCTGGCTTGGAAGATTTTGAACTGTCTAGGTTCTAAGTCCATCTTAATTAGTTTCCAAAGCAAATAACAGGTATTTTTAGAGAACTTTTCTGCATCGTTTCCTCGACTCTGAAAGTCGGCCGCTCCCAGAGACAATCTGAGGGCTCTCCTTCAAACTGAGAGGAGGCGCCAGAAAACTTATGCACCAGAAGGTGACTCTCAAATGCAGAACTTCATGGCATCTCGCAGAGATGGTGGAATTTTTCCGGAGACGAATAAAAAATGCGCGAAAATCTTCTGATTAAAAATAAACAGAATGTGAGATAAATATAGGAATCTTTGACACACACAAAACTATTTTTAAAAATCATTAGAAAACGCTCATTGGGCTGCGGGAGTCCATTAGGAAGGCGATAATAAGCCCCCTCCGACTCCCCCTCCAAACACCCCCGTTTCACGCTATTTACCGCTATAGCTGCAGTCGGGCCTCCGAGCAGCCACTTTTTCTAGCGAATATTTACTTTTTCCAACAAAATGTAAAAATTCCCTTATCGCGAGATGTGTGTGGATGTACTGCAACACACTCACTCAGGGGGCAAAATGGCCAGCAACAAAAAGCCTCCCTTGACTCCGGGTCTCGCGGATCCGGGTGTAATTTCGGTTCACTGTCTCACGGTTGCCCCGTTTGAGGCAGTGGTAGTGGTTTTAGGGTTCTGCAGCCCTGGAATCGGAAACTTCCTTGGATTTTCCTGATTCAACTTTGGTGCGCGAGAAGAAAAAACTTTTTGCACAGTTTCTAACGCTTTCCCGCACCCGCGAACAACACGTACCTTGTTGTGAACATATTTACATCGTTTTCTCTATCTGGTTGCCCGATATACAGCGTTTATTATCACCTAAATTGCAATTTTAATGAAAAAATTTTGGATGTAGAATGTGAGATAGAAAACACACTGAATTATTTCGATCAATTATTTATTTCGAACTAACATTTCGATTGCACTTTTCGATCAGATCTCGTGCGGCGAGTTCGCGGCAAATTTCTTTTACCAAACAGCTCGACGGCTTTTGTCTAGCCGTTGGGAATTCAAATTCAACAGCTTCACGCTGGATTTGTATGAAGTTTTATCAAAGCCTCTAAACCGGTTGGGGGATAATTTAACTACTTAATGGCTTTTGAAAACAATCCATTGTTTTACTTTTTCTAATTAGACAAGCGCATTGAGTGAAAAAATTGACTAATAATTTTTTAAAACTAAAGATAATCAAGACTTTTCCCAAAACAGGCGACTTCAGTTACACAGGTTCTCTGGAACAGGACGAATAAACGAAGCTGAACAGATTCATAAATGCATGTGCTTTTGGCTCATGACTTTCTCCTAATTTTGGTACTTTTCCCGTTCGATTATTTTCAAACTTTATGAAAAATCCTTATTTCGAAAGCAGAAATTTCAGCTACCTCGGCCTCAGTGGATCAACAGCTGATTCCTGACGTCAAAACACGGCCTGTTTAGGACTCGGAGATCAACATTCAAGTTGCACCCTATATTGATTCAGCGAAGTATGGACTAAAATCTTCAAGAGGGATTCAGTTGAGAGTATCGCTAGTTACTCTAGCCTCAATCGACCTAAAGGCAGAATCCAACTAACCAATTAACTGAATCATAGCTTCAACATCTTAGCAAACGATTGGTGGGAAAAATGGTTCAATCGAATTACGAGGAACAAAAATTCTTTAATTTTTATCTGAAGCTTTGAAAATGCGTCAGGTCATAGTTATTTTTAATTTAGTTATATAAATTAAATAACGATATTCAGTGTACCGGGCCATGGCCCAAAAGTCTTTTATGAGGAGCAGTTTTTATAACTAATTTGCTCTTATAGAAACGTTCTCTTAAATGGTCTAGATATTTTATAAAATGGACTAGATAAAGACTGAAACTGGTTGACAAACATTTCTAAATAACTTTATGTCTCAATCCCCAAAAACAGCTTTGAAGCATACATGTACAAAGCATTGGTCAGCATAACTACTTAGATATAATTACCTACTGTTGCCATGCACTTTATTCAAATAATTTAAATGAAAGTTAACCTTGTGGCAGGGAGGCTTTTTTTCACATACTATTAAGTTTTAGCGAAAGGAGGACCTCCAGAAGAAAATAATATGCTATTTAAAATTGCTAAAATTGAATCGTTAGGCTTCAGTAACACAAGAGGTCTCCAAAACTTTGAATGCAAAACTCTAATTATCAAATAAAACGTCAATATGTTAATTCTTTACTATGGAGTATCCACAAACCAGTCAGAGCTGAACTAAGAGGACGAAGTACTTAGTTAAACAAAACCTTTCCCCAGATTAACAGACATGGGGAGTTTTTTTCTAAATAAACTTTTGAATAAAACAAATATAATGAGCATAAAAATTGAAGGGATATGTGGAACAGTACCTACCTTTTATAAAACGATATTGTATCTTCCCATCACAAAACATATTTTTTAGGATTGAGCCACACCTTTTGGGATTCAACCAAATTTCAATTGTCACTTAAATGAAACACCAGTCTCATTTTTATTTTATGATGATGATTTTAAATGTCTGTCACCGCAAATTCACCGATCAATGCACACTGACTACTCGGCTGTTTGTCAGACTGCTACTATACGTACTGATAATATGAGCTACGTCCAAAATGATTTAACCCATTTCTCCCCAATAGGGCTTTTTTTTCTTGCAAACGATATTTCAAATTATTTTTGCAAGCGGAAAATTCACTCCAAAATGAGCCTTGATTGCTTAAAGGGACGAAACCAGACATCTACGTTACTCACTGCACCACAAACGATGGGTTAATCCCCATGTGTGTGAGCCAGTCCGAGTCGAGCAAAACTTCGAATAATAAAGTATCAACAATGTTTTCAGTTTCAGTTCACCGCTCGACGTGAGAGAGAATAGACGTTGGATCAAACACTAAACTCGCAATCACTTTTTACTACCTGACTTGCAAAAAGCTAGACACTTAAATTCTGTGATTTTTACAACCGAACTCGTATTTTAAGGAGCCTCAACTCGTCCAAAGAAAGTGATGTTGTAACTCTTTGGCGCGCGTCGAATTCAAAACAGCTAATAAATGCAAATAAGCGGCGTCAGGAACGCGAATTTTTACAAAAACTTTAATGTGGCTGGTCGAAACATTGTGACTCAAGAGTGCACATTTAAGACTTTTAACAAGAAACATTTGTAATAGCAGTTTGAAGGTGTCGAATAGGCCTACGTGCTCTGGTTTGGAATACAATTGCCTGTAACAGCTCAAACGATTGATTGATTTATTAACTGTCGCAACACACAGGTGAGTCGAGTGCGTTGTTTCCGGATTTGAGACGAGTGCTGAGACCTTTCCCGCATGACGCGAGTCCGGAATAGTTGATTCAGGTGCCAGAAGTCGGGAAATATGGCGTCTGATATTGAGTATGATTGGTTCTAGTTTAACGACTTTTAAATGACCTTGAACGGACCGTGAGGATTTTAGTGGGTTTTTGGGGTCATTTGTGGCTGGTTTCCACAACCAAAACAGTTCCTGAGTCCTTCTAGTGACGTCTTAAATCACCTGAACTGAAGCAGTTCGTGGCGCCTTCTTTACTGCCCTGTTAACCGTCGAGTGTTAATGGATCGCTAACAATGCAACCTACTGGATCGCAATTATTCGTCAAAATCTACCGTCAAAGCAATTATGGGCACAACGAATTATTGACGAGGTGCTATATAGGCATGATGATTCCGATATTTTGTACATAAAAGCGTTGTGCCTCGGAAACCTTGGAAGGAGGCGTTAAGATCAAGGCGTGACTGTAGGATCAGAGTGTGCATTTTGGCAAGTTTTACGACGATCCAAAGTCCAACAAAATACTATTTTGTGCATAACTGGTATCAAGCTTCCATTTTGTTGTTTTTGTGAAGTTGAAGAGCTAGATATCAAGCACCTTGTTTGCGCCTTATCACATCTCACTCGAGTTCGAATCTTGCAATCCGTGCTTCAATGCAGCATTTCTAATATACTCACTAGCAATCAGACTCAGCTGAGATTAAGTACAGACATATGAATAATGAATTAAAATGTGCATTACGAATTGCATTGATGCATCTGATTAAAATGCAAGTTCTACTAGCTAGATGCTACTGAGTGCATTGTGATGGTAAATGTTTTAGAATTGCCAAGGTTAATTTTGTGCTGTGCGGTTGCTGACTCTGTGAGATAAAATTACAAGTCATTTCATGATTTTTGAGTGAAATCTTATGACTCGTCCAGTAGAAGGTACTTGCAGTTATTTTATTCGAGCAGTTAAACGATTTTAAAACTGAGTCCTGATGAGTTGGTTGCTTTCTCTTAAGCAAATTTGATTCGAAAAAGTACTTGAAGTTGAAACTCATGAAGTGATGTATGTAAGTCTTAACCCATTTCGGTCTGATGGCTACTTGACTCATTGTTGTGAAAACGCGAATCGAGGTAGAGTCGGTTCTGTTGTAGGTATATAAAGGTGACCAAGCATAATTTAGCCCTATCCCTTTTCAGTTGCTATGATTAATACCAACTCTGAAGTTTTATTTGAACTGGGATAGGAAGTTTCAAGGCCATGCTGTAAATAAAAATATAATCTATGTAGTTGTGGTTTTAAATGGCTCATGTTAATTTACGAATGGGCGAAAATATCTCTGGCTGGCATAAAACTTCTGGAAGGTCATACAGAGGTAGATCTACTTCTCGATGACGATATATTTCCCTCAAATTTTCAGATGAACTTGTAAACAAAGTAATGCTATCATATCGAGTTTTAAATTTGCTTTGGCGCCATGTCTAAAGTATTTTTTTAAAATTTGTAATTTTTAATCGTACTTTTACAAGAGTTTTGTGGAATTTTATTTGGTTCCTCGTCATTTTGGTTAAAAATCCAGCAATCTTTTCATCAACACTTACTTACCTGCATTTTAATAAACGAGCGTGAAAGAGTTGAAATTCATACAGAGAGCCTAACTAAACAAAACGATACAACAAGCCCATTAAAAAGTAATTTAAAACCAGCCACCCATCAGTCGAAAATCTCGCACTACGCAGTCTTGACACGAGCTGTCTGTTTTCATTTGCCAATCCAGTTTTTGCCAACACGAGCCCAACTCCACTTGAACCCATTTCAATTGTGGCTATTTGAAGCACTATATCGAGGAATTTCATTGTTCAGTGCGTCCAGTTTTGAACTCCCGCATTAGATTCGCACATACTCACATGATTTGCGGCTTAAATTATCCGAGTCGAACAATTTTTTACTCTCGAAATTCTTCTAGAATTTTTTTATTTTAACTCCCTAGTATAATAAAGTCACTTTCATTTTTATTGCTGGAATCAAGCTCAAGCCGGTTTGAAATGTGCTGTAATTTTCCCGAGACAAGTTAAGGGGATTTTCCAAACATACCGGCGAGACATACAAATGCGTGTTATGTGTGTAGATTCAATCGTTTTACATTAACCTAGAAACTCCCGACCAGTCTCTCTATTATTCAACGCACGCTCACCATAAACGGACAGCCAGTTTTGCAGAAACGACTTGATCTATGTAAAAGATACCTGTGGCAAGCCAATGGGCAATGCTTATGAAAATAATACAGACGTCTGAAGGAGTTGCATCAGGTGACTATAGACGATGTTAATGAGACCGGTTGAACAATGTAAGGATAACGCGTCTGCAGATAAGAGACGTTATTTAGCACAATTTGCCGTTCCAAGAATCACGAGATACATACAAGTCGTGTGGCCTTGGTGCGCACCTACCTTTTGCAAAATTCACCGGAGACGAGATCGCAAGAGCGAGGCCAATTTTGTTGTCGGACAGAGAGCAAACACCGGAGGTGTAAATTATGCAGATAAAGTCGTCCATTAACCTCAATGGCCATTGAGGTAGCTTTGACATCCTCAAACGCTCTATAGTTGGAACTAGTTTGGGCGGGATACGAAATTAATGATGCCAGAACAGGCTGCAGGGAACTTCCTCTCGCCTCTCTGGAATCTCTGACCACCTAGTAATTACATCATCTGGAGTTATTTTTAGCTCATGAGTGTGTGCCGGTTGGGGAACCCCGAAATAGCAGACTCTGAAATGAATCTTTCTCTTTTACAGACCATGAATAGGTTTTGGACAGCACTGACTCGTCGCAAGCAGAACGAGGACGATGGAACGGAATCAAAGCTTGCCCGTGTGCTCAACCTTCTCGACCTCACTGCCCTTGGCGTCGGATCAACCCTCGGCCTTGGCGTCTACGTGCTAGCCGGCTCCGTCGCTTACGAGCTCGCTGGACCGGTAAATGCACCCATTGAGTCGCATTCGCACGTGACTAAAGTGGTTTTTGTCTCGCTTTCATTACAGGCTGTTACTTTATCGTTTTTGGTGGCCGCCATCGCTTCGGCGTTTGCCGGCTTCTGCTATGCGGAGTTCGCTGCGAGAGTTCCCAAGGCAGGATCAGCTTATGTGTACAGGTATGCAAAAAAAGTCTTTAAAATGTCTATGTCACCAATTTTGTTTTAAGTGCATTTTCAGCATTTTGCAAAAAATGCACTATTGTGGCCGCTTTGCCGTCTGTCTGTCTGTCCGAAATTTTATAACACGAGAACCAGAATAGCTAGAGAGCTGCAGTTTTTTGCATCGTGTAGGGCATGGTCTGTAGGGGTGTAACAATTTTAGATCCCCAACCCCTCTTGGGGGGGAATGAGGGGTGTTTTACGTTTGTATGAAAACTCCTTACATTACATCTGAAATTTTAGTATGTTGTAGTCTGTGCAAAATCTAACACATCATGCTACCACATATGACCACTACCAAGTACAAGGACAGAACTAGGGGCCCTCAAAGTTAGGTCTTCTCGAAATCTTTGAAAATGCACTCTGCTTTAGCTTAATCTCCGATTTTGCTTTTATATATTTTTGTTTTGTTTTGTTTTTTTTTTTTTTTGATAAGAGGAATTTAAGAGAGAGAAAGTTCCTCCTCCTTAACTTGAATGTTGACTATTTAGCTCCAATTTCATGTCATGCTGTTAGAATGAGCCAAATCGGTTCAGTCACAGCCATTTTGCAGGAACAGCAAAATATCGATACTTGCATGGCAACATGGTTCAAAATTGAACAGATCTTTAAACAAAACCTCTTCTTAAATATATAAGTTTAATCAGTGTAAAGAGTAGAGACTCTTTAACTAAACAAAAAGGAATAAAAACCGAACAACACCTTATAGTCTCTTCACTTAAAAAAAGGTAGTGTAGAGACTATAAGATGTTGTTCGGTTTTATTCCTTTTTGTTTAGTAAAGCCTCTTCTATCCATGTATTTTGCAACTTTCCATATCATTAGTTGTTTCATACTTTTCTTTAATAAATTACAAAAATATTGTCCTTAATCCTTATCAACTCCTGAGTACAGTTAAATTGACCAATAAATAGGCATGCAATTCAATTGCCCTACTCCTACTGAGATATTTAGTGATTTTAATTTTTGATGGATTTGAGCTTCTGGTTACGTCTATGGGTCCAAATCAGTAACAGGGCTCGAGATTTTTGTCGTTGGTGTTATACACGATTTTATTTTATTTACACAATTACGGGTATGAAACCCAGAAAATAGAATGAATTCGAAAAAAGAAATGTAAAATTTGTAGCTCTGTAGATATAAGACTTTCTTCTGGCCGTCGCTAAGTAAATGTAAAACATCCATAAGTCTTTATGAAGGTAAAACAAAAATTAATTAACTGACTTTTAGTCACAAGAAATTAGAAAATTGAATAGAGGGTATGAAAAAACACTCGAAACGTATCACTATAAAGACTTATAACATAGATGTTTTCACATTTCGTCCATTCTCGCGGGAATCGCAAATTTGAAATTTTTAAACTGCTCGAAGGTGGCCAAAAGTTACTTTTTCACAACAGGCAAAGTCCCAAGTTCCTAGAAATGGTAGTATAAGCCAGGGTTTCAAGCGTTTAGTCATAAATCTTCATCAACAAAGTGGAGAATAATTTTAAAAAACTGATAAAAACAATAATGTATGTACAACCCTTAATCCAAAACCCATGGTCATAGTATTTTCGAAAGGTGAATTTAATCAGCTCTCTATCGTGGTACTTTTTATTTTCCCATGACATCTATTAAAAATAGAATTTGACTTTAAGTGCACTCAAGTCAAGAAAGTGTGACAAAAAATTTGCGTGCGTAACGCTTACTTTTTCTCAATTTTCACGATGTTATTCTAGTATCTCTTAATCTAGCCGACAGTTTAAGCCCAAATTGGCTGCTGTAGATTACGCCCCACAAGAATTAGAAGACCTCAAAAGACACATTTGGTGCGTTCATCACGCTGAGAATGGACGATTTACCAGAAGAAAGTATTGAATTCGAAAAATGTCAATGAAATTTTTAAAATTTTTAGTGGGCCTTGAAAGCTAGAACTGCTCTTCGCGATGGCCTTTCAATTGGCAATGCCATTATGCCGTATACCTACTTTCTGTCCCGCTTATTTAGTTATTTATTTATAGTTTTTGCCTGCTCCAAATTGTTCCTTGATTTTCAAATGATGCTGAGGATGGCTTAGAGGCCGAAAGCTTCATCGAAAAGTCTTTTAAAACTTGGCTTTATCCACACGAATCACAGACATGTATCAATCTATAAATTGTTCTTTAGCTTAATTTTTATTTATTCAGTTTTATGTAGTAAGTTGGTACTTGTATTAAATGTGTGACATTTCTAGCTACGTGAGTGTTGGAGAGTTTTGCGCCTTCACAATCGGATGGAACCTCATCCTAGAGTACGTTATCGGAACGTCCAGCGTGGCTCGCGGAATGAGCGGGTACATTGACGAGCTGTTCAACAACACCATGTCGAGGACCTTGACGGAGTACTTTCCTATTAACGTCAGCTTCTTGGGCGACTACCCCGATATCTTCTCCTTCTTCATCGTCATGCTCTTGGCCGTTCTGCTTGCCGTGGGAGTGAAAGAATCAACGTTAATGAATAACATATTTACGTGTGTAAACTTGATTGTGATTGCCATTGTCTTGGTTGCCGGGTCTATGAAAGGTATGTTTGAATTAACTACTTGTTGCTACAATCACTTGTTATTATAATTCTCTAAATGGGGCTCATTCAGAGCTGCAACTTGGATTCGATCCAAGCTTTGAAAGCCGCTACTTTGACAAAAATATCGGGATGGGTCGTGGGAGGGGAACCGCATAAAGCGGGTCCTGATGATAAGACGCCAACTAAAGTGCCGTCTACTGCCAAAGGACTTCCACTGTCTGCGGAACACATGGAAGTTGAACCAGTCATGGTTCCCGCGCACAGCAAGTTGCTGCTCCAGGTTCTGTTGTAGGAATTTTCGCAATCCTCATGAGATTGCACTTTGATTCGAGTTTTCTGCAAAATGTCGGGCATAGTGCTGCTATTTACAAAGCCCCACCCGCAGACAACTCCTGTCTCCCCGTACTTTGCGGAGTCACTAAGTCCTATGAGTTGCACAGCTTCGTTGAAGACAAATGGCCTCTTCACTTTGACGACAGCTATGTCTGCAGCTGGCTGACCCGTGTAGTTCTCGTGTATCCAGTAATCCTGCACTTCTCGAACCTGCTCATCCCCCGAAAAATTAGTGTGGCTGTGCTCTCCAGCTATGAGCCGAAGACCAGTCTTTCCGTGTAAACAATGGGCTGCCGTTACTACGTGAGAATTGCTGAGAATCGATCCCCCGCAGTCATGTTGCCTATTGTACTGCAGAGTAATCATGTAAGGGAACTCTCGGGGTCTGGCTAGGGTCCCATTGAATATCCTCGGGGACGGAACAGCCCACAGAGGCTTCGCCAAAAAAACAAAAATGAGTATTTTAGAAATCATGGCTTGGGTAAAACTGAACGGGAATCTCGCCAGTGAGAAACTTTATACCCTCCCGTATCTTATCAAGGTCCTTCAGAGCTCCCAACGCGTGCAAGAAAGAACCCTCGTGGCGATTCTGAAGCAGTCGATATGAACGAGCTCATGCCCACTCGCAATTAAAATCGCCTCTCGTGCATGCATGAGCCCGTCGCATGGCATCTGAAACGAGTTTTGCGGTGCCGGGCTCAAGGTTAGTTCCGTCATTTTGCACTACATATAGTATCTTTGTTTTGTTTGCACAGCTGATTTAGCCAACTGGAACATTCCTAAGGAGGCGATTCCGGAAAATGTCAAGGGAGGCGAGGGAGGCTTTATGCCGTTTGGAATCGCTGGAGTGATGGCGGGAGCTGCCAAATGCTTTTATGGCTTCGTGGGCTTTGACTGCGTCGCCACTACTGGAGAAGAGGCGAAGAATCCACAGAAGAACATTCCACTGGCCATCGTCATCTCTCTGGTCATCATATTTTTCGCTTACTTCGGCATCTCGGCCGTTTTGACTCTGATGTGGCCTTATTATCTTCAGGTAAGATTTTTTCAATAAAATTTGAACATGAAACATTTTTTCAAGAAAAGCTTAGAATAACCCTGGCTTAAACTTTAATGAAAATTTCATCAAGAAAATGATATGCTTTTCACTAACAATATTTTTCGTTCCATTCTTCTCCAGAACCCCGATGCGCCATTCCCCCACGTCTTCAACGAAATAGGATGGCACGAAGTTAAGTGGATCGTCTCAATTGGCGCCATTTTCGCCCTGTGCACTTCGATGCTGGGAGGCATGTTCCCTCTTCCCCGAGTTCTCTACGCTATGGCAAATGACGGAATCTTGTACAAAATCCTGAAACGCGTTCACGCCAAAACACAAACACCGGTGATTGCCACGATCCTATCTGGTTTCATAGCCGCTGTCATGGCCATGATGTTCAACTTGAACCAATTGATTGACATGATGAGTATCGGGACTTTGCTTGCTTACACAATCGTAGCGATCTGCGTTCTCGTCCTCCGCTACCAGGATGAAGGATTTTACATAGGTCGCGAAGTGAGTGTCGGCATGCCCCGTGTCATCAGACAAATTTTTAACCTGAACTTCATCAAGAGACCAGATTCGCTGTCATCGACTATCAGCAAAATTGGCATCGTATTTTTCAGTAATTTCGCATGTCTGCAGCTCTCGAAGATGTGCTAATAACTAATTTTTCAGGTCTTCTGTGTATCACGATGTGCATACTGTTGCTCTCCCCCGAAATGATCAGCTCCGAGCATCCTCATCTGTTGCTGGCAACAATAATCGTGTCGGCAGGAATGCTCCTGACCATTTTAATCATTGCTAGGCAGCCAGTTGCTGAAGCAAAGTTGTCTTTCAAAGTGCCGTGCGTACCTGTGCTTCCCTGTCTTAGCATTTTTATCAACTTGGTGAGTCTGAAGTTACCATCTTTAGCTTTCATAGGACTCTACTTTTAATGAGTCTGACTGCAATTAGAGCCTGAATACAACTTAATTGAGAATAATTTTGTATCTAAAGTGACAAAGTCCTCTCAGCTCGAACTCCTTTGATGTCGATTCCTCTCTCTTTTACAAAAATTAAAACCTGGGTAGGATATAATCAGTAAAATGCAGCTTTAAAGCTATTCAAATCATCTTTCCAAACAAAATGCTACCACGAGTTCTGCTTTGTCCGTCTCTTTATCCGAGTCACAAATGTTCCGAAACTATAAAAGCTGAGACATACGGTTTTTTGTATGTTGTCATTTGTGGCCTGAAGAGTGGTGAAGACATTTTGGTTATTCCGAAAAACCAACTGGGACGTAACCAGGAGGGTTTTCCCGTTATATGAAACTTTCCTATGATTGATCCGTTTGAATTGAATTTTTAGTATGTTATCGTTTATGTAAAATCTATTTAGCTGATTGTGGAACCAAAGGTGACCATAATGCCCACCATCTCATAATGAAAATTTGAATGGGGGAAGTTTTAGATACTCCAAATCTGCTCAAAATAAGCTCAATTAAAACAACATTTATCAGTAAGCCTTTATGGTCTCAGGGTTCCGAGCTAGAAACCCGATAAGTTTCAATAGAATTTCATGTGGATTTTTGGACACAAAATGTTTATTTTAAATTTTACACTCAAATGTTTTTGCACTCTAAGTTTTAAACATATTTATTTGCAGTACCTCATGTTCCAACTTGACATGCATACTTGGATCCGATTTGGAGTTTGGGTTGTCATTGGATACGTCATCTACTTCACATACGGAATCGGACACTCAGTGGAAGGAGCAAGACTGGCAGAGCAGCGACACAACATTGTGACTTTGCAAAAGGCGCGGCAGCAAGGTGAAGTAGTCGTTATGAGCTTGCCCAACGAACATCACTTTTCAAAAGACCGCTATGTGATATCGAAGTGAGTCTCCTCTGAGCCTTTTTTATCGAAACAGGAGTCTTGTGATACCGTCAGTGTTGAGTGATTTGATTTTAATATATGTATTTTAGAACGTAAGTCGAGAAACCATGCAACAAAATAAAGAAATGATGAACGTCAATATTGTGTTGCTAATTTGCTGTCTAGCTACGGTTGGGAACTCGGCATTCTGGGGGGCTATTTGGTCCCGAATCTGAGCAGTTCGGTGGCTTAGATGTTGTTGACCTGCTAGTCGGTCTTGTAGAAGTGGTTGTAGAGGATGGCTTGGTGGTCGAGGCGGTCGAAGTGCTTAGAGTGGTTGTAGATTGTCGAGTGGTCTTTCGGCTTGTGGACTCTCTACTTGGTACATCCTCTTCTGACGACTTGTTCGGCCTCTTGGTGGTAGAAGAAGTTCTGCTGTTGCATTTTGATGAACTGGATCTTCGACCACATGAGCTGGGTTGTCGTTCTTCAGAGTCTTGGGTGCTCTGCTCACACCTTCCTCTCATTTGTTTTCTTTCACACGGGTTCTGCTCTTCGCCCTCGTATTCCTCGTCTTCTTCTGAAGACTTGCGGTGCTTTCGATGCTTGTGTTTCATCTTTCGTTCCCTGGAACTCTCGTGAGAGTGGCGCCTTCGCTTATGTTTTTTTCGCTCTCGGCTGCCACTTTCGTCCGACTTGGATCCCGAACCTCTTCCTTTTTTACCTCTTGGTAACGGAGATCGCTTGATTCGGCTTACGAACTCTTCATCCTCATTCAAATCTGCTTTGAGGGCGAGCAACCTTAGAGGGTAAAAGGCATCTCGGTTCAACCTCACAAGCGACGCATGTTGATTCGGTACATTAAGATTGGTGTCACTCGTTAACAGAGTCTCAGATTCTGGTTCACGTGCGTGAGAAGACCAGCAGAAAAGTAAAATAATTGGAATCGTGAGCTTCATTTAGAACGATTTGATGAAGACTAGTGTCAGGGTCGAGAGAGTTTGTCTTTTATACCAAAAAATCTCAAATCACCGCGACGTTAGAGTAAATATCGTTTCGTAATAAGTCAATGCTTAAAACAAACAGAAACTTGAATTTCAATTGAAGGAGTAAGTCCGACTGTAGAATCTTCAACTTGGTGCTCTCGCACATTTTTTACTACCTAGACTAACTTTTGAATTTTCATCACTTGTTCTATAAAAATTAAATTTAAAAAAATCAATCAATCAAACTGAATTTTATTTAAGTAGCTTATACGACCCACACCCTCTAATACATTTCTGAATGTTTCAAACAATCCCTCCATCAATGAAATAAAGTTTCTGTGTTCTGTATTGAATTGATTACCCCAGACTTCATGACTCAGCTAAGAATAAGGTTTTTAAACGTATTGCTCGATTCTTCTGCTTCTAAAGTATCGCAACCATTATAAAACTATGTAGTCAGATCATATTTAATCAGATTGATCCTCAATAATAAGTGAATAATTTTTGAAAACCAAAGAGAATTCTTACCAGAACTATCTAAACCAATTGAAAAATCTTAGAATATATGTAAGTGAACGCTGTCAATTAATTGCCGTCAGTTTGGTTGTCCGATTACACCTAGGCGCAGGTCGCATACCTTACACTCATATTAAAAACTCAATTTAATGTAACCTAAAGTTTCAGTGCTAGAGTAGGGGATTTTTTTTCAAGTCAACAAGTTTAGAAAATACTGAACTGTGAAAAAATTCTGAAATAAAATGTGGTCGTTCCTAACTGAGCTTTAAAGGTGTTTTAACTTTCAAAGCTGCAATGCATTGGTGTTTTCCCAATTTACGTATTTTGTTTTCAAAACGCAACAACTGGTTGACTCACGAAATGCAAAATTTTCGCGCCCTCCAATTTCATTTTCTCGTATCTCAGTTGTTATTTTTAGACTCATCTATTTTGCTCTCGAGCTCTTGGGAGAAAATTTAGTCTCTTTGGTGTTTGAAAACAGTTTAGAAATGGGCCTTTTGGAAAACCTTCCAATAGTTTTGAAATTTTGCTGCTGCATTTCCCTTAGAAACGGAAATATTGTGATCGGAGTAGTCTCTCTGCTGGCCATAGTTTTGAGCTACGGGGGGAATGCAGCCTTTCTTGTCTTGAGACATCGGAAGCAGCACATAACTGACGGTAACTTTTGACTGAAGAAGTCTGCTGTAAACATATTGTACATTTTCAGATCAAGTTAGGATCTTGCTAGGAATGTGGTTCATTCTGCTGATTTACGTCCTACCAAAAATCATTCTGAACATGGTACTGATTGTTGGAGCTCTAAAGGTATATAAATATTTTGAAAGATGAGAGTGTACTAAAATTACGACCTTTTTTAGAGAAAAAGCTCCCTTCTCGGAATTTACCTATGGACTACATTAGTCTACATCGGCCTTGAAGCCATCAGCATACTTATTGCTTTGGGAGCGTTACCGTTTTCAGACTTCATACCATGGTACATAATTGCAGTTGCGGTCACCGTATTTGGTAAGCATCAAGAACTATTTGTTGATTTAATTACATATTCTTGTCATTCCAGTGATACAAATTTACTTTTGGATGTGTGTTGATTCATATTACGTGACTCTGAAGCTGGAGAACAGATTTTCTGTGAGACAGCAAATGCGAGGGGCCATGCTTCAGTTCGATCCAGCTCCATCTTCTAATGTGAGGCAGCAAAATTTTCCGATGCGGCGGTTGCTCTCAGCTCCTCCGCACCTATCAGTCCTTTCTAATTGAACACAAGTACATTGATTTATATTGAAAACATTTTACGCAGATAATAAAGACTGCTGCTTTAAAAGAATTCCGATAGATGGCATTTTAAAAAAAATTATTAGACGATTCACAATACTTGTGAATTGCTAACAAACGTAATTTAGGTTAGGTTCTGAATTTTGATAGGAATTGTCAGTAAAACATGTTGAGACTATTTGTCTATGTGCAGTCATATTTACGTATGTTTTGCTTTGAAATTTGTTTCAGACTTAAAATTTCTCGTTCCCAGTCTCATTTTAAAAATTTCCAGGAAAATTAAAACCAGACGCAAACGTCCTATGAATTTCATCCCTCTTGGCGGTTGGAAATGGCCGCTAGGCAAATCTGGAATCTGGATACTCCGAATTGTTGCAACATTTTAACCAGCTTTTAATTAATTGTGTTTTTTACAATAATGCGTTGGCTTGAAGTTTCGCATTTTTTAATAAACGTCTTTGAGTTTAAGGCTTTCATTTCAAGTTGATATTCTCCCTTGAAAGTTTTCAATAATAAAATAATCCTGAGCCCCAGGAGAGCAACGTCAATAGAAGCGAGAGTATTTTTAGAGTATTTATGAATCGAAACAGAAGACTGCCCGTTAAAGGTCTCAACCGCAATTCTGCCCGAGGAAGACTAAAATGTTTAACATTTTGTCCCAACAAAATGCGTTATTCAACTGTGGGTTCATTTCAACTATCTAGACACGTGCATTTGCAAAGCATCCCAAATTCCTCTTTGTTAAGGAGAATGTACATTCATGTTATAATTTTTCAAGTAGCTGATGAGTCAGATGAAAAGCTGTTTTGCCGATAATATTTATATTTACGTCTCAAGTAACTTTGCAAACTGTATGCTCCTATGTTTGTCATCGTTGATTACATTGTACAAAGTCCTTAAGTTAAATCGAATTACCAATGGAAGAGCAAGTCGAAACGGTAAACTTCATTCTTCAAAAGTTTTAAAGTGAATTCTGTTATTTGCCGCTTTATAAAACTCACAAAGCCAACTTGTTAAATATGCTTTTGTTTCATTGAACTACGTGGTTGTGGTAACTGACCTCAGACGCTACAGAGTACATTTTTCGAGCTCTACCTGTTGCATCTCAAAAGTTTGTTCAACACAAAAACTGAGGCTGAAAGCAAACGTGACTGAGTGACATCCGTGTAGCAATCATTCATTTGAAAAAAACTTTACTATGCATACACTTCATATATATTAGAAAAAGGAGGTATATAATATGTGTTATTTCCTAACTTGATTAACACCAACTGCTCAGCGGGGCTTAAAACATAATTAAAGCTTAGTCGGGGACGAACACATATGAGTGCATTTTCAATTCGCTTGTTGCAAAAGTTGGGTAGAAGTGCAAATATTTTGTCCCAAATTCCGACACTGCAGAAACTTCTTGGAACCCTGACTTTAATCTCACAGGTCATAGAATCTTACTGTAAAATGATATTTTGCTAAATTTAATGTCATTCAACATTTGCCCAATTTTGAGCTCAATTGGTATTAAAAAAATTTCGCCTCATACAAACTTTGGGAGCCCTCAGCTCTGTACCCATAGGTCATAAAAACTTATTGTAGAAATATTTTTTTGCCAGATTTACTTCTATCTAACAGCTGCCAAAATTAAGCTCAATCTGTTGAATTTGAAATTTTGCCAATCTTTCGCTAGGGGAAGTTTTGAGTTGCTACTTTTTGACCCTCAGGACCGTTATTTTACATTTTTGAAACTGTGATCCAGAACAAAAGTTGCTAAGTTTGTTATTTTACATAACTATTCTGAATTTCAGCTCAATTGGAGCAACTAAAATTTTCGCTCCTTTGGAGACCTCTCAACCCACCCCCTTAAGTGATAGGAGCAACATGTGTTCTATGATTTTCTAGATTTGATATGATGTATAAAATATCCAAAATTCCAAATTGTGTTCATCCCCGACGAAGCTCTCATGTTTATGTCTAAACATGTTTTTTATGACTCTCAAGTCTCATTCATGGAAATTTGTAAAAGATAAATATGATTCATTTTCATCTAACACATAAGGCATATAAGATCCACAGTTTTGCTTATTAATTAACTGGATCACAGCCACTGGATTGTAGTTTGGCTGAGTTCCCCAACGTAACTGCTGTTTTCTAGATATTTCATAAAATCAAATAAAATTAAATCAAACGAAATCGGCGGTAAAGCCTATGGGTACCTACATTTTCAAAATATTGAGAAGGTATCAAAGCAAAACTCTCTGAACTGGATACTCATGACATCAGCCCTCTTTAACATTTTGAAAACTCACCCATTAGCTTTATCACCAATTCTTGTTTGTTTTTTCGATTTGTTGAGCACTGCTACTTATCATTTTACACGAAATAACTGAATACAGTCCAATTGGAGTAGAAAAATTTCTCTTCCATACAAAATTTTCAGGCCCCTAACTCCGCCTCTGTACATGGTGGGGATAACATGTATTATAATGACTTGCTAGATTTTGCACGGATTGCTAAATTTTGCATATAAAAATTTCAGCTCAATCGGATCTAATTTATGAACTTTTATATAATCGCCAAACCCTCCCATCTAAGAATACTTTACTTCATCTTTACGGACCATTTCCAACACGAGGCAAAAACATGTTTAAAGCTTAGTCGGGGACGAACGCATTTGAGTGCATTTTCAATTCGCTTGTTGCAAAAGTTGGGTCGAAATGAAAATATTTTATTCCCAATTCCGTCACTGAAGAAACTTATTGGACCCCTAACTTTGATCCCAAAGGTCAAAAGGTCTTAATGCAGAAGGATATTTAGCTTAATTTAATGTCATCTAACATTTGCCCAAGTTTCAGCTCAATCGGTTGAATATGAAATTTTGCCCTACTGTTCACCAAGGGGAAGTCTTGGGTGGCCACTTATTGACCCCCAGAGTCCGTTGTTTTACATTTTTGAGACCACAAACCGAAACAAAAGTTGATCATTTTGTCATTTTACATGACCATTCTGAATTTCAGCTCAATCGGAGCAACTAAATTTTACCCCCTTCGGAGGCCTCTCACCCCACCCCCTTAAGTGATAGGGTCATACATGTGTTCTATGATTTGCTAGATTTGACGCGATATATAACATATCCAAAATTCAGCTCAATCGGACGAAGTATATGGAACTTTCATACAACGGAAAAAACCCCCTTTATTACCCCCCAGGCAGTTTTCCGGAAAAACTAAAACAATTCGTCCACCCTCAAGACCATACCTGACATCATGCAAAAAACCGCAAGTCTCTAGCTCTTGTAGTTTCGGAGCCTTTGCGACTCAGACGGACGGACAGACGGACATATCGGACATATAAGTGCATTTTTTTCAAAATTGATGAAAATGCACTAAAAACCGCAAGTCTCTAGATCTTGTAGTTTCGGAGCCTTTGCGACTCAGACGGACGGACAGACGGACATATCGGAAACATCAGTGCATTTTTTTCAAAATTGATGAAAATGCACTAAAAACCGCATCTTTTGGTTCTTGAATTATTGAGTTTTAGACATACAGACAGACAGATAGATATAGCAGCCACAAAAGCCCATTTTTGGCAAAATGATGAAAATGCACGTTTACAAGGTGAGTGAAGCATGATGTGGTTCATGGTTGGTCGTTGGTCGTTTTGCCATTTGTCCATCTAATATTTGCACCTATGATGAGTCCTAAGCCAGTTCAAGCTACACCAAACTATCCGGTTCATCCGTTCTATCTGCTACAGGGTTGAAAAGAGGTGAAACATGGCCTTTATTTAATTTGCCTGTCGCAAGGGAGTAATTCTTACCCCTGGAGACTATCAAATGAACAGTAAACCAGTCAAAGGAAATAACTATCTCGTGGTTCAAATTTCGACTTAAATTACTTGTTTTAAAGAGCACAATGAATTTTGCTCCCGGAGTGATTAGAATTACTTAGCTCCTTCCTGTCAAACTTAATCTCATGTTTGCTCTTAATGGAAAGTTATATGAATCTCGAGAACGATGGAAATTATAACCTACTTTTTCACTCGCGGGAGGTAAAAGTTTTCCTTGGCTCCCGAGGTGCATAATGTATTATTAATTAGAGTCTCTTTGAAACCATTTGTGCCTTTTTTAAGAACCCCAGTCAGAAGCTATACGGTCAAGTATTCCTTGATTGCATCATCTTCATTGTAAAGAATTTCATTTTGCAATACGTTCCCTTTTTCTTGACTCCTGAGAATTTAAACAAGTAAGTCTTCACAATGACTTTTTCTATTACGTAGAGAAAGTAAGTAATTCTTAATAAGTTTAAGCTCCTTATTTTTCAAAGTGGTCTTTGACAAGCTCTTATATCGTCTCTGAAGGCTTGAAGAGCAGATTTCAATAGTTCTTTGAGGTTGAAGTAAAAATAAAATATTAGTTTCGTGTTTGCTGCATGACGTTATCTTTTTACCCAGATAAAGTGAGGAACAGAAAGAATTAGCTTTAACTTCAATTTATCTCCGTCCCATGTCCGTCCTCGGTTTTTAAGTGTTACAAAATCTCGAATCCAAACAAGGTTTTGAGACATGAAGGAACCTTTTTGTTGTGCAGCTCATTCGTCACAAGAGTCGGGCTTGTTGTAATCCATACCGTTCACCTTTTTACAAAGAAAGCACGTCCCACCCCTACACACTTACCCACATCAGCATTTGTACTATTAAGGAAATTTAAAGATCAAAAGTTTGCCCCATATCTCGCTGCCTATATTTATCTTGTACGGATATGAGCTCACAGTCTTGTTATAAGCGTAGCTGGTAGTATTACAGGGAAGGGAGTTTTATGACTTTGCCTTGTGCTGCAGAAAATTCGATTTTTCATCAGGAAAGGTACAAAGTTTAAACGGTACTGTGGCTTGATAATCGAAAAAACTTGGGGTAAAACAATATCAAAAGTTTTCTTAAAATTTCATGTCTTTTGAGATTAACTTTGGAAGGTCTTGATGAAATTCTTGAGATTCTTGGAAGCCTTATTCGAGATTGAAATAATACTCTGAAATTCCAGACTGATAAAAAGCATAGCTAGACAGGAAATTCGTGCCCATTGGTCAACCCATTACTTCACCGTTTAAAAGATATGGTCATATCTCTTGGTGCAATATATTTTCCATGACAAACTGAGTTTCTTGACATTTGAGTACTGCTCTGACGTCTGTTGGACAAAATCCGGTTCCATCACTGGAAGAGCCCGACCGTGAATATAATTCAATTTTTGACATTTTTGATGTTTTCACAAGCATGAGAGCGGATATCTGCGAGACTAAGCACAATTTCATTTGACACCCTCTCAAGGCCACTCATTAGAATGATCATCTACGTCATTGGCAGGTGCAAAATTTCAAGGGGCCACTCCCCATTCATATAAGCAAGAATTTGAGAGCTTTCAAGCCTACTTGAAAGAACGTGTACAAAATTCAGTTACTTGGCGAGTATTAAAGAGCGTTTTTCTTCTCTGCTATATTACTCAGTTTGCGAGCAAGCTGGGTGGCACGGAGTAAGACGTTTTATCCAATTTACGTACTCTTTTTATTTACACCCTTTTCTTTTTGCACCAGTCGAGTGCCGTGCAGCAGCCTTAAGCCACAAACATTGCACTGCCACAGCAAAGTATCAGTAAATTTCCATTCGCCCTAGGATCCTACATCTATGAACTAGCAGGGTGGTGAGTTGCTTGCGAACTGCATTTTTCATTCTTCACTGCGGCTGCCGAGCGCCCTGATCCTTATTTGAAATTATGGCTCTTAAGAAGCCAAGCAAGCGTGGGATGCTAAATTAAGTTTTCACCCACTACGTGCTTGAGTAGTGTAGAAAAAGTTCAAACACTGCCTTCACGGGAATTATATGTTGCCAAGAGGAAGTGGAAAATTTGGTGAAAGTTATCCGTCTTTTGAAGTGCTATGTGCAAAAATTAAATTTAAAAAGACATAAATCAAATGAAAGGTGGCAAGTTTCACCTGTCTGCCTCTGCGGAAGTTTATTCCGGGAGCGCGTCAAAAAAGGAAGTCGAGAAAGGTAGGAGTATGCACAAGTTGGTTTCTTGAAATGGGATGTCTTGTGCGTTTAGGTAGAAAGTTATGAGTTTACATCCTGGAAGAAAATTTTATCTGTATTTCAGTTGCTAAGTGTACCATTGGGATTTAAACTTTAGAACGTAACCTAGACCACATTGTTCTTTTTGTTATGTTTTTCAGGCTAGTGAAAGGACGGTCCAGTAATTGGAAAGTCACAGGTTCACAGGTTGCCCAGATTTGAGTAATGTTGCTTGAACTTTGTGTAGAACATGGCTCTTACCTGGTTAGTAAACATGGGACTTTCGGTTAATACGACCTAAACCTCAAAGCTGCATTGTGGTTTTTGACTATATTTTTCTCTACGATTAAAAAATAAGTGGGATCATATTTTTCAAAGCATCCATGTGGAAATCAATCAGCTAATATGAAATGGACTGCCATCAAAAATCAATTATGAGCAGCTTAATTCAAATAAGCGGAGTATTAAGAGCCCAAAAAATATTTGTAATTTATTGCTACCCGCGGTGGCAACTGAATATGACCTTTCTGATCCGATTGTCACTGATTGCCTCGATTGCTCATCAGAATGAATGAGTTTCACGAATTCATGACAGTTGAGCGACCGCATTATCTTCCACTACCAAGTAAATTTTATTTATTTCCCACACCCGTGCCGCGGGTGGCCATCCGTCAATTTTAAGTTATTTATCCCTTCGCTGAGCCGGGTGGGTGGGGGGTACGATATTATTTTTGCTGCTGCCACATTATGGCCTCTCGCATAAAGTTCGCGCGTGCTGATTTACAACTTTGTCTAAAAGCGCGAACCTTTTATGTGCCGTCATTATTGTGCGCACCAAAACGGGAGGTAATTAAATGAAAAGTGTGTGAAAATAAACGTGGAAGAAGGTATTTATGGAAGCACCGAATTTACGATACATTTAGGTGCTTTGGTTCTTCGTGCTCGAAACACGTGCGGACGGTTCATCCTCTCAGGCTCTCCATAAAGGTCAGAAAATGGACTCAACGGAGCAGACTTTATTTCATTAAGCTTAGCCAGTCTCGAGTAATTAATTGGCACTGAACACTTTTCCGGAAAGTTTTGGAACCTACTCTACCTGGGTGTAAGCAGACGGTCAAACATTTGTTTACATCTCTTATATTACAAATGTTTGAGCAACTACTGAGCTAAAACTCAAGCAAACCAATGAAAACGTAGAAACCTAAGTTTTATTTATCTTGGATATTGTTTTCAACACCTACTTTAATTTTTAATTTTATTTAGTTTCTTATTTGAAGTAATTTTAACCTTCTCGTAAAAATACAGACGCATGTAAATCTTTTACTTAATTAACATTCAAAGGGAATAAATTTTTTCTAGCTTTCTGAGACCGATTAAGTGCAGAACAAAGAATAAGAGATAGAGGGATTGAAGTGATGATTTTCATCTTGAATTAGAATTTAAAAAGCGCACTTTTTTAAACATTATTGGTTTGTGCTCATTTCACCAATTTGGCTGACAGAAATCTGTAATTTTTTTTTTTTAAATAAAATCTTTTACAAAATAACCTTTAAAAGTTCAAGTTATCTTGTTTTTTAAAAATCCAAAGGGATCCAAGAAAATTCAAATCTTATTCACCAGAGAGTACCGTCAGAGAGTATCGGGAGACTCGGTGGGTTGGGTTAATGATATGCGATGAGCAAAGTTGACGTATTCAAAATCACTTTCGTGCTCCATGCAAATCGCATAATCCTGTCAGAGCAATTGGATTTGCATATAAACTCCGAAGGAAACGAGGATGTCATTTGAATCAAAACAAGCCGTAACAATTCACTTACATGCTCATGCGTTCTCCAAGGCTAAATGAAGACAAGCAAGCGAAATCACCGAGTTCCATTAGCATTAAAACAATGATTATTGCTACTTTCCTACCTACATGAGATTTTACTGCTATTTTATGAGCTTCATTACTCTCTTAAACGGTTTTATGACCACAGCCAAAAACCGTTCACGACTCTCAATCTTATTTGTTGTGCAAAAAACAGCTTGGTGCGTTTCGGAAAGGTTTAAAATCCTTTTAAGATTAAGATTTGCATAAAAAGGGATGAAGCAAAGCCGCTTATGTAATCAAGTCGATTTGATGAAAGAGGGCAGAACGGTAGATTGCCGTACGAAGAATGCAGAAGTCAACGAAGCACGGGTTCTGATAAAGTTTATCACTTGCTGTTTTTATTGAATCATAAAATCCCGGAGGAAAATTGATTAAAGAGAGCAAGCATACATACAGGCTTCTTGAAACAGAGATGAAACTTTTCCTCATCGAAACGCTTTATTCACCTCATTTGTAGAAATTCCCGACTTCATCAGGCGTTTATTGGTCCGTAAACTTAAGCTTGTTGTTGGTACAAATTGAAAAACGAATGTTACGCATTAAAAACTTAATAATTATTCCCTACTTTTATTGTTACAAACGTGCTTCAATTTATTGTTATGTTCTCTACTCTCAATAAGGTGTTGTGTTTTTTGTCCGCGTAAACCTTTAAATCGTCGTAATTTGTTCTTACGTTACACTGAAAAATAATTGTCATTCTCAACTCTGTTGGAAAATGAAAATTTTCTCTCCCAGAATGTAATAATTGAAAACCAGAAATTAATGCAAGTAAACAAAATAGTGATTATTTTCCTGCTTTAATAACAATTTATTTTATTTCTCTCCAAACAATGATTTTATCATTCTCAAAAACACGGACTGACCAGAGCAACTTTTTCCAGTTTCGAAGTAAGGGAAGTATTTGAACCAAATAGATACAACTGCTCTCGGTGTCTGCGAGGGAAGTTTGCCTCAAGAGACAAAAAGAGACGTCCGGATAATGGACCTTGAGGCTAAGTATGTACTGAGAGGTTCCAGAGAGAGGTTCGAATTTTTAATCCAATTCTTACCTTTGAGGGCTAAATTGCATCGAGAACACGATTGTATCTAAATAAGACTCTTTTTTAAATTAAGAGATGATTTAAAATTTGGTGATTCTATTCTTTTCATCATTCTCTTACAACACTTGTGAAAATGTCCCATTTTGTACGCGATCAAAAGCTGATCTCTAACAATGGTACCCAAATCGTTAATCAAAATAAACTCCAAGTATTTATGAATCTGCTCTAATTTATTTAAAACAAAGATGTCAAGTGCCAATTAGCAACTTTATCAGAAGAAAACAGTTTTCATGTGACAAAGGTTAGCATTTTTATTCTTACGTCCATTCTCAGCGTGACGAACGCACCAAATTTGCCCTTTGAGTTCTTCTAATTCTTGGTGGGCTTAACCTACAGCAGCCAATTTGAGCTTGAACTGCCAGTGTTGCTACGCAAAGATAAGGCAGCCCAGAAAAAATTTTTAAAAAATTGATCGTGAATCAAAGGAGGCCACGAAATCAAAATTATTGTAAAGACTTCACTTGTTTCAGAAATGCAGAATAAAGCTGACGTGTTGTAATAAAATTGTTGAAGAAAGATCTTGCTTGTCCCCTGAATTGCAGGTATATTTGGCCCTTCGAGAGCCCGGAGTCTTGCTTGTTTCCTGAAGCTCAATTGAACCCTGAATTGCAGGTATATTTGGCCCTTCGAGAGCCCGGAGTCTTGCTTGTTTCCTGAAGCTCAATTGAACCCTGAATTGCAGGTATAGTCAGCTTTTTAAAGAGGTACTACAGTAACATCGGGTTGGGTTTTTCATTACTCATCTTCTTTGTGAAAATTGAGACAAAGTGACAGTTACGCACGCACATTTTTTGTCACACCATCTTGACTTGAGTGCACTCAAAGTCAAATTCTTTTTCTAATAGATAATATAGGAAAATAAAAAGTACCGCGATGAAAAGCTGACTAAATTCCCTTTCCGAAAATATCATAACCTTGGGTTTTGAGTTAATGGTTGCAGAGGAATTCAGTCATGAAAGAGCGTTACTCACACACATTTTGATATTTAACATATGTGTGGGGCCTGTTCACATATTACGTAACGGTGAAAATCGAGATTTTCGACCCCCACTCCCCCCCCCCCTCTGTCACGGTTTGTCCTATATAACAGTACTTGAGTTTGTACTGACTGTCACGGAGCGGCCGACACCCCCCCCCCCCTTGGACCGTGACGTAATATGTGAACAGGCCTTGTGGTGTGCGGGCGTCACACTTCAAAAATGATCCAGAGTAGCAGAATTCATTCTTCATCAAAGGTTTGGGACTTCAATAAGTTACTGAGCTTTAGTATTACTTGAAAATTCTTATTTGAGTGGCTTAAGTAAAAATGTTCGCAACCTGAGGGGCCGAAAAAGGGCTCCCATACGTGAGCTAGGTAAATATATTTAGTTCATCCGAATTGGCGAAAACTCAGAATGGTCACACAAAATGACAAATTGAGAAATATTTATCAAGAAACATGTTCACTAAAATGTAAAACGACGGATCTTGGGGTCTTTTAAGGGCAAAACTGGAGGTACATTTTTTAGAATTGATGTTCAAAATTTTTCCTTTCAGTCAGGGTCCTTAATGTCAAGTTTATCAGCCATTTAAGTCTTTAAAATTTAAATAGCTTTTAAAAATGCGTTCTAAGGACCTGTTAAGTCAATCCATTGAAGAGTTATAGGGTTTTAAGTGAATGAAGTCCTCTGCTCCTATGACGCTCCGCGAGGTAAAAAAATTTTTTTCATCGGTTGATTTTGACCAAACCTCATCCTTATTTAGTTTTATTGAGGCCTAAAATTTTGCGAATGACCAAACCTTTCAATTTAGAGTCTTCTAGAGTAGCATAAAACAGCTTACGAAAAAAGCGTTACGCACGCACACTTTTCGAAGGCACTTTTTGGGGTACTTCTTGACCAGTTAAGACGAAAACACCCAAGACCAATTTTTTAGGGAACTTACAGCTCTAAAGCTTGTGGGCCTTTAGAGAAGCCAGTAGATAAACTTTTCTATTTTTAGCGTTACGCACGCACCAGATCTTGACCCCTATTGTAAATCAGAACCCAAGAGGGGGAGCATGAGTAACGACGCATATTTTGAGACTTGTTAACCTCCTCTAAATTTCATAGAACTGAGTTTTGAGATTAAATGAAAACTAAGAGTGAAATCAAGAAATTAAAATTATTCGAGCAAAATTTTTTTCGTGACTTAGGCAAGGAAAATATATTACCATACGCTAGAAACCCCGGTTTATCGTATCATTTTCGAAACCTTAGGACTTCGCTTGTAGTGAAAATGTATCATTTGGCACCCTCTGAGCAGTTTGAAAATTTCGTTTTTGCAATAGCGCCAGCGAGAATGGACGCTTAGCTTTACCCTTTGTGGGATGTTGAGTGACCCAAAAACCCAAATGATGTGAAAACGTTTGCTCTTAATTAGATGCCATCATTGACGTGTTAAGCACCAGGAACATGGATCACACCTCAGACTGCACACAAAAGCCACCTAGCAGGCAAGCGATACACCGATTGCATCTCTCTACAGGCGCTTCTCTCTGTGACTTTTAACGGGTAAAACATTATTTATACATGCACGACATTACTCTGCATGTACATCCCAAACACTTTGTTCGCAGCATATTGTTTTCAGATTGTGGTATTTATGCTTTAAACAGGAGCTGGACGGGTGCAAAAAATTTGGATGCATGCAAGCCAGTTGGCACGGAGCGCAAATTATTGTTTTTATATGCAACCTCTATATTTTAGCCGTCCTGTCCGCTTTTCTTACACGATTGGCCTGGCTGTGGCTCATCTGATAGCGGAACGTTTATGCGAAGATGCAACGCGCGCGTCGAAAATAGTCCGTTGCCTGAGAATTTATAAGAAGAATTATTGCATTAAAGTCTGTCTGATAAATTACACATCGTGCAATGGAAGGTTGTTGTTTTTGTATGCTCTTGCCATGCCTCTTTTCCCAGCTCCAACTTCCAAATCCTTTGAATGATGACTCAAAGAATTGGCCATTTGATACACGCTTTGCACAGCTCTCTCTGGAGCATTAGTACCGCAATTTGTTCGCTTGTCAGATGCTGGAAAGTTATGCCTAGAACGCATAAAATTTTTATTGCTGTTAAAAAAGCAACACAAACCGTTGTGATCGAAATTTCCATCTCTTATCGCTGAGAGGATTGCAACTGAGGCGGGTGGTATGACAAAAAGTTGGCAGGTGAAACAATGGCAACTTTTCCCATCATAGTAATGTGTACCTAGAGAGCACGTTGGGCAACTTTCATCCGTCACAACAAAGATCTCTGAACATAAACATTACAGCAGCATCGTACTCCACGGGTTCCCAACTGCACGCAGGCGCTGCATAAGATGTAAACCCATACAAGATACGGAAATGTGGCTGGGGGTTTACATGGCGGTGGTGAGAAGTGTGCCAGCAGAGCGATTTGAATTTGCAGTGAAATATCAATCTGGAAGCAAAGCCACCACCGCCAGTTCTCCTTTCGTTCTCGTGCCAAAAGGACGCAAGTTCGCTCCCTGCCCTGACTCCTCTCTGAACTGGCGCGTACATCCTCGCTTTCAACTATTTTGGCGTCTGAAGGATCTCTGGTGATCTCGACGACCTATTTTGCGAGTGATAAATGGAAGCGGTAATAAATAAATTGCGAGCTCTGGCGTTCGAGATTCGGGAGGCAAGCGAGAAAATTTGTTAAACCAGCTGAAATAACCATTTGCCGAAAAGTAATTTCATTACTACGAGTATAAATTGAGCACCTCGAGCGCTCTCGGTGTAATCACCATCAGTAAACCCAAAAGTTAATTGCTTGGTGTCATGGTATTTGAATTACAAAAAAGTTTGTGAGCTAAGGAGTGAAAAATTGGTATTTACGAAATTAATGAGATTTTCGTGTACACGCCAACTTATTTCAATTTTCGGAAGAGAGCCGGTTTTAATTAACTTGCAAATGAAAACCGTTGACTCTATACGATGAGACGATTCACTAAACAATAATGATGCGTGTGAATGATTTAATTGGATAAACTTGGAGTGTCGTGATTTATGGAAGAACAACCTCATCAAAAATTTTCTGAACTGGTAAGTGAATTTCACGAAGCTTTGATTTCAAAATAATAATAATAATAATAATAGAGCATATCCCAGACCAAAATCGCATTGAAGGGCCGTTTTGAATTTTAAAAGGTGTATCAATTTGAATTTAATAGGGATTTATGAATTTTGGAGAATTTGTGGCCTGTGAGGTGCTTGCTATATTGCTATATTTCATTACAAAATACATAGAACGCGGTATATTAAACTGTGTTATTTTAAATAACTTACCACGGTCATACGTCATGTTCTCTTGTTATGCAGAAAAATGTTCTGCTTAATGTTTTTACAAAATAAAATTATATTTAAGTGCACAAAAAATTTCAGGATTACAGTCTTGGTTGCTAAAACCATCACACGATCAATTCATGTGTATGTTCATTTAAAAAAACATGACGAAAAACAAGATTCCAATAAGGTTTAATCATTGAGGTTTTACGTTTCCACAACGTCCTACCCGCTTTGAAAGGAACCTTATCTATGCTTTATAGTGATGAAAATGTATCAACAGTAAATGTAAATATTGTATGTTACTGAAAACTAGAAAGATAAAATTACCATTCAGTCTATTTACATTTGTAACATAGTTCATCAATTTACTAAGCCTGAAGTTCAATATAAATTTTTGCTCACATTATTTTTTAGTGTCTCCTGGAGAAGATTTTTAGTGCATTTTCAGTGCATTTTAGTGCTGTTTGAAATTTTATAACTCAAGAACCAGAAGAGCTAGAGAGCTGCGGTTGTTGCATCGTGCAGGAAATGCTTTGTACAGGTGCAGGCTAACAATTTTAGATCCCCTTCCCCATGGGGGGTGTTTTACGTTTGTATGAAAACTCCTTATATCTCATCCAATTGAGCTGAAATTTTAGTATGTTGTAGTCTGTGCAAAATATAGTAAATCATGGTACTACATGTGACCTTTACCATGTCAAGAATGAGCTAGGGGCCCTCAAAGTTTGGTCTTCTCGTAATCTTTGAAAATGCACCTTTTAGCTTAATCTCCGATTTTGCTTTTTATATATTTTTTATTTTTCAATAAATATTGCTTTCCCAATAAAAAATTAGCCAACATTTTCCTTAAATATTCCTTAGAATCGAGAACCAAAATTGATTTTTCCTAGAATTTTAAGATCAATTCCTAATAAATTTTAAAATACGACAGTGTTTACACAATAAGACAATTTCACACATTTCTAGTACCATAATGCCCAATCAACTCAATAAATTTCGTTTTGGCTTAGAATTTGTAACACTACAACAATTCTAGATGGTAGGATTTGAAAGAAGTACAAGGAAAAGTTTGAATGAAGGTATTTTTAGAAGTTTCCTTTACATTGATCTTAAACGAGAAGTTAGGCATTCACATCTAAGTTCCCTTAGTTAAAAAACTGAATAAATTCATTCATCGTCTAACAGGTATGACTTGTGAGTTAACATATGAGTTAAGATAACGATTGTAGGATTCTTGTTGAGTGAGATGTGCAGTGAGTAGGAGTTGTCTTTCTACACAGCATCATAAAAAATTCAATACCCAAAAATTCTTCTTGTAAAATTGAACTCCATTTGAGCCTTTTTGCTATTAAACCAGAAGATAAGAACAAAAGGTCGGTAAAAAGATTGTTAAAAACTTTCTTTAAATTTTTAATTATATTTTAATAAAAGAAGTTGGTCCTAGTTAGATAATTTCGTTCTTGTTTTGTTAAAATTTGATGCTAAAAACAGTTTTCCATTAGTGAGATACCGTTTTTTCCAAATATTTTGTCCCTCGTAAATGTTTCTTTGATTAACACAATCCAATTATTTTTTTGTTATGAATCCCCATCGTCAAAAAAGCTCATTTTGCATGAAGGCGCAAGAAATGTCCAAGATAAATCGTCGTGCTCATATTTCATGAGACCCTCATCAATTATTTACATTTATGTTCAATGTGATCATTCAGTTGGTTTTGGTTGTCATTAAGGGGAGTTAACGTTTTAATTATGCATGGCTAAGTAATGTTTATTGGTGAAATGAAATTGATTACCGCAGATTTGCAATAAAGTCTCTTAACCACTAATAATGCTAATGAGACTCTGGTTCGAACCAATTGGGAAACTACCAATTACGTGAAAAGCAAAAGAGGTTTTTCAAAATGCAACTAACGAACAAACTTTGAATCCCAATAGATTTGATCAAGTTATCTACCTAATCGTTAGATGTTCCCATAAAGCGATTTTGGTTCCTTTGAGTTGAGAAAATTTCGGCAAACTGCACTCTGATTACTTTTTACTCCTAATTTTCGGAGCTTTCATGCTAACCTAGAATAAAGTTTTGGCAACGAGATGGAAAATGCATATAGCAAAAAGGCTCAATCATGCGTCGCCTGAAAGCGTCATTCGACAAGTGAAAACTTTTAGGAATACATGTACGTATGAAACCTTCAACTCAGATAAATTATCATAGCCATTTGTTTTGTTACCAAAAGTAAGGAAATTAATGATATTCTTATTAATTATGAAATTTAATTCCAAGTTTTATGATTCTTTAGAAATGAAAATACAATGAGCTTCCGCGTCTTCTTTGTCCGCTTGATTAAATGACGCAAGAACGCAATTTTGAGTAATGAAAGATGATATTGTTTGGACTTTGTATCGCTTGTGGAGTGAGATAATGATGCTGGAGCTTAATTGATTCGCTGAAAGTTTGATGAAAGTTGTATTTTTTGCTTACTTTTAAACGTTTTGATATCCCAACCTGGGTAAAGTTCCTATGAAGTCTATGTTGAATAAACGCTTAAGTTAGATTGAATTGGCCTGAAAAAGCACCTCATAATTGGAAAAAGTTCACCTAAATACCGTTTGAGTTGTGATTTATGTTTTTTCTCGTGGAAAATGATTGCCAATCCAAACCAGCTAAGCCTCTTGTAGCGCCTTTCCAGGAGGTTTTTAAAACCCACAAAAGAGAGCAATTTGGATATAACGGGGAAATTTTCAAATCTTGTTGGAAAAATTGCGTTTACTTTTGCTATTTGTCATGGTTGTTTGACCTGACTAGGTTCTTTGAATACAGCTGGTAAATTCATTCGGAAAACTGTTCAGTAATTTTTCAAGCTCACTTGTACAAAATTTTGAAACAAATGTAAGTTTTATTGTTTTAACAGTAGGCAAAAAAAGTCACAACTTTCATTTAACTAAGTAGTTGGTGGTCTTAGTTTCAACAACAGGCAGAGTATGCTATTGAAACTAGAGCTATGTCACTATGTCAAGAAATTGATACATTGATAGTGAAAAAATCTAACCTAAGTCAAAACAAAACAGAATCTCCACTTCGTCTCCTAGTCATGAGCCAAAAGAGGTTTCAATCATATGCTGTTAAGCAAGGTGTAATTAAATAACTTGAGGTATTTTTGAGTCAAGAGTTCCTCAGTAGCGCCCCCACTTTAATTTAACCGTACGCTTCATGGCAGTCGCATTCTTGGTTTGCACCAAGAACACAATTAAGCAGAAGTTGCCTTGATTGAGTTTCGAAAGTACGACATCCCGATCACAGTGTAAAATCTAGTAAATTGTGGAACCACATGTCACCATTATCTACATGCCTAATTAGAATACCGCTATTATTTATTAGGATTTTCAGTAAAATATAATCTCTTTTCCTGCAATAGCATCACTCTCCTCATATGTCTGCTATTTTCTTTATCAATGTAAAAATGTGTATAGATAAAACCTAACTTGTAAAGAGGCTCACAGGTCTGCACATACAGCAATCAATCCGGCGTGCTAAGAAATGTTGGTGCTTTACTGTATGATTGATAAAATGTTGCATTTAAAATTGATTTTCATAATTTTCATTTGTGAGCTAGAGAGTTAGCCAAATTTATACTTCTGAGTTTTTAGGTTTTAGATTTTTCCAACTCCGTTCGTGTTAAAACTGCCGGGTAAAGGAAAACTCCGTCATTAACTCGGTTTGAATAGAAGTTTCGGTTGAATCTATCACAAGTACCTACTTGATTGTTAAAATAGAGATCGAAAAGTGTAGAGTGGAAATGAGAGAATTCTAGCTTTTCCCGGAACTGTAAAATCTCTTTGCTTTTTTGGAATTTGACAGTTTCGGGGGATAATTTTAAAAAAATTTTTCACCTGAGGAAATTTATGGAGACTTCCACTCCATATATTTATATCTTAAGGGTCTCAAACCAACACTATACTCTCAACTAACCCCCAACCTCCAGAATCTTTTTATTTAGATGCAGACAAAGCACACCTATGCATATATGTATGTGTAAACGTTTTGTTATTTATATTTAAAGTGAACGTTAAGTTTTTTTTCTTTTCTAGCTGATTTGATCAATCTAAATGAAAACATCTCTTCCCACTAACATCCCTGGACTACCATTTTATCTCATTTACCCTGTAATCAACTATAACACTTGAGTTCATATTGAAAAGTGCTCACTAAACCACACGATAATGAATTCTATTGTCCAGTTAAGTAAGCTGTTTTCCCGTCGGCCTTGTTTAATGTTGAATTATCACTAAAGAATTTTTATTTGAGGTGAACAACTTTGAAAATTTAGCCAATTTGCGGTTTTTACTTGCAGAGGTCTAAAATTTGCAAAAGGGCATCATTTTAATAAGAAAGAGATGACTGTTAGGGACCGACTTTCAAGACTTTAGGAAAAATTTTCTTGAGTTATCTGAAGGTATCTTAATGGGTGTCTGACCGAGTTGGAAAATGGAAACTGTCTCTACCAGCCCAACCAGTAGAAATTCAGAAAAAATTTACAACATAAATTTTTTTTCCATTGAATACATATAGGATGAATGTGGTAGTAATTAATATCATAATAGGTGTGGTTACTCTTAATTCATTATTTACAGTTTATTAGTTCCTGAAATATCAACGCAACGAATTATGAAAAACTGCAGGCTCTGAGAGAGGGAAAACAGGACATGGGAAACATAAATTGATACAAGAGTTTCCGTGATTCCTGACATCCGTGGTGTATGAGAGTGCTTGATGTGGGTCATTGTGATACGCCGGAGGATTAGTGCAGAAACTACGAGAGCGAGATCCATGCCAAATTCGGTACGGGACACGCATGTAAATCTACTTTGATAAATTGCTACATGGTTTAGGCATTCCAGCATTGCTACGGCACCCACTTGGATTGCGAATCAGCCAGAGTGGTGCGGAAATGCGCACAAGTGTAAATTTGTTTGCATGAGTTGCTGAATTTGTACATATTTCTTAGTCAACCAGCGGTCGTCACCATATGGTTGACTAGATTTTCTTCCAATGACGGCGATGATGGGCTGCCGGTGGCGAACGCATATCAAGTTACTAAATCATGAAGGCCCAAATAACAAGATTGATTGCCAGTCACACACACCATGCGATCTCCGACACTTAAGTTTACTTGATTTTCTGCGTGCAATGTTCATACATCATGCATGTCAACGGCACCACCATTGATGGCAGCAACTGGCAATCCAGTGCTCTAAGAATGCGAGGAGCAAAACATAAACAAGCTCAAACACTGGATTTCCATCCCCCATGGTTCCATTCAACTAGCGTCATAGGTGGGATTGAGTTGGGCAGAGAAGTAACCGATTGTGTACGTACTGTTTGGAGTGAAAAACGAGCTCGCAATTTCTGAACATCGGTACTGCCTCCCATTCTCCCAAAGTTCACAGGCAGCTACACCAGCGGCTGTGGCATAAATTTTGCGATCTCGAACGAAATCAGATAAATTCCAGCGACATGCAAAGTGGATTAGATTTTTTACATATTCATGGATTAAAATATGCGAAACGATGAATGTGTCTCTCGCATGTTAGCTCTCAATGGGGTGGATGAAGATATTCATCTCGGGGATTTGTCGCCCGTTTCCCATGAATTTAAATTTATTGTGTGTGATTCAGCTGTGATTGAAAATTTTATTGTTTGCGATACTAATTCGGAGCAATCATAGTGAGACATCTTGTGGGTTGAAGGAGACAAACGCAATTATATTTGGGACAATTTTTATTGCTCTCTCCCACCCTCAACCCTTCAAAACTCACTGCCGTCAATGGAGGAGAGGCTCAAAAGAGGCCGCAGCACAAAGCGAAACGAGATAATGCACAAAAGGAAAAACGTAGATAATTTTCTATTTAGCATTTTATTACCTTTAAAGCACTCAAGAGTATGATAGGCGAAAATGTTTATTACTTCATATCTCGCTTGTTGGCTCGAGAAGATTGAGCCTCGGGCATTCGAGGTGGCATGCCATGGCACGCTTTGTAGCTCTGCCTCCTCTCACTCTGTATTGTGCTGCCAATAGCCGAAAAAATATTCTCTGACATCATTTTGAGGCAGAGTGTATGTGGATATCATAATAAAATAAAAACGTGCCTGATGAAGCAAGCGTACACGTAAATTTTTGTCATTCATTTTCATCTTACGCAAAACTTATTCATTGTATTGTTGGCTTTCACCCCTGTTCGTCAATTTCAATTGTTGAATCTGAGTTCAAATTCTGAAAACCTCACGCAATACAACTGTGGAAAGATCTATTGTCTCGATGTAATCGATTTCAACTTTATTGACGGAGATGCGTTGAGAAGATATTGAATGCATCTCGTCGAGGAATGTGACCTTATTTATCGCAGAGATTTAATCTCCGTGCCTCCTTTCCTTAAACTAAACAATACATAAATTTACTAATACTCATAAGATTAAAAGTCATGACCAAAAATTTTGCTGGTTTTCAGAAGCAGGTCCTAAGATCGGCCAAAAATTGTATGTTATAAACAACTCGTAGTACATACTAAGATTTTCTTTAGTTTCACATTGGAGTAACTAAGAAAATGATGTATCGTGGAAAGAATTGTTTTTCGCGGCTTCTACTTTTCCATCCCAGTTTTCGTCATCCATAGTCTTAAAAAGGCATTCCTACAAATAGTAATAACTAATCATTGCACAGTTAAAAGCTTAACATACCTAATTCAATAGCAACTTCGACTTTGAAGTTTGAAACTTGGAGATGGTGGTGCTAGATAATGGCCTCCTATTCTCTCAGGGCCCCTTCTTTCTGGCATCCGATTTTTAGTGCATTTTGCTCCAAATAAAGAAAAATACACTTTTACATCTGCTATGTCTTTTCGTCCGTCCCAAACTTAATAACTCAAGAATTAGGAGAGATAGAGACCTGCGTTTTTTACATCGTGTAGGATTTGGTGAGGGGGGTAAACCCGTTGTATAAAAGTTCCTTATACTTTATACGATTCGCTGAATTTGGGATATGTTTTACATCATGTTAAATCTAGCAAGTCATAGAACATATGTGTAACCCTATCCTCTAAGGGGGCCCCCTAATTTAAGTGGTGTATGGTTGTAATATTTAGTTGTTTTGCAGTTTTTAATGCATTTTTATCAATTTTGAAAAAAAGTGCACTTATGTGTCCGATATGTCTGTCTGTCCGTCCGTCCCGGTCGCAAAGCCTCCGAAACTACAAGAGCTAGAGACCTGCGGTTTTTTGCATGTTGTCATGTATGGTCTGAAAGGTGGTGGAACTACTTTGGTTTTTCAATCAAATCATAAAACACATGTATGCCTCTATCACTTAAGGGGGCGGGGTGTGGGGGCACCAAAGGGGAGAAAATTTTAGTTGCTTCGATTGAGTTGAAATTCAGATTGGTCATGTATAATGACAAAATCCACAACTTTTGTTTCGGGTCTTGACCTCAAAAATGTAAAATAACGGACCTGGGGAGTCAATGAGTGGCCATCCAAGACTTCCCCTTGCTAACAGAGGGGCAAAATTTCAAGTTTATCGGATTGAGCTAAAACTTTGGCAACTGTTAGAAGGCATTAAATCCAGCAAAAACAGTACTACAATAAGTCTCTATGACCTAAGGGTGAGGAGCTAAGGGCTCCCAAAGTTAGTATGAGGCGAAAATTGAGCTGAAACTTGGGCAAATTTTAGATGACATTTAATTTAGCAAAATATCCTGGTATATTAAGGCTTTATGACCTGTGGGATCAAAGTAAGGGGTCCAATAAGTTTCTGCAGTGACGGAATTTGGGACAAAATATTTCCACTTGGACTACAACTTTTGCAACAAAGCGAATTGAAAATGCACTCATATGCGTTCGCCCCCGACTAAGCTTTTAACATGTTTTTTTTTCGTAACATAGTGTCTTTAGTGTAAAATAACGGAGCTTGAGGCTCTTATTTAAAAATTCATATCCACCTCTGGTAGACGTTCAAAACTTTTAAAGAGCTTCAATTTTGGCAAAAATTAAACTAAATCTAATCAAACTAAATTACATCAAATCTAAATACAAAATCGGAGATCAAGTGTAAGGCATGTATTTACCAGGTTTTAATTTGAGGGAACTGATTGCTAAATGTAAGAAGAAAAAAAGTTCCTAGTAACATGAATCACAATCAGATTCCCGAAAAATCAAAACCGGGAAAATGCACACCTTAAATAGAGAAAAAATGCTACATATGTCCGTCCGTCTGTCCATCTGAAGCTTTATAACTCACGAACCTAAAAAGCGCTAGGGAGCTGCGTTTGTTTGCATCGTTTTGGGAATGGTCCATATGGTGACAGGTTAGTTATCTAAAACCCAGACTCTTTCTAGGAAGAGGGGGGGGGGGGTGTTTAATGCTTATATGAAATTTCTAGCAAATCATGGCACTACATACAATTGAGCCCTATCTCTTTTAGAGACGGAGCTAGGGACTCTAAAAGTTTGCTTTGTGTATATTTTTTATTTCGTGTGGTATTATATAAAATGGTGAAAAGGTCCAATATAGAAATCCAGATACTTATAACAGGCCACTGCTCCTTGTCTACGCTGTGCAAACAAGCTAGGCCACCGACCATCTGGTCAGGTTCAACTTTCGACTAAGTAGGCAGTAGAGAAATCTTCGGGCCCTTTACAGCTTGTTTACTGCAGTACTGGGGTATCTTGGAGCGTGAAGGGCTTTTATTGACCCGAAAAATTTTCCTCACTCATGATTCTCTTATTATATTGCCTTAATTAAACATATGAGCCTAAGTTCAGTATTCTGATCAGGTTGATGAGGCTCTTCAACTCTGTACCAATTACATAGTTACGTAATTCATACTTCTTCACTTTAAAGTTTCTGCATAAGATTTGCTGCATGAAATGGACCAACACGCCACAGCCTTATGGGACCTTCAACCTTTACAAACTCGTTTATATTTTATCACTACTTTGCAGCAGTTCACTAGAGTAGCTTCATAAATATGTCCATGGAGAAGTGTTGGTTCAGTGTAGCAATGTATGCATAAATACGCTTTTGCTGCTCAGGAAGAAAACAATATTTCCTCTTGTGGTTTTGAGTGTTGGAAATTGAGACCAACTCGAAGACAGTGGTACATTTATAATTCGATTGAACTATAAATTGCATCAACTAGCACAAGCTCTTTCACTGCTCAAATCATAGGCTTACAATTAAAATGAAACTGACTGACTTGGAGCTTGATGGACTTTGGAAATCCTGAACTTTTTACAAATATCATGGACTTTTTGAGGACTTTGGGCTACTACACACAAATATGACGAGTTGCTTTGTTGCGGAGACTTCTTTCTTTTCCGGATGTTGACCGTATTTACTGTATGAGCGTGGACAGGAAATCTTGTACCTTCTTGTTCCGCGTATTTCTTGCTTGTATCCTCGTATTGGAGGAATAGAAAAACAATCAACACACCGCACTACATTTCACAAATACCTCTCAAAAGAAAATCAGAAAATGAATCGTAATTTCCTTCGCACTTAGGGCTCTAGGTATAAAAAAAATTGTGAAACAATGATATAACTCTCAAGGAGCAAAATGCTTCGGCGCGCTCCTCTTTATCTTGAATAACAACAACAACAACTGTTGGCATCAAAAAATTTGTTTGTGTAGAAAACTTTAATCCAATCCCATGATGAGATCCTGAAGCTGAGTAGTTTTGTCGTTTAATAAACTCAAAACGCATTGTAGAAAGAAATGTTAGGTTTTACTCCAATTGAATGCAAATAGTTATTTTGAAAAAAATTATTCAACACTTACACTAACTTTTATTTCTACCCTTCGAATTAACTTTTCTAAATTCGCTTTAACTCCTTCAGTTGATGTCGAAGGTTTATAATCAGTTTAAAAACTAGTATTGAATGACAGACGAACGATTAAGTGTTAATAATATTAAGCTACATCTTATTTTCGCTTCAAATCAATCTTGCAATGAGAATTTTTTGAACAAAAACTCAGAGAAAAATTATTTTTTTTTGCATGTTTTTGAATTTTTAATTCATATTTTGGCATTTTTAGTGCATGGTTGCATGCATATTTTTGGTTTTTCTATGCTTAACTATCCGGAACTATAACTATGTCTCTGGTAATAATAATTATAAAAGTAGTAGATAATTATAAAAGAAAATTATGTATAATACATATAAACTTAAAACACAATAGGTTCAGTTTGCGGTTGATTGTGTGTCTTAACAGACAAACCAGCACCCTAGCCCGATAAAAGTCAGTAAGGCAGAAAGAGCTTAGTGGTTAGTGTATCTGACTTGCGACTAAAAGGTTAAGTACTGAGAATTATGTTAAAATGACCATCGTTCCTGCAAACTTCAAATGCTATCTCCTCCTCAGATATACATACATCGGAAAAATATGGTTGAGCATTTTTTGCGTTTATATAAGACGGGGCTAAAACAAAATAGAATGTTTTTTTTCAAAAAAATCTCTAAGCCATGTTATAGATGGAAACGTGCCTTTAGTGAGAACTTCATTTTTCAAAAATCTGTATCCCCGCCGGGAAAAAGTGGAGAACGGGCATTTTGATAGGCCTCAAGGGGAACCCCCAGAGCTCCGGAGCACCGCAAAACCCAGGACCAAATTATAGCTCGTCCATCCTTTGAAGAGTGTACGTAACTTGTAAGCCACCACTCGCCATTCTACGTGACCTGGGAGCTGAGATCAATGGACCTAAAATGGGCCCTATAAAATTCTTGGCTACTCTTGACTTGATTTAAGATTTTAGCTCATTTTTCCTCTTAAGAATCAAAAACATGAGTTTGATCAAGAATGAGCCTGCAGGTGTTTATAACATTCAGACCAAATTACCAAAGGCGTAGTCAAAATGTGTTCAAAGATAAAATTACTTAAATTCCTCTAGTTTAATATGCCCTAAAATGGTAGAGAACAGATGAGAAAGAGAAAGACAGTGCTGCTGACGGTTATAAAGAGTCACACTCACAAATCACAAGTTCCTGATGTATGCGCTAGCAAGAACGACTACGCCCATCCAGACAGCGACAATAGTGCATTGTAATTAAGACTATGCTGGCTCTCAGACGCAGTTGTAGTGGTATCTATAAAATACTGTCGATAAATATTTTCAATATGAATCCTTTTGTTTACTTGTTTGCTAGCATCCATAGAAACTGAAAATGTCTCACAATGACCCGGCTCGGACAATGAGCAGAATGACTTCGTAGCAACAGGATATTCATAAGCAAACCTCAGCCTCGAATCCAATGGTTTCGAGAAAGTTTGCCTTGCCGAGTTGCTGTCCACAAATAATCTGATTTATTACATATGCACAAATTGTAAAGAGAGCTTAATTCAGAAAGTTGTTCATGTTTTTGAGTTTGCAATAAATCACATCATGAAACAAGTAGCGACCCTCACATTGTAATTAATTTCACCCATTTCCGGCTACAAAGAACCATTTAATTTTAAATAATTGATTTTAATGCTGGACCGGAGCGTTCTCAGTTCGTCTTTTGTGATTGTATACTGTTAAGCTTTCTGCCCAGTACGAGGAATTAATTTAATTTTTTCACTTGTTTACTTTTTTAAAATTTTTGAACGAGTTTGTGGAAGTGTTACAAATCAAACAAAATCAAATTAAATTAAATCAAATGAACTCAAACAAAATCGGTGATAAAGCTTATGGGTAGATTTTGAAAATGATGAGGAGGTTTTATTCTCTGAATTCTTACGACATCAGCCCTTCTCAACGTTTTGAAAATGCACCCATAAGCTTTATTACCGATTTTGCTTGATTTAATTTTTTATTTTTTATATTTTAGAAAAAAAATTTTTCTATAGAAACTTTGAGGGCTCCTAGCTCCGTCTTTGTATATGAAGGGTAGTATGTATGTAGTTCCATGATTTGCAAGATTTTGCACGGACTACATCATACTAACATTTTAGTTCAAACGGATGTTATATAAGGAACTATCATATAAACGTAAAACACCCCCCTCCCCCCGTTTCCCCCATAAGGGAAAGGGGTCACGAGTATCTATGCTCATCGATAGCACAAAACACTTAATACGTTGCAAATAACCTCAGCTCTTTAGCGCGTCTTATTCTTAAGTTATAAAGTTCGTACAGATAGTAATCCGCGTATAAAAACTTCAAATAAGTAGAAAATAACTTCTTCTCTTTCTTCTTAGTTTTTCTTTAAAATGCATACGTACATATGTTCCTTTTTTTCCAAATTCCAAATTAAAAAAATACAGTGGCTTATTTAAATTTTAACCTTCTAATGTCGAACTACAGAGTTCAATTGGGTGGTGTGAAAGGATTTGCGGTAGCAAGTAGCTCACAAACTCTTCCATTGACAAAAACTTAACTGGAAGAGACAACAGAAGTACCCAGTTTCCTGTGTCAGCTTTTGTTTAAGCCTATGTGAACTTACGAAGAAATGCTCTAAACCTCAATAGAAACTGCCGAAAGGATTGTTTATGTTCAGAACGGAAAAGTTCAAAGTTGGTCCCTGGTTATGATCCTATGGTATCGCTACAATGTTTCACGTCGCTTTTCAACGCAACTTTTGATAAATCGTCTGAGATTGGAGGCAATCACACCACTATGCTCCACCACATCGTCAGCATATCATCATGCATGGGTCGTAGCGTGTAAATTAATCTCAAAATTTGACACATTCATCGCCATTATGAACGATGAACCCAGCGACGTTCGATGTGTGTTTTGGCGTCACTCGTCTTGTTTGTAAAAAATGGGAAATTTATCTTGAACGCCTGGTTTTCTTGGAATTTCCCCATGTCTCCAACGCAAGCCACATTATCTGTCGCTGCTTCTTTTTCTCTGTACAATAAATTTTCGTGCAGCTTGATGATAATGCATTAATATCTCATCAGGGGATAATGTATCGCAGAAATGATTATGGAACGAGTAGCAATAGCGATGAAACGGCAAATCGTTGTTTGCATTCAATTATTCCTGATTTTCTTGCAATCTTCGCAGACGAGTATTTTCCGCTCTAACTTGACCTGGTTGGTTACTCCACCACATATAATTGACAAATAAATTATATGGACTATGAAGTTGATGCCAGATCCAGGGTATTGTGATAAGCTAGCTAAGTTCAAGTCAACATTTGAAAAGTTTGGTCAGTTTGTGCAACAATAAAATGGACGTTAAAACTTTTGCTTCCGGTGAAACTTTGCTTTTATCCAACAAGTCCTAAGTCGGTCGCACAATATTAGTTCTCAGAAGCTCGGAGGGATACGAAATATTTGAGAGCCAGAACTTTAACTTACTTCGATTGATGCAGCTTCCGGTAGAAGATAAAAGAGGAATTTTATGCATCACAACATTTATGAATTGTGAGGCACAGTAAGGATTGAGTGACTTCAGCATGACGTTCTTTATCCCTCACAAGCTGCTTTCATGTTTTTAGCCCTCTCAACTTAAGCTAGATTATGCATGACTATTTTGATATCAATTGGAAAGGAAACATGTATTTATGTGGAGAGCTAACCATTCTGTATTAAATTCAGATAGCAACGAAATCTTATTGGAGTGGGTGTTTCACGTTCAAACTTTTGATGTACCTTCTTTGTGAATTTCTTCTTTATTTTCATGATGTTTGCGAAAGATTTCAAATCTTCGGACGCCCTTATGTGGTAAGCGCATTTCGAATTTTCGAAAAGTTTTATTCTCAATTGCTAAGAAAATTTTCCTCCGAAATATTGCTGGAAAAATGCA
Source organism: Forcipomyia taiwana (assembly GCA_963930915.1). Lineage (NCBI taxonomy): Eukaryota > Metazoa > Arthropoda > Insecta > Diptera > Ceratopogonidae > Forcipomyia > Forcipomyia taiwana. Next base: position 1,145,937 of record CAWVOI010000079.1, on the reverse strand, counting down.
CATAATTTTGAGTAAAATTATTTTTACGAAGTTGGGTATGATTTATGAAAGCCTTTTAATGTATGTAGATGGCTTACGTTGAAGTAAAAGACACAAAACCCATGATCCTGATAAATATTTAAACTTCTTGACAGGTAATTGAGTTTTACCTGTTTTTATATCCATACGATAAAATAGCAAATTTTTATAAAACATGTTGAAAGCTTAGTCAAAGATGACCGCATTTGAGAGCATTTTCAATTTGGCTTTGTCATAACTAGGATCAAAATAAAATATTCGCTTCAAAAACCGAATCTATAGAGCCTTATTGGGTCACTAGCTCCTAGATTATAGAGGCTAACTGTACAAGTGTTTTTTAACAGTTTAATGTCATCTAATATTTGCTATAGTCAATAAGAAACGCTAAAATTTGACCCGCATGCGAATTTCGGGTGGCCCTAGTTCCAGCTTTGCTAGGGTTTATATGTGGTTGCATGACTTGCTAGAGTTTGCACGAACTACAAAATCATAAAATTTAAGCTCAAGTGGACGAAGTATGGAAAATTTCATAAAACGGGAAAATCCCGCTGATTACGTCCCTGGTGGTTTTTCGAAAAAATCAAAACTATTCGCCCAACAACCACACATTACAACATACAAAAACCCGCAGGTCCCTAGAACTTATGTAGAGTCCAACTTTTGCAATGAAGCCGACGTGATGGATAGATCGAGGATGGGACAAAGGTTTATGCAGATCCTAAAGATACTATTATGTTCCATCCGTCAGAGATAAATTGCCCCGGACTCAGGGTTTTAAAGCCCCAAGTCTTGTGAAAATTCAAAAAAGAAGCCGACCTGAAAACGCACTCAAATGCGTACGCCCCTGACTAAGCTTTAAAAATGATAAAAATCAATTTAGTGGTGATAAATGGAGTAGTGCTAAACAAAATGTTTTATACCAAAAAATGCAAACTAGAAAAAAAAATCAAATCAAATTAAATTAAATTAAATTAAATTAAATCAAATCAAAATACAAAATCGAAGATCAAGTATAAGAAGTGCATTTTCCCGGGTTTATATTTTGAGGGAATCTTATTTAAATTCATAATACATTTTCTGAATAAATTTCTGAATTCTTGAACCATTTACAATTAGATTCCCTCAAAATATAAACCCGGGAAAATGCACTTCTTATACTTGATCTTCGATTTTGTATTTTGATTTGATTTAATTTTTTTACTCTTAAGTTCTACTCAAACATTTTTACTTCTATAAACTTTACCAACCTTTTTCGGTAATTTAGACAAATAATTTAAATTTCAGCCTAAAAGGCAAATCCACATGAATTTGCTTCCCAAACAAACTTCGGGAGTTCCCTTCTCCGCCCCCTTAGTTGATAGAAGCATACTATAGAAATGTTTTTTGCTCAAATAAAAGCCCTCTAAGAGTTTCCAAAGTTTGAGCTCAATTGAACGATCTTGAAAATTCGCCCATTTGTCTTCCAAGGGGAGCCACAAGATTATATTCAAAGGTTTCCTGATGGATTGTTTTACGTTTCTGAGACCATGTTTTGAAGCAAATGTTTCTAATGATGTAATTTTACGTGCCTATTTTGAATTTCAGCTCAATCGGAGCAACTAAATTTTTCCCCCCTTCGGAGGCCTCTCACCCCACCCCCTTAAGTGATAGGGGCATACATGTGTTCTATGATTTGCTAGATTTGATGTGAACTACAACATATCCAAAATTCAGCTCAATCGAACGAAGTATAAGGAACTTTCATACAACGGGTTTACCCCCCTCACTCCCCCCCTAGGGGTAATGGGGGTCTAAGATGTCTAACCTTCCACCCTACAGACTATGTCCTACACGACACAGAAAACCGCAGGTCTCTATCTCTTCTGGTTCTTGAGTTATAAAGTTTCGGACGGACGGACGGACGGACGGACGGACATAGCAGATGCAATAGTGCATTTTTTCTCCATTTGAGGGAAAATGCACTAAAAAACCAAAATATTTATGCCGCTCTTTCTTAAAAGAGGCAAAATAAATGTGCAAAAATATGCTGCTTGACGTACATTTGCGAGCTCGTTAACAAGACTGATTAGCAGTGTTTCTCTCGTTCACCTCCCTTTGCTTCTTTTCAGCTAACTTCAGCTTTTCTAGTTAGCTTATGCAGCTAATTAAAAGATACTTCAATTTCGCTTGAATAAACGTCCGCTAACCTATTCCTAATATTAAATTAAGTTTATAGCTAGCTTTCAAGTATACAGATAATACCAGTAAATTATTTCAAGAACATGCACTAAAAGTAATTATAGAAGTGATATGAATTAGTAGTGTATTACTGTGATACAAAAGTTAGATCAAACACGTTTACAATAACAACAATCTTCAACTTCTCAGGAGATAATGGAGCTCCTGGTATCTTGTTTTAGTATGTGCACAATGGTACATACGAACCATTTCTCAATAAAACTATGCATCTTAAAACCTGAGTGGCCTATGTGTATATGGCCCTCAGTCTGTTTGCAAACCGTACTAAAAAGCTTTTTGAATAAAAGCTCTCTTATTTGCTCACTTTAGCTGTTGGAGTTCTCTCATGGGAAATCATAGCCATTCCACATTTGGTATGGTCGAATAGAAAAATATTCACATTAGCTTACAACATTGGATTTTTCTAATTCCAGCTGATTCTGTTCTAAAAGCTAGTTTTAAACATTTTCCATCGTTAAGCGTTTTACTTTTAACTATTTAATTTACATTTTGCAATCTCAAAAGGCAAGCGAGCTTATCAAATCAGGTTTCACTTCTTAAGTCACCTTAAAAATCTTTCCAAAGTTCCTGCCACACGCAACTCAAACATACACGCAACTCAAACTCAAAAACCTCGCTCCAAAAATTAGCCCTCGAAATTACGCAAAAACAACTATTCCCTAAATCCGTGCTTTTCAAATCAACCATCGAAAACTATTTCACTTTCATTGCGCTACCAAAATTTTTCCTCGAAAATTGCGCTTCCGCAATTTGCCCTTGAAAACCGCGCTTTCAAGACTCGAAATGGTCAGCTTCGAAATGGTTGCTAAAAATGTAAGGTTTCTCAAAGGGGCAACAAACTTGACGTCTCCCCACCAAACGTATTTATGTTGGTACCAAGTTTATTCAAAATATCAAAAAAGAGCGACCAAAAGCTCTCACTTTTATTTGAAATCGCCCCTAAACGCAGATTGGTTGAAAGATTAACAGAAAGCTATTTGCGAAAGCCCCTTTGGGATCCAACCACTCTCAAATATTACGCTAATTTCCCCGATATACCACCCTAAGATTGACATGTGACAAGAGGAGATAATTTATGTTCCTCATCTTACGCATACGCTCTCTTTCTTGCTCCTATCCTTTCAGCGCCCCCTCCAAAAGATAAACTTTAATTCAAGGGCTCCCACGCGTATGTGTGTTTACATAGACACATTATAAGGCGTTTAAAGTGCTTCGAGTGAGCCAACAGCGTCGTAAAAATACTGCGGTGGCACAACAGGTGCGTGACGTGACATTTCGCCTCGTCGGCCTTTTTTAATGGTTGAGTGTTGAAAGGGGCCCTATAGCGCTCGCGCTCATGCAGATATCTTCATACGAAATTCTCCTTTCCGTCGAATCTGGATATTCAATTTATAACATCATCAAGTAGCGATTGAGCTTGAATGAAGGAAATGAAGGGAGAAGGAAACTCATAAAAGACCCATTCGCATGCATCTCGAGCAAATGAAATTCCACTAAGTAGGGCAGATTATGATGATGAAAGACCATCATCATCGTCACTGTTGGGTTTGAACTGAGCCACGTCACTCAATTTCTCAATTTATTTTACTTTGTCACCCGCATTTACATTCCCGTGCTTCTTTTAGTACTCAAAAGGGTGTATTGAATTTATTTGCTTTGATTGAAGCGACCTTTTTGCCTCAGATTTGGTTTCGTGCCCTTGTTGTTCTTGTCAAAGTGCTGGTGGTCCAAGAATGAAGTGACTTTTATGGTATCACATCAATCAAGTTGACTGTCAGGGCATTTTGTGTCCGTCAAATGCCAAATGAACGAATTGAAAATACGCAAGCTCAACATTGGGGAATGCAGTGATATTCAAACCGAGGATCAGTGGTCGCCAGTGCCAACTGTAATCTACCATTACCAAATTACCTGTTTACATGGAGATGATGAAAGTAGGCAGTAAAGGGACTTGTGATCGGGAGGTTGCTCGGACAACTTCCCGAATTTCCCGTCGGATAAATTTTTCCGAACTGTGTTCTTGGTGCAAACCAAAGGCACTGAAACCCTTGGCAAGTTTCACTGGCAAGGTACGCAAAACTAGGTCAATTCTCGCTCTTCAAATAACCGATATCATAATCTAATTATTAAGAATTCCAAAGCTCGTTTGTCAAGGGCTTAGTAAGACCAAATGCAGCAGCATTCCCTTTGTAACACGCTTCCTACTATCAAAATCTTTGACTGGAAAGTGACCAGCCTTTGAATTTCGACTGCTATATTCGATTTCAGTCAGAAATCTTTTACCGTTTTGAGGAGCTTTGAGCTCCTTTGAAATTTTGGAGTTATTCTGAATATAAGAATATAAAAAGAAAATTGGATTTTGAGGAGTCAACAAAAATCCCATTCCTCTAAACTCCTGAATTAAATTCCATAACCTAGAGAAGTGCAAGAAAATAAGTCACTTCGGCTAAATAAACCTGAATTTGGGTATGTCTCGGCGAGCTCCCCAAGCAATTTCCAGAAAAAAAAAAACATTCACAACAATTTCCATAAAATTCATGGAACGTGTACCTACTGTACCTGAAAAAGCTCAAATTGAACCAATAAAGCACGAACCGGCCAAAAAATTGAAATAATCTGGCTCGTATTTCTTCAGCAATGAAAATCCTGGAAGTCCTCGTTGAGTCCAAAAATGCGATGTAAAGTAACCATGCCTAGTGGTTATGGCGGTCAGGCTAGTGACACACCCTCAAGTCATAGAGACTTAATGTAACATATTTTTACTGGATTTAATGCCATCTAACAGTTTTAGCTAAATCGGCTGGATTTGAAATTTTGTCCCTCTGTTTGCCAGGGGAATTCTTGAGTTTGGAATAATTGACACACCAGGTCCATTTATGTTTCATTTTCGATACCATGTTGCAAAAAAATTTGCTAATTTCAGCTCATTCAGAGCAACTAAAATTTTCCCCCCTTTGGTGCCCCCTCACCCAAACCCCCTTAAGTGATAGAGGCAGACATGTTTTCTACGATTCGCTAGATTCGACATGATGTATAACCGTTTGAGTGTACAACATATCCAAAATTTAGATCAATTGGACGAAGTATATGGAAGTTTCATACAACGGGAAAACTCCCTTAATTACCCCCCAGGCAGTTTTTCGGTAAAAGCCAAATCCTTTCACCCATCCTCCAGTCCATTAATGACAATATGCAAAAAAAAAACCGCAGGTCTTTAGCTCTTGTAGTTTCGGAGCCTTTTCGACTCGGACAGACAGACCTATCGGACACATAAGTGCATTTTTTCAAAATTGATGCAAATGCACTAAAAACCTGCTGCCACTTTTAATGATCTAAATGAAAATTCGAAAAGCTTCCCTCTTTGTAAATTCTATACCTGCTCAAATTTCCCTATTATAAATATGATATAATGAAGTAAAATGGGGAAGAGCTAAAGGAGGGATCCACACAAAAAAATTTCTAGAGAGGGTGGCAACGTCGGACTATATTCCTTGCTCCACCTTGGCTTGTTCTTTTGCACATACTTTGTAATATCGAGCAAGCTACATACATACATTTAATTGCTACAATTCCGTGCTCTTATGCGTGTTTGCCTTGAAAACAGTAGCGCTCAAAGCAATATGGTGGTGGGATACTTTTTCCCGCCAAGTGCACTTAGCCCCAGCACTTATCTTTCCCGCAGCACTTTTGAACACGGCGAAAATACATACCAAGGTTTGCTCATTCATGCGGTATGAATGGGTATCGTGAGATAAATTGATATCCCAAGTCGAAGGAAGATGCAGCGATGTTGATGTGGCGTGCGGCTATCTCTGTTTTCAGTTTTGAGTGGTGAAGGTTTTTCAATGATTTTGTATTTGCTCAATTGATTTCGCCGTACGAGTAAACTCGTATTCACACTCTACTAAGCTTGCAAGCACAGCTAAGTGGGTGGGGTTGTAGAAGAAAAAATAAAAAAATGAATAAAGCAGGATGGAGGCGGAAAATTGCAACTTGAGGGAAAGGCGAAATAAAAAATAAAACGAGGACATAAAAAAGGGTTTGCCATGCATCCGAGTGGGAAATTCGCAAAACTAGGAGAAATAAAAAATAGGACTGGGAGGTTATCTTTATTGCTGACAGATGTGTGATTTCCTTCATTGCATTCGACCGTCAATTCTCCATGTGGAAAATTGAAATTGTGTGAAGTTGGAAAATCCACTTTGAACCACATTTTCACACAGTCTCATCGATTTTATCATTTTATTGCACTCTGAGCAGGGTCAGCAGTGCAATTTACCAACCACATCTCCACAACCTACAGCCACCCAAAAGTAACAGAATGTGGTTTGCAAGCCGATATGGGAGTAACAAATCTTCTATCTCATACATAGTGGTCTTTGCAAATTTAATCTCGCGTTCAAGCAGCAGACTTTTTAGATGCTTGACTTGTAACAGATGCACAGAGCGCACTTTATGTTTGATTTTATCTGATCCACGTAACAAGGAAATTGTAAATTTGCAAAATGTGCTCCTCTGATTTGAAATCAGGACAATAACATATGTATGTGCTTCACAGATATATTTCAGATGCCTTCACTTAAAATCAGAACGTGTTACTTCCATAAATGTGGAATTATTTTTTGGTTTCAACCGCTTTATTGAGCTGATATTTTACATTTGTTATGCATTTTATCAACCTGTTTCCGAAATAGTCATCAATATCATCTTTAACCATTTAATTTTTATGTGAATGTTTTTGTGAATAAGAGGAACGCATTTATAACCAAATGAGAAAGCACAATATTATTTTTGAATATTCTTTAGTTGAGACATTATTGTTGTATCATGTACTTAGTTAATTTGTTTCTGAATTGAACCTTATGGTTTAAAATCTAAATAGACTATGCATAAAAGCAAAAAATAGGATTATGAATATACTTCCATTTTCTATTCAATAAATATTTGAGGAGAAGAGGGAGGGTAGCATATAAGAGGGGTTGGGTCCATTGTTTTAAAACCTGGTTGTCTCTCTAAGCCCATTCCATTGTTTTAATTACATGCATGTTTATTGCATTTCGTAGCTCGAAGCTCAGTTAACTTTGGAGAGATCCTTCAAAGATATGAGTTAAGAGAGTTAGTCACGTCCTTGCTAGAGAATAAATATTATATGAAGTAGCAAAATTATATTGAATGAGTTGTTGCCCAATAACATATGGTTAAAAGTTACTCCACTGGTCATCACGTATCTGGTATTTGATATTAATATTATTAATTTATTAGAGCAGAGTTAGCCTCATCGATAGTATACTGATTCAAAACTTGACCGCGACAAATCTTTTCTGCTGCCATAGCACGCTCGGTAGTATGAAATGCGAGGCACTTCTCTTGACACTGTCATGATGGGTCACAATATGATCTTCGAAACCTTCCTGACTTTCAACTTACAATGGTGTTATTTAACATTTACCCAAGTTGCAGCTCAATTGGAGTAAAAACATGTTTTAAGCTTAGTCGGGGACAAACGCATTTGAGTGCATTTTCATTTCGCTTTGTTGCAAAAGTTGGGTCGAATTGAAATTATTTTGTCCCAAATACCGTCACTGGACCCCTGACTTTGATCCCAAAGGTCATAGAGCCTTAAAGTAAAAGGATATTTTGCTAAATTTAATGTTATCAAACTTTGGCCAAGATTCAGTTCGATTGGAGTTACAAAATTTTCGCCTCATACAAACTTTGGGAGCTCACAGCTCCTCACCCTTAGGTCATAGAGACTTACTGTAGAACTGTGTTTTGCTGGATTTAACGCCATCTAAAAGTTGCCAAAGTTTGATCTCAATCGGTTGAATTTGAAATCTCCCTTCGAAGACTTCTCACCCAAATATTTGTTCTACGATTCGCTAGATTTGACATGATGTTTAACCGTTTGAGTATATAACATATCCAAAATTCAAATCAATTGGCAAAGTATATGGAACTTTCATACAACGGGAAAACCCCTTTAATTACCCCCCAGGTAGTTTTCCGGAAAACCAAAATGTTTCACCCACCCTTCAGACTATACATGACAACATGCCCTCCTATTATTGAAATGATGCTGAGGGTGAAATACTGCTGGTTTGAAGTGTAAATTGATGTTCCTTCATAATTTTGAGACAGCAAAATTCTACCCTTTTGAGTGTTAAAATGATGCCCTTTTAAATTTTAAAATACTGCCATCTTGAGATGACACTCATTTTTAATTTTGAGAAGGCCGAATTCTGCTCTTTTGAAGCGCTAAATGTGGTTCTTTCATGATTATGGGGTTGCAAAATGCTCCATTCTCCCTTTCAGTAACTTTTCTATAACTAACTTCAATACTATGTGGTGTTATATATGAATTTTAGACAAATTTGAGGATCTAACATTTCTAAACTAAAAGAGACATAGGCCTAAGAGGCTGACCTAAGAGTGTAACAAGGTACTTGAATGCCTTTTTCTGTGACTAACCAATGCAGCATGTTTTCATGAATGTGCTTTGCACAATGTAGGTACTAGAGATTTTTCCAAACCACACTAATTTGTTTCATAAAACAATTTGGAACTTTGTCTCTGGCTACTTGTTTCTCCCTCTCCTACTCATTTCATCGCTCTAGACCTCGCTTATGCACAATTTGAAGCTTATTTTCATCATGCAGATAAAAGTTTTAATGAAATGCCATGCCTGCAGTGCTTTATTACGTTCATAGGTGGAGCTTCAAAGATATCTTCAAGGATAAAATACATCTTTGCCTTACTGTTTTGACATGTTTTTAATATCAACTCTGCCGAGTACTCAAATACGAGCAGCAATGCAGAAATTCTTAGAACAGTAATAAAATCCTACTGTTGAAGATGCCTGTTGTGATGTGAAGAACTACAGTTCCACCTCTTTTTATTACAAATGAAACATTTCAAATAAGGGCTAAAACACAAAAATAGTGCATTCATATGAAAAATTACTATGCTTGGAAAGTCATGTTATGAACATTCTCCTTTGAGCTATGTAAAGCAGACGTTGGCGAAGGGGTTGAGTCTTCGTCCAGAGCATGTGAATATGTGAGTTCAAACTGGGTCGGTAAACCACATATGATACCCTTGCCTTGTCAATTTTTGCGGTTTCGAGTTGGGATTTTAGCTCCTTCAACTTTTCAGACGCTTCCGATGGTGCTCAAATTTTGACCCCGGAAGCTACTGACGAGGAGCTAGAAGGTTTTTAAGGCTGATTTTGGGGGGTCCAGGCATAGGCAAATTTTTGGTGAAAATTTTGTTTTTTTGAAAACCTGTTTTCCTTGGCCAGATCCTCCTTCCGGTTATATTCGGCCTCAAAGTTGGAAGTTTCAAAAAAAAAAATTTTTTCCTGTACCTGGAACCCCCAAAATCGGCCGAAAAAGCCCTCTAGCTCGTCACCAAGAGCTTTCGGGGTCAAAATTTGAGCACCATCTTAAGCGTTCTAAAAAGTTGAGGAGACCTCCCAAATACCATTTTGAGATCGGAGCGCTCCTTGGGAAGCTACGGGGCTAAAACCTCAACTCAAAACCTCAAAAACTGACGAGACACTCGCCCAAACTACCTTGAACTCGACCCAGCCTCAAAGATATGAAATGAGTACAAAGAGAAGGCTCTTTGGAGCTAAACCAGCTGTAGCGTGACACCAGCCCCGTAGCCTCTAAATCCCGTCGTACGATCTTGGCAAAGCTGCCTCACCACAGCTCTCATGTTCCAACTTGGAACAGGGAAGTTGCACTTACTACTTTCTATGAGCAGCATGCATAAAAAAATATAAACGAATACAAGCAATGACGAACGGGAATTGAAATTTTTTACAAAAGTTACTTAGGTTGGGTCTCTCTCAGAGCCACACGCGGAAAGACTTCTCGGAAACACCGGTAAGGATTAAGAAACTACTTTATTTGAATTTAATTAATACAGTTACTCGACTTTACGGACGGTAAAGAAGAAAGCGAGACCATGCTTGTTCCTCGCTCATATTGTCCTTATCAGTTTCACACTTGCAGACGACTCAACGGCAGCCATTTGTCCTTTATTAAAACGGACTGATGGAGTCGTTGAGCCGTCACAAAGTAATCAAAAACGTGGTGAGTCCGGACAGCCAAGTACCAAGTTCATAGGTACCAGTAAACGTTCTATCTATTCTCTTTTATTAAAAATCTATAGTTTCGGTAGAGAATCTTTGAAGAGGTAGAGAAACCAGTGAAAAAAGTAAACCTATAATTGTGTGACTGATGATATGGCCCGTGCGTTTTTGACATATTTTTGCTTTGATAGTTTAAAAGCTTATAGGAATTTTTCCTGGAACGTTTAAGAGCATCTACAGCTATTCCAGCTTCTCTTTGAGCTAGGTGATGTACATTGTAAGATTGCATGCCGTGATTGCACGAAATGCGGGGGTGTGTGACTTATTCGGTATTATACTTTTGGTTAAATTACATAGGTGCACTGGAAGTTTCATAGTGCGAAAATTTGTACTTCGAGCACGTCTATAAATTATATTATGATCAAAAGATTTATTTTGTGCTTCTTCAGATATTGTGGGAAAAAATGCTCTATTGCGTTCACTTGGACTGTTTTTTTCTGTCAAACTGTTCAAACATCTCCTCCCCTGTTTTTACTGACTTCCCGCTTGCTTAGGAAGAGGGAAGATAATTTTATTTCTTTTAGACCAGAAAGCTCTTGCTGCACTTAAAATAAAATCAATTAAACTAATTATGAGCTTTTTAAAACCAGGAGTTCTTTAATTTTTCGAAAATAAATAATCACACAGCTGATACAAATTAAACATATTCCTAATGTTTCTAAGGGGGTTCCTAAGGTTTAGTTACGTGCCCCATTTCTTTGTTGGGTTCTGCTGATCACGGTGTGGATTATATTCTATAGGCTCCTCATAGTGCACACGCTATTGATGGAAAATCAATTCATATGGTTATTGCCGCATCCCCACGGAAACTGCTAAATTGACATGTAACATGTACAGAGAGACGACCAAAGCAACCGAGACTAGAACTCTGTCAATTATATCTGTTGGTCAGCAAACCGCCCTTGTTTGCCGTACGAACTGTTTGGTGAGCAGAGCGGAAGCTGGACTTAGTTCTCTCGAACCTTTTGAGAACAAAAAAATACATGTCAGGCACCAACGTGGTTACTTTGCTGCGGTTTTTCATGAGTACAGAGAAAGGGGAGGGTATCCAATTGGTGCAGATGTGAAATGCTAATAAGCGCTCAACCTTCCACCATCTAGAGGACACAAACGGGTAACGAACGACTTGGAAACTTTTGACAGCTTCCAAAATTGATTCCATATTAAACTGCTGATTAAAGCATCAGCAGTAGACTTTGGCAGACTAGTAGCATATGAAGTATTTTGTGTTTTATATGAATTCTTTATTGCCATACCATCGCTGGAGAGAGGCGGCATCGGCAGCAGTACATATAGCTAGTATATCATGGTAGAAAATTAGAAAATCGGGCCATGTGGCGCCACACCAACAATCCGCTTGATAATACTTAATGCCAAACATTATCCTATCGGGTTGCTGCTACTGGGGTGTAACGACCATATTCACTAAAAGCGACAAAAATGCCTTCTACAAACGCGTGAAAACTCGTCGGTTTCGGCACAATATTGTCCGGTTGGCCATTTCAAAATACTGAGGTTGCGAGGGTGTGCAGCAAATAGTTTCAGTTGCGCCGTTTCGCTGAAAGGCTAATAAAAATGTTGAGCTTCCATGAACAAATACTTCCTATGTAATAAAGAATTATGGGAAAAGTTTTTCCGTTCCACTTCCACATTGGACTAACTAGTTTGTGTATAGCTTGATTTATCTATTAATTTTTTCTTCCATCTAAAATTGATTCGTGGCCTTGAACGAAATCCTTTCTCCGAGACAGGCAATAAACCAGTGACGGCTGGCAGCGAGCCAATTCAGTGCAATATGACGGCACGACGCGGCGCGGCGTCTGATTGAAAAAGACAGAATGAATAAATTAGGTGAGAAAGACGATGCCGATGCTGTACGAGAGAGCGAGGCTAGAGTGTTTGGAACAATTAATGGAGGCAAACAAACGGACATATCAAGTGGGGTCTGATGAAAAAACTTGTTGACGAGGGTTTTCACAGTCCAATTATTCTTTATGGGCCTTTTTGTTGCATTTTAGGCTGATTGGATGAAATGTCTGTTTCGTGCTTAATTGTGAGGCGTGTTGGGTTTTTCAACCGAAAAATTTTGTTTTTAGTAGCAGAAAAGTGGATTAAGAAATCTGGATTCAGATATTGTAAGGGGCAGAAGTAGCCTAATCGGTAAAGTAACTGGTGAAGAAACTGACTTACAATTGTGAGGTCGTGAGAAATTCATGACTTTGTCAATATGGATCACAATTTGATTTTTGGAACATGCGTGACCTTCAACTCCTAGCACAATCTATTAATATTTAAATCTTAATCTATTAATCCTGAAACGTTATATTAAGAACCTTGATATTTTAAGTATTATCGAATAATAAAATCATGAGTATGCATATACCTACGTCTTAAAATAAGATTCACAACAGTTGGAATAAAATTTTCTTTTTAGTGCATTTTCCCTCAAATAGAGAAAAATTCAGTATTGCATCTGCTATGTCCATCTGTCCATCCGTCCGAAACTTTATAACTCAAGAACCAGAAGAGATAGAGACTTGCAGTTTTCTGCATCGTGTAGGACATGGTCTGTAAGGTGGAAAATTAGACATCTTAGATCCCCATTTCTCGTAGGGGGGAGTGAGGGGAGTAAACCCATTGTATGAAAGTTCCTTATGCTTCGTCCGATTTAGTTGAATTTTTGATATGTTGTAGCTCACATCAAATCTAGCAAATTATAAAACACATGTATGCCCCTATCCCTTAAGGGAGCTGAGTAAGATACCCCCGAAGTTTTAATCGGGGAAAACTTTAGGCGCTCCGATTGAGCTAAAATTCAAAATAGTCACGTAAAATTACATTATTAGAAACTTTTGCTTGAAAACACGGTCTCAAAAATGTAAAACTACATCTGAAAACTTGAATACAATGTTGTGACTCCCCTAGGCCGACACATGGGCGAATTTTCAAGATCGTTCGATTGAGCTCACAGACTACTAAAGTACCTAGACACCCAGATCGCAAAAGTATGTAAAGTATGTAATCACACACTTAATCCCAATTTTCTCGAGAAGTGCACTAGATCGAGAAAAACCCTTTGTACCTCAAATACCTTGACTTAACCTCTACATAAAATACTAGAGCCCAGCTCATTGTAACGCAGCGACTCTACGCTATTTTATGAAAAAGGTGAATTTTTGGTAAAAATTCAAAAATTTTTTTTTTCAATGGAATTTTAGATTTCTACCCCAAAGCTATACTTTTTTAATAAGTCATAGTCCACACAGACTACATAAAAAAAATTAGCCCGAAAGCTTGAATTATAAGCTAGTTATGGTCGTTCGAAGTTGACCCCTCCCACAGAGGATGCCAAAAAGTCCAACTTTGAAGGCCAATATCTCGAGAACGGTAGGTCTGAGGGAAAAAATTACCATATTAATGTTTTTACATTTTCAAAGGAGAGTCCGACGGTACCCAACTTAATCCACTTTACGAGCAAAATTTACATACTTTTGCGATCTGGGTGTCTAGGTAGTCTGTGATTGAGCTTAAACTTTGGTAACTCTTAGAAGGCTTTTATTTAAGCAAAAACCGTCCCTATAGTATGCTCTTATCAACTTAGGGGGCGGAGAGGGGAACTCCCGAAATTTGTATGGGAAGCTTATTCATGTTGAAGATTCGCATATCGGGCTGGAATTTAAATTATTTATCTAAATGACCGAAAATTTAAATTATTTATCTAAATGACCGAAAAAGGTTAGTAAAGTTTAAAAGTAAAAATTTGAGTAGAACTTAAGAATAAAAAAATTAAAGTAAGTTAAATTAAATCAAATCAATATACAAAATTGAAGATCAAGTATAAGAAGTGCATTTTCCCGGGTTTATATTTTGAGGGAATCTTATTGTTAATTGTACGAGAATTCAGAAATTGAGTATTATGTATTCAAACAAGATTTCCTCAAAATATAAACCCGAGAAAATGCACTTCTTATACTTGATCTTCGATTTGTATTTTGATTTGATTTAATTTAATTTAATTTGATTTTTTGATTTCAAATACTACCAGTTTTTGAATAGCCACTGAAAAGGTAGCTTTATTTCCCTGTGACATCTAGTTAAAATAGAATTTGACTTTAAGTGCACTCAAGTCGAGAAAGTGTGACAAAATATTTGCGTTCGTAACGCCTACTTTTTCTCGGTTTTCACTAAAAGGACGAGTTATGAATATCCCAACCCGGTGTTTTTCTGGTACCACTCAAATCAGCTGACAGTTAAAGCCAATATTGGTTTTTGTAAATTAAACCCTCCAAAAATTAGAAGACTATATATGACACATTTGGTGCGAATGTAACGCTGAGAACAAACCAGAGTTGTGCACTGGCAACCCACCCGCCCTAAACAGTCCTAACCCGCCCGGGGCGGGCGGGTTTCGGGTTGGATCGGGTTAGGGCCGATCGGGTTAGGGTCAGCCCGATTTGGCCCGATTCGGCCCGTTTTAGCCCGACAACCCGAATTGTGAATTTTGGCCCTAAATTTATGTATTTCTTATTGCTTTTTTTGCTTGGCCTAATTTTCACTTCTTTTGTGAAAAAGCACTCAAAATTATTTTGAGTGTTTCTTATACCACCAGGGAAGCAAAGACTTATTTCGGGTTGGTTAGGGCGGGCGGGTTAGGATTTTTTAGGGCGGGCGGGTTAGAGTCGGGTTGGGTTAGGGTAGGCGGGTTTCGGGTTGGGCTGGGTTGGGCTGCTTTAGGGAGGGCGGGTTTCGGGTTGGGCCGGGTCCGGGCGGGCGGGTTTAGGGTTTCGTAAATTTCGATTTTGCACATCTCTAGAACAAACGACTGTCTAAAAAATTTCCAAATTGGTTTAGGAATGGAAAATGTCGGTCAATGGCTATAAACGGAGAGTCATAACACCAAAAAGATCATCGACATTTAAATCTCCAGAGACAGCTTTTAATTCAGCTCAGGCTTGAAATTTTGATTTCGTGTTCATCTCAAGCTCCAGAGACAAAAATAACTTTATAGCTATTAATTTATATATAAACGTAACAAGAGAAACAGAGGAACTTTGTAAAAATAATTTACCTGCTTAGAATTTGTGTTTCGGTAACTGAGCGTACTAGGAATACTGTTGGCTCAATGGAAAATACAATGTAAACAATGAAACACCAGAGTAGGACTTCATTTGTTTCAAAATTCTATCCACATTTTCATTAGGAAAGTCGTTAAATTACGTTGAATCGTAGCTGGAGCAGATTAAACTGCTCCCGGAAAATGCATTCGTGAGAGTCAATTTACATTTCGCCATGCAACCTGAATTTTTAATTCCACTCTCGGTTACGTTGGTAGCCAGGGCGTATCAGATGGATTAGCCGAAATTAAAAGAGCTAATTAAGAAATATTGCAGCCATTTCATTTGTTCTTCTCTTCTATTTACAGACTACGAAACGAGGAGTCCGAGGACCACCAAGCGCAAGTCGACTTGATATTCTCTCTTGGAGATTTAAAGAGTGCATTAAAATGCACTCAAAGAAGTGAAAGCGCGCGTGCGGAGCAATAAAATTAAGTTTAATCGGGCCTGGCAGCGAGCGGCACAAGAGCACGAGAAACGGAAGCCTTGCTGCGAAGACTATCAAATGCATTTCCTTATGTGCACCGAATGTGTTTAGAGAGCGCAGTAAAGTGAAACAAATGATTTCCGCCGGGAATCATACATTCTATGATGGTGATTAAGAATACTGGAGGGGGAGAGGAAGCAAAGGAAAATAAACAAGTCTTCGACTTTACATAAAGAAACCATAAATAATGTTCAAATGCCACAGCAACTCTCCGACTCTGTCGTTGTCGTTGCCGTTTCGTTTCTTTTGTATCTTCTCTGCATTCCTTTTAGCCTCGAGTGCAAAAAGTGGTGAAAATAATGTCGCAGCTGCGAGAAACAGCAACTTTTCCATCGCACTTGATGCCGACACAATGGAGATGCTGTTGAATACTGCCGCAAATGCAACGTTCCTTATCAACAACGGCAGTGGTGAAAGTTCAAGTGTCGATGAGGAGAGTGAAAACATCACAAGTGTTACCCTGAGTCTCAGTGCTAGTGGAGACGAGTGGTCCCTTACCCAGGCTGCAGCAAAGAAATTGCTGGCAGTGACGCACAGGAGCCAGCAGCACTACGAAAATGGGGGAGGTGTGGGGGGCGGGATAGGTGAAGCAGATCCGAGTTCGTATAAAAACTTAACTGCCTGGCCAACCAAACATGTTGCATCTGTGGAAGGTGACATTATACTTGGGGGCTTGATGATGGTACATGAGCGAGAGGACACCATTATCTGTGGCCCGATCATGGCCCAAGGTGGCATACAGGCGCTCGAAACGATGCTCTACACATTGGATTACATCAACAATGTTGGCTTGGTGCCAAACATTTCAATTGGCGCTCATATTTTGGATGACTGCGATAAAGGCAAGTTGGTGGCTTTGTTCTCCTTTGCTGCTAATTTAATTTAATTTTTCTTTTCATGGTGCTTCCTCTCTGCAGACACTCACGGCTTGGAGATGGCGGTAGATTTCATAAAAGGTAGGTTAATTTTAAGTGTTTATTGGGGCATCCGCCGGTGTTGGCCCGAGGAAGTAATTAAAAGAGGTACAGTTCCTAATTGAGACTCAAACAACCCGGAGCTCTCTCAAATTTCTTAGCAAAACTTTTCATAATTTTTGTTGATGAAGCACTTAACTCAAAGCAGTGAGTCTGGCAGCTAAATTTTTCGCATCGTAGCCAACGAAATATTTTTATTGCTTCATTGTAAGGAGTTTATTTTATTCGGTATTCGCATATTTAGGTTCTCGACGATAAAAAAAGTCTTCTTGAAATAATCTAGTTTTACCATCTGTTCTTGCTCGTCAAGAGGCTACTTCATTTACATACTATGTGCACAGGGCATTTTGAAATTTACATCTCTTATTCATGTATGGATTTGTGTTCTGTGGTCAGTGCGGTGCCTCTACACTCTACATTAAAGCAAACAAACAGTAGGGGCAGAGGTAGCCTAATCGGTAGAGTAACGGACTTGCGATCGAGAGGTCGTACGTTCGAAACTCGGCCGAGGCAACTTCTGCTCAACTGTGTTCTTGGTGCAAGCCAAGAATGCGACTGCTATGGTGCGTACGGCAGTATAAGATGGGGGGCGCTACTGAGGAACTCTTGACTCTGTCAAGATGGGTCACAATAGGACCTTCGGGACCTCCGTGACCTTTGACTCCCAGTACAATCTATCTATCTATCAAACAAACAGTAAACTGGATAAAATATTACTATATCTAGGAGATTCTCATGCCTTTACTCTGCTCAACTTCTAGGATTTAATATTTTTAATAGTTTGCGGAAAAGCGTTATTAGAAAGTTTTTTTCAATTTTTCTGTGAGAACTGATTTTACTATTGATTAAAGTAAAGTTAATCCTGTAAAAGAGCAATTCCAAATCTTCTGTTAACCCTTCTATGAACGAGTTTATTTCTTCATGTTGGTTTCAGTTCCATCTAGCAAGGAAAAAAGCTTGAAGTCTGCAGTTACCTACTTTTAAACCCAATCAAAAGTGTAGCCGTAAGGGGCAGTGTGGATACAGAATGTTTATAGTTGTTTGTTCGGAAATTCCAAAATAGCATCCCGTTCTCATGACTCGTGTGCCGACACATTGATGTATTCTTTTGAAGAACAGTACCGAAGGCTGACAGTTACCAAATGGTGGAAACATGAATGTTAAAGTCTCTTTTAACTGACTGCTTCGCAAATTTTTTGTAACCATTTATTTGTGATTCAATGTGTGATGAAAAATGAACAAAATTTACTTGTTTGGCAACAGGCCTAAATTTTAACTCGGGTTAATCAATAAACTGGATGCTGATCAAAGAGCTGGAATATCGTTTCTTACCTTAACTCAGTAAACTTGGGTTTTCTTAACACTAACTTTAAGGGTCCTTAACTTGATGATATATAAAAGTAGAAATCTCATGCGTTAACAAAATGAACGAGAGCAATAGAAGTTAAAGAAAAATCAAAAATTCGTGGACTCAAGCTGGATTCAAACCAGCGACCTTCGGATATGCGCTCCACTGCTCTATCAACTGAGCTATCGAACCCTTTTCTAACCTTTTCACTTCTTTGCCGTCTCGATCACGGCTGGATCTGTGCCATAAGGACTCAAGTATGCGTATCCACGATGACCGTAATAGTGCCTGTATGTAACTACGTTTGCGAAGCTGCTACTGCCTACCACTACTAGCACAAACTTGTACGCCCATGCTGCTTCGTGCAGCACTTTTCAGGCACTGGACATGTGGAAAAGAGATTTCTGATTTTTTTTTATTTTTTATTTTTTTTAAATTTTTTTATCACCGTAGAGGCCCGCGATACTATTCAAGATACTATACTTCTGTACGACAGAGAAAATAGGAGGCAATTCCTATAGGCAATATAGCCAATTAAAAATTCTTGAGTTGATGATATATATCAGGTCATGAAGCCTGATACAAGACAATTTTCTCACATTTTGAGCCTTTATAAATACCTTATGTAATCTACTTGTCAAAAGGAGTTCGATTAAATCAAAAATTAAATCAATCAAAATCGATGATGAAGGTGTCAAAGCAACAATCCATACACTGCATACTTTCGACATCAGCCTGTCTCAACAGTTTGAAAATGTACCCATAACCTAAATCATCGATTTTACTTGACTTAATTTAATTAAATTTGATTTGTCTTTTCTAGTTGAGTATGTCCAAGGTCATAGAGAGGAGCACTTTTACCTGTCATTTTAAAAGTAATTTTCAAATTTCATTCCAATTGAAATACAAAAAATTTATAAAAAGCAAAATCGGATATTAAGCTTAAGGGTGCTTTGAGGGCCCCTAGCTCCGTCCCTGTACATGGTAGAGGTCACATGTGGTACCATAATTTACTAGATTTTGCACAAACTAGAACATACTTAAATTTCAGCTCAATCGGATTTTATATAAGGAATACCCTCCATTCCCTTCCAAGAGCGGATGAGGGTCTTACATTGTTAGCCTGCACCTTAGCAGACAATTTCTAACACGACATAAAAAACCACAGTTCTCTAGCTCTTCTGGTGTCTGAGTTATGAAATTTCGGACAGACTGACAGACGGCAAAGCAGCCACAATAGTGCATTTTTTGCAAAATGTTGAAAATGCACTTAAACCGAACATTCAAGGTATAAAAGCTACTTTAAGTCTTATCAAAAGGTGTAAAGAGGTACTTGCGGTTAGTTACCAACGTAAAAAGACTCAGACTGTTAGCAGAATAACGTTGTATTTAGTTACATAGTAACGTATCGTTTCGTAATATTTAAGAGTGACGTACGGCCTAGGAGCCGAGGAAAATGTGGAGCAAGATGAATGACCGATAAATTTTCCTACCTTTTAGCAAATTTACGGAAAATATGCAAGTTTTCTTCTGCGTTCTTGCACATGATGGAAACTGAAATTGAATAAAAAATCGTAATCAATCTAGCAGGAGACATGACTTGCATTTTTTGCAATTTATATTTTATCAGAGGCGTCGGTAGAGTCTCTTGGCTTGCTGGTAAACGTTAAGCCAGTCGTCTATTCCATTACTGTCAGTATTAGCATCAAAGGGAATTTTGAGATAGTGACCGCCTATCTGGCAAGTTAAAAAATTTTGTTATATAAAGCGCGTCGCGTTGTGTAAAAAGATGATGAATTTCAATGGAAAGTGACATGTGATAAAAATGCGAAAATTTTTTGCCAGCCTCCATGATTTGAAATTATTTTTGAATTTTTAATGAAAAGTGCACGGGTACCTTTCTCCTTGGAAATGATATCTAGAGAAATATTAACTGTGGTTATAAGGTCCCTATTATTAGGAAACAAGGCTCTCTGGTCATTTTGTCTCCATCCCACAGTAACGTCCCATTTGATAGGCATCAAAGGGTCTCCCGATACAGAGAGTGGACGAGCTACAGGGCTGGTTTGAACTTTGATCGTGATCGGAAAACTATCATATTTAGAGGATTCACTTCCACGATCACATTCAAATACCTAGCATTTATTTCAATTTACACTCCAAACTTTCAAACCATCTCTGTCACTTCAAGGATCCAGCTTTTAGACCGCTTGTTCTTTTTGATGCATGCAATACGTAACGATCTGGATTTTACACTTACTCCAAGATCGGTGTTCATGCCACCCAGCCCTCCCAACAAGATCTACACCTACTCAGAGTGCCAAAACCTCTGAACCAAACATTTGAACATTTTGAAGCTGTGTCTTTGATTCTAAATAGTGAAACTTGCTCCATGAATATTAGTTCAATTAATACATTTAACCAATATTATTTTTATTCAGGAAACGGGATTGCATTTTGAATGCAGTTTACTTTCTCTCACTGTATTTTCAAAAAAATTCACTTATGGGTCCGATTTACAAATGCCTAAAGCGATTTTACGATTTTAAGTTCTACAGTTTTTTGGCATTGTGCCATGTAGGGTCTAAAGGATGGGCAAATCGTTTCAGTCTCTCTGGACAATCGTCAGGGGCGTAACCAGAAACCTTTACTTGGTGTGTGAAAATTCCATATACCTTGTCCAATTGAACTTAATTTTTTATGCAAAATTTCTGCGATGCCGACTTGAAAATGCACTCAAATGCAATCGTCCCCGACTAAGCTTTAAACATGTTTTGGAATATAAACCTCTTTTTAGATTTTTAGCTCGGTAATCAATTTTATTCCATTACTGGTAACACATCAAATTTCCTTGATTTTTTTTCTTTCAAGTTTTCTTTAAACCTCATCTCACCTTACACGCAAAAACTTTGAACTGACGCTCCAAACAAAATGATAGGAAAAAGAAACTAATTTTTGAGTACCTACCTACTTAAGAGGTATTGTAAAAAATTTTCGACACTTTTGTCAATTTCCCTGTAAATCAACTTCTACTGTTGGCCTCTTTGACCGTAGGGTTTGGAGCTACGGATCTCTTTAGTTTGAATGAAGCAATTCATGTGCAAACAATTATGTACATGTCGATCTCAGTTGGACTAAAAAGTCGAGTTGAAAATGCTTTTCAACAGTGTTCGTCCTCGACTAAGCTTAAAACTTTTTTGAATAGTAAACTAAGGTTTCAGCGAATGGTGGCTAATGGAGGCGACTTCATAGAATGAGTATCACTTGACGAACATATGTTTGGAATTTTGGATATAATTTTTAGATAACTCTGTCTTCGAACACTGAATTCAACTTGGTCACATTGTAATCGGTCCACTGCTCCGAGGCGATAATACACCTCAATTCCCAAATGCTGGGTAACTACAGTTTGCTGTAAATAACTGTTTCGTAACTAACAAAGGTCATTGAAATCGCTGTGCTGTCAAAAACTTACTAGGCATGACATTAGTCAATACATATTTACATAAAGGAGTACCTGGTTGTTTGTGCCATGTTGTGACTAGTGACTTGCAACATTATCGACGTGCAATGTTGCTCACCAAAATTAGAACGAAGCTTTAAAAATCGATGACACACCAATCCACTAATATATAACCAAGAGTACTCTGAAACAAACAAAAACTTCGACAAGGGAGGTTTAGAGAAAAAATGCATTAGGAAAATGCAAGTTTTACAGCTCACCAGACTTACAGAATAGGAATATTAGGCTGCGCAACGTTGGCCGAAAACTATTTGCTCTGGAATTTGTCCAAACAGAAGTAGCGGAAAACCTCCTAAGACATACATACTTAGTTAACCTAATTAGCTGGTTGTTAGATGCTGGTATTTAGATTCTCTGCTCCCACCGAACTTACTGCTTCACTCCATACCACATTATATGCAGAAGTTAGAAATGTGTTTGTGTGTGTGAGTTTTCTAATGTAAGTAGTTATGAGTTTGTGCTAGGGAGCAAAAATTTTCCTTCAAGACATTAAAATGGGCGAAAACACTGCGCAAAACTTGACACTATGGCATGATAATATTGATAAAAAAATTAAAAATGAATTAAAACCGTTTCGTATCATTAAATTTTTCTGTTGAAAATTTTAGGTAGTTTTCAAGTGTATTTGGTTCTTCCTTCAATTTCTTAAAAACTTTGTAAAAATTAAGCTTACTTTCTTACGAATTACTAATTGAAACCTTAAAATTCAAGGGTATAGTCAGAAGAGAAATTCGAGCCAGCAAGTGCAGAGAGTTTAACGAATTATATAGGCAGAAGCTAGTCAAAGGGGTAGGTGCTAGTCAAACCCTGGGATAGGCGAAATTATGCTACCCTGCCCGAACTGCCTTGAGGTCAACCCAGTATCAGTGTAACGGAATGAGTACAAAGAGCGTGTTCTTTGGAGTAAACCAGCTGGAGCGCGACGCTGACACACACGAGCCTCTTAATCTCGCTGTACTGCTCAAGTACAGCCGCCAATGTTCCATTTGGAACGGGTAGGATTTTACTTTTACTAGCGAATTATATGTTAGAAGGGTTCTTTTATTTCTTTAAATAAAGTGAAAAAGGGAACGAAAGTTTTTCACTTTCGAAAGAACATACCATTGTTTTAAAACTAAATTTAGTTTGTTCAAATAAAATGTCTGGTGCAGGAGAAACGATTTGAAATTTGAAGACTATGTATTTTCTAGAAATCACGAATGTTCAAAAGGACTGAAGTCCAACTAGGTTGGATAATTTGAGGTTGTTACAGCAATCACTTAGAAATTACTGCACATCACAGTTCTAATAAATTGAATAATGTAATTTGACTGAATTAATTAGATCTCTTTTCTCTTATCATGTAAAGTTATATACTTACGTACAAAGGCTATATGGTATGTGCTTGCATCAGAAGGAGTAAAAGCTCCACCAAAAGCTTAATCAGATGTTCGTCGTTATAAACAATCATTACAATCGTTGTTGTTATTCTACGCTACGCAGCCTCACTCGTTATCCTAACGCATGCGCAAATTCATGTCAACAAACGAGTCGCTGGTTTCCTTGAGGAAAGTGAAAATTTACCAGCGACATTGACCTTCACTTACTTTGGAGGGTTATTGTTCGAGACATAAAAATTCGTCGAAAATTTCATAATAGAGAGCTTTTAAAACTTAAAAAACCGGCTCCACGCTGCATTACTGGCTGCGTAGCGAAAATATAAACACAATACAACACTGATAACAGTACTATATTACATGACTTGCGCACTTTGCCGACGATAATGTTGAATGAATCTCTGCCCGATTCTGAACTCACCAGTCAGTTGGTAGTCAACCTCGGAGCTGTAGAAACCGTGAAAATGACAAAGTTGGCCCGCAGAGCCCCCTTTCTTGTTACGCGGCGTTCTAATGACGTTTTTATCAATGATTTCGGAACGAGCAATTATTAACATTGAAGTGAAATTGCGTGAATAATTAATTTTATGGACAATTAAGTGACAGTGAATCAACAAGTGCAACAGTGCCGCAAGGACAAGACTTCAGGTGGTGTAAATAAAAGCCAAAGTTTAGCTGCATAATTCGCACGTACCCGCCAGTTCGAGTCGCAAGGATATGTGCACTTCTGAAAGGGAAATCACGAAATAAGGCGATATCGTGACTGTGACACTGTAATATAACATTGGGACCGAACCGCGTTCCGCGCCACATAAAATTTCCACATTGCAGCGCAATGCCAGCCGCACTTGGTGCATACAATATGTGACCCAAAAGGTCGTCCCTTTTTTGCTGCGGCTGGGTGTTTGTTGTTCGACGTCAACTGTTCGTTGGAGCTGTGTATTTATGCAAAACAGGGCGCGATTGATCAATTTTTACTTCTGTGAGAATAATGTAAAAGCAATTAGGTTATATGAAACCCAAATCTGTTGCTGCTTGGGAGATTTATGTTGCTGGCGTTCCTCCCTTTTGCATATTTTGTTGCATTCTCTCGTTTTCTGGAATTTCTGGGTTGCGTTAAGCACCGCAAACCATATTTTGCGAGTGGAGAGGAAACAACTTTTGCAGAATGCACAACTTTGAATTGATTTAAAGGGAATAAAAATCCTTCTGTAGCTGCTGGAAGTTGTACGTTTTTTCTAGGCTTAGTATAATATATTTCTGCATTTTTCAACAGATTCCGAATCCGTTCTCAAACAGCTTTCTGGGGTGAAGTTTACTTCAAAGTTTTAAACAATCAACTCCCAGTGGTTTTCTGCTGTTAAAACGGATTAAAGTTCATAAAGCCTTTACTTCTTATAAGTAAACCAAGACTGTAAATGAAGCAAATGGATTGTTAGAATATCACGCTACAATGACTTTCATGTAGAAATCAAATCCAAATAAGTAGACCTAGAATCAAAGTAATTTTTGTGGTACAATTCGTTGCTCCAAGTATAATTTTTTTAAGAATACAAAGTAAGTAATATACAAAACTAATGAATAATTACTTAACAAAAACAATACTCCTAGGGATCCCTTACAACGTCTTGGACGTATCGTAGGACCCTTGAAGAACACTTGGAAACCCCAGGATTCAATTCAATTTAATTGTTTTCTTTTTATAAGAACAAAAAAAAACCACTGACAATGTCAAGCACTATTTTTCTCCACTAAAATAGAAACAAATTGAACAAGAAAACATGTTTAAAGCTTAGTCGGGGACGAACGCATTTGAGTGCATCTTCAATTCGGTTTGTTGCAAAAGTCGAGTCGAAGTGAAAATATTTTGTCCCAAATTCCGTAACTGCAGAAACTTGTTGGACCCCTGACTTTGATCTCATAGGTCATAAAGCCTTAATGTAGAAGGATATCTTGCTAAATTTAATGTCATCTAACATGTGCCCAAGTTTAAGCTCAATTGGAGTTAGAAAATTTTTACCTCATGCAAACTTTGGGAGCCCACAGCTTCACACCCTTAGGTCAAAGAGGCTTACTGTAGAACTGTTTTTTGCTGGATTTAATACCATCTAACAATTGGGAAAGTTTCAGCTCAATCGGTTGACTTTGAAATTTCGCCGTTCAGTTCGCCAGGGGAAGTCTTGGATGGCCACTTAATGACCCCCAGAGTCCATTATTTTACATTTTTGAGACCACGACCCGAAACAAAAGTTGCTTATTTTGTCATTTTACATGACTGTTCTGAATTTCAGCCCAATCGGAGCAACTAAATTTTTCCCCCCTTCGGAGGCTTCTCACCCCACCCCCTTAAGTGATAGGGGCAAACATGTGTTCTATGATTTGCTAGATTTGACATGATCAATAACATATCCAAAATTCAGCTTAATCGGATGAAGTATATGGAACTTTCATACAACGGGAAAACCCCCTTAATTACCCCCCAGGCAGTTTTTCGGAAAAACCAAATCGTTTCGCCCACCCTCCAGACCATACATAACAACATGCAAAAAACCGCAAGTCTCTAGCTCTTGTAGTTTTGGAGCCTTTGCGACTCAGACGGACGGACGGACGGACGGACATATCGGACACATAAGTGCATTTTTTTCAAAATGGATGAAAATGCACTAAAAAAACCTTGCTTCTTAGTCAAAAAAAATTGTTAATTGTTGAGGCATTTCGGAAAGAGGAGCATTAATATTTTCAGAGATAGCACTTGCAATGGCAATCAGGCACTGAAGTCTGAGAAAACTCGTTGTACTCGTGTACGTCAATTATTTACATAGCTTTCGGACAACAACGACCAACAAATAGTGCTTTACGACGAGATGTAATATGCAAACCTGAACCGCTTCTTGGTCGGTCAAATGTCAAATATGTACTTGACTCATTATGGCGCCGGCTAGTTGTTGGTATCAGAAATAGATCTTTAATAGGTTGAATCCAAGTTGAAAGATAATATCAGACAAATAATTACTTTGATTATTACTCCGATGGAAAATTGCGTTACCCTCCATATTTCGAAAATTCCTTTGATCACGTTCATTTCACCCGTTATTAAGGAAAATTAGTCGGCTGCCTATTGCAAAAGAAGTATCTGCTTCATACTGTGTTGTTTGACTCTACTTCGAGTTCGCCTACGAAGGCTCGAGAACAGAATCAAGCCTCAGGTTTATTATTCTGCAAATTTTACGTGCGTTTGTGAGCCCTATTGAGTATTCAGATCGTTAAATAGCCTACGTGCTCAATGAAATACGGTGTTAATTACACGTTGGCTCCAGCATGTGTGCTCCTACCGTACATTTAGCAATTTGGGCATAGCCGAGTCAGGTTGTCGTTAGAGCGAAAGCATATGGCGGTACGTCAAAGGGACAAAAAAACAGGAATGGAAGTCAGCCCATTTCTCAGGCCACATCTAGCTGTAATTTATTCTTATGGCCGTCGCACTTAATGAAAGTTTGGTTCCCTTCGCAGAGAATTTTTCACGCTCGAATGAATATGTACGAAACTTTTGAATTCTTTGTCTCCATTCGCCGTTTAAAAGCACCAGCCACAAAACCATTTTGCTCATGCCATTAGAGACTGTAATAATGAAAATGGTTTTGAGCCCGTCTTTCTTTCCCGGGCTCCCATTTCCCAACCCGTTTCAAGAAAGTGTTTTTCTCCATGCCAACATAAATTGTATCGTAGAAATACAATTTTCCACGTGACCCATCAAATAACTTGTGCTCCAATGAATAACGCAGTTGCAATTTAATCTGGGATTAAACAGAATGAATCTCGGCTCATCTCAGTATTTGAACTCATTTGTAATAAATCTCTATGAATCGATGAAAACTTTCGAGTTCCACAAGCGTTATGAATTAATTTTCCCTAAGTTTTCAAAGAAAAACCATTTGTATCTGCATGTTTCTAGTAGGAAAGAAATTAGAGTTTTCCACCTTTTTGAAATTTAGCGAGTCACAGTGGGTCTGTGCGGGGACATAAATCAGCTCCTTGTGTCTATCAGAGCAGAAAAACAATATTTTAGTAAATGGATGTGCACAAATTTTAACTCAAATTGATGTAGTTTGAAGCGGGATAAAAATTTTCATGCAGCCCAGCTAGGAGCATAATTTACCCGAACAACACTCGTGAAAACATGTCAGTGCAAAATGATTGCGAAAATTCATGAGGCTCTTTATTCGCACTCCGCCACATGATGACATGTGATTGTATTCATACGGATTCTATGAAGCTCTTTCTTGCGGAAAATGATGTTAAATAAAATTATTTTACAACAAAAGGATGTTCAAGGGAATGTTACATATTTGCACATGCCCCTGATGGAAATATCAATAGCTTTAAATGGACATGAACTAGCAATAGCGCAAAAGGTGGTTCAATTTTTAAAATTGGTATTCTATATTCATAACTGATGGGAGATTGCAAAAGTTTGTGCAAGTTTCATAAATAGTTTGAGCTCATCATATGGAAAACATAAATGAGATAATAAAGCTTCATGGTGCAACTTTTCTCAGCACTCCTGTGCTTGAATATTTAAGGGGAAGGTACAACAAGCTGACTTGGAACCTTATTTGCAGGTAGGGTTGTTTTCGACAATTCCCGAGTCGGGAAATTTCCCGGGAATTAGATTTTTTTCATCCCCGATTCCCGGGAAAAAGACACAATTCCCGGGTGGGAATGAAGAAATGAAGTTTACTCTCCTTTGTCAGTTTCGAAGTTGAATGACGGTTGCTCAGATAGCTTCTCAACACGAAATTTACTGGTTGCCTAAATAAATATGACACTAAGACTAGTTTTTTACCAGGTTTCCAAAAACAAATTGGCTAGATCAGCCGAGAACCTAAATTGGAACCTTTTAAATAGGCAACTGAAGTGCCAGAAAATACGATATCTACAGTACCCTGGTTCGTACGTCTTGGAGAACGGATAGCAAATCATTGTAACTGGCTGTCATTCAATAAAGAAATATCATAGCTAGGAATAGTTTTTTGGGCAAAAAGCTTAACTTCTCGAAAAACTTTGCAAAATTTTAAAACCACCAACAGTAGATAGCGAAATTAACTGTTCTGTTACCGGTAGGTTTGTCTTTATAAGAAGAACTAGTTGTGTTTGAAATGTGTTTTCATCCAATGACTTCCAATTAAATAATAATTAATGACATTTAATTTTCAAATTAGGAGTTAGATCAAATATTGAGCACTTAAAAATTTTTCCGATTTCCGCAGGAATTCCCGGAAAACTAAATGTTGTTTCCCTGTTCCCGGGAAGTTGAAAACTCCGGGAACCGAATAAAATCTATATGCACTTAATATTCAGGGACGTGAGAGATCAGGAGATTCATGTTTTTGAAGCATGATAAAAGAGTATGAGCAGTAGCTTCATCTCTAATTATTCTAAAGGTATTATAGTTTTCACAGGCAAGTGTTTTAGGGAACATGTTTGGGCAAATGTAGGCAGTTATCTAAGAAATTTAGAATGAGTCAATTTTTTTTATCAAAGTAGGAGAAAACGGAAATTGGTGATGGTAAGAAGACTAACGAGACCAGCATCTCAAAGTGATACACCTTTTAAATGTGGTGAACATATTTTTGTAGTTATTGAAATTTTATTCTTTCAAAGGTAAAAATTGGAGGTATCCGAGAGACAACGTCGAGTGTAAAGATCGCACGCGTTAATCAATCGTTCATACAAAGTAGAATAAGTTCCAATAAATTGTGGCGTTGGTTGAAAACATAGAGCTTATGTACTCTAGGGACAACTGGTAAAAGGTCGGTGCTGTAGGTCTTCAATTTTTGTGAACATTTAAATGTAAGCTTATCAATACAATAAAAAAAAATAGCCACCATATTGGTCATCTTGAAAAACGGTGATTTTTTAAAGTGGCCTATGTACATATTTTGAATTGTTTCTCCTCGAGCACATGATCGAAACCATAATCGACCTTATTTTGCAAACGCATGAACAATCATAGTTTGGCAAATAAGGCCAAAAAAGTAAAGAAGCGTAAATTTTTTCCCATACAAAAAATTCCCAATTTTGAAATATAGAAATTTTTCGAAATAAAAACTTCAAAACTTCAACTAAAAAACTAAACTTCCAAAAACTAAAAAAAACTTTATAGTTTGATCATCAGTTGACTTGATTGTTCATGCAGATAATTTTTTTCTTTTATTGATAAGCTTAAATGCAAATTTTCACGAAAATCGGAGACTAACAGCACCGACATTTTGCCAGTTGTCCTTCTGGTAGATAAGCTCTATGGTTAAAAAGCCTAGACATCGGTATATTTTTAAGTTCTAGTATCATACGCTCAAAACAAATTGATAAGAAAAATAGTCATATTTCACTCATAAACTTGTACTCTGTACATTTTGTATGCGTAAATATGAACAAACTTTTTCTCACAAGCAGAGACGCAAATGAATTAGCAGGCCAGCAAAAAATAAAGTGGCTTTTAAAAATTTACAGGATTTTACTAGCTTTAAATGCGAATCTCAAGTCCAGTGAGGAAAGCCCAGGGCTGCACGAAAACGGTTTTCTCGGATATTACTCACGTCTCTGCGTTGAAGCCTGCATGAAACAATTCTCTAGCTTCAAGTTCATTCCCTCAGTTTTGATGATCTGGAAAGTGCTTTTTCAAATCTCATTTTTCATTACTTTTGCTGATACGATTACGTCTGATGTGAATCTAAACATGTTTCCTATTAAGATGCTGTCTGGAATACTCCCTGATGTTTTACAAATCTTGCAACGTCGGCATTTGTCACTTTTCTTTTATAACAGCTTGACACTGATGACTTATGTGTCAGCAAACGTGCTCTCGGGGTAAATAAACATTCCGAGGCATTAAAGTGTCCTCATTTTTAGTGCTGTAATTATTTCAGAGTGACACCTGTGCTTTCGTTTATTATTAACCCTTTTTGCCGAGAGATTATGCTAATACGAGCACATACGTGCTTTACATAAGCGGCTTTAAGCTTTCATTACCATGTTAGTTGGCGGTCTGAGGTCTGAGCAACGATGATAATAATAAGCGAGTTGGTTATCGAGAGGGTAATTTCAACTGTTAACTCATAATTTCTCTTGGGAAATTTTATTTCACAATTAGCTTACTTATGTAAGTTATTTCTATATTTACTCCTCAACTATGGTCTAGATTTTCGTATTCAAACTCTTCATCAAAGTCCAACTGGGCTGTGTTGAGGGCACTTAAATGTTCCTTACATTGTATATTAGATACCTTAAACATATCATATAAGCCTAATATTAAGAAAGCAACCTAAAAATATTCTGATGACGTCATAAAAATGATTTTCTGGATAAACATAAAACACTGCAGGCTTACAATTTTGTGAGAGTGAGCTCAGCTGTTTCTCAGACAAAAAACGATATTTACAGGTAGGGAGAGGGGGGTTATCGCTTGAGGTTCAGTTTTTTAATTTTTGATTTTAAATACATGTTAGAACCTTTGAAGATACGTCGCTATTTATGTAGGATACATACTTGTGAAAGCATTTGGAACGCATTCTAACTTTATTAAAAGCTAAGCTTACTTTCTTTCTCTTGCATAACTCGACGTTTTCCAATCCTAATACTCAAAGCAAAGGATTTTCGCATTATGCAACATAGGAAACGTCCCCCTTCCTCCAACTCTAAATGTTTTATATGAAACTCTAATATTTATTCATACCCAGCATCAACAATCCTCTTTACAGAGGATCAGAGGGTTCTGTGTAATTGTAAAAGCCAAGAAAATATTAAGTTTCCAGCTCCTTTCACAACCAGCCTGGTTCTGGCTCTTATCCTCAGGTCCGATATCGATTGCATCGGGTCGTAACAATAACCATAAATTTCTAGTGAGATGAGGTAAATTGGTAGGTCAGCTGTAGCATAAACGGTCACTGGTCGGATGCCCAGTACCTTGCTTACTCACAGCAAAGTCGTTATTTCATTTTATTCGCCTTTTGCACAGCTCTAAGCCCTCTTGACAAGCGGTGATGAATTTATAGGGTAATTTTTTACCACTTTTTATACTCTATATCACTTTATCGTTACTGTTCTGAAAAGAAAGTCTTGTGATATAACCCTAAAAGGTATGCGTGCTGTAACACTACAACAATATACCATGGGAGGCTAATTCTGGGACAAAAAAAAATTATGTGAGTTGTAAACTGTTATCAATATTCTACAGTTGAGCCGTCACAAGTTCCTCTAGAAAATAGGTACAGAGACCATACTTATTTATTTCTGAAAATATTTTATTTTAAAAATTTATGGTCAGAATATTTGAATTAAAGAAAATAACATTAACGCAATCGGCCATCATAAAAAATTTTGTATGGAGTGCTTCACCATTTTAAATCACTGTCCTGCTCCAAAGAATTAAAAGTTAAAAAACTTTTTACCATTTTTCACCTAGATTGATTGTCTGCTTTTCCTTAAGTCTACAATTCTTTTAGATAAAATCTCATGAAAAAATTGTGTTTTTTTTGCAAAGAAATGTAGTTATCAACCTTGTCCAAGGAGAAAGTGCAAGATTATCCAGATTTGCATAATATCCTTGAGATTCCCTTAACCATCGTGTCTGATTCGTGAAAAGGGTGTATCTTATAGATGTCAAATTACGCTGCCTCTGAATAGGTATTCTCTTGCGAAATATGCGAGGACGCGAAGAAACACTTCGTCGACTAATCTTTTCACTTGCTGACAAAAGATTAGGATGACGAGCACTTAAAACATTGTTGGTGCTTGGTGGCAAGAAGCACAAAAAAAGGGAGACAACGTTAACGTAATTTGGATGTAGTATCCCCCGATTCTCAGCTTTATGTTTTTATTATGACTCTGACAGATGACGATACATAAAATTGTAATTATGAGCTTACCCATGAAGATGAGTTCCATTTGTAATAAAAACGAACGTGGAGGATCCCCTGATTATGACCATCACTGCTAATTGGCGCAGTCTGCAGACAATCAAAATCCAATTTGCCGTGTGACTGGACAACTTATGATAGGCGATCTCGGTGCACACATCCTTGGCAGCTGCTGCAGTTGCAGTCACTTCACAACGGCCGATGCGATGGGTAGCAGGTACTTGGGCTCCCCCAATCCTTTTGTTTTTCGCATCACAAGATTAATTTGTTTCCTAACAAAGGCCCCGTTTTCCGAAACTTGAAATCAATTTATCATTATTTGCTTTGGATTAGTGAGTGAGTCAACCATAGGACATGGCGCTCTAGGTGATGTTTTCGTTGCCAGTATGGGACACGCCTTATTTACATAATTTCATTGGTATGGTGGGTTTGTATGCAAATCAATTTATTGATCTGCCTGTGGTGACACGGGTTGAGCTGTCCTTGTTCAGCAATGTCTCTATGAAGGGCCTAGACTGGCCCCATCGTAGGAGCGATCTTAAGTGAATCAGCGCCTTTGGGGTGGAAATCAATTCTGAGCATCTCTGAAGAGAAACTCGTGTTTAAACGTGCTAATTGCTATTATGCGTGGAAACTCCTCCATTCGTACACAAGCATTCAAAGTAATGGCTGTCATTCGTTTAATTGTGCTCCTTCCAGCCCCTATTTATCTGACATTGGCGATGTCTGTAAAGATTTGTGGCGGAATGTAATCATTAAATTACAATTAGTGTCATCAGAGAGGTGTCACGCTAATTAACAGCGGCCGGGAAATTTCCCTCCTGACACAACCTCACTACTCTCGTAAAAATAATACCGAGAGAGACGCCAGAGACTTCTTTTACCTGGAAACGGAGGAGGATAATAAAAAAAGAGAGAAAAGAAGACAAACATTTTGCCGTAAAAACTTTTCTATTTAGCCGATTTGCGTACGCGCCCAAGTCTCATTAAAAAGTTGCCGGTTATAATGATTAATGACGTCGAGAAAAATTCCCTTATCTTGTTATGCAATTTGGTTCCCGAAAAGTTGGTCAAGAAGATTGTCTGCGACTTTGATTCTGGGAAGCACGAAGGGGCACCACATCATTCAGGAGCATAGCAAGCATTTTTCGTAATTTCATCAAAATATTTGCGTTGCTTATAAATTTTTCTAGGAGACATGGGCAGAGTAAATGCTCGTGGGTGTCAGAGCCTGAATTGTAAGATGGAATGTATGATTGCGAATACTTTGTGAGTTAAGGGATTTAAACATATTTTGTTTTCTTACGGTTTGTGGCCATTTTTGGCGTCTCTTTAGAATCCTGATATAAAGGACTGTCTAATATCTTTAAAAGAAATATCTTTTTATATCCAACACATTCAGTTAATTAACAATGTGTTTGCCAGCAAAGCAAAAAATACCTTACCACAGTCAAGCCCAAGCCAGACGTCTACTCGTTTTGGTTACAAGCCCAACTAGGGCCAGAAGTTGGTTTCTCTTTGACTCTTGTTTCGCCCACAAACAGCAAAAATAGCGATGGAGTAAAACCTCTTGAGTTCTTTGAGCACACTCAAACTTAAAACCTTTGAGACTTTGAACGAATGGCGTGGCGTTGATGCGTTTTGATGCCTCTTAAAGTTGTGAAAAACGGTTCAAGGAAACGTACTTTTGCCTTTTAAGTTTTAAGCATTGTCGGTTTATTCTCTGTGCTTTTTAGTATATACTGATACATATGTAAATGCTTTGTAGGAAGTCTTGACAAGCCCGCTGCACTCGAACTCTACTTACGTATGTCGTGAGTAAACAGTGCGAATTTGTGCAGCAGTGCTTCTCATTAATTATTACCATCCTATTCATTCCTACTTTAATTTAAAACTTTGCTACAGCAGTCAAGCTGTAATTAAACGAAGCGCTAATGAAGGCATTGGGAGAGATATGCAAAAACGTCCAGAAAGTGTGTTAATCCGAGAACCAACAGAAAAATAGTAAATTCACAAAAATGAGCAAAGTTGGTCCGCAGCTGGGATGGTCCAGAAGCATCGTAAAAAGTCTGGTATTCGTGATGCCAGTCCTTTTCCTCTCCCACTTCCGTAACGTGTTATCATCGGAGCTTCATTACCATCCAAATGATGTGCTAGTATGGAAAAATGATACAAATTTCCTCTTCATGGAGTCCTCTCCTGCCACTTCGGTGTATGGAGGAGGTAATTGGCAACAGTTTATGGTGGAGGAAAATAATGAAGAACTGTTTTCCGTGGGAAAGCACCGCGTGCGTGTGCGTCATGCAAAGCGCAAAAAACTACGCTCGGTGGATGAGTTTCCCAGCAGGCTTCACATGGGACACCGCCACTACCATCATTCCATGCACTGGCCTGTGAAAAAGGAAGCTGTCATTGAGGGTAAGTGAAATGGAGTCACCGTGTAATCTTGTAATTGATGATGTTTACAAGATAGGTAGTTCCGTTTGCAATAAACTTGCACCGTATGTGCAGCCTTCCAGATGCTCTAACCCATTCCGAGTCTGGCTGTGCCGCTGTCTCCCTTGACACAATCCTAAATATGCACAATTATGAGACACTCTAAGCACTGGGTCGGAATGGGTTATCTCACGTCCTTCCACGTTAATCTATGACATTCATAAATTTCTCCCGGTGCTGCCCCGAGCCGCTGGTGCCTGCACAAAGTTCATTGCAGATAACTACTAAAACAATTTCACAACCAATTAAATTGTGTGAAAGCCACATTATACGGAGAATGGTGTTTGGTACCTGTTATTCCTTTGTGCTGCACCATGTATCTTAGTTTTGGCTCACCTAGTTGGTATTTTGGCTTTTGTCGTCTATGAGGGTGAGCTGAAAACAGAGCGAACATAAATCAAAATTCCGTACCCAGAAGCCCTCTTTGTATCGACTTTGGAATTACCGACAAGAGGGGCAAGAGCAAAGTTTTTGCTCGTTTGCATTGGGATTGGGCGAACATTAAAAAGTTGAGCAATAAAAGAACGGCAGAAAGAAATATTGTTGCGTAATAGGTGAATATTCTCTCTTAATAAGCAATGAGCACCAGAAGGTGCTGCTGGTTAGGCCTGCTAATAAGCATAATGAAAATGTTTAGCTCGGCGCATGAAAAAGGATGGAAGTATCCAGGTAGCAAAGTTGGTGAACAAAAACAAACAATTAATTAAGATCATGGCAGACAAAAAACCGGGGAAAAAGCAAGTAGTTGGCATAGCAACGACTTTTATTGAGTTTAAGAAGAATTTAATCATAGTTTAAAATATGGATACGTAAACTTAGTAAGTCTTTAAATCTTCTTAGAATTTATATTGGTGTTGCGTAGCCGCTCGTCATCTTCATCATTTTATTGCATCAAGAAACAAAGCAATTTTGTTTTTTTATTGGATTAAAGATCAAGAGGAGAGCACAACCCTTAAGTATTGTATTACACGGAATGGGTGCAAAGCAGAAATCTGATAAAGTACTAAGAGGGCTTTTGTTATCCTGACTTTTTCTAGCAACTAAACTGAAAGAGCGTTTTTAATCCAAAGTTTCCAGAAGTTTCGCAGGAAATTGCCAGTTTTTGTCATTCCCGATTCCTGGGAAAGACACGTTAATCTCGGCCGTGAATGAAGTCTAAGTTTTTAATCTTTTTTGACGATTTTAAAATTCAATGACAGAATGTTAACAAATAATACACTTTAAACTATTGAAACTATTGAATTATGGTGATTCTGGGACTTTCTTGTTTGTGGGAATCTTTTCAACAATTTTCCTCTCCTAGCATTTCCTGCTAGAGTTTTGCACCATTATAGAAACTGGGAAAAGAACTTCGCTCTTCAACAAGTCTTCCAAAGCTTTATTGGCTATAAAGCCATTAACAGTAGAAAGCAAACGAAACTTTACCGTTGCTGGTGGTGGTGATGGTCTCTAATGCCGTATCTAGTTGTAAATTCTTTTTGTTATAAATATTGAAGGAGTAGGATTAGATTCTGAGTAATTAAATTTTTCTCGATTCTGGGAAGCTTAAATCCCCGAGGATCAAACAAGTCAAAATAAAATTGTTTTAGAGTAAGATATGACTTAAAACTCAGGTAAATAAACATTTCCTTTTAGTTTTAAGAAAAGCCTTAACCCTCTACTAAGCTATGTTTTCGTATCATTTTTTTTTTTTTGTCAAAAATATATTTTTCTGATTAATATTTCAAAACTTTGGATAAAAATGTTGGAATGTTTCGTATAAAATTTCGATCATTCTTATTTTTTACGCATACTCTGAAAAGAGTTACACTTATCCGCTAGAGGGTTAACATTTCGATCTATTTGGGATAACTGACGTTTTCTACAAAATACATTCAAGAAGAAGCTATGCGGCTCGCTCAACTTAAAAAAAGACGCCAGAATTTTCCGGTGAGAGAAAAGTTTCTTATTCGGCCCATTACTCATATGAGGTATGCGGAGGGTACCTTCTTTGGAAATAAAAGCACCAACTAAATAAAAGTCTAAACACGACTGGTTCCAATGATCAAAATTAGAGGTAGAGCGCCCTAAACGGTAGCTTCGCCACTTGAACAAATACCTAGTTCACAAGCTTTGCTCCCAGGATCCCAGTTTTCACAACGCAAATATTGTAGTTTCCCTTGGTATTGCTCTTATAGGGGTTGAAATAACCAGGCTTACTCAAGATTACGGCTCTTGATAACGTGGCATTCACATTTCAGCGGACGGACCGGAGAGATTTTTTATGCGTAATTCGTTGCAGGTGACATCATTTTGGG
This sequence comes from Forcipomyia taiwana, assembly GCA_963930915.1. Classification (NCBI taxonomy): domain Eukaryota; kingdom Metazoa; phylum Arthropoda; class Insecta; order Diptera; family Ceratopogonidae; genus Forcipomyia; species Forcipomyia taiwana. The sequence continues at coordinate 1,108,996 of CAWVOI010000079.1, read as the reverse complement.
TGGGCTCCATATGGTACACGAGCGGGAGGATAGCATAATTTGTGGTCCAGTCATGGCCCAAGGAGGTATCCAGGCGCTTGAAACAATGTTGTATACGCTGGATTACATTAATCATAGTGACCTTCTTCCGAATTTCACCATTGGTGCTCACGTCCTCGATGACTGCGACAAAGGTACAAGCCACTCGATATGATAAATATCTCCCACGCGCATTTAAATTAATCTAATTTTTTCCTTTCATTTCCCACCACCTACATATATACCCACATGTGTTATCCTGCCTTGTCATCATTTTCGGTTATTGCCAATCTACACACTATCTTGCGTTCACGTGCAGACACCTACGGACTAGAAATGGCTGTTGATTTCATCAAAGGTAGCTATAACATTCGATTTATACGTATTTTTACATGCGGTACTGCCTCGACGTGGGGCCACCTACCTCCGTCTGCTCGTGGTAGGGTCGACGAAGCGATGAAACTTAAATTCATTCATGGGCAGTTCGTGAGAAGGTTTGTCATAATTCACAAAGAATGAAAAATTTCGGTGTGCTTAGGGACATCACGGGGATGATAAATACTGGTGATAAGGGGAGCAGGAGAGGGATAGGAGCAAGTTATGTCATCAATAATTTATTGAACAGCTAAGCAGCTAAGAGGAGCCAGTGTTTACTCAACATTTATCCTTTTGCGTTGCCTTTTGCGCTTTTGTATACATCCCTCTTCATCATTCTCCTTCCCCGTATCTTCGTGGCAGATTTTTTCGTTGGTTAACTGCCTAGAGTATATACCGTTTGCTTTTGCTCCGGTGCCACTTTCACCAACATCATCTCTGCGGAACATTCCCTCACGAATAATTGAAAATAAGCCGAGCATGCCTGCGGGTTCCGTCTCGTTTGCGCTCATATTCACCCCATCTCTCATGGCTTCATGCCCCTGAAACACGCACTTCCCTGCATCCCTTTTCATTCTGATCCAATTACCTAATACTAATGTCGATAATCAATATTATTTGCGTCCCACCGTATAACGTTGAGTCCCATCAGTGCTCCTCGTTTCGGTCAGCCTTAGCCGTGAGGAAAGTCGGATGTCACTTTCACTGGGTCCGACAGCTACATAGCGAGAGTAACACGCAAAACAGAAAAGGGGTTGGGAATTTGTAGCAGTACATGACTACATACGTAGACGCTGAGCAAAAAAAGTCAAGTGCAGAATTCGGTTGCTGTCGATAAATTTATGGCTGTGTCTGGTGAAACATGCGAAATAAATGATAAGAACATAATTAATGGGTCAAACCGTCTGGAAGTTAGCGCTGAAGTGTTTATTTTTCCGGATCGTAAATAAACCGCAAGTGCACAAGTGCGTTGGTTGGTAGTCAATGTAAAGAGATGATAAGCGAATACTTGTTTAAACCACGAAACACCATTCGATTACCAACAAAAGGCAACAGTAACAAAGTACCTGGCACTCCACCAGCCATTGTTCATTTGAAGCTAAATTGAACTCTCAGTTTTTTGTTTCTGTTATTGTAATTTTAAATCTTCAGCAGATAAATTATTTAATTATGTTAATATGTAGTCAAGCACCAAAGACGTAAAATTGTTTAAACTTTAAAACTCTTGATACATTTATGTACTTATGGAAAGATCCTGAGGCCTTTCATGATTCTCAAAATCATGTCAAACAGGATGACAGTGCAAAACTATGAATCTCTAAAATTCTATTTAGAGATGGAAGCTCAACTCATAGGACAGTGTTCAACTCTTACGGTAGAGCAGCTGTTTCCTTGTTCGGATGAAACCTTGGAACAAAATGCAACAAACGAAAAAACAACATCAAAATAATGAAAATTTTGTACCTACAGAAACTTGAAATAAATATGAATGCACAAATAACGTATTTTGGAAATGTATCAAAATAGTTTACTCCAAATAAGAACCTTAGGGGTTCTTATCTGCATATGTGTGTATCCAATGTGGAAATATAACTTACAACAAACAAAACACTGCGGATACGTAAACACAAACAGCATTGCAGATTTCATGGCTATACCCCTATGGCTTCATCATGGATTTTCGTGCAGTATATTTCAAGAACCTTAATATTATTTACTGTGGTTATAAACTGGTACATATAAAATATTGTGAACTGCATGGTAACTACAGTGATACTCAATCTGATAGGGACAAACTAAAATGTAATTTACGAGGACGACCAACAGTATCAGTATCTTGCAGCATTGAATGAATAGAGGCGATTTATTTCAAAATTACACCGTAATTTAGTTTTTCTTGTCTAAGTTAATTTGTAAACAGAGACGAGTAGGGAGAGCTAGAAGCAATTTTTTTCTTTTTTTCAGTAAAAGGATTAAACTTTATTTGCTCAGGAATATCTTGACCATAGCTACTCGAAAAGATGTGTGACAAATTTGACTTTCTGCTCCTAAGAACAGTCAGCTAAAATTTAATTATTTAATTAGCAATGTTATACTAAAAAGTTTTTAATGAAAAGCGCTAAATCTCAAATGTCAAAAGAGACATTATGTTAAGTCAAAGTATACGACTCTCTCCTGTCTTTTTGTTTTGTATGTGAAACTGTTAAATAAGGAAGCAACAACGCTGAATTGAGCCAGTGTATGAAATGAAAGCTTTGAATTGCGTTAGCAAAGTCAAAGCGACAAGAACTTTTGTGTTTGAGTCTTAAACTTGTTAACAGGAAAGCTTTTTTCTTTTAATATTTTGCTTGTATTTTTCTTATTTCAAGTTAATTACTTCAGCTGCAACTATGTTTGTTGACTCAATAAAAAACACGCAGAATATTACCGTATATTCGTCACTTGCTCTCAATTAAAATCAAAGAATCGTAATTTTCAGAGCTCAAAGTCCTGAGTTGAATGTTAGCAAACATTCGCTTTTAACCGTAACCAATTAAAATTTTAATTGGAAAAAGTTATTTAAAGAATTTTTGCTGGAGTTTGATGCTATCTCAATGCTTATATTTATCTTGATAGTAAAGTTTCTGCAGATGGTCTTCACGCGTCGACACTTCGGCCACAAGATTGCAGCTGATATATTGGTGTTCCATAATTTTAGGCAGTCGAGAGTTATGAAACGTTTTGCGGTTGGTGCACTTCCCATTCTTGACAGATGCGTCGCCTTTTATTTTTCTAAGTTGTTCAATACATACCTATGGTTTATTTTTCTGTGTTAAACTAAAGCCAATATTTTATCAATCGAATTATACCAAAAAGTTTTTTTGGTGCTTTAGAAACAACATAGTTAAACCTTGGTCGAAGACAAACCCATTTGAGTGCATTTTCAAATCGGCTTCGTTGCAGAGTTGAGTTGAAATCAAAATTTTTTGCCCAAAAATTGGTATGGATATTTGTAAGTATTGTACCAGAACAATATACTAGGTTTAGCAAAATAAACACCGTGCCTAGTTTTCAGCTAAATCGAAGTAACTTAAATTTTCCTTCCATAGTCCATAAGCATTTTTGGGGCCACTTGCTCCGTCTCTGTAAAAAATAAGAGGTTATTTGTCGTTGTATGAAGGCTTGATCTTATACATTATACAATTTATTTAAATTTCAGCCCAATCAGATGAAGTACAAATTTAAATCACACTAAAAACCATAATCTCTTAAAAAACGTGCAAACGCGCCTTTTAGGATATATCATTTAGTAACGTATAAATTGACTGACTAGCATCTCAAACCAATTTTTTGGCTGATTGGGAGTCCCTCATCGCGATTCTGAAGTTGGTTTTTCATATAAATCTGCAATTTTTGAGGTACGTGTGGGATGGGTGGGTGCGGTTCTAATCCACTTTCAAAGAGATGTTTGTTTTCAAGATCTTTGACCCCTGGTGTCATTCATTTTCTAAAATTAAAACTTGATACCTCTAAATAAATACCTTTAAATCAGAAGAATCTCCCCCTTCGAGCATGGAAATTTTTCAGGTCGGTCGCTCTTCTCATGGAGTAGACAAACAGAGCAAAATTTTCAGCCAATTTTCGTGGAAGTTTGGATTTGAGACCTACTTGGATCGAAAAAAAAATCTCCCAAAGTACTTAAGTCCGGAGGCTCTGATGGCTATTTCTAGGGGTCCCTCTAGTGATTGTCACCAAAGATGGGAGCTCTCTAGCTCCTCTAGCTCTCTCTCTCTCTCTCTAGCTCCCGTACTTTGGGAGCTAGAGAAAACCAAATCTTGGTGATATTTTCCCATACAAAAATATCACAAAAATTCGATTTTCTCTAGCTCCTAAAGTACGGGGGCTAGAGCTCCCATCTTCGGTGACGATCACTAGAGGGACCCCTTAAAACAGCCACCAAGAGATGAGCCTCCGGACTTTAGTACTTTGGGAGATCCAAGTCGTCTCAAATCCAAACTTCCACGAAAATTGGCTGAAAATTTTGCTCTGTTTGTCCACTCCATATAAAGAGCGACCGACCTGAAAAATTTCCATGCTTGAAGATCTCTTCCTCCCCCACGTATCACAAAAACTAGAAATCAAAATGAAAAATTGACTTTAGATGCATAATCAGTTTACCCCAATTATCCAAAAAAAGTTTGCTTGAGAAGTTAGGCAGAAATGTGTTATCATTCTTAATCGGTACAGTATCTATTTCTTTGATTCACATACAAAAGCCTATACATATTGATCTGCTTCCAAGTGCAAATGCGTAGATCGGTGCTACTTAGGAAATTTGGTACAATAACTGCCAATCAAAACCCAATTTGAGTATATACCTCGAGCAACTCTCTTTATGATACCTACTCCAAATACATACCACGAAATCCAAGATTCAAAGAGCATGCACGAGCACGCATAATCACATGGTACTTGTTGCATACCAAATATTGCAAACATTTTCTTTCCATGGTTAAAAAATGTAGTGCCTGAGACATGAAACCGTAATTTCCACTCACTCGATGGTTTTCAACCCGAACTATTGCTCTTCACTTAGTCCCTTTCCTTTTGGCATGTTTCCGCCACTGATCAAACAAAAAGCTGTTGATTTCTTTTGTGTCTCAGTTACCTAATCTGTTTTGCTTCTTATCTCATTTTGCGTTACATACTTGAACAATTTCCGGGGACACAGAAAAAATCTTCTTATCTGGGCGAAAAAAGAAATCAAGTCCCCTATAAAAATTGGATTAGGGGTATAACATGTCAAATTTCCTGTGTCATGTGTTCTCAATCGGAAATGATACTTTGGGACTTGGGTTAAGCAAGTTGCCAACAGAAAATGGTATTTCCTCGGAAGTCATCAAATTTTATATTCATGTTTTTCAGCTTGTAGAAATTTGCTTATTAGCTTCAGGACGATGCATTTAAGAGAAAAAAATGTGTGTTTCACAATTATATATGAAAATTTATCAGAGTTGATGACTGCAGCTAATTTGCAAGCATTAAGACCAAGATGTTTGTAATGCGCATATCAAGAAATGTGCCCACATTCTGGAAACTTTGTTCATGCGACAAAAAAGGGTTGTGCAGAGGTGTATCAGGAAAACGAGCATAGGGTAAAGTTCGTTTGTGGAACACTTAAGGCTCTATTTTATTTTTTTGTTTATTTTCTTTATTTTTTAACTTGGCTTTCTTGCATTCAAAAGGGTCAAATTTGGTGTCCGTAAATAAATAATTTAACAAAAAACATGAAAAAAAATTTGGGTCCTAAATTTTGTCTCCTAAATTTTAAAGCTTTTGAGGTTTTGGTCAAATTGTGAAACAATGTATCATTATGGAACAGGGGTGGTCAAGTTGTGGAAAAAGGAAAGCGGAAAGAATTTCGAACCTCTCAAGTCCCTTAATATTAAGGGAATCCTTTTGGGATTTTTTAGCAAAATATAATTAACATTCGTTACTCCCACTGCAGAGGCCACAATTCGACCGTTCCAAAATTAGAACTTTACACTAGTAAAATTTAAGTTTACTTGAAAATTTTTAATGAAAAACTTCTCTGAGGCGATATGTGCCACTGGACTGCTACGACATAGGCAAGACTCGACCAAATTTTGATTTTAAAATAACCAAGGGAAGTTTATGCCACTATTGTTAGCAGAATTAATATAAACTTGCTAAGCTTAACATTAAAATTTTAGCAGCTGGCAACGACGGCAGTGCAGTAAGAAAACATGTAATGGACAAAAATGAGTACGGAAGAGCAAGAATCGGCCTGAAAAGCGTTTCCCTGAGGAAATTACAAATTTAAAACTAAGGGTAATGGGAAAAATGTTCGTTAGAGCATTCATTGTAAAGTTCTGCGAACCCTTTAACTACATTCGGTGGATGCTGCGGTTTGCATAAAATGTAGTGACTCAATTACGTTGCTAAATACAGCTTTGTCTCGGTGAACCTTTTATTCATAAGCACTTTTGCATTTGACGGTATCGTAAAAGAGTGATGGAAAACGAGGGAGCCACGAAAGCTCCAACAAAATAGTAGTGTTGGTTTAATTTACATGATAAGAGCTACTGTCTACTCGGTGATGTTGATTAATTTAATTGCCGCCGGAAATTTCAATTTAAATTCAAACTGATTTTCACTTCATGAAGAAATAGAGGCAAAACAACGACCCACGAATTGGGATTTTGTAATTGCTCGGCACAATTACAAGAACATGCATGAATGTGAAGCAAGTGGTTATCACTTATCATTGATTCTGAAGCACGCTGCGACAGTCAAAGTTTGGACGAATTTTAGAGATAACTTTTAGAAACAACAGAAAAACATGTTTAAAGCTTAGTCGGGGACGAACGCATTTGAGTGCATTTTCAATTCGCTTTGTTGCAAAATTTGGGTGAAAGTGAAAATATTTTGTTCCTTATTCCGTCACTGCAGAAACTTATTGGACAGCTGACTTCGATCCCACAGGTTATTGAGCCTTAATGTAGAAGGATATTTTACTAAATTTAATGTCAACTTACATTTACCCAAGTTTCAGCTCAATTGGAGTTAAAAAATGTTCGCCTCATACTAAATTTGGGAGGCCTTAGCTCCTCATCCTTAGGTCATAGAGGCTTACTGTTTTTTGTTGGATTTAGTGCCATCTAACAGTTGCCAAAGTTTCAGCTCAATCGGTTGAATTTGAAATTTTGCCTTTCTGTTCGCCAGGGGAAGTCTTGGGAGGCCATTTATTGACCCCCAGAGACCGTAATGTCACATTTTAGAGACTATAACTCGAAACAAAAGTTATTTATTTTGTTATTTTACATGACCATTCTGAATTTCAGCTCAATCAGAGCAACTAAATTTTTCCCCCCCTCGGAGGCCTCTCACCCCACCCCCTTAAGTGATAGGGGCAAACTTGTGTTCTATGATTTGCTAGATTTGACATGATCAATAACATATCCAAAATTCAGCTCAATCGGACGAAGTATATGGAACTTTCATACAACGGGAAAACCCCCTTAATTACCCCCCAGGTAGTTTTTCGGAGAAACCAAATCATTTGGGCCACCCTCCAGACCATACCTGATATCATACAAAAAACCGCAGGTCTCCAGCTCTTGTAGTTTTGGAGCCTTTGCGACTCGGACAGACGGACGGACGGACATATCGGACACATATGTAAGTGCATTTTTTTCAAAATTGATGAAAATGCACTAAAAATAGGTTCCTATTTAAAGAAAAATTTCCGGTTTGCTAAATGTTTGCATGTCTGCAAATCCAACATAGCCGCCATTATGAAGGTCAAATTGAAAATTCGTAATTTCAAAAAGAGGCTCACACATTAGTTCAGAACCTCCGTGACCTTCCACTCCCATTTCAATCTACAATCTGAGCCATTTTGGATTGGGTTTTGGGAAAGCTAGGAGCCCAGAATCTTTTTTTCTTCCTTGAAACTAATTTTTTTCAGAGGGCACCATAGCAGTCGCAATCTTGGCTTGCACCATGAACACAGTTCAGCTAAAGTTGCCTTGGTCGAGTTTCGAACGTACGACCTCTCGACCGCAAATCCGTTAAAAGGATAAAATTCTCCACTATTAAATTCCACATCTACTAACTCACGTGTCTTTAGCTTAACGTGATATAAACATAAAAAGAATAAACTGAGAAAAGTTGCGGTGCTATTGTTTAGATTATTGTCTAGAAACCTGGGCCGCAATACTGATTTAGCTAATCAAAACATGAAATCACTAGCTTTCGCGTTCTAAATTCTGTTTCGTCACATGATCCAAAAGCGAGTTAAGAGTAGTTGCAAATTTTATGGGGTGACATTCTTGTGTTTGATCTCAGCTCCCAAGGCACGTAGAAAGGCAAATGATGGCTTAAAAGTTGCGAAAACTCTCCTAGACGGGACCAACCTACCTTTCGAGTCCAGGTTTTTTCGACGTTTTGGGCCTAAAACCTTATTCATAATTTAGTTCAAATTTTTTCTGATTTTTTGAATGGTCAACGAGCTCTCTGCGACCATCCTGACTGCTCTGGTATCTCCCATATCAAAACATTCCGGAAATCTGGGGCTTCAAATGGGTCAAGGTCTGAAAATGACGTTAAAATGACCACCGTTCCTGCAACCTTTAAAAGCTATCTCTTCCTCAGATATACATCGGAGAAATATGGTTGAGCAATTTTTGTGCTCATAAAAGACGTGGCTAAATCAAATAGAGCGTTTTTTTTTTAATTTCTAAGCAAAGTTATAGGTCAATTTTCAAAAGTCATGGCTACCGTGAATTTTGACGGACAATTTTTTTCCGAAAAAAATCGAAAATGAATAGAAGGAGCCCCCGGAGATAGGGCTTTCCGTGGCAAAGTGACCTTTATTTTTCACGGGCTATCTGGGAAAAATATAATATCCGGGGGTCCAGAGGGAATTAGTTGAGAACGGGCTCCAGGGGAGCTCCCAGAACTCCGAAGCCCCTTAAAACCTGGACTCGACAGGTAGGTTGGTTCCGTCTAGGAGAGTTTTCGCAACTTTTAAGCCATCATTTGCCTTTCTACGTGCCTTGGGAGCTGAGATCAAACGCAAGAATGTCACCCCATAAAATTTGCAACTTCTCTTAAGATCGTTTGCTGGACAGTCACTTTTGGAGCGGCTGTCAGTGTATCGCAATATATATTGTTCTAAAAATTTGGCCGGGCTTGTTTATTTTACCTGTTGAGATTTCATATGAAATATCATATTTTGGATTTTAATTTACACTCTTTATTCCTTTTTTGGACGAGTGAGTAAAAATTATCAATGCTGACATCCTGATAAAAACTTGAGCCATAGGAGGTAAAACTAGAGTAGAGAAATTTTCCGGGGTGTGAGCAATTTTCGTCATTTCGTCAGGCAATTTCGAAAAATTTCAATAACTTTTTTTATAAAATTGAATGACATCAATTTAAAACAAACAGAAACCCAGGGAACCGAACAAATTGAGCTAAATCTGACATATTGGGTATTGCATGCAACTTTGGGAACTTGAAAAATGTTGGCAATGCTGCCACCAACGCTATCAAAATAACATAATATGTATCGGCTAAAACAAACTACTAAACAAACCGTGTTGATGGAAATGGGAGCGGTAAATTAAGCTATTGCATGCCTGAACTTGCTCCCATTAGGCCAATGTTAGAGTGTTGTGTAATCACGATAGAGTTTTATTAATGATTTACTGGAAGAAAATTGAAGTACGTACGATTATTTTGATTATAGCACAAGCAATCGATAAAACGACACTCGTACAAATATGTACATAAATGTCTATTTTTGTCAATATCGTTGGCACAAATTTTAGTAGTTCCTGATACGTTTAGGGCAATGCTATGCAGTCGAGGGAATCCTAATAGTTCATAATTAGCTTGCAAATATATAAGGAGCACCTCATTATCTTCATAACAAATATGACTCTGCAAGGCTGTAGTAAATTTTAAAAGATACCATATAAGACTAAATTTTTTAGCTTTGGAATCCTTTTAGTGCATTTTCAGCACTTTGCAAAAAATGCACTGTTGTGGCCGCTTTGTCGGCTGTCTATCTGTCCGAAAATTCATAACTCAAGAAACATAAGGGCTAGAGAGCTGCGGTTTCAACTTTGTCTTAGGAATTATCCGTAGGGGTGCAGATTACAAATTCAAGACCCCCATCTCCTCTTGAAGAAGGTAATTGGAAGTGTTTTACGTTTGTATGAAAACTCCTTGTATTACATCCGATCGAGCTGAAACTTTAATATATTGTAGTCTGTGTAAAATATAGCAAATCATGGTAGTACACGTGACCCCTTCCATGTACAGGGACGGGGCTAGGGGCTCCATAGTTTGTATGGGAGGAAATTTTTGTATTCCAAATGGACTGAAATTCGAAAATTACTTGTAAAATGACAGATAGAAGAGCTCCTATAAAAATTCTTGGACATCTTCAATTAAAATAAATTAGATCAAGCAAAATCGATGATTAGGCTTATGGGTGAATGTTCAAAATGATGAGGAGGTATTCAAGAAAAAATCTATGCACTTTATACTTACGACATCAGCCCTTCTAAACATTTTGAAAATGCACCCATAAGCGTTATCATCGATTTTGCTTGATTTAAATTTTTAGCTTTTGAGTGAAAACAGCGTTATTTAAAATCCATCAAGAACGAAATATACCAGAAAAAATTTACCGGATACCAGGAATTGAACCATCGAAACAATTTCTTGCCTAATAGTCAATAATCACATACATTTTTGTTCTGAAAGAGAGCGGTCAAGAAACCCAAGAGATGTCTCAGTGCCAATCAAAATATAGAAAGTCGTGAAATGGCATATGCAGCTACGGTATTTTTCACCATATTTAGTTTTCAATTTTCAATATTTCCGAATTCAAACTCGTTCTTCGATGTAAACTGAACATTGACGTTAAAAAAATTAACTAAGTTTTGTATATTGTAGTTTATTATAAATAAGTTTGCACAAGTCTGGTTTTATTGTATGAACATCAGATATATTACGGAATATGCTATGGTATTCTCACATCTAGGCTTTTAAAGACAGCAGTATTTTTCGTTAGCAAAAAAGGATTTGCTTTTGCTGGTTGCAAAATAGAAAAGTGCAAATGATATTGGCCAGAGATATTTTTGAAATCAACATCAATTTACTACTGGCCAACATCAATTAACTAGAGTCAACTAAAAGCTTTAGTTTGACATATTGCCAGCTTTAAAAATTGTACTACAGAGCCATCAAGAACTAAATATGTCATGTGGATTATACCACGATGGCTCAGGTATGTAAATATACCGTTAATTAAATGGGAAGATTTTTTAAGAGGTTATATACTTAGCAGAGAAAAGTGCTATTGAAACGCAAACTTAATTGCATGCACTTTTCATGTTGAAAACAAAAGGTTTGGTACTCGGATGAGCTCAACGATGCTTCTGAAAATCCGGAGTGTCTCCGTACAACTTTTCTTTTATTAACATTTCCTATTTACTCGTCACTCGTCCAAGTTTGTGTCTTGTTAAAGTGGCTCCAAATAGGAAAACAAACTCAACTCACTGCCCACGTTGCGCCCAAATATGTAGGAAAGTCAAAATAATAAGCAAAACGAATACTCCGCACCCAAACCTGTCATAGCCAATTAAAGTAATGAGAAAATAATGGAAAGCTCGGTGGAAAATTTGTTGCAATAGATATTACGAAGAAGCGACGGTCAATCAAATTTCCTTGGCCCGTGATCTTGATTGGGGTTGGCAGTTTGGTTTTTAGAGCAATGTGTACGCTAATTAATGAAACCGATCGATCAGAGCTGTGGATGACAGACACCAGCAATTAACCGACAAGCGAGGAGAAATTGAAGAGCGCCGGCCGAAAGAATAGCCAAGACCGATCACCCGCTTGTAAAATTTCCGCGATTAGATTGTTACATGTGTTTGTGCTCTTGTCAGCACCATCATGTCGCATTTTGTACGACAAGCTATTTATTAAACAAGCATATAGTCGTATATGCCTCCACCCCCCTCTCCCATATTAATCACACGCGAACACGCCTTTACGCGAGTGGCTCGTCTTCCCTTAATTTTCCCCAAGGTGTCAAGTTCAAGCGCGCATTAGTCTTTTTACCAAACTTCATCCGCCTTTGATATAGATTTATGAATGGCGCTGTTTGAGCGATTCTCGCAAAAGCCCCAAGACAAGGATTCCGGTCTTTTGTGTACGGCTTTTGTTATTTAAATTACTTATACTTCTATTCTGCTCGGAGACAATACGTTGAAACTTTGTTGGAAAACAAAACGCAGAAACTTGGGTAAAGTTAATTCGGAGTAAAGTAAGTTTTCCCCTTTGGAAAATTCAGCCGTGATCTATTTCCTTTGTATCACACTCACACTTTCCACTCACGTCGCCAGCTGTTGTAAAGTCAAATGCTCAATTTGGAGCCAATTTATTTTTTGCCAGCATCCCGGGCCTCGATACAATGGCGAGGCAAAATTATGTGAGAGACAACGGTACAAAAGGGAGTGAGACATGACATGTGGAAGCCCCAGAGGCGCAAGCACGACTGAATGTTTCTCCACAAGGTCTGAATACAGATGATTGTTGAAAAATTAGTTTTAGTTGACAATATAAGGTCGAAAGGGGACGAAAAGTAGGGCTTTATTAGCATTAAAACTTTTGAATACAAGGGGCTGAAAATGAATGAAAAAATTTACCTGCTATAGATTTGTGTTACAAGCCACAAGTTTGTGTTCATGACCAGGACCGTTTCTAAAACGTTTTTTTTAGTTTTAAGAGCCTCCAGGTGTGCACTCAAAATTATGGTTCAAGGGGCCTCGTTCAAGTTTAAAATTACAAGAAATCACTCAAAAACTTTAGATTAAAAATTTTTAAAATTGCAGCTGAATAACTTAGGAGGCCCACCTAAAATGCATGAGTTTACAAAATTTGGGTGATCCATTGAAAGTTTAAGGAGGCCTTCACACATTTTAGGGGTACCCACACAATTTTAGAACCCAATAAAAGTTCAACATACCACATTTTTGGTCTTAGAACCAGCCAAAAATCAACGACATCCCGTTTAGAAATTCATTTATGAATGAATTTCGACCGTCAACTACCTGATGACACCTGGGAAAAACTGACACAGAGAAGTGAGCAGTCAAAATATGCTCTTCACATTCTGTATTGAGATTAATGCGTCCAGGGATATCCGTCGTTGGGATTACCATGCCAACGAATATTTTAAAGCTTCCACCTCTACTCTCCTTTACAAAAAAATAAATCCGCTCAAAATGTTAATTGGTACGCTATAAAATATTATTAATCCAACAGTGGGGGTTTCAGGCTCGCGAAGTCACAAAATATGTAGATGCCCAACACAGACATCAACGTGGTGTCATGATAAAATTTTCCACTCGACGTACTTCAAACGAGTGAGAGTGGCTGGGTGTAAAAAGATAACAAGCAGCCGAGCTGGCAAGCAAAGGTGGTGTTTCTAGCGACTGCAATAAACCAAAAGCTTTAGAAAATGAAACGGACCGCTCGCTGTAATGATAGTTAATCACGTTAATGCATGCCATAATATGGTAAATTTATATTGTGTTTAAAGAGAACAGAGAGGGCGAGAAGAGATCAGCGAAAATACCCAGTGGCCTTGCTGGATTAAGTTCCTGTCCTGTGTTATGGCGCCATACGACGGCTGCTTTGAGAATTGTGTAAAAGAAGTGTATTTGGGTTTATTTATGCTTTTTAAGTTTTACAGCCAAGGTTAGGATTGCCCCCGCCCTTTTTAACGCGCTTGGGCTAATGAAGGTAGTAAATAATTAATTTTTGGACGTGCCATCGGTCCTGGTGTTTGCTTTCATGTGAAAAGATTAAGCTTCCTAGAATTACGAGTGAAGGGAGGTGAAGTTTTCTTTGGCAGAAACGGACCATCTGGTGTCTTTAAACTCAAGAGAGGCTAGAGAGCTACTTTGTAGTACTATCTCTGCTTCCGTAATTAAGTTGAAAATTTTGTAAAATTTCGCCAAACACCCGCATAGTGTATTTAGCAGAACAAAAACTTTTTGTTTGCTCATTTGAGAGACACTAGTTAGTTGAGATTAACTCAATGATGTGTGTGACCATCCACCTCCCCTATCTCTCCTATATACATTTGATTGTAACTGCAAATATTAAATAACATCGCAAGTTCTTGATTGCAGAATAAAAAATTAAATTAAACTAAATCAAATTAAATTAAGTCAAATCGGAGACAAAGCTATTGCGTTTTTAGAAATGTTGGTCTGATGCAATAATTAACTTAAATTTAAGTAAGTGGGAAGCCAAGCATTATTGAAAAGTGCACTTATTGGCTTTTTCCCGATTTTGCTCAATTTAATTTAGTAAAACATGTTCTTATATGACATTTTATATGATCAATTTAAATTTCATCTCAATCGAAGAAATAAACACTTTTCCCATGAAAACTTTAAGGGGCCCCCATTCCACCTCCTTAGATTATTGCTAGGATAATTTGCTAGGTTTAACGTAATGTATTGCATATCCGAAAATCAGCCAAATCGGAAAAAGTAAATGGTAGTTTTACATAACGGGTGTACCCCTCTAATTGCCTCCATGGAAAATGGGGGTCTAAGATTTTTAACCTTTCACCCAACGGACCACACCAAGCATCATTTTAAAACTTCAGGTTTCATTTCTTCTGGTTTTTAAGTTATAAAATTTCAGATGGACAGAAAGACATCCAGAAAAGTGCAATTTTTCAAAATTTGAAAATGCACTAAAAAAGGTTTCAGTCATAATTTTTAAGCCACCTTTGTTTAAAAACCCACCCGAAGGTAGAGCTTCTATGAAGATAACAAAGTTTGGAGGCTGTTTGTTTGACAGTTTAGCATGCTCAGCCCCATGGTCAGGTATGCTCCTAAAATTTACGCGCTTTTCGATCATTTATACTCACTGGCTGCTTAGGTCAGTTGATTAGCAGACATTAAACAAATGTGCGTCTGAATTAATCTAATCAGTAATCACCCTCGTAATGGACCAATTATTTTGCATAATTTCTTACGTAAATGAATATTTCAGAATAAACCAATCCCTCTAACTAACTATAAATAAGTTGGTAAGGCAGCTTCAATTGAACAAAGCATTTATTTTCTAGTGGCCAATCAAAAGTTCTGTTCACTTAAATGTCTCCTATCCATTTATACTCTTCCATAAATATTGCAACCTTGTTTTCGCTGAATCAGCATGATTATTAGTCATGACGACAACTCTGATCAAATATTAGATTTTCCCAATTTATTCGAGAAATGCTTTTTTCCTACCAGCAATCGTGATTTAAATAAACACTCGTACATTATTGGGGAGCTGAGGAAAGAACCTAATGGGAGGTCGTAAAATTCGTGTCAGGTAACAAAAGTGTAATGGTTCAAACTTTAGCTAGTAATACGTTTCACACTGTCAATAAAAAGGGTTTACTCGTGTGAGAGTATTTCAATGCTAGGAAAGTGTAATATAGCTACAAAAACGATGCGACACAAAGAATACCATGGAAACTAACGCGAATTGTTCAAATTTTCTTTGTTAATGGACATTTAATGAATATCCTGTGCAACTGTCAAATTTACGTAACGAATAGCAGCCTTTTTGATTGTACATACAATCGATTTAAAGTTAGCATATTTAGCCTTTGTACGGACAGGCTTTAAACTGACAAAAAATATTACCTTCGAGGACTGACCCATCGGAATAAGCGTTGTTGCTATAACCTAGTTGGATCGAAATGAAAATATGTTATTAAAATATCCAGTTCTGTGCGAACTTATTGGGCCTCTAAATTTGAACCTTTAGATTATAGCGGCTTTCTATAGAAATATTTATTGATTGCTTTATTGCCATTTAACATTCGTCTGAATTTCAGCTGAATCAGAAAAATTCAATCTTTCTCCTCATACAAGCTTCGGAGACTCCTGGTTTCATCTCTGTAAGAGATAGGGGTCACATGTCGTACCATGAATTTGATATATTTTGCACGGACTACAACATACTGAATTTGCAATCCAAGTGGACAAAATAAATAAAGTTTCATTCAACGGGAAACCCCTCTGGTTACGCTCCAAATGATTTTTTCGGGTTAGCTAAACAATTCACACACCCTCTAGACCACACTTAAGAGCATGCCAAAAACCGCAAATCTCTAGTTCTTATAGCTTTGGTGGTTTTGCAAGTATAAAAAAATCTTGTACAATTTTTGGCTTTTCCCTACAAGTAAAACGGAGCCATCTTCTATAGTCAAAATGAACATCCATTCACAATCTGCAAGAAAATTTTCATGGTAAGACAGGCTGGTCTTGAAAGGAATGGTCAAAAGCACCCAATCACACATGTTTTTGTTTGACATTTTTACTTTATATCAGCAATGCTTCTATCAAACGATAAATAAAATAAATGTAACACAAAACTAAAAGAGATATATACTTAGGAGCTACCTTTTCCCGCTGGCCAAATGAAACCGTGCATAAGCATAATCAATAAATCCTGATTTTTCCTCCTCTCAGGCATGGTGAGATGTGGCTCTAATATTTCAGATGGTTAGCGTTCTCTAGAAGGATTTAGCTGTCGACAGTGAATTCTGATTTTGTTTATGAATACGAAAACGGTAAAAATGTGGAAAACAATAAATTATTTTGCTCGCAACATTCATGTTGATGATGATGATGAGCATACACGATACACCATAATGGTAATGATAATGTTAAGTACACTCTCCCATTGTGCCTGCTCCGTTTCAACATCCTGCGAGTCCGCTCACAGCCTCGTAAGCATAAAATATTTCACCTAAATTGAACAATACACATTGTTTTGGGATGTTTATTGATTTTTCCCTGTGATGCTTCGCACTTACTTGGCAATCTCAAATTGCATCTTTAAAAGCGTCTACACTTATCCCGACCAGTATCAACTGGAAAAGTTTTGAAATGTTTTCGCTAAATTGTCTCTGATGTGTTCCACATGGTTGTCGGCTTTATGCCAGACATCTTCCTATTCAAATGGGGTGCTCCATTCTGATAAAAATGTTTTTTCTTTTAGCTTTTGACAATGTTAACAAAGTGGCGTTATGCCCCCACGGGAAAAAAGAGTTACGAATTCCCCCAAAATTGTTGTTGGTTGTAGACAAAGTCACTTGCACTTTGCTAGCGTAATGAGAGCAGAAGGGAAAATAAATGCAAAAACGAGGTGAAAAAGCAATAGTTTAAAAAAGCAATTTATGTAAAGAGTGTAAATCTTTCAGAGGGTAACTTAGAGAAGAAACATGTTCAAAGAAGCAGAGAGCAACAAATAAGCCTCATTTGTTGTAGTAATCCCGTGCCCCTAGCTCTGTCCCTGTAAAAGATAGGAGCACGGAATACAATATACTCAAATTTTAGCCCAATCGGACTAAGTTTATGGAAGTTTCATTCAACTGGAAAATCACTCTTGTTTCGCCCTTGAAAACGTTTTTTGGGAAAACAAACAATGTACATACTTTCTACACCCCATATGGCAACATGCAAAAAACTGCAGGTCTCTAACTCCTATTGTTTTGGACCCTTTGTGACTCGGACAGACCGACAAATTGGACACATAAGGGCAGAGAAAAATATGATTAGGGTAACTGAACCTCCGATCGCTATAAATCTAGAATTTGCTGTCGAATTGGGCATTTTCAGCAACAATTTACGCAGTCTGTATAAAAGATCAAGTTTCGATTAACTCTCCAAACCCAAACTAAAATTTCTTCATGGAGGCTTTTCAAGAATTCTTTTGGTTCGTTGAAAATTAAACTCATGGGGAACATTATCGACATATTTTGTACTAACTATTCCAAGCATCAGCTTGCCTTTGCCTGTTCTTTACAGTCAAAGTAACTGGACTTGCAACAAAGATATAATGAATTCAAACATTTGCAAAAATATTTTGCTCAATTCCTTGTGGTTTAGGTCCCTCCTTCCCAATGAAGCAAAACTGCACCTCCCCTCTATTTTTCTTAAGATTTACAGATTTCTAAGAGTGGCCAAGTCATAGTCATTTTCCACCCCAACGGTCTGCAAAGACTCGCTTTTTCAAAACATTTAAAAGGTTCAAGTTTCCGAGAATCAACTTTTTTGCTGTATCTTCATTTGGCACACCACTTCTTCATTTCACAATGCAGAAAATACGTTTGTCTGCCATCATAGCCCGACAACCATCAAGCAAGGTGTAAAATTGAAAGCTGCTGAAAGAGTAATGGCGAGTACGTGCGAGAGCTGTTAATGTTTTACGACTCCCTCTTCAACACTGAGCGCTCTTCGTCCTTTCTGGCCTCCACTATTTGCTATTCAGGATTCTGAGGAAAACGTGGTCGCATTAAACGACTGAAAGGCACAGAGAAGACGAAATAATCTAGAAAATGGTTTCAAGATTGTTGTGCATTTTTCACTCAATTAAGCCACAATCGTTCATGCTTTATGACTTTAAACTTGTTTTATCAAATGTTTAGCCCCACAAAGCTGAAAATGCAATGTCAGTAACAGCTTTGCAGCCACAAATTGCTTGTAATGTCGGTTTGAATGTTTTTCTTGTTTCGAGTCCTCCCTTTTCTGATCCTCGAACAGAAGCTATTTAGACTTAAGTGGAGGTAGAATAATAGAGAGTAAATTCTTGATTCCGTTGTCATTTATTTGTCCAACAAAAAAAATGAGCCAAGGAAAACTTGCTCTTCGAGAACGGCAATATAAAAGGAATAAGACCTTAAGAGCACCATTGCTTTTAAGAAGTACATGAGAAAAAGTTCTTGTCACTAGTTGGTTTCCGTCATCTTTTACGACTTTTTACGAGTGCTGTGAAGGTATGATACGCGTCAAACAAAAAAATTTCATTGGTAGGGATTATTTTCTGAAATAATATAGGACACTGGTTGCATATCAGCAGTTTTTCTGCAAGATTTTTACATACTTTTAGTACATTTTCTGCATTTTGCATAAATTGCACTATTGTGGCTGCTTTACCGTCTCTCTGTCTGTTTGTCTTTGTTTCTGTCTATCTGTTTGTCTTTCTGATCGAAACTTTATAACTCAAGAACCAGAAGAGCTAGAGAGCTGCGGTTTTTGAGGTGCAGGCCAAAAACTTCAGACCCCCCCTCCTCTCTTGGGGGGATTGGGAGTGTTTTATGTTTGTATGAAAACTCCTTATATGTTATTACATCCGATTGAGCTGAAACTTTGATATGTTGTAGTCTGTGTAAAATATAGCAAACCATGGTACCACATGTGACCCCTTCCATATAACATACAGGGACAGAGCCCTCCTAATTTTGTATGCATGAAAACTTGTTGTATTCCAATTGGACTGAAATTCGAAAATTACTTGGAAAATGACAGGTAAAAGTGCTCCTACTAATAATCTTGGACATCATCAACTAGAAAAAATAAATCAAATTAAATTAAACTATATCAAGAGAAATCGATGATAAAGCTCATGGGTACATTTTCAAAATGTTGAGAAAGGCTGATATCGAAAGTATCCAGTAAATAGATTTTTACTTTAACACTCTCTCATCATTTTGAAAATGCACCTATTAGCTTTATCATCATTTTGCTTGATTTTATTTTTAGCTCCGGTGTGCACTGTCGAAAGTGGCCTTTTTTTGTACCGCAAAGGACTTTCGGGGTTATTTTTTTAGTGATTATTTTGCTTAGAAAGTCGTAAATCAAACTAGGTCATAACAGAAATACTTGCAAGCATTTTGTGTGTCGAAGAAGTTGAAAGTAAGTATCTGGCTTTGCTATCAGTGCTCCCTCAGCTCCTCATAATCCTGGATTTTCAACATGGCTTAAATTTATTGCTCTGACGTACATATTAGCCTCACACAAACACACATTTTAGCAATGCTTTATATCTCCAACATAAATCTTTTGAAGTACAGGACTTAGAAAGCTTTAATTGACCTACTCTCTTGCCACCCTTTTTAAGTTACTTTCTCCTTTTCAAATGTCTACTCTCGGAGAAAAATTAAATTAAATGTTGTCTCAACGCGCATCAGCAAGTCAAAACTCGAATCGCACGAGAAAGTTTTTTCATTTAACAACTCATTTCGTTCCTCGTCAATGTATTCCAGACGCACATTTCGCAATAAACAGTGATAGGATCACGTTATTACCATAAACGTGATTTTCCCTCGACAAAGAAAACTCTTTTATTTCTTTTCCGAAATACCCGAGCACCACAACACTGATTTCTATCTAACGATTATTTTCACACGATGATTATCCATAAAGTTGAGGTGGAATTTCTTAGGTAAATGAATGAATGGTAGAGAAAACAGGCAAAGAGGGAGGAAATGAAGAAACCAGTCTATTTTGGCATTTTTCTATTGTTGTTTCAGCTTTGTGGAAGCCCGTCAATAGTACCAGTTGATTCAATGTGTTTCGTGTTTTGCCGATGATGTCGATGAGAACTCCCAGACACACATTTTGTTGAATAGGGTTTACCTGAGACAGAGAATTCAGTAAGCATTGTCTGACGTTCTCTTTTGTGCCAAGCAAATCAAAGCGCTTTCCTCCAACTCTCTTTTATCCTGATTTGAAAATTTCCTCAAAGACATCTTTAAAAGAAAGAGAAGTACAAACAATGTGAAGTTTGAACTTTCTTTTCAAACTTAAGAAAAGACTGTCAAAGAGCTCAGAAGAACTGAATATTTTGGTCATGTTTTTAATTGATGTAAGGTTGAGAGTTTCTCAAAATATAGTATGTATAGACCTTCTAATTAAATTATTTTGCCAAAAATTCTTGAAAATGTGCTCCCGATTTGCTCCCCATTGATTCTTGTTAATTGAATTTTGAAATTAAGGTTCTTAGGGACCTCCATGATCCTCTACCCCACCCCCAAATCTATCCACCTAATTTTGAAATATAACTTTTTACTCAAATTTAAATACAGGAAACAAAATTCAGAGCTAAATTTATTGTATTCAGATTGAAAATAGGTTTGTTTTTAAATCAATTAAATTAAGTTAATTTTAAAGATTATTTCAACAGTTCCAAAGCTTGGTTTGCTAGCATCTGAATGCTAGACTGCAACATAATAAAGTTATTTCATCAAACAGGCGATGCATTGCTGAAACCCTCATAGTGCCCCATTCATTTGAATACATGTTGCAAAGCCTGTTAATCCCCATTCGAGGCTTCTAAAGAAATTGACATAAGCCGTCAGCTGTAGGAATCCATCAAATGAAGGAAATAGCAAAAAATCAGCTCTCATTAGTGCTCGTGCCACTCCTCTAACGAGTGTAAAGCTAACCTTTAAGTACGGAACCGAATCACATTGGGTAATAAATTGCATGAAGGTCGAACGACGAGTCTCAAAGGAAAAGATTTATAAATGCACGCATTAGTCACGGTCTGAAATGTTCATCTTCCGCCGGCATGGCATGGCGTTTAGCGGTATGCAGTAATTACCATTTATGAACCAGTTTTGACTGTGGCAGCCAAATGTGGTTTTCCTTTATGCTGTCACGATAATTTTTATTGTTTGTAATAAATCACATGCGCGATCCCAACTTGCACGACTTAACATTACCAACGGCATTCAACGGCGTTTGGAGACCGCGTGAAATTTATTACTTCATGCCAGTGCCAGGAGGCAGGGTAGCATGGAGGGACGCACTTGGTCAAATCTGATTGAGGATGTTGTCTCTATTTAATGGAGGCTAAAGACCTTACTCTTCAGAGGTTGTATGATTTGCCAACTTGAACAGCTTTAGAACTTTAATTTTATCAAGGTTTGTGAAGGTATTTCTGAGCTCCCTTATTTGAATTTCGAGTAAACATCCTTATTCTTTACTATTGGTTATTCAACCAAGCAATAAGCAATAATTCATCGGAGTCGGGTAAAACGTTAGTGTACATATTATGACTGCTAAAACGTGTATTTCTTTAAAAATGAAATTTAAACTAGACAGTTTTCAGTGAAGTTCAGGGATCTCAAACAATTCATAATACTTTATTATGACTGAAAGAGAATGTCAATAGGACAATTTTTGATAAATAGGCGAACTCGAACATTTGAAATTCGAAAATGCCAGCAGCTGACACAGCGGATCTTGCCTTGCTCAAACTGCCTTAAGACCGATTTAACATCAGATGGGTACCGAAAATCCACAATGATCATACAGCCTCCAAATGCCGCACAATTATTGAGTAACCCCTAACGAAACAAGCTTAGATGGAGCCACCTTCTTTGGTCAAAACGCTACCAAATCCTTTATAAGCTGTCAGCACCTAACCTCATGCGGAATAGGTGGCCGTTCACCCAACACCAAATCATACTGTTCAATCTACTGATTCTCCAAATTAGCTCGATAATTCAACATTGGCATGGCAATAACCGCTCATCAAATCCATTTTAACAAGTATTCAGTTCACTGGAGTCCGGCTCTGTCATGGACCGTATTATTGATATGTGGGGCGCGCTTGTGTGACATTCACTCTAATTTTGAAATGAAAAGATACGCGTTTATCCTATCGCGACCCGGAACCATCAATTTGTTTCCTCCACGTCACGGCTTTTGGATTTGTGATTTATAGATTGCCATTAAGTTCACGTTGCAGCAATCCAGTAGCCACCATTCCCAGATCGATTTATCAATTTTAATCACAACCGACCACGAGGTTGAGCAGAGCTTCGCCACCGACCACTCCTATGAAAACGACAAGGACGCGGCACAGTGAAAGGTCAGCGTGGCCGTCTCACATGATTCTTCTCCAAAGCACACATTCCGATTGCACAACATCCCCGTAATGGTGTGATTTTCGATACCCACTGTGCAGCGTTACATCGCCGTGCCGTTTTATATCGCTCTCACTTTCATTACCATTATCACCATCGCAGCATCTTGAACGCTTAAATGTGTGAACGTCTACATTGCCTGCCTATTATAAAATCCGATGTGGATGTCGCTGTCTGTAATAATTATCACATGCCGATGCCGATACCAATATGCCCACGTAACTCGCCGGTGACTGACCGTCAAAATGTGTCGACGAGAAATTTCGTTCGCGTAAAACCCGTTTTGCTTCTCTCCCACTTTCTTTGAAATGCGGGTCCGATAAGTGCGAAATGCCATGCCTTGGATGCTTATATGTACGATACATCAATGCACATAGAAAGGCTCATGCAATGGGCTCTTACATCATTTCTCTCATAACAACCAGTTCGAAAATTTTGCGCTGCATCGGCTTGCCCCCATGAATGAATTCCAGTTAAGGCGGGGTATTTCACTATCAAAATTTCCTTTTCTGTAAATTCAGTGGCTTCGTGGACGAATGATGTTGGCGGAGACCGGAAAGGTCGAAATGAAATGAAAGTGAAAGGAATGTATGTTCGTTTTTATCCAAACATGTTTTTTTTTGTGCGGGCAAACTAGCTATATTGGCTTCAAATCAATTACCTTCCAGATAAGCTTTGATCGACCTTTCTATGCATGAAAAGTTCAGAGCGACCTGCTGCTTGTTCTCCCTTCAATAGATTTTTTCTGATGAGTTTTAATATTTGAAACTTATATGAGCTTAAAACGAACAACTCTTTAAAGTTCATGTTGAAAAAGAGTAACGAGGAGAGATAGAGAGAGAGAGAGAGAGAGAGATAAAACGCATCAACTAATTAATTTATCAATTTCATCAGGAAGTTCCCGTTCACTTGTTTATTGATGATATTAGATTTGAATTAAATTGCTTTTAATGGCTCACTTGAGTCGCACAAGCAGCTTGAAGCAGCACAAGCAGCAATATCTCTTTCTCAGAATGATGAAGATACTCTTGTTATTTACTGCAGAGTTTCATTTTAGTTCAGTTTTCTTTGTCCTCGAACCCTCAGTATTTTCACCAAAATATTTGTTTCGATGTGTCTAAGTGCTCAAATGGGATTCAAAAAATGGTGTAAGGCTCCAGGGTTTTACTGGATGGATATAGATAATCGGGAAAAAATATTTGCTAGCAAAGTTCTTACTGGCTATGAAAAATTAACTTGATAGAATGACTTTTCACTGTAGAGTGGTATTAGCATTATTCCGGCCAAAACCTTGTTGTGGTGTCTGGAAGATGTCTAGAAAAGCAACGTGGCTCGGCAGGCTTTGGAGGTATTTGAAATTGGCGGATCTGCTTTGAATATGTTAAACAAAATTGATATGCAACTGCTCAACATCACAACCCAAGTGCTAACTTTAGCAATTTAAATGTTTTCGAGTCATCGTGCAGCAAACGTCAATATGCGAGTTAAATATTTTTACTTGATTATTCGATAGTTCAGTGATTTACATATTTTCTCTACGCCTCCAAAGGTTCATTATGCAAACAAAGACTGCTGCCTGCCTGCTCCAGACGTCTTCAACTGATGCAACCTTTTCTTTCATCAGATTAAACGCTATGATATGCATTAGACAATAAACTTTCCTTCTGCCATTTCTCCAGCGTATAATCTCTTCTTTTCCCATAACAATGCAATAAAAAAATAGATTTGGTTGAGAGATTAAGCCACAAACTTACCATCGGTCTCAGCTGTCTTGCGTTCGTAATTATAAGCAGAAAGAGAAATAAAGGCGACTGCACACTTCTCGAAACACTTGTACTTCAGTCACATCAAAGAGCCGTTTCAGCAATCAAAGCATGTAGCAACGTAAAAAAGAATGCTAATTAAGTGGCAAAGTTGCGAGAAGTGTACGGGCTTTATTGTTTGTGCATTGAAAATGACAGCTTGCGGAAACAAAGCTAACTTCAAATGAAACTGAAACGAAAACTTGAGCACGACAGTCAACACATTTCACCTTGAACGATTGGGGAGATCTCGCTCGAGTGTAGTCATTGACGTCGGGTTGCAGTACCGGGCGCTTCCAGCTCAGTCCAATTACATATCCTTTACTTAGCGTACATACTTACTTTGAGATGAGGACAAATTGGCACTCAGTTAAGTTGATTCTCGCTCAGTTTCGGCTGAGAACGTATAGAAGCCAGTCTGGTTCAGGTTAGATCAGATTTGAAAGTATGCAAAGAAAACAGGTTGACCTTGCACCAGATAACGCCGGGCCGGTTTGGAACGATCTTAACCGGAAACGGATTCGGAGGACACGAGTCGGGGCATCCGTGAGGGATTAAAATAAGTATTGCTGGAGCTCACAGCTTCAATTACATATAAATTGTTATGCTCAAGGCAACTCTGATTACTAGCTCCATGTCTCACTTGCCTGTGGCAAGGTCATTCTTCATTATAAAGTATCCCACTCACCATACATGCGTCCATAAATAGTGCATTTCAAGTTAGCCATGAAATCACGATCCATCACCCGATCACACATTCTCCGCCGAGCGAGGTGTCGTGATGTGTCGTACGGGCTACAGCTGCACATGCGACAACAAGAGACCTTCAACAGCAATTCTGGTAGTGGCTGACGTTTTTCTCGGTGAACCGCTGCACCTAGTTTTGTCGAAATATGCGAAATAACGCAACGAAAAGTGTGTATAACAAATTGCAAGCTTCGGTAGAGACCTGCTTGTTCATGGCTGAGCGGGTAATGTGGGCCCATTCCAGCTACATGTGTTAAACCACGGCATTTCTTAATTTTGCGGCACATTGGCTGGCCCAGGGGCGTAGCAAGGCTTGTTGCTGTTCTGCTAGAATTTCATAAACCCTCCTTCTTCGCCTCTGGAACGCACCGCCACCTTTTAGAGAAGTTATTCAGCATTCTTGGCTCTCAGTAGCGTAGCAAATAGGCAGTAAAAGGAGAGTTGTGCAAAGTCTGGAAATTCTTTTCAGCTGAACTTTTTGCCACTCGATTACACCGATTGTTACTCTCAGTTTCATTCTATTTTACATCACTTTGCTTGTTACTCGCTATAATGAACAACAAAAGTGAAAGGAACGTGAGGTGTATACACATGGCATTTACAATAAGCCTGCAATAACTTTTTATACAACTCTACGGCGAGTCGTAATAAATGTGGAGATACAATAACGAAGCTGATCGTCACATTAGCGTACGTAGTGTCGTTCATTTTTGTACGCGCGGTTCGTTGGAAAAAACAAAAATCTGGTTTATTCAAAATAAATGAATTGAATGAAGAAAAATCCATTTTACCGTCTTCGAAGCTGTCTTCGGCGTTGCGGTGGTAGTTAGCGCGGAGCAATACGACAACGAACACCGTCCAACTGACTTGGTGGAGAAATAAAAATTGAGAAAAAAATAAATTAAAAGAAAATCATAAAAATCAATGGTGTTCGCAGGTCAATACTGAAGTGAAAGTCAATTAGTTGTGCTATGTCTGCCGTCAAGTGAGCAAGCAGTCCACGCTCCAACAGTCTTGTGCTCCGATTGGAAAATTCTGAACTTTGGGATTATGAGTGAGAAGCAACTGAACAAAAAGTTTCGAGACCTGTAAACGAAAGTCAAGCTATAGGCAGCAAATTGTGATTCAATTAGTACCGAGGGAAGCAGCAGCTCGCTAGCGACTGGAGATAAAAGTTACTTGTGCACATTTTTGTCAAGAAAAACCGGAAAATGTTGCTCTTTGCAGTGCTCATTAATTGTTTGCTCATTAAAAGTTCGTTATCCAGCGAGGAGCCAACCACGGCGGCAAGTAACGTGACACCAAGTGTCGTTAGCAACAATAAAACTGCACTGCTAGAGCCTGCTCCGGTGCAGGAAGTAATTGACGAAGATGACGGCTTTCGCACGTCGCATGCCATCACCATAAACGGAGTGCCATTTCCACGCAACGGCAAAGCATTTCAGCCCATGAAGCCGGAGTTCGATACAAAACTCAGTGAGCTGATTGGCGAGAATGTGCGGAGCATAATTGACAGTCACGTGCAAGAAGAAGGGTTGACAGCTACGGCGACAACCACCACTACGACGGCCCTCCCTATTGCTGACATTAATGATATCAATTTGTTGGAGGCAGGAACGGAAAATAAGCACAAGTCACGCATTGTAACGAAGAAAGGTGAGAATGGAAAGGAATACGAGTATGAGTACTACTACTACTACGAAGACGAGGGTGACGAGGCGGAAGATGAGGAAGTCATCGATCCGAAGGGCAAGAAATCAGAGGGCCCGAAGAGAAAGCCAGAACCGGCTGCCGAGAACGAGATCCCGAAAGCCAAAGCCCTCACTTCGGAGCCGCAGGTGGAGGTGCCCGAGGAGCCCATCTACACTCGTTTCCCTCCCCGAGAGGGAGGCAGCACCACCAAGTCTCCGGAGGATCAGAAAAAGCACCACGTCAAGCGGCCCAGCCTGGAGTTAGTCGATAGCCACAGCTTCACTACCGACAAGAAATCTGCGTCCCGCGGAAGCAACGTCGAAGTAGTCGAGAAACCAGAGCAACCTGAAGTTGCGACCAGTGATATCGAGGAAGTCTCGACAGTCAAACCGGCGACTCCGTCCGTCGAGACG
The DNA here is from genome assembly GCA_963930915.1 of Forcipomyia taiwana. NCBI lineage: Eukaryota > Metazoa > Arthropoda > Insecta > Diptera > Ceratopogonidae > Forcipomyia > Forcipomyia taiwana. The sequence continues at coordinate 1,081,628 of CAWVOI010000079.1, read as the reverse complement.
ACCGCCTTCATAATGCACAAGTCAGCTATCGACCTCTACGCCATGCTGGCCAACGAGATGTCTGAGAACGACATTGAGCTCGGCGCGACCACCACTCTCGATTACGAGGAGCCCACGAAGCCCACGACCACTACTACAACAACCACCACAACTACGACGACCACAACAACAACTACGGAGGCACCAGCTGTTGAAGAGAAACGAGGAGTACTGCCCATCGGACGCCGCAATCGGCCTTCACTGCGAAAAACTCCGGGATCCAGCAAAGCCGAGAGCACCACCGCGTCGACCACGACAGCGTCGGAGTCGTCATACAAGCCCCGAGGTCGGTACAACAAGACCCCGTCGCGTCCAAAGGAGCCAGCAGCGGTGCGAGAGGAGAAGACTGAGGTAGAAGCCACCACGAAGGCGCTCGGCCGACCTCGAAACCGGTTCAATTTGAACGCAGCCAAGACGCGAGCCTCAACGGAGGCCCCCAAGGTGTCCACAGACGAGAGCACCACATCAGCATCATCCCGTCCCGCTCTCGTGAACCGCCCCCGACCAACCTTCGCTAGTCGACGAGGCCCTCCCACTCGTCCATCTCCGTCCACTACCGAGGCATCTGCAGTGGAAACTGAGGGAGATACCACGCCGGAGCAGGAGGAAACGAAACCCGCTCCCACTCCAACCCAGGGCCGTCGTCCCATCGGAGGTCTGGCTACGAGACGAAACCCCCTGCTGGCCCGCAAACGCGACGAAGCCAAGCAAGCTGCCGCCGTCGAGAAGGAGAAGTTGGCTCCAGAGACACCCGCTTCAGCTTCAGAGAGCGGCGTCAACAAGCTCAAGAACCGACCTCGGGTGAACCCTCTGCTGAAAAGCCGAGTCTCGAGCACTACAACGGAGGCCCCCGTAGAGGAGCCAAGGGAGGAGCCGGAGGAAGAGTCGGCCACTGAGGAATCGAAAGAAGAAATCGTGACAGAGCCGCCCACGCCAAAGCCCCACGGACTAGCAGCACTCAGAAGGAAAATCGTTCTCAGACAGCCGGGTAAAATCAACTAAACCATGACCTCAACAGAGCAAGCCCCTGACGCTGCTTGCGGCCTTTCACCTCCTGTTTGCTAACTAAATTACTTTTGTAATAAATTTATTTTATTTGTATTTGATAAGTTAAACACAGAAGAAACAAAATTTTCGCATAAAAGTTGACCTCAAATGTAACACAAATTGATTATTGAGAAAGCATGACGCGAGGATGAGCTAATTTGAAGGGGCACAGCTCGTATTGCGCAACCAGACTTTTGAAGTTAGATAATCTGAAGGTAAGAAATGCGCATATTTTTGAATTTTGATGGCTTCTACGGCGGGAATCATGAGAAAGCAGCTTTGGGCTTTTTTTTCATCAGACATTTATGTTCTCTGTTGCGTTTTGATTTTTTACTTTGATTGACTCTCGGTCTCGCTGTTTTAATGAAGCAATCGCGAAGCAAACGAAGAGCTTAAAATCCGTTTTAACGGTAGGTAGTTCACAACTTCCCAATAAGGACTTCCTCAACAATATAACCTCTAACTCGACTTAAGTAGAAATCTAATGGGTCCCACTCCTTCAAGAAATGTTTGAGCTCCCTTCGAAAAACATCTCAGCACTTATGACTCACACCTTCGTTACCGACCTTAGTTTACCTTTAACGCGATAAATTAAGTTTGCCACTCACGTTGTTTGCTTACAAAGAGCCTCTGGTGTATGTTCTCCACTTCTCAAGGTGCAGAGACAGAGACGTAACTAGGGGGGGGCTAGGGTAGGCTTAGCCCCCCCGAGCTTTTTCAGAAGGGCCCCGTAGGGGCCCCGAAATTTTATTATTATTTTAAAGGCCCCGAAGGGGCCCGATTAAAAAAAATAAATACTAAAATAAGGCCTTTAAAGGGCCCATATTTTAATTTGAGGGGGCCCCTATTTTTGAATCAAGGGGCCCACCGTTTTATTCGAGAGGGCCCCCGTTTTTTATTCAAGGGGCCCCCATTTTTTAATCAAGAGGGCCCACTTATTGAATCAGGGGGCCCACTAGCTTATTCGAGGGGGCCCGCATTTTTGAATCAAGGGGGCCCACTTATTGAATCAGGGGGCCCACCAGCTTATTCGAGGGGGCCCCCTTTTTTTAATCAAGGGGGCCCACTTTTTGAATCAAGGGACCCACCATCTTATTCGAGGGGGCCCCCATTTTTGATTCAAGAGGGCCCACTTTTTGAATCAAGGGGCCCACCATCTTATTCGAGGGGGCCCCCATTTTTGATTCAAGAGGGCCCACTTTTTGAATCAAGGGGCCCACCATCTTATTCGAGGGGGCCCCCGTTTTTGATTCAAGGGGCCCCCATTTTTGAATCAAGAGGGCCCACTTATTGAATCAGGGGGCCCACCAGCTTATTCGAGGGGGCCCCCACTTTTGAATCAAGGGGGCCCACTTATTGAATCAGGGGGCCCACCAGCTTATTCGAGGGGGCCCCCTTTTGAATCAAGAGGGATAGGAACAGTGCCGCGTTTATCATATGGACAAATTGGACACTGCCCAGAGGCCCCCAAATCTTGAAAAATTCGGTAAAATTTTGGTCAGAAACTTAGCACTTTCCGCCCCATTTTATTTAGCAGGGGGCCCCACATTCATGTCTTTAGGGGCCCCATTTTATTTAGCAGGAGGCCCCACATTCATGTCTGTAGGGGCCCCATTTTATTAAGGAGGCTCTAAATTCTTCAAAACTTAAAAAGGCTTTAAAAATTTTGCGCCTGCGGTGCGCTGTTTTACTTTCACTTTTTACATCTCAGTCCTTTGAAATACATAAATTGCTTATGACCCAACACAACTGTGACTTTTTCAACAATTTGAAGCTGGATAGGGATTTTAGTCATTGCTTTTGATTTTTCGATTCTTAAAGGAGCTTTAAACATGGTTTTCTTATTCTCAATTATTGCATACTCCTAAAAATTTTCGCGCCTGCGGCGGGCCTTTTTAAAAATAAATTCCAAAACCGCTCCAAATTTATGTAAATAATTTAAGATACATTTTTGACATATATGGTCTTACAAAAATGTTAGAAAATTTGTGTAGAGGTGGGTGGCCCCGAAATAAAAACGGCCTCGGGAATTCATTTAAAACACGTGACATAATATTTTGTACATAATATTTGTATCAATATAAAAAATTTGCAGGAATATTCTGTACAGAATTTGTATTTATATAAAATTTTTTGTTTATTTATGAATTTAAATTGTAACCCATCTAAAATTTCGGTCAGTAACTGAAAAAACCTATTTGATGTAGAAATTAAATTTTTATTGGGCTAAGGGGGGGGGCGTCATTAAAAGTGCCCAGGGGCCCCCAAGTAGGTAAACGCGGCACTCGATAGGAAGGGGGCCCCCGCTCCAGGTTCAGCCCCCCCGGTTTCAAATCCTAGGTACGTCTCTGTGCAGAGAGTGAACGACCTTTTTGACGGTATTAAATGGCATGCGATTACACCGTCAACTTTGTAAAGACTTACGTTCCACCCATCAAGAATATCCAAGCGGTTGAGTTCCAAGTGCATACCAATTAACGAAGGTAGAATGACAGAATGACACAAAGCAAACAATAATCACTTGCGAATGCAAGCCGCAAGCAATCAGAATTACTGAATGCAAGCCGCAAGCAATCAGAATTACTGAATCCAAGCCGCTCTTGTTAGCATACTACACAAATCCGAATCTACAATTTTGTGGTTAATTAAGTGGTGCCATTCTGCAGTGGCGAATGCATTTAGTTTTTGTGTTTGACAGCACAAACCACGCTATGATGCGCCAAAATTATGATTTTGCAACCCAAATATGGTATCGGACGTAGTAAATCGGGCGAGGCAATGAATAAGTCGAACGGCCCACATGGCTTGCGAATTGCGTTATTTCGACACACCCAAAGCCTGTTCGGAGACAATCCCGAAACTTTCGCATTCGAGTGGAATGACGGAAAATTATTAATCAATTCTGCGCTGAGTCGCCCGAAACCGAAATCAGTGTTGGCAAAATGTTGTGCTTAAAAATACTTTTGCTTGTTGCACAAGAGAGCCGATGTAGATTCGCTTTAAATATGAAAGAAAATATTGCTTTAATCGCGAGAAATGAACGCGACTGAAGCAACAACAATTGGTTGAATGCGGAGGCTAGAAACCGGCGGCCGAGCGCATGCAAATTCCATATTGCATGGTCAGAGGCGTAGCTGGGAGGCGGATTTGGTTATGGTTCCAGATCATCAGACAGCCAGCTATTCCTTCTCTGCTCACGATGGCTCATTCGGCTGTTCAGCCTAGATGATGAAATAGCAACTTGTTTCGGTTCATGCTTTGTTGTGAGTGTCACACCTTAGCAGCTCCTCTCATGAGCCGTGCCATTTATCTGAATATATTGAGATGCTTGCAAAATGAAACTGATGCAATATCGGCTTCAAACTTTGAATTGCGCTCGTACACCTCGAATCCATGTTCGTCTGGTTTTGATTCTGATCTAGTTCAAACTAGTTTGGGTCATAAACAGCGAAGCAGTAGCATTGAACCAAAGTGGCTCGAAAATATGATTAACGTTTAATTTCAATGATTAAGGAGTACGGTTTTGAGCTAGAAAGGCCATATAAAATTAATTACGCTGAAACATTTTTCGTCTGGAGTCACCATTTGGCAACCCGGCAGCCAAACCCGTCCACGAGCATTGAAGCTTAGATGAGATAAAGACCTTACCACCCAACCAAATAGCAGCTTGTTGGGCCGTAGAAAACAATTATCCCTAAGTGCTTTGCAATTTGCATGCAAATCCTTTTCCTTTACACACTGCTGCTTTAAGGAGGTAGGTTGGGAGTAGGTTTATGAGATATTGTTTTGTTAACAAGCAAGACATGGGAAAAGTCATATATGTCCTGGACTGGAAGGGAATGGAAAATAGGTTTAACTCACTTATTTACAAACAGAGCCGTTGAGTGTTTTAAAATGTAGTTTATCCAATTTTAATGTTTTAAAATTATTTTTTGAATACTCAGTTACGGTACTTGACAACAACGCACAAGTTAAGTAAGTTTTTCGCGAGAGTATCAAAAAGGCGGAAATAACCAACACATTTAGAACACAAGCTCGGACCTTTAGAGAGCGACTTTAATACTTTTCCACAGAGCTAACGAATTCTTTTGGAAAAATCCAATTCCTTTTTCGATCAATGTTACGGGTTCTTTTCTAATCTGACAGTGAGACTTTCCAGGTTAGAACTTTGGTAAACCCATAAAAAGTTCCCATAAAAATATAGTATTCAAACTGGAAGCACAAGCTCATAATCTTACGAGACAAAAATAGTTTGATGTAAGATCTCCAGGGCTGTTAATAAAGTTGCGTTTGATTTGAAATTTTCTTAGCACAAAGATTGCTGGCTGGAGCTAAAAGACCACCCATCACATAGCAACGGTAACGTTTCTGAAGAGATCAAAGAGAAAATGTATCTTTTGTCCCAAGAGCCACATTAAATACGCAACACGGTATTCTGTATGAAAAGGCCCAGTCTTAGAATTTCCATCACCCACTGCTTGCTTGTTCAGTCATCAGTGCTTGAATTAAAACAATCAGAATGCAATGTCGACTTTCACATGCAGCAATCACGACATCCAGAATGGAAATTTGTGTTTACCAGGAAAATATCGCAATTTACTCGGTACCGACGACAACAAGTCAGTCTCAATCAAATGAATGAGTGGAAGGAATTCACGATGGACGGAAGCAGCCAAGTGTGAAATCAACCGGAGGTGACTCAATACCCAATCTCACAGCTTCAAATGTCGTCTATTTAAACTGAGAAAAATTAAATTAGCATCTTCCTGGTTTTTGTGTGCTCTGCCCAGCAACCTTATCTCAGTAAATGCAAAATTTGATTTCATGGAGATTTAAGTTTGGGTCGGCTCGGCAGCTCAGCTCCTCCTCCGTGCAAAGCTCGGCGTTTTTCCCTGGCGACAAATAAGAAGCAGTATTTTAATTTACATTGAAATGATTGTCATTTGCCCAATTTGATGACTTCATCTTTATTGACTTTTCCTTATCACTCGTGTCTGCTTGCTTGTACGAGATTTATTCTACTCTGAAGTGCCAATGCTGTTCGGAAAATACACGAAAAAATACATACCATACACCATGAACATAAAAAACCGTATAAGGAAGCTAATTTTATTCTCATTTCATGACTACTTTTATTACGTTCACGTTGTAAGGCTGGAAAACGTTCCGAGGGAATACCGATTTCCATTTCAATAGAGAGAAATAGATTAGGGTTGAATGACCTACTTTCAAAATAGCATCGTCACACCCAAACATGTTGAATCATGTCAAGACTCGGGACAAAAAACCCAAATATTGATAAATCATTTTCTAATTCTGTCCCAGCTGTAGAGGATTTCTCTTGATTTTTTCTGCTACTCAGAGCTTAAGAGATTTCAAGGGTACCTTCCCAGCATGGAAGGAGCCTTTCCCGGAAAGCCAATTGATTGATTTTGTTTTCTGTGCACCAAGATTGCCAACTGTAGACTACTTGGATATTTGCAGAAAACAATAAATGTATGGTAGTTATAAGAACTTTCATCATGAATAATACAACTAAAAGACCTCTCCAAATGCTGCTCTGAATTTATTGCCGGCAGCTAGACTGGTAAATCTGAAAAGGGATAAGTTTTAAAGCGCATCAATCACTCAGAAATGAACAAATATATTTTTCATCTAGGGGTCAAGGCTCTCAGTCTTACAGCTTTCTAGCTTTGACAACTTGGACGGAAGAACAGGGTACAACTGATTGTTTTTATGTGTTAAAACAAATTTTTGTGTCACCTCTATTTTATGACTTCCTACATCCATGTGACCATGTGACCATGCTCCGTTTCTTGTGATCACTACAACTATTACCAGCCCAGAAATGTACCATAATAAATGTTCCATTACATTGTACCTGCTATATGAACGTTTTATTATTTTCTCAAATTGAAATATTAGCCATTTAGCTGAAGCAGTACCTCCGTCTCCCGTTTCCAGATTCCATGTTAGGCGCTAGGCCAAGTTAAAGTTGAAACTTCTCAACTCAAATAAACAATTTGATAACATCGTTGCTTACAAGATCCGACGCATGTCCTCAGTATGCCAAGCCGGCTCAGAGATATTTATATTGTGGGAAATAACACATTTCCACAATTTCGTCGACCTCTCGGTTGCTGCGGAACTGGAGCTAGGAGGAAGACGTGTTAGTATAAAGTAAGCAGATACGGGAAGATAGATTACCTCATTTTATCCAATTATGATATTATCCTCTGGCTTAAGATGCCTCTCATACACGTTTGCCCCATCATCATCACTGGGATTGTGTGACACAGTTCACTTTATATCAAAGGAAGACGGACGGTAGAAAATAGGCCGTTTGCAGAGGTCTAGGCTCAATTTAGAATATTTCAACTATGCAAGGCATCAGTTATGTTTCATGGAGAAAGAATACGTTTTCTCTTCAAGCTTTTTTGTGTTCGAAAAAATCACCATGCTCAGGTGAATGTTTTTAGGAAACTACGCTGAGTTCCAAAACCCTATGTATTAACTTTAAAACTTTTTGTCGACAAGTGTAAGGTGCGTTTCAAAGCTATATGTATATGTTTATGGTCACTCTTAAAAATTATTTTTTTGGAAAAAAGATACGTAAAACGTGGAAGCTTTTGGGAAAATCAAATATTTTTAGGCCTATTCACTGGCTGCAATGATTGAGTAAGTTTAATATCATGAGATGGTTAACTTAGCCCAATGGTAAACACCTGTTAAATCATCTATGTTTCATTATTATTTGGTACATGCTCAAGTTATTATTATTAAATAGCTTTAATATATATTTAAAGTTTTTCCCTGCTGACACATGCTTTGAATTAATTCTTGGGTTAATTCAGATGTCATTTCCTCCCACGCCTTATTGATGTACTTTTTAAGATCTTCATTTGTTTCATAGAGGCTGTTTTCGTGGTTTTGTTTCAAATACCAATTTATAACTTTGGATCATAAAAATGAGTCTTTGCATACATTTATCGAGTGAAAATTATGGTAACGATTTTTGGTAAATATTGCTCATGATTGCACTCATTTGACTCATGATGGGATGCTAATTTTTCTAAGAAAGAAATAAATAAAAAAAACTAAACATGGAGGAGGCTTCACTGTCTCTATGTCACATGACTAAGCTTTTCTCTGATTCATGAAATACTGATGAAGCTCTTCATTTTGTATAATTTCAGGATCAATCAGCAATATCGACGACACGGAATATCACTGTAATAAGACGATCGTTCGCAAAATCATCTCAGGTGTCGTGGGGGCAGCTTCTTCCGTAACATCAATTCAAGTGGCTAACTTACTGCGGCTCTTCCGAATACCACAGGTACGGCTTGTGTTGCGTATAAAATATGTAATATCTAGTATTTCTATTCCGTAAATCAAATTGAGTGAGATTGGAAAACATATTGTTTTGTTCACGTAAGCAGTGAACGTACGAGTGCGGGGTGCGGGGTAATGTCTTTGATCCTTGACGTGGCTTCGCTCTCTATGCATGAAGTTTGCTAGCGAGCAATTGTAGATAAATGAACTTTCAACAATTCAATTTACTTTTCAATTCCCCCATTATTTGATTCTTAAAGCGATATGTTGCAGCATTCCGTGTTTGTGACTTGTGCCATCAAGAAGGCTTCCGCGATGGAGTTACTGTAAAAGTGGTTAATAGAATGAATACAGGGCAAGCGTAGCAAATAATCAAGGTTGTGTCAGGAAACGAAGGGATCCGATAAGTTATTGATTTTCACTTAACCAAAAACCCATTGTTATATGGAATCTAAGTTCCATTTAAACGAGCACTTGATGAAATGCATCTGAATATTATTATAAAGCCACCAAAGTTTTTCTTTTGAAGCCTCATGGCGACCCAAAACACCAACAAAAATTTTCAGGCAATTACAACTTGAAAATTGTCCCGGAAATTGTTCAGGGCTTTTAGAAAGCTTATTCCTCTTTCAGATAATATTCAAGACCTTATTTGACAAATATTTTTCATTTTAGTTTTGAATTTTAGTGCGTTTTAAATTTTTGAGAGAATGGCTGATGTATTTTGGTTTTCCCGCAAAATCACTTAAGAGTTTATTTGGGTTCTCCCCGCGTTTTGTTGTATACTATGGTATATTGCCATACACGGGAGCTTTAATTTCAAGGTATCCTCAAAATCAAGCTAGTCTTAAAATCATTTATAACCCACATTTACTATGGGAAAATACCGCTCTTAGGGGCCACAAAATTTTGAATGTGGGAAGACTATCGTTGTACAACATCCCTGCCCCATCTTGAAGTTTTCTGGTTTAATCGACGAAATTCTGACCTTTTCCAACCCTGCTCTCAACTAGCTTCAAAGATTCAGACTCTGATGTTTTGTGTAGAAGAAAAACCATACGCTAAATAAATAAAATCGTTGCACTGACTTAGCTCAAATATCATAAATTCAGTTTTTTGGATGCAACGAAACTTTCAGCAAATGAGCTTGGCCGCGCATTAAGTAAATTTCAAGTTTGGTTAGGTTCTTCTAGTCTAGATATTATTTTATTTAAAAAAACTGAAATAGTTCATGATATTTAATTTTTCTTCCTACATTTTTTCTGAAAATCAATTCAGCAAGCTTTTTATCACTGCAATGAATGATGGCATGTAGTTATATAAATCATGATAATTCTAGACGAAAGATGTTGTAAAAGAAGAAAATTCAAATAAGATTTCGTTTTGTGTACAAAAATCTCCAACAAATTTTATCTACTTTTCCGCGAAGGATAATCCACGAAGCAAAGCAACATAGGATCCCGCTTTAAATACAGCCAAATGGTGTGCAATTAGCAAGCTATCACGCCGCTTTAATTTACATAAAATTGAATTAAATTAACAGCCATAAGCACAACACGTTAATAGAAGCTCATAAAAATATCTTGATTATCTTTAAATACCGAAAAGATTTATTGCCAGGCTTTAATGGAGTAAACAATGGTGGTTTTCTGAATTAATGGGTGACGAGCTGAAGCCAGCGTATACTCAGAATTATAAATGGCGTGGTATCAAGAAAAATTATTGTATACTCTCACGCCCATTGGTTTGAAGCCATCATAAGTTATGTCGTAAAATCCCAACTGTACATGTAACATATGCACTTGTTTCATTTGTCTGTTTTGTTGATTTAAGCTTTAACAATTGTCTAACTATTTACTTACAGAACAAGAATAATATAGAAAAATTAAATTAAATTAAATCAAATCAAATTACAACAAAATACAAAATCAACAAAATACAAAATCGAAGATCAAGTATAAGAAGTGCATTTTCCCGGGTTTATATTTTGAGGGAATCTTATTGTTAATTGATCAAGAGTTCAGAAATTGAGTATTATGAATTCAAATAAGATTCCCTCAAAATATAAACCCGGGAAAATGCACTTCTTATACTTGATCTTCGATTTTGTATTTTGATTTGATTTGATTTAATTTAATTTGATTTAATTTGATTTGATTTAATTTAATTTAATTTAATTTTTTACACTTAAGTTCTACTCATAAATTTTTACTTCTAAACTTTACTAACCTTTTTCGGAAATTTAGATAAATAATTTAAATTTCAGCCTGAAAGGCTAATCCACATGAATTTGCTTCCCAAACACATTTCGGGAGTTCCCCTCTCCACCCCCTTAGTTGATAGAAGCATACAATAGGAATGTTTTTTGCTCAAATAAAAGCCCTCTTAGAGTTACCAAAGTTTGAGCTCATTCGGACGATCTTGAAAATTCGCCCATTTGTCTTCCAAGGGGAGCCACAAGATTATATTCAAAAGTTTCCTGATGCATTGTTTTACGTTTCTGAGACCATGTTTTGAAGCAAATGTTTCTAATAATGTAATTTTACGTGCCTATTTTGAATTTCAGCTCAATCGGAGCAACTAAAGTTTTCCCCGATACAAACTTCGGGGGTCTCCCACTCAGCCCCCTTAAGTGCTAGGGGCATACATGTAGTTTATAATTTGCTAGATTTGATGTGAACTACAACATATCCAAAATTCAGCTCAATCGAACGAAGTATAAGGAACTTTCATACAACGGGTTTACCCCCCTCACTCCCCCTCTAGGAGTAATGGGGGTCTAAGATGTCTAACCTTCCACCCTACAGACCATGTCCTACACGATACAGAAAACCGCAGGTCTCTATCTCTTCTGGTTCTTGAGTTATAAAGTTTCGGACGGACGGACAGACGGACAGACGGACATAGCAGATGCAATAATGCATTTTTTCTCCATTTGAGGGAAAATGCACTAACAAACCTATCAGCATGCCATTGCAGCATCTAACGTAGGGTTTGGGAGATAGAGAGTAAAAAGTGGTTTTTTGGACTTCTTCATTCTAGAAAGCCGTACCTCAACGTTCAATTGACCTCGAGTTTAAACATTTGTCTTTGTATTTAAATTTCCAGTCCGTCAAGTATACCATTAAACACCTATCTTCCAAGATGGCGGCTCTGGGAGAGTCCGAATTTGAAAAATTTTGGCAAATTTGGCTCTAGGGTCAACATTGGAAAATTATATTGGGCTCCCTGTTGATTTTGCACCCAAGCTGTAGAACAGTTATAACTGCAAAATTTTATGCTTAACTCAAAAAACCTTATTTAAGGTTTCTGCAACGCTCTAAACTCCCAAAAACCTGCAAAAATTAAATTTAAAAAAATTTTGTGGAAGAGTTTTGGTACTGGTTTTGACTACAAAAACCCTGCCCCCCCCCCCCCATGGTCCATTGACCACGCTCTACAACATGAGGGTATTAAAATTTTGTGGCGCCATCGCTAGAGGGCGCTGCTTCTACTCTATTCTTAAATCACCCAGAACTAGAGGAGATAAGAAAGACGCCACTAACTGTCAACCTTCCTTAGTCCTCCAGTAGAAGAAAACCTGGTTCACAAACTTCTAAAACAGTTTTTGATCTCTAATTAATGATGATACTTGTTTTTAAAGATACGATGACGCACTTACTCAGAAAGAAGCTTGAAAATGTTCGCGCAGGTTCAGACCCATCTGTCAAAGAAAAATTGCACCGAACTAAGGATTTAAAAGTCCTTAACCCTGTGCAAATTTCATTCGATCTCTCAGTGTGCAGCAAAATCTGTCTTGTGTTGGATAATTGTGTGTTGACTTGTGCGTCAAAATTTAAGTTCTTCAAGCTTTTGTCTCTCTATTTTAAGTTTACCAACAAAATAACGCTTCGGTGATCAGATTTCAATGTGTTGCTTCCCAGGTAACTAACAGAGTCATTTTCGCAGGAAAACATCCTAAAGAGCAATTAGTTAATTAATACGGCCGTGCGTCGTTGTCATTCAGGTTCAGTATCGTCTGTCATTCAAGCGTACACTTGCTTGCAGGTTTCATTTTTCTCCACGAGCCCTGAGCTTAGCAACAAACAGCGCTTTGAGTACTTTACGAGAACCATTCCATCCGATCATTATCAGGTGAAAGCCATGGTTGACATTGTATTGAAGCTTCAATGGAACTACATTTCAATCATATATGAGGAGAGCAATTATGGAATTAAGGTTGGTATAGTGTCATACCAAGTAACAATTGAATTATGTATAAATCAATAGGAGAGACATCTTACTTGACCTATTTAATTGCAGGCTTTTGAGGAGCTAGAGGAGCTTCTTTCAAAACATGGCATTTGTATTGCAATCAAAGAAAAGCTAGTCAAAGACTCAGGAGTTGCAGAGGAAATCGCCTATGACAATATTGTGTTGAAGCTCCTGACCAAAACAAGAGCAAGAGGTAGGTGTTGGCTATATGGTATATGGATAAAAAACACATGCAAAATTAATATCAACATTCCTAACCAAACAAAATAATTTGGTGTTGCTTGCCAGCATTTAAGCTCCATCTGGCGTTTTCTTATAATTGTGACAATGAAACTCCCATGGTGGCTTTGTTTTCTTTGCCTTATTACTTTTGATGTTTTATTCTTGCAAAACCAATAGTCCACAAAAACTTCACATAGATTTAAAAGTTGGCTCTGGTCACTCAAAAGTGTGCACAAGGGAAAGAAATTTAGCAAGTTCAACTGACTTTTTCAGTAAATGATAAATCCGCTTTGACTGTTTTTTGAAACTTTATAACTTTTTAAATGAACTAAACTACAAGAAAACATTGAGACCGTGACTAGAGAGTTAGTGACGTGGACTACAGGTTTGCTCTTTTCTAAATTTCTTAAGTTTGTCTTATATTGTTTTGAAAAAACGAATAAAGGTTAAGGAAACCCAGGAATACTTCTTTCTAGTTCCACTCTTCCGCGTTAATGTTTCAGGTGCAATTATATTTGGATCAGATCAAGAGGTAGCCGGAGTAATGAGAGCAGTGAGACGGAATAATGCAACTGGAACGTTTTCCTGGATTGGATCCGACGGCTGGAGTGCGCGTAATTTGGTTTCTGATGGCAATGAACCGGAGGTAAATGGATAAATATCAAGGATGGTCAAAGTAAGGAGGGGGGGGGGGGGTGGGGGGAAATTTACGAGTTTTAATTCAACGCTCCTATTATTCATACGTGTTTTCAAACAAACCATTAATTTTTGAATAAAACTTTTAAATTATGAAGGTTTAATTACAATATTCATGGACAGTCATGTGATTAACTCTTTGCTCTGATAATGACATATTTTTAAATTGATTCTGTAATTTTATTCACAAATACTCCAGACAACCGTTGACTCGCTCCACCTCTGATGTTTATTAAAATATCAGCAACGTTTTATTAACATTTTTTTCCAATTTCGCCCCATTTTCCTCGCCTTCACTTGACGACTTTCATAATGATACCGAAAACTGCCTTCTCACAAATGAAAATCATTTCCCAAAGGTCGAGGGGACGTTATCAGTTCAACCGCAAGCAAATGCCGTAAAAGGTTTCGAAGAATACTTCTTGTCACTTAATGTAGAAAACAATCGCCGGAATCCATGGTTTGTAGGTATGTACGTTTGGCTATTTGCCGCGTTTGATTGAAAAATAAGTAACTCTGTGTTGCATGAGTTTCTGGTCCAGTTTTCCAAACATTTCGAACTACGGTTGATTTAGGTAAATTGAGCTTTCCACTTATGTGGTAGTCGTCATGGTCTTTGACGCCCTGGAGTCTATTTTGATCTCAGGGCCTATAAAATCTTGAAGAAGAAAATTCTGCCTGATAATTATTCCACCAGTGTAAAAAATCCCGAAGTGTGCTCAATTTATCCCAAAAACCACACTGATGAAAGTCCGAAACTTTTTGGTCTTTGAAAGTTACACTGGGAAATATGCAAATCCTGAATGGAAACAAAAATTATTGTAATTTAATGGCGGAATACGGCTTTGTGTTCCAGAATTCTGGGAGGATCATTTTCAATGCCGCTACCCGAACAGCTCATTAACGCCCTACAACGAAAAATACACGCGGTACTGTACGAAGAAGGAGCAGTTGACGAAGAATGATACCGTGTTCGAGGCTCAACTTCAATTTGTTAGCGATGCGGTTATGGCTTTTGCGTACGCACTCAAGTAAGTTTTTTGCTTTCTTTCTCAAGCACTCCGTTTCAAGTTCCTGGCGCGTAAAATCCAATTTTTCTTATCTTCCGTTCGCTCTTTTTATGCCTCAGGGATATGCACTATGATTTATGTCCTGGACGTCAGGGATTATGCGATGCAATGAAACCTACAAAGGGGTCGGATTTGCTAAAGTACTTGAGGAAAGTCAAGTTTGAAGGTGAGCCGTCAGCCGACCCATTCATGTTCCGGTGTTCGTTTCAGACACTGCATTGATTTTCTTCCACAGGACTGTCGGGTGACCATTTTCATTTCGACAGCAATGGAGATGGACCCGCTCGTTACAACATAATACACTTCAAGCAAATACGGCCCGGCAAGTACGACTGGGTCAAAGTAGGAGAATACAACGATGGTAACCTGAACTTGAGCATGGAAGGTACGATTGTGTGTTTATGTATATTTTGATGATGTCCCCCGCCGTAAGCGACTGGAGCCCCTTATATATGTGGCATTAAAAGAATGAATACAAAGCAGTCTTCCGTTCCCCAGAAGCCACGAACGACCAGTCTGTCACTTTCGATAGAAATCTCTCTGGGATGTGGCGGCTCAATAGAAAGTTCGTGTTTTGCTATTACAAGTGACAGAAATGCGGTCATAAAATACCAAGGCTTACTAGCTGTGGGGGAGGGGAAGCTTTCTCGGTCCTACCGTAATCGAAGGTTAAAGCAGGGTCTGATTTATCTGAAGGGTTGCCAAACTCCACAATTGACTTGGACTTGGTGAACTGGCTCTCGTCCTACTGTCTTGGCTATCAAAGACTTTTCCCTATATTTAGTTTTTATTGCTTTTGTGTTCGCTTTCATGCCAAAGCCGGCGTTCATTTCATCGGAAAGGTTACTTATTTTTCGCTATTTAGATAATCCTTTCAATCTGTCACCAATATTACAAGGAAAATCTGATTTTCCTCTCATACCCTCTTGTGGTTTTGGCCGCTCAGCGAGTGCCTATGTAATGATGAATGTAGAGAGCGGGAGTTAATATAAAACCCAAATCTACCCCAGCAGTTTCTCCGATCGCCATAAATATAAATAAGAAAAATGTCTCCAGCGACATTTTTCTTCGTAAGCAGCTTTCCCTCGCTAAGCCGATCAAATTGCATTTGTACCTCATCATTCGAGGGGTTGACTGCATCCGGAGTAGCTTCGTGACTTTGTTACAGACTACGCTCTCAAGCCTCTCAAGGCATCCTAATGTTATATAAAGACGCGTATCAAAGCTTCTTGCGAGCTTGCTTTATTGATGGCTTTTCTGATCAAAGAATCAATGTTGGTTTCCAGCGGTGCAGTTCAAAATTGACAACCCCACGCCGCCTCCATCTGTCTGTAGTCTTCCTTGTAGCACGGGACAGGCGAAAAAATACGTGGAAGGAGAGAGCTGCTGTTGGCACTGCTTCAACTGCACGCAGTATCAGGTGAGAAATATTGAAATGATGAAATTCTTGACAGGACCCATCTCTCAAAAGTTTGACGTAAATTTATTAGAAGAAAAACTCAACCTCCAACCTGAAACGTGAACATGTCCCAGCTCTATTTCTGTCTCTAGCGAAAGCCGATTTGTTTCTCCTGAAACAAAACAATTCAAATTTTTAAAGCTCCAACTTTTGTCGGTTCGGTTAATGTTTTATATGAAGTTACGAACGAGCCTTTGTCCTCTTCTTGTGTGCGACAAAAAGGAAAAAAATTTCACTAACATAGTGAAAAGGCTAAAAGCCATTGTTCACCAGTTTCAAATACTTTACTTTGTCTACATTTTTTGGTGTTAGGCAAAATAATTTTAAAAATTCACCTAACAACTAACTATTTAATAATATACCGGAACATGTAGCAAACTTTTAACCTGCTCTAGGTAACACCACCTGGTCCCATCAACTTTGGTTCATATTATGAATAATGATCTTGCATTTCATGAAAAAGCAGGAGTGCATATCAAACGGAAATGTTCTCCAGTCCATTTTTTTCTAAGTTAAACGAGAAAATTTTCTTCTGTACAAGAACTTCAAATGGTCAAAGCTTTGTTGAATGGGTATGAGTGCATTATCAACTCGATGAGTACGTATATCTTGAACGAAAAGAGAATTTCTTATCAATTTTTGATTGATTCATTCAAAGTAATGCAATGATTGCCAGTTTGCGCTTAGCAAAAGTTTGTTTCGTAACTATGGCCCTGTGTTGAATTTGCGAGTATGATATGGCAATAACGGCTCAGTTCCACATAAATCAACACACTTGCCAGGTTAATGGCTGAAATGTGAAAAGTCATTATTATTTCTTTTTTCAGTTTATAACAAAGTTTTTAAGCTTACAAACGAGAATGTTTATTAAGACAAATAAGCTATTTTCACAAGATGCCTATCTGGTCTTTAAGTTTGTTGGTGCATCTTTTCAGAAGAAAAATGATAATCTCAGTTGAGTTTAGGATTTTTAGAAGATTCATGGCAATCATAATAACTAATACAAATTTAAATTTTGTATCAAGCTTAGTTAAAGACACGTGCGTTAGTAGATTTGGAATATGCGTTTAAGCTTTTCAATTAGGGGCAGAGGTAGCCTAATCAATAGAGTAACGGATTTGCGATCGAGAGGTCGTACGTTGGAAAGTCGACGATGAAACTTCTACTCAACTGTATTCTTGGTCCAAGCCAAAAATGCGACTGCTATGGCGCGTACGGTAGTATAAAGGGGAGGGGAGGGCTCTGAGGAATTCTTGACTTTCTCAAGGTGGGTCACAAAAGAATCTTTGGGGTCAGCATGGCCTGCGTGAGTTAGAGATTTAAAATTAACCGAATCTAGCTAACATAACAATTTAAAAAATTTTACTATTTTACTTAAGGAAAAGTAAAGTTTTATTGCTAATATCATCCTAGCTCACTTTTTCTAAAAGGCTCTGAAACAGTGACGAAATCACAAGTTTATCAAGAAGTTCATACTCTAAAACCATTATTATGTAGCTGTAGTCTGTACTTTGTAGCGCTGTTAAAGTATTTATAGACGAAAAACTCAAGCTTAAACGCATATTCCAAATCTACTAACGCACGTGTCTTTAACTTAGCTTGATACAAAATTTAAATTTGTTTTAAAGCTTAGTCGGGGACGAACGCATTTGAGTGCATTTTCAATTCGCTTTGTTGCAAAAGTTGGGTCGAAGTGAAAATATTTTGTCCCGAATTCCATCACTGCAGAAACTTATTAGACCCCTGACTTTGAGCCATAATGTGGAAGGATATTTTGTTAAATTTAATGTCATCTTACATTTGCCCAAGTTTCAGCTCGACTGGAGTTGAAAGATTTTTGCCTCATACTAACTTTGGGAGTCCTCAGCTCCTCACCCTTAGGTCATAGAGATTTACTGTAAAACTATTTTTTGCTGGATTTAATATTATCTAACAGTTGCCAAAGTATCAGCTCAATCCGATGAATTTGAAATTTTGCCCCTCTGTTCGCAAAGGGAAGTCTTTGGTTTCCACTTATTGACCCCCCAGGTCCGTTATTTTACATTTTTGAGACCATGATCTCAAACAAAAGTTGCCTAATTTGTCATTTTATATGACTATGTATTATTATGAATTTCAGCTCGAAATGAGCAACTAAAATTTTACCTCTTTTGGAAGTCTCTCACCCTACCTCCACCACCCCCAGTGATAAGGGCAAACATGTGTTTTATGATTTGCTAAATTTGCCATGATGTATATTATATCTGAAATTCAGCTCAATCGGACGAAGTAAATGGAACTTTTACTCAACGGTAAACCCCCTCAATTACTGTTCACTTTGCTTACTCTCCAGACCATACATGACATCATGTAAAAAACCAAAGGTCTCTAGCTCTCGGACACATATCGGACACATAAGTGCATTTTTTTTTTAATTGATGAAAATGCACTAAAACAGTAATGGCATTAACGAGAGAGAAAATCATTCAATGTCTACAGAGTGAAATTTTCGTACTGTTCAGAATGATTCCTGACACGGAAACAAAATACTTCAAGCGTGGTTCCGCCTAATTTCATGGTGCGGCAAACTAAACTATCCGGTTGTTCACTACTTCTGAGAACTTTAAGGATATTTTGCTGAATCGAGAGAACGTCTGACTCGTGATTTAATGTGCGTTTGTAAGAAAGTGCAGGATCACAGCAGCCGCCTACTCAAGTTGGGAAGATTGATGTCATGAGCCGAGTGTGAAAATATTATGATAATAAATTGAACGCATGCACTGGAGCGAAAAGTGTCATACCCTGCCTCTTCTTTAGCTTGCGTGGTATTGGCACTCTTGCAGAGATACCATTTCTTATTATTCCGTTTCCTCAGATTGTGCATCCAATGGATGAGACGCAGTGCTTGACATGTCGCATGGGGACTCTGCCTGATCTTATGAAACAAGATTGCGAGTCGATACCTGAAGTATACATGCGACCCGAATCCATATGGGCCATCGGAGCGATGTCTTTCAGCTCAATAGGGATTCTCATCACCCTATTTGTAACCGGGGTATTCATCAAGTAAGTGTTTGAGCTTCTGTTCCACCGTTTGAAACAGATATGTCTCTCCTCCAGGAATAATGAGACTCCGGTCGTACGTGCTTCGGGACGGGAGCTTAGCTACGTCCTGCTCGCCGGGATAATGATGTGCTATCTTATTACATTTAGCTTAGTTCTGAGGCCTACGGACGTGGTTTGCAGTTTGCAGCGGTAAGAAAAAACTTTCAATTTGAAGACGGAAGAAAACCCAATTTTCAATCTGTCACAAATGCCCCAACTTTGCCATCGGTTACACTGAGCAGTGTTCGTTTGCTGCAACGTGATGTTAACATAAACTTATTTTCATATAATAATACTTGTAGCATAAAATCAATTTGTTGGCACAACTATCACGGAACTTTCCTACATTTTCTTTCTGAGTTCCTCGATTTGGTTTTCTTTTCTGCCCTTTTGTTTGCACTGGAAGTTGTAAAAAGCGAGTTGATGAGAAATAAGCCGTTGAAAGTGCCAACTCACGTAATCGTGCAATCCAGCCACAATGGGATTCAATAATTTTGTGACCTAAAGCGGTGGAATCATGGATGGGGTCAACTTTTGACGGCCTTATTTTCTTTTCAGCCTCTTAAGCTTCAAAGTTTTTTAGTAGTTGAAAAACTCGACAATTTGAAAATATTTTTAGACAAAATATTTTGGGATTTGGTAGATTAATGGACAAAAAATTTTCACAAACATTTTAACTCATTCGCGACTAAGACTTTCAAAAAATTTTCACAGGAATGTCGAACATCGTTTCTGTAACCAAATTATTAATAATTTTCAAATAACCACAAATCAGCCCTCTAGCACCTCTCTAGACTGTATTTTGTGCGTTTTTGTCTGTTTTACGGCAAGTTACGATCGTGAAAATTTGAAGTTAAAATAAAATTAATAAATAACTACCGATTTTAAAGGGTCCTAGAAAAAATACTCAAAACGGGAATCAGAGGGAGGAAAAAAAATTTCATCCTAATGATTTAAAAGCCAATTAAATTTCCTGTCAAATCATATATTAATCTTGATAAATAGTTTAAGGGCAAAAACTGAGCTTCAAAACGACGGGTCACCTGGGACTCTTGGTAGCCCATGACTTAAGAAGCTTGGAGGAAGATTTAAAAGCTTCTATTCTAAAAATTAAGAAAACCACAATTAAGACCCAAGACTTTAGGTCTTTAGGCCCCTAAAAAACCCTTGAGCAGCCCCCAAAACTTATTTTGATGTTTATTTAAAAGTCTCACTGTACTCAGTACTCAGTGCATAGTAGCAACTATGTGAGTTCCTTCTGTAACTTGTAACTGTTTGCTGTAACTTCCATCTCTCTTATATAACGTATAAAGTTCTTGGGTGCTAACATCAATTACCTGAAAAAAAAAACAATTCATTACGAGTTGTTTGAAAAGACTTTGAATTTTTTATTATTTGTTTATTAATTTCGTTCTTACATGAAAGCGAACCAAGGCTTAATTGAGAGAAGAATGGCTTTGAGAGTTTCCAATCAATTACCCTTAGTTCCACTACTGGACTAGTTCAAATAAGGCACCAAGCAGCACTCGAAAGTAAAATAAATGATGAAAGTTTACACGAATTATTCTGGTGAAGCAGGGCAGGCAACATGTGAGACGATTGCAATCAAGTACTTAGAGGCAGAACTTTACGCTAGTTTGATTTCATTGTTTTTCCCATTCCATTTTGCAGATTCTCAGCTGGTCTTTGTTTCACGATTGTTTATGGAGCCCTCTTTACAAAAACCAATCGGATCGCACGTATCTTCAAGACTGCCAAGCAAACGGCCAAGCGTCCGTCCTTCATCAGCCCACGGTCACAGTTGTTCATATGTAGTGGTTTAGTTTTTGTGCAGGTTCGTCCGCTCCGCGTCCTCCTCAAAATTCCAATGCTACATTCTTTGATTTCTTTTCCAGGTCTTGATTAATGTCGTATGGATGGTTGTAGCGCCGGCTCATGCCATATTCCATTACCCCACGCGCGAGCAGAACTTGCTAGTTTGTGACTCCTACATGGATGCCTCGTACATGATTGCATTTTTCTGGCCCATTTTCCTTATCATCATCTGCACACTCTATGCCATACTTACTCGCAAGATACCTGAGTCATTCAACGAGTCCAAACATATAGGTAAGTCTCAAGCCAGCCGCAAACTTTGATCATTTCAAATTCATGTATCATAGTTGTTTTCGCTTTGTTTTCATCGGAAATTGCACTCTTCTATGATTCAAATCAACGAGTGCTCCATTGTTTGACCCTTTGGCTATGCAGCAAAGTTGGTGCAATTTATCCGCACCTAAGTATGCTCAAATCCCACTTCATCCCTCGTGGATTCGGTTTCCACATGTGCGCTCATAAGTGCTGTATCTTGAAACGGAATGAATTTTTGATTGGTCCCTTAGGTCATTTATTACCGCATGTTTCGCCAGCACACGTGCAATGAATCACTCGCTAATAAAAAAACATAAAGACATAAATATAAAAAATCTGCAGGTTTCACGATGTACACCACCTGTGTAATTTGGTTAGCATTTGTACCATTGTATTTCGCTACCGCTCAACATTTGTACTTGCGAATCACATCGATGTCAGTCACCATTAGTCTGTCAGCCACGGTGACGTTAGCTTGCTTGTTTACGCCAAAGCTATACATCATATTAGTTCGTCCCGAGCGGAATGTGCGGCAAAGTATGATGCCTGTGAGATACACAACCTTCAACAGATCCGGCCAGGACTCCAGCGTAATGGGTCCAGTTATGCTCACAGCTGCTACAACTGGTTGTCAGAACGAAAAGGTTAAATCAAATTCCACCTGTCCGATAGCAGGTAAGGTATCAAAATGATAATTTAATTTCTCATAGAGCTGAGAATACTTTTATTTTTTATGAAGCTCAGGGATTTGTTCGTCCGTTTTTTAACTCTCAAAAATTCATTATGCAGTCGTTCATTATGACTTAAAATAGTCTGTATAAGGAGGAATTTTTCATTGTTGATAAAGGGCAACTCTTTTTGCGGTACTTAAATTCATATTTTTTGAGCGTGTATTAAAAGTGTATTAAACTATTCACCTAGCTTTTTTGGATATCTATTACAAAACCTCGCACATTCTAAAAACTGCTCTACTGAAACACTTAAAACTTTTGGAAAATGAGATTTGCGGCAAAACTGTAGCGCTGGGAGCGGGAGCCAAATCAACACTTAATCGAGTTCAGCTCGTCGGAATACATCTAATGTACCAAAAGCATAGCTGTTATTCCTTGACAATCCAGGAATATGTACTAATGAGACAGGATTATCGACTTGGAATACAATTCTGCGGTCCTGGAATAAGATGTAGATATCTCCTCGAGTTTAACTTGAGTCCAGGGTCGATTTCGGCCTCCAAATTACCATTTGACCGCAAACCCAAACGTTTATAAAAATTTTCAATGAAAATGCCTGGAACATGTGGTTAATGAAATGTTAAACTACACACTCACTTTGGAACATTGAAACCCTCAAAATCTATCTCAAAGCATTATTGCATTAAATATACGTTTTAAATAAATGGTATCCTCTTTGCAATTGGTAGTCCACATAAGATTCAACGTAATATAATAACTGATCTACAACATAAAAGTATATTAGAGGATTTGGAAACCACTCTTGGTACATTATTATTTTAACTTAACAAGATTAAGACCTAAAATAATCAGAGTCACATTATAGAGCACTTCTCAAACTTTTCCTTAGTAAACATTTGCGTACTTCCATGACATTCTTAAAATAGTCACTAAAATCGCTTAAAAATATTTTTTTCATTACACCTGAATGTAAGGGAAGATCCTAAATGAAAGTCCCAACAGGTGATCTAATTTTATCGAGAAAATTTTACTTAATTTAGTTAACATTAGAATAATGTGATTTCAGGTAAACCGCAGACCATTATCAATACTCATGAATGGGGGAAGGGAAATTCATTTAATTAATTGAAATTGCTCCGGCTATTATCATAATTAGCGGTGTACTCAGCCCCATATGTATTACATGATGTGTAGATGTTTTCCGGTCAGATAAAACATTCAATTTGTATTTTAGATAAGCTTTCACATTCGTGGTCTCGTATTTTGTTTTCAGAAGAACCGAACGTAAAATTTGTGGAAATTGCTACCCAAACAACAAGCGTTACAGAATTCATAAACAATGCAATCAGCAAGAGTATAGAGAGCGTTACAAGTTTAAATCATGTTCCAATCGGGACATCGTCCTTGCCTGCTCGCAGAAACAGCACCAAAGACCCACAGCACGTAAATAATGATGCAACTGCTCCTGTTGCTACCGTCTCGTCTCTCGTATCACCCACATCTCCCATCGGCTTTAGCAATAGCAACAGAAAGGTTTCACAAAGCGAAATGAGTGTCCAAATTAGAGTTTCCAGTGAGCTTAAAAGTGACGAAAACGGAGGCACTGCAGCTCGGAACGGGAAATTCGTTAGTTGATTCGTGACGGAGACATCATTTTAGAAGCACAGCTGAAACAAATGCCAAATTAATCCGCAAGTTACAAGAACCCTATTGTAATCAAATCTATCAAAAAGCGACTTTGTTGACATGTTAGGCTTAAGAGATGGAAAATATGAAAATGTTACCTTAAATAATAGCATAAATGTGATATCTAGGAACATGAATAGATTTTATACGACGTGCATCGTTTGAACAAAGAGAAACGATTTGAAATGAGAGCAGTGAGTATTAAAACTTTTAAGTAATATCAAAATGTAGCAGAAATTATGAGCCCCGACTTGATTACTGTTTTCCATCGCAAAAAAAAACAAACCCACTGTGCACCCAAGAGCGCGCATCGTGAAAAAGTTATTCTGCCTAGTGATCTAGCTCAGTTTATGGTTTCGTTTGTAGCAATTTTTTCTACAAGTCGAATGTGCTGCTGCACCTGCATAAAAATAAAGCTTTATACCATAAGAACCACACAAGCGTTGGCAACTTGGTAAGTAACTGTAAGCTTGGAATGAGCCATAATTTCTGTCATTCAAAGTTTTCATAGAAACGGAAACATGTAAGAATCTGAGGTCCACTGTGTGGTTGTAAAAGACCCTCCAACACCATTTTCTTAACTTGGTTGTACATTGCATGCAAAGAACTTTTTGGAAAGACCTGACATAGAGCTTCTCTACTTTCATACCGACCTCATTCATACCGAAAAAAGGTTTCAATATTGGAGGTCACTAAATTCTTAAACTTTATCTTAAGGTTAAAAGTATTCAATTTAAAATCCTTATGCCTGATTACTGGTAGCCAACCTCTCAATTTGAAAGCGGACCACCCACCCGAAGTTATTTTCGAAATTCATATCAGGATTGGGTAGGAAAATTCTTGGATAATTGCTTCCCCTCAAGAAAATACACATTAATACGGCATTACTAAACTGCTTAGTCTGTCAGATGTGCAAGGTTTCTATCTTTGAAAATTGACCTTTAGTCTAA
Source organism: Forcipomyia taiwana (assembly GCA_963930915.1). Lineage (NCBI taxonomy): Eukaryota > Metazoa > Arthropoda > Insecta > Diptera > Ceratopogonidae > Forcipomyia > Forcipomyia taiwana. The sequence goes on along the minus strand of CAWVOI010000079.1, from coordinate 1,056,964 downwards.
AAAATGAACAAAAAATCTTGCTTTCCTAAATCAATTTTATTTGACTGAGAAAACATGTCTGGAACTTGAAAAGCTCCATCGTTCCCAAATATCTCCTTTTGCATACAGTGTAACAAGGACAGTCTTCAATAGACTGTATTTTGTTATTTGAATTCTCTGTGGTAAGCAACCGCGCTCTGGGCGCATTTAATCCGAAAAGCGTGCTCTTTGAGTGAACTCTCATTTTACACTGACGGTGGATCCTCTGCAAATGAGCGGGGCTAGTTTGGTTCCTGTTTAAGCCTGCAGTATTGCACCCGAGCCTGACCTTGCATTGCGTCAACGAAAAGTTTCCCATCAGCAAGTTGAAATAAATTTACCTCTTTCATGGAACAACCGAGCTGGTTCAAAAAATATATTTTTTTTAATCTGGAAAGTGTGAAATGGGAAAATCAAAGTTTTCTAGAAATTATTTTTCATCTGCTGACACACAGTCATATTTCCGAGATTACTGTAGACGTATACGTTTGATGAGCTGACAAGTTTGTGAAAAGCCTTTTGAATTTCGTTGCATGGCTTTCCAGAAAGTTCTGTTAGCTAAAACATTTTGCAGACTGCAGAGCGAAAAAATCAATTACACTCTACTTCATTTGGTCGCTATGCTCAAAGTGATGGAAAAACTAATCAAGTCAAAACTTTGAACCCTTTCTGTGGAATACTAGATTAGCTGTGAAATCATAACTCAAAATGTATATCCATAATAAAAATGTACTGTATAATCCTCGTTGGCTTCCTCACGGTCGTTGAACGCACGTATGGGATGCGAGATAAGGAGAATACACGATGTAGCGTCATATAAGCACAAAACAGTTTGAAAGCAAAAGACACAAACGACAATGTGTTTTATATTTCTTCCAGGGCTGCCATTTCTAATTTACGGAAGTTGCGGCAAAAACTTGTAAACATGCTCGTCAAACCAAAAGTGTGTTACTAAGACTTCTGAGTCCCTTTGAGGGAGTTACTCGTATTTTAAGCTTAAGGAGATGTTGTGGAATGTAAATAGATAATATGAAACTCAAATTGAATGAATAAACTGGTAAAGGAAGGATGCATTTGAAATCTTGTCTGGTGGAAACGGCTGCAGATGGTATCGATGCGAATCAGGATAGCTAGCGAGGCGTAAATGCTTTATCTTCTGTGCAGCTGCTGCTTTTTATTCGTTTTCCGCTTAGAGCTCATGGAAAAACATCAGTTAAGCGAAGGTGAGTCCTACCAATTGATTTGAATTCAATTATACCCTAATTAGGGTCTTTCCTGCCTTTAATATCCAATTACTGCTGTTCAAACTGCTAATCAGCCTGGTGTTTCAATCAACCTTGAACATGAACTTGTGTAAATGTGACTTTAATGCCTTCTATGCCCCATATTTGCATGTTTTAAAGCAATAAGCTCGTACTCTTGCTTTCTTAGGTTCTAATTTCCTCAGTTTTAACTTCTTTATTAAATTTCCCGGCGGCACCTCATTTTAGTCATGCGAAAACAATGCCAGCGGCGAAACAAGGTAATTCGATTTTGAAGGACGTCGCGTCGTGTTTAAAGCATCTCTGTTTCATTTTAAATTTTCAAGAGCTCAAAAGTAATTGGGTGAAACGACAGACATTCCTAAAACGCCCAAAAGGTTTTGCAGTTCAAGCTCCTCATCCTGGAACTAAACAAAATTGGCTTTCAAAGGGGTTCAAGAGAAACTCAAAATAACCACAAAATTTACTTAAAAGAGCTTAAACATAGTTTCAAAAATACTGTTTCAACCACTTTGTTTGTCGGTTTGTTTGAGAATTGCATGAAAAGTTGTTGTGAATAAGGATGGAAATTTTAGAATTTTATACCATCCAGAGGAGTAATGAGGTGTGTTTCAAGCAGGCCCGTAGCCAGGATCAAAGTTTAGAGGGGACCTCATAAGGTTTCAACGGGAGCTCGAGATGAGACTTTTTCAATACAATTTTATCGCTAGTAAAGGCCCTTGAAAAGAGTGCTAAGAGCTGAATTTTGGGTAGAACTTTTGAAAATTGAAAGATCTTATGGTTCTACAGTTTGCTTTTCAAAACTAATACAGTGTCTTGTAATAAAGTGTTTCACTTTTTGGAGCTTTTATAACCAAGAGCTTTTGCAACCCATCTTGACAATGTCAAGAATTCCTCAGTAGCGCCTCCCCCCCCCCACTTTACTCTACCGTACGCGCCATAGCAGTCGCATGCTTGGCTTGTACCAAGAACACAGTTGAGCAGAAGTTTCCTCGGTCGAGTTTCGAACAAACAACCTCTCGATCGCAAGTCCGCTCTGCCTCTGATGGGTTTGTAAAATCTAGCAAAAACGATTGAAATGATATTTTAATTATTTGAAGTCACTATCAATGGACTGACATTGAAAACAGTCTTTGGCGATAATTGATAAACTGGTACAAATATGACCAATTGTAAACAAAATAATTAAATTTAATCAAATCAAATTGAATTAAAACAACAACTTTGCTTTTCTGGTTCAGACAGACAACAAAGCGGCCACAGTACCTACATATTGCATTTTTCCCGCAATATGCAATCAAACTTGAACACGTTTTTACTACACCTAGTTTTTAGATAGCAATAAGGTAAGAGGAATTTCAAGTTGTCTTCAAAGGATATCAGAAATTTTTCCCTTTTCAGTAATTAGAGCGTGATAATGATACATTTTCTTTGAATGATTCATTGTTGATGAAAATTTTCTCCTCCCCCAAACTGAGTAGCTCCCCATTTCACTGCGCGGAAACCATCACTGAGCTACTCGTTTATGAAAGCCGGCATAAGTAATTATTTAATTTGCGAAGTTGGCAGACGGAAAGATTTTAAATTGAAATGTTGCCTTGGGAACGTTCAAAGAAAAGAGTCTGGCATCTCCAGAAATGATTCGAGATTTCGTCACGTTCTTTTTTCTAGACGTGAACTCGCGAAATCTCTCGATTGACTTCAAAGGCTCTTTCTTCTGGGGTAAATAAGGAAAGTAAATAAGAGCTCTTGCTGTTTAATTGCGAAGTAATCTTTGCGCGTACACTTTTCTTCATCTGTTTTTAGATTATATTTATCTTTCTTTCATTGTGATTGCAAGGCAATATTGGATTTACTATTTACCTAACATATGTATGTTTTTCAAAATCAAAAATACTACGCTCGTTTACAGAATTAACCATCTGATTGGTATCGTAACTAATCGTCCATCGTCTTTTTTGAAAATTTGGAGCTAATCTGGATTGGAAGGTTAAGATCATAATTTGATTTAAAGTAACACTATAGTAAAAGATTTTTAGTGAATTTTAATCAATTTTGAAAAAAATGCACTTATGTGTCTGATTTTTCCGTCCGTCCGTCCGTCCGAGTCGCAAAGGCTCCGAAACTACAAGATCTAGAGACCTGCGGTTTTTCGCCTGTTGTCATGTATGGTCTAAAGGGTGAGGAAAAGGTTTTGGTTTTTCCGGAAAACTGCCTGGGGGATAACTAGGGGTTTTTTCCCGTAGTATGAAAGTTCTATATACTGAGCTGAATTTTGGATATTTATATTATACATCATGTCAAATCTAGCAAATCATAAACCACATGTTTGCCTCAAGGCTCTTTGACCTGTGCGAACGGAATCAGGGGTCCATTAGGTTTCTGCAGTTCTGGAGTTTGGGACAAAATATTTTCATTTTGATGCAACCCTGCAACGAAGCCAAATTGAAAACGGACTCAAATGCGTTCGTCACCGACTAAGCTTTAATCATGTTTGAACACAATGTTCGGTCTAAAATTTCAAAAATTTATAGATTTGTGACTGTCTGAAAGTGAAAAAAGGAGACAACTGGGGAACTACCCGACATTTTTCCAATTTTTGATGTTTCTTTGGCATTTTTGAATTTTGAATAATTTCTCGGTATTTCCGGACCCTAGTTTCATACATTCTTAGAAACAGGTTGACATATGCCATCTTTTTAAATAAGATTGAAGGTATTTGGATTTGGAAGGTCTGATACACAGCTCTCTTAAGTTTGCAAGAACTTTCCATATGCCACCTCTCCATAACTCAAAAACTACGCTATCGATGTCAAAACTGATCAGATTTTTGTGATCAGCGACCCTCAAAAACCATAAACAACTATGTCTGTATTCTGCATAAATTTTTTTTCGAAGGGCTACTTAAGCGTAATAAATGTAAGGAATCAGATTGTTATTTAAATTAAATTAAAATATTTTTAAGAAGACACAATTTTAGTCTTCACATTTATTTGGCGTATGGTTTGAAGCTACATGTATCACAGGCAAAGTTTTTGGACCTACTAGTCGGTTGCTGTGTCTGTCAGAGAGATACTAGTCGGTTGCTGTGTCTGTCAGAGAGATGGTGTTGTCGCAGGATCCTGAGAACCTCCAGATAGGGCAGAGTCGTAGCATGTGGTCGGTTGTCTGCTCAGGTGATTCACACGGGCAGCCGGAGTTCTCTCTGAAACCCGACCTATGCAGACAGCCTTGATGTCGAAGCCGTTCTGAGTCAAAGCCGCCGCTGTTACAAGTGGAGGCGATCTAGATGGTAGAGGAGAGCCCATGGGGACTCTGAGATCGCTGTTGAGGGGCATGGTTGGGGATTCGAGTGTCTTTCCGTACTCTCTCAGAAGGGTCTTTCTTCTTCTGAGGTCTAGTGGGTGGATTTCAGTTACCGCCGGGAGCCAGTTTGTAGGAGACACGATCCTCATAGATCTGTTCAGCTGGGTGTCAATCAACGAGGTGTGGCTACTCTCGATCCAAACAAGGCTACAATACTCGGCGGTAGGGTATACCAGGGCCAGAGCTGATGTCCTCAGGGTACGGGCATCTGCTTTCCATGATGTGAAAGGCAACATGCTCAGGATGTTGTTCCTTGCACTGAGCTTCCCGTTCAGCTTGGAGAGATGCGGTCAAAAGTGAGGGTTCTGTCCAGCGTGACCCACAGATACTTGGGCTCTGAATCATAGAGGAGGAGGGCTCCAAGCTTCTAAGACATTTCATCTGCTCCAATGGAACGCGTAGACTACTGTTTTTAATATATAGAATAAAAGCCTCACAGGTAGCTTGAAAATTTAGTAGAACTGTTATACTGTATCTAAAAAATTGTAGAAAAAATATCTAGATTTAAAAGTGTAGATCAAATTTCCGGGATCGGCTCCATAGAGACGGACCCACGTTGGTGGGTACAGTGCTAAATATATCTCACTTCGAGAAAGTCTATTTCAAAATGAAAATTTCTACAATCGAAACATTCTCATATAAAATACAGAAATTTTTTACATGTAAAGAAATTGTCTAAAATATCCATAAAGCTATTTTGAAACAGAAATCATATTTGAAGATTTATAAAAATCCGTGATATGAAAATTATTTTTCTAAACAGCCATACTTGAACGTGAAAATTCATCTTAACAGTTTTGAAATCACGTGTGGTGAATTGATTTAGTGATAACCGTGGTGAGTAGAAATTCGAGTGAGACTTGGTGAATAGATATTGTGGTTTGTGTCTGTACTAAGTTAGTAGGTAACGTTTGAAATTTTGAAAAACTTAACTGTTGGAAAATTGTACAAATAGTCATGACTAGGTCCTGAAATCTCATTCAATTTGGCCCTTACAGATACTGGGGCAGATACATTTGTATTTGCCAGTTGTCAACCAAAATATTTGCAAATAAAAGTACCTAAAAGTCCGAACAGCCTTCAGAGGTGAAGGGAGAACGATATCGAAAGAGTTACCAAAGTCAGGACCAAGAATATCTCATTTTACCATTACCTACAAAAAGACATGTCCACTGGGCTCCCGAAATCCCAGAAACATCTCACGGCAGGTAGGATTAGAATTGGAGTTTGGAGATAGAATCAGAATTGTTCTCTTCCACCAACTTTCTTATCGATATTTATTTAAATATTTTGAAATTCGACTATGGTGAGTAAATTTGGCTCAAGAATAAAAGTGTGGGTTGGTGTCTGAGCTACACAACAGGGCATTTCAGAAGTCGGAAATTTTCAGAATGATTGTGATGAACGAAAGTCAAGTTGGCACGATAGTCAATAGAACTTTATTTTCATTTCATTTATTTTATGTCAAATTGTAGAGTAACTTTGATATACCATGAATTTTGAAAATGAATTCTGCTTATTCTGAGATTGGAGTTCCAACCAAAGGAATCGAAGATGTGTTAAGTATGTTGCTTATATGGAGTTCACTAACATTTGTATTGGTAATTTGTAGCTATTATATTTATGTTAAATATGTATATGTCACATATTGTTTCCATTATTTCCCTTATTACTTTTATGTTTTTGGTGTATATGAGTTGTATGGTTATATTTTCAACAAAAAACCAAGGTGGGTGGATCGAGATGAAACTAGACCATGAAACGGTTGGTTGGAGGTTGAGCTGCTAACTCGTCAAGCTTTCAGTATATTTATGTGTGGCTCTGTGGTAGCTATCTTTGAGAAGATTATGTATGATCGAGCCACAAGTAAATATTCGAAAAGAATGCTTATTATCAACTAGTTTCAAAAGTTTGATTTAAAATGTTTTGTTGTACTTGTTAAAAATTATTTATCAAAGAGATACCTTCTAGTAATGAAACATGTCTTAAATACTCAAAGATTGTATCTAAAAGTGTTACATATTTATCGAGAGATTCGATAGGCAAAAGGTGAATTTTGTTGTGTAGATATTATGTTATGTATGTCATATAGAATATCAACGTTATTTCATATCATAAATATTATTTGCTTCTTCATAGCTATTCATTTCATTCAAGGAATATTCTAACCACATTTCAATTCGATTTCAGGAGACTTATTATCACTATATGATTATTGTTGTAGCTTTAATATTGTTTTCATTTATGTATCCTTTGACCTCATGTGAACCATGTTCAATAACTCTAATAACAATCAGAATAGCAAATAAGAATATTTATTGCAAAATTCTAAAACACAGAAGAGCCAATAGCAATTTTTTGGAAATGTTAAGAAATATGAGAAAGTTGAACAAAGGTAAACACCTATAAGTTAAACTGTTCTGGAAAAGTTTTGGCTAAAATGCAGTGTATGGGTACAGTACGATAGTAGCGATTCGAAGTTTTTGTCGGACTCACTCCATTCAAAAGTTATAACATGCTAAAGTTTGACTTTTCACATTTCACATTGACTATTGAAGAGGATTTTCTTCTAGGAACTTATCAGACTCAACACTCGTGCCAAGTATCATGAGGCTACCAAAAGTAGTTCCGAATTTCTAACAGAATTTCTAAGATTTAGACTCTTTTAGTATGGCAAAACGGACCTTTTGGTTAATAACTTTCCACCAGGTGGTGCTTAAAATCAATCCTTTCAAAACCCCACTACCCTACAAAACCCCCAATTATGTGTACTAAAACTCAGACCTCTAGCTAGATAGACGGATTTAGGGTGGGGCAGAGGGTCACGCAGGTCCCGAAGATCCTATTGTGACCCATCCATCAGAGACAGATTGCCCCGCACTCAGGGTCTTTCAAAGCCCCAAGTCCTGAGAAAATCTCATTAGATCTCTACGTAAAGTGGTTTGGAAATGGGAATCAGTTGGAAATATGCCTTCATACACTCATAGTATGCGACTTAAAAATTGCGCCAAATTTTTTCCACTTTTGAGAATTATAACTCCCCGATTGGAGAAAGTCCGCTAGTTTTTTCAGAGGATTTTTAGTCTGCAAAAATTACGTTACCGATTATACCTTACTCAACCATATTTGTGCTGTATCCATATATTGCAATTTTTCAAGTTTTCAATAAGCGTGTTTCTAATGAATGTATTAAGTCCAAGTGCTTAGTGTACATATTTTCTAATAAGGGATTTTCATTCTTGATATCACATTGAAGTTGAATTTCAAGGTTTTGTTGACTTTTAGTGGACGTCAAGACAATATTAATAACTATGCAAAACTATGAACGCTATTCACGTAAAAGTGCAAGTCAGTGTCATCGTAAAATGTTTAGAGATCGAGAAAGTCAATGACACTTTGGCACGTGCGAGAGAGGGATCTGCTAAAGCCTGTACATTGCTAGTGTTTGAAGGGAGAAAAAGTGGATGGGCGGGTGGATCAGATGCTTCCGAGTTTTTGAGGGCTGAAAATGTCGCATTCTTAATCGATTGGACTTGTGTTCTCGTAAATAAAGTCATCTGAACTTCCTTTTTATTGAGAATTTCAAAAGTTAGACATTAATAGCCACCCACACCCTAGCCAGTGTTGAGATTTTATATAGCTTTTTGGCCTATGCAAATCCCTATTCTCATTATCACCAAACTTAGACCAAAATTAAGGCTCTGTTGTCACCCCAGAAATCATCAAAACACCAGCTTGTCTAACTAGTGACTGAACATCTCCTGCTGCCATCACAAACAATAAAGTCTACTAAATACACTTGAATCTAACAGCTCTTTTGCAGCACCTCGTCTCAATCGGGTTTGAATAAGCTGCAAAACGCTCCAACTAACTGCTCTACGTATATTTGACACCGAGAATTTAAACAACGTTCATTATAATAACTTTTTTACCTTCTACAACCCTAAATAATTGCGATGTTATGGTCGTAAATCCCGTACTTTTCCCTCAGTTTGGGGCTTGTAAACTGAGAGCAAACTACATACTTGCTAGTTCAGTCAAAGTTGCGAATTCCCAAAAAATGAGTAACCCAAGGAGAGTTTTCGAGAAAATCGGTGACAACATCAAAGAATACCGAGAAGCTCATGAGATTCCGAGGTCGTGTTGGTTCGAGACTGTCGTTACGATGAGAGGGGAAACGATTGGAGAGGGTAAGTGAATATTTAAAGCCCATATAAAAGCTCCGTGTAGATAGAAAATCTGCTCTTCACTACCTGAACGCCACTACAAGGGGTTCCTCTACCAGTTTCACTACTTTTTGGTTGAGAAGACAACTGTTCCGGTTGATTGATCATATGCCTCACTAAAGTTATCTATGTTTTGATTTATGGAATCTGGATTTGATTGAACGTTAATTCCCTGTTGACTCATATTTGCTTTTAATTTTGCGTTTTTAGGGGCCACAAACGCTTAAATGTGTTGCACAAATTCGGGATTTAGGTAGGAGAATCCATTGAATTCCGTTTGGTCCAAATTCATCATGAAAAGCTTGTCAGTTGGTGTTAGATCTGTCTTTTCTGACGTAAACTGGCGATCAAAGTTTGACACGTCCTTGCGGTGTTTCTGGAATTTAAAAAATGTTTATGCTTAGTAACTAGGTAAATTGCCAAGACCACAAATTAGCCATTGTAAGTATTAGGACATTCCTCAAGTCATTAGTTCAAACAAAAAGTCAAAGATTGAATTTCAAATTCTAAAAATTGTTGAGGAAAATAAACGTTTTTTGTTTCTCCATTTCAACTTTTTGCAGTTCTACTTTTCAATAAATGTAACTTAAAATAGCTAGATTCCAGCTCAATTTCTGTTATGTTCACTCTAAATGATATTGATCAGTTCGTTAGATATTTTAGGACGGTAAATTTCTCCAAATGCAAGTGACAATTCCATAGAGATATATCTCTATCGAGAACTTTCACTAGAAGAATAACAGAATTGAAAACATAACAGAAAGGAAAGGAAGAGACACTCGTGCTCGAAAGTTGCTTGTGGAAAAAATAAAAATGAAAGATATAGAAGAATCATGGAGGAGTCCAAAGGTCAATCCTGGAAAGTTTTTGCACAATAAACCCCAAGGCTTCAAGCTTTAGTAGGGACTGATTGATTGATTCCAATCCTACGTTATGAGAACATGGATCTCTTCTAAAAACGGAATTTTAAGGCTCAATCTTAGTCAAAAATCTAAGCTATGCTTAAAAGACATTACAAAAATAAACTTCCTTGTAAGAAGAAGTAACAGATACAGAAGGACAGTCAGGACTAAAGCGTATTACAACATATTTTAGATATGGCATTAGATGCTCGCGAGAATACGTTAGGAGCAACGTACAATTTTAGGCTTGAAGGGAGGCTGAACTTCACGATTTTCAATTTTCTCCCAGTCAATCCGTCTGAAGAAACTATGCACACGCACGTCTTCCTCGCCCCGCGCTCCACATCCGAGTCGTTTCTGTGGGTTCTTCGTCAAAAACTGAAAGAGAAAAGATTTATTTTCGTCCTTTTGTGTACTCTATAGAAGAGAAGGAACTCACTCCCTTGCAGACGTCTTTGGACTCCTTGCTCAAATTCTTTGGATAGGAAACGTTATGGTCCGTTATTGCAGCAAACAGCTCCTCCTCGTCCTCACCATCGAAGGGCGGCTGGCCGACTAGCATTTCATATAACAGCACTCCGTAGGCCCACCAGTCGACTGATTTGCCATACGGTTGATATAAAATGATCTGCAATAAAAGCAAAATAACATTTCAATTTCCTGGAACTAATAGGAGAAGAAATGCTGTAAAATCGCCCGAAAGAGATGTCCCTCGTCAACCGATGGGCGGCTTTATTGGGAGTCACAAGGGTTTCTACTCAATAGGGTAGTCTGAAAGGGGAGACCGCAGCCAAAGCTGCAAACTTCCTCTTCAGGTTGTTTATCAAATCAACTCACCTCAGGCGCAATGTAATCAGGTGTGCCACAGAAAGTCTTTGTGGTCTTGTCACCGTTTATTCCCTCCTTGCACATGCCGAAGTCGGCGATCTTGATGTGGCCGTCCTGGTCGAGGAGGACATTGTCCAGCTTCAAATCACGATAAATGATGCCACGGGAATGTAAAAAGAAAAGTCCTATTGCTATCTCGGCAGCGTAGAATCTGGGAAAATTAAAAAAAAAAAACACACAAATTATTTTCCCACTCCGAGACTGTTTGCATGGCAACGGACGGCGCGATGCGGCACGTTTGCTTCGCCATGAAAGAAAAAACTCACACAGCTACGGGCTCCTTAAACTTCCCACACTGCTGTATTTGGAACATCAAATCGCCTCCATTGACATACTCCATGACAAAATAAAGGCGATCCTGCAAGAGTTCAAGGGTAAAACATTTTCTTGGAAATTCGAGGCCTTCTTGAGAGTAACTACCATTGTTTGGAAGCAGGAATGTAGTTGAACTAAAAAGGGTGGCTTCTCGGCGAGCGCCAGCACCCTCTTTTCCACCATCGTGCACTCGACATCATCGTCTTGGATAATGATGTCCTTTTTCAAAATCTTAATGGCATACAATTCGTCCGTTCCTTTCCGTTCTGCTAGCATCACTTTTCCGAATGAGCCTTTGCCAAGCACCATGATGAAATTAAAATCAGTAGCCCGTATGACATCTTTCTTGTTCATGTTATGAGGAACATCTTTGTCGGTTGTAACAGAAATCTTCTTTGTTATGGAAGTCTTCTGGAGCCACAGAAAAGAATATTTTATAGTCAATCTGGCTTTCAATTGATTGAAGAGAGGAACGAGGAGAATGGCGAATAAAATTTGAAAACAGTTTTAGGTTTGAGGATCTCATCTCTGGAAACTTAGTAGCTTTTTGAACAACTGAATTTGAAAAGTCGGGTCTTGAGAACTTTCAAAATGTCAGGTTCCTAGAATTACTCAGAAGATACCCGAAATATAAAATTGTCAAACTTTCCTCAAAAGTCGTTTTTTTGACGATTTTTTCTTTACGTTAAATTACATCAAAATAGGATGCTCCCTAAAAGTTCTAGTTACCAATATGCCATTGCCAAAGTCAGCAAACAAAAAAAAAATGAGAGAAGCTCTCGAGAAAATGGAACAAAACACCAGCAATTACATTTTAGACAAATATTTTCTGATTTGCAGTAATAGAATTTTTAAGGCCACTTGAAGACATACTTAACACTACCTCTGAGAGAGAAGTTTTGTTTCGTCAAACCTTATCTCTGATTAGCCACATTACCAAAACAACTTACCCTCATCTGACTCTTCAGCGAGGCCAAGTCCGCTCCCTCGTCCGGCACCGGAACGTTGTAGAACTCGCCCTCCTCCTGAGTCAACAGCTTGAACCACCCGTTGACCGGGTTCTTGAGAATCTCTGATATGCCAAATGATAGGGAGCCCATGAAGTCATTGCGAGAAGTACGGTCCCAATCCCACACTTCAATTAAGATACGTCGATCTTTATCCTCCGGTTTTAAGTCACTGAAACAATAGTCGATTGAGTCGTAAAACAACACGTGGAGACACTCGTAGGCGTCTTACAATAGCAAAGTCTCGTCCCAAACGGGGTTCAGATTAGCTCGGATGGTCTTGGTTTTCCTTTTGACATTATCCGAGTCCGGAATCAATTTAACCTTCACGTAAGGATCGCTAGCGCCGTTCGGATCCATGGGTATCAAGTTACGACCTTGCTTGACTGGAAAGAAAACCGTTCCTTGAGACGGGACACGTATGTAAATCGAATAACTTACCTTCAATAGTTAACTTATTAGCGTGACATGATATGGCAAGTTGAATCCGACCTCGCCGCTCCGTGTGGTCGCACCCACAGAGGTTTGGAACGCTCTCCTGGCATCGCTTATGTACATTCATATCACATGCTATCGTCATCCCGTGTCGCAGATTAATGGGCAAAGTCGGGAAAGAGCGTGTCATCAAAAAAGATTTCAATCAAATTTAAGTTTGGTATAAAATGAGCAACTAAATGATGATATGAGATGGAAATGACGGCCACAAAAGTGAATAGATGAAGAGTAAAGTGAGAAGCAACAAAGGCTCTACGAATGCATAAATTCATCATTTATGATACAACATAATCCAACAAAAGCCACAAATTGATTTTGCGTAACAACCAGGCATCAGGCATCGTCACGGCATTATTATTGATACTCACAAACTTATTTTACGTTCAAACATAAAATTTTACCAAGCTAAGTACTTGACACATCTGCGACATTCATGTGTTTGCAAAACAATCAGTCACCTACAGATACGGGACGGGCGTTTGTTTGTCTTCTGCAGCGACGGAGCCATCAATCAAGGATACAAATTAAGGAGATCATGGAGCAGCCCCCGACGTTTATTAACTTTTTAGTAATCTCCTTTTTTGATAATGTTTTCGATATTTTGCCTACTGTCGAGGGTACCCAACCTGTTTTTTAGGCAGTTTTGAACTTTTTCGGGTTATCAAATAGTCAAATTTTCTTTGAGGGAACTTTTCGTGGATATCTTGGTTGAAAACATTTTCATAGAAGATTTTAAGTTCTTTTGAAGGGGCTCCAATAAAAACTACTTTATATTTCGCGGGATTTGGGGATTTTTTTCAACCCGGTTGGGAATTCTTGAAAACGCTCAAAGTTTCAACCGTATTTTGGTTGGGAATTACGATTTTCTAGTATCACTCCCTAGTTCCAAAGTTAAAAGGACAGAGCGCACGTTATCGATGAAAGAGTCAACGGCATGTTTATTTTCTTCCCGGTCTCAACACAAAATACCTCCGGTCAAAGAATAACGAAGCGGCACAAAATGAGTCGAGTTTTCCATAAAGTGGCACAGCTTGAAACTTTTTCCTTTGAAACACCATATTCAAGTGCTTAACCCCTGGTAGGCTCCAGGCTCCTGCGCTGGTCCACGAGGAGCCCTAAAATTTTATTATGCGCTCCAACGCGCCAAAAATAAAAAGACTGAAGAGAGAAGATTTATGTGAAATGTAATCAGCAAAGGATTATTCCAGGGTCTAATAAATCATCTTCGGAATGCGTGAACCGGGAGTCGAGTGAACAAGTACACGAGTATGTAGAGCTTACACTCCGACCTTGGCGGCCGGGTGCACCTTTGGGAATTCATGCAAGCAAGGATTTTACATGTTTTTCACCATTTTACAGCTAACGTGCAGCGAGCAGGCATTTGGCATGTGGTTGGATGTGCGTCGTACACCTAAACATCATTTTCTATTCATTGCTCGGTGATTGTTTCCTTGCTCCATACACACGAAGGGTAATGAATTCTTAATAAACATCATACTCATTGTTCACCTAATGTGTGGCATAAAAACACTTTTTCGCTGGCGGCGAGGCGGCACGAGTGTGTTTCGGTCTCGGGTTTCGTTATGGTTTCTTTATTGTCTGATTGTTAACCTAATGTTTTATGGTTTTTTGAATGAATTACACCTGTAATGTCATTTACTCGCGTCATTTGCGTCACGTTTATAACTTCATTTCCTGCCAAAACATGGTGAGTCGGTCGTCGGTAGCGTCGCGTTGCGACGGAAAATGTCGGCACGGCACCCAACATTTTTCACCGCTCTGCCTTTGTGTGGAATTTGTGGCATTCCTAGGGTTCTAAACATGAAGTGAACTCTTAACATCGACAGCAGCAAGGGTAGGTATAGTTTGAGAGAATATGAAACAGGCACTTTTGATACAGTAAAATGCAAGGCAAGGCTTTCATACGTCTACGGCTAGTCAGTGCATTACCAAGTAACGTTTCATATAATAGCAATACATGATGCACAAAACACCGTGTCCTTGAGAATTGACATGTTTTTGATACCTTCACACTTAAGACCTTGACTGGAGATACCGTGGAGCATAGAGCCACAATGGTCACAAAAAGTGGGAGCAATATAGGTATGTGTCGCCCATTGGTGTGGTTTCTGTGCCTGTGAAAGGAGCAAGAGAAAGAAAGGATGACAGGTATAAAAGTGTGAACGAATGTGTTTTCCATTAGCATCGGTGTTTTATCAGTGTTTATGACTCAGTGTTCTTTTGTGGGGCTTCGCTTCCACAATAACGTTCATTTTCTTTTATGTGCTAGACGGCATGCTTCTTTGATCCTCGTTGCAGTCAGTAAGAGCTGTAATTTGCAGTTTCCATAGACATCAAGCAATCGTGGATGTTAAAGAGATCCTGAGCACACGTCAACGTACGTAAGTTACAAAGTACCAGGAACTCCACATAACATACATACATTTTCATTTGTACATTTTTTCAAATGACGAAACGATGACGATTCCTGTAATCGTTTAACTTCTCTCCCAGCTCGACCTGGTTTATTAACTTTTAATGGATTGCAAAATGCATCCTCAATCGGAGGGAAGTTGAGCTCTCCCTATGGCAGCCGACTACTAATTAGTTAAAAATAGAGGCAGCCTCTGTTCAGGAAATTACCCATTTTGTTCGAGCTAAAGTTGGCTTAATGGCTTTTCAAAACTTTTCCTTGTCTATGCTTTTTGGAGTGTGTACACTTTGTAGGCAAACCAAGGTTTGAATGACGACGAACTGAGAAATGAAAATAATCCATCAATCAATTAACGCTCTTTTATTGTTAGCTGCCAAACTAGCTGACGCACACCTCTGTTATCCGAGCCGGGTCCCGGCCTGATGAGACGGAATTGAGGTCAAAAGGGAATTAAGGAAATTAAGTTTTTGCGCCAATTATCGCTCCAACAGCTACACTCATCAGTTTCACAACATTGAATTTATTCCATCAATTTCCATTTAAAAGTTGTACACGAACGAACATAAAACATCGAATCCCAAATCAAATATAGACATTGCAATTCATTCCTTAAGCTTCTTCAAACAAAAAAGAAATAATGTACAGAGAAAAAAACTTTACAAATCAAATATTTGCACACTGAAACAATTATCATATGTCGCATGTCAAAAGTTAGTTCGTAGAGTTGGAGACCTTGGGTGGGACGGAAGACAAAAGAGAAGAGGGAAAGAGAAGAGCGAGAAGTAGCGAGAAAAGTTGAATGAAAGAAAAACAAGTACAGATGGTAGAATGTATAAAAAAAGCTCAAAGCAAGAAGTATAATATGAAGCATCAAGTGAGCAGAGAGGAAGCGCTGCGACACTAAATTCTGGCATACCTTGACATTTCAGCCCTTGATGAATCAATCCATAAAGAAGTGACCCACAATGATCACAAAAGGTCGGGGACGAGTATGTCGACACTTTGAAATCGTGCTTGGTTCGTGAGTCCTGCATTTTATAAATTTTCGATTCGTTTATCAATGCTAGCGTATGTTACAGTTGCTAAGTTACTAGTAGGTTTTACGGCATGATGTCAGCTACACATCTCTTACGGGTCGGGGTGGGGTGGGGGGGGGGAGTCATTTGGGGCAAGTAAGTAATCTCGAAACCACACGGTTATTTACAAATTTGTTAGTTTTACAAAAATCTCTGAAATGGTGTGACTTCTGGTGCCTTTTCGCTTCCCAATCCGCAAGTGCCACGAAAAGTGCAAACGATGAAATCATATAAACCGCAGTCAATTTGCAACACTAATACAATTCGTGACGTTCGTAATATCCGGGCACTGCTGACTGCACATGAATGGGTGGACTTGGGCGGACTATTAATCATCAGCCACATAATCTGTCACCAAATTGTGTTTGCGTACCGTGCTCGTGTACGTGGGAGTGTGTGCGTGTAAACGTGGTTGTGATTTTTCTGAACTGATTGCTCACATTAACGACACCCAGTTGATGGATTGAAAGGTTTTTAGCTCGTTGCATGTTTTACTTTGTGTAGTAAAATAACTTGGAAAAATGTACCTGGAACGTCGGAGCAGCGTCGGAGGCAGCGCCTACGGCGGTAAGCCACAACCATGTTATGAATCATGCCCCCCTGGATAAAAAATGAGTTAAAGTCATGCGAAATATTCACTTTCGCTTCCCCAGTGGCGCGAAATTGCTAAACCTCGAAAGTACCAGTCGTCAGCACCATTTCTCACTTTTAACACACAATTGAACACTTTGCTAGTAGTTGAGTGGGAAATGAACATTCACATAGGTAAGGTTCATACATGGAAGTCGGGTTTGCTATGGATATGAGAGGCAAGGAAGCAAGCCATAGTAATTTTCTGCGTTTAGTACATATGTAGTAGGAAGAAAGATGACTATCAACGACGGTTACCTGAAACTTTTAAACACATTCAATATTTACAATCAAGCCGGATTTGGTTGATTTTTCATGTTAAGCAAATCTGCGAAACTTAATGGAACATATTGGGCTGACTTTACGTAAATGTAAGAGAATCAGGAAAGGAGAAGTAACTTATTGTTTGAATAAACATCAATGAACTCAACTAAACTTGTATCAAAGTTAGAATTTATGGTATAAGTAAATAGAATGTGTTTGTACAGTGTACTATTGGCTTACTGCTTTTGGCAGTTTTGGAGCTGACGTGTTGAAATTTAGGAGTTATCATAGAAAAGAAATTATCTGTGGGGCTTTTTTCATTTATTTTTCATTTTTAATTATTTTGGCTACTAAAACTGTGCTTTTCACTAATCCAAAATACCTTTATTACTTAGTCTCGGCCTGGTAAAATATTAGGTCACTGTCTGAGGAGAGGGTTTGGCTACTCTGTGACAGCGGGTACAAAGTTCAGTATGAGATAAATCGTAACAGAGGGGTAGAGGGGTGGGGGTCTAAAATCCCGATTTTTACTGTGACGAAACAGTTGAACAAGCCTTTGATTGCTCATTAAGCCTCCCGAAATGTAAAAGTAAAAAATTGAAGGTTTTGATGAGCAACACAAGCTTTGCAAGCTTAAGGCCAAGGACATCCCAGTCTTAGTTAGAAGCTTCAAAGCTTCCGAAGACTCATAAAATCACCTAAAATAAACAACCTATAGTGAAGGTCACAGAATTTTCCAACAAAATAATTGCTATTCGGGGATTGGATCACCAAGCAAACTGATGCTAACTAGAAGTGCTGTTAGCTGGACAGGAAAGGACTGTGGCAGTGGATAATGTGGCAGTGTACGGGTTCTAGAATAGCAAGAGACGTAAGCTAGGGTCTTTCACAAGTTTCCAGATGATATTCTTGCCAGCCCCAACTCCATGGCTGAGATTTATGCTCACCTCTACAAGCGAGATCTCACATAATGAAGTTGAACATTGAATGTTGATTACCGAGAATATCGATTCCTTCCAGCTTTCGTATTTACATAAATACATATCCACCACCCATTCGTAATTTATATGTACATTACAAATAGTTAAAACCACTTACAACTTGCCATGAATAAATTATTTTTGAGACCATTTTGTGGTGGCGAGCCTTCGTGAGCTCGAGCCCAAGTATCAGGTGGGTGTGCGAAGTAGTTTCGGAGGGTGTTCGTGTGTGTGCATATGTGTGTGTGTTAAAAGTGAGTTAGTATATTTTTAAAACTGTGTCCCTGGCAGTATTAGAAAAGTAATTGTGTTTGGAAAGCAATGTTGAAGATATGCTGTAGATAAAGGTATATGTAATCAAATTAGGCTGTACAGAAAGAACACGAAACACTGAGCCAGAGAGAGAGAGAGAGAGAGAGAAAGTAGAGAGAAATAGACTGAAGATTAATGAAAAATGGCATCGAGGCAACTTACATCTGAATCGGCTCCCTTGTCAGCGCCGGGACACTTGAATGTCACGTACTCATGGCATCTTTTGTGTACGACAAATGAGCAAACTGCAAAGCAATAACATGATTATTATGACTGTAATGACTTTTTTTTGTGAGGTCGCCACATCACGTTTTTCCTCTTTCCTTGTGATAAGCATTTAATTCCATTAATGAAATGAAATCACACAGCAAGTAGCTGGATTGTGGTGCTGCTAATAAAATCAATTTAGCTATTCACAGGAGAGCTCGAGAGCATGACAAGGAAACTCGTCTTTAGTGTGCTCCTTCAGCGTAATCAAATTTCGGATCGAGCATGTCGGTGCTTGCTGATGACTAAGGAATTTCTCTATGTAGGCGCCCTACAATCTTGCCAAGGATGTAGAGACTTTTGCACATAAAGCTTCGAGTTGTTCACTAAAACTATTTGCAACTGCTGGCAAAAACATCCCGATGACCAAACCCAGACTGGAGAGTCGAAACTCTTTCGATTGAATAGTCATGTCGGGTTGAAATCAAGATATCAAGCTTAAGGTTCTATTTAATCAAATATTTTTAATTATTTTATGATTATTAGTCAATTTAGTGAGTTCCAAATTTACAAGTTCTTAGCACAGCATTTTGATTTCGGGGGGTAGAACCTTTGGTTTAAATAATTTCACGTTTACAGCACCTACTTAAAACTCTTCTTTAGGTTTTCTGAACCGAATAGCTTGGATACGCAAAAGCCTCATGGTGAGAGTCAAAAAGACACATTTTAACTGTCAAACTGCCCTTGTCTGCATTAAAAAATTCAGATGTCGCTCCCATTTACTTAAAATTTCCCACTAAAAGTTATTTCCTCTACAAATTATTGAAACCATTGCTTGCTAGTTCTCTGCATGAAGTTTTTAGGACGTTTTTAACTTTGTTATGTGTTTTTAGAAATCGGTTAGCCCTGGAACAAAGTTAAGGGGGATCTATTTATAAAATTTATGGTCTTCTAAAACGAACTAAAGGGTAGGTACTGTGTCATTTTTAAAGTATCAGTTTTAAGCTCATTCTAACATTTTCCCCCATTTCGACTAAATTTTTTAGTGCATTTTCAGTATTTTGCAAAAAATGTACTATTGTGGCCGCTTTGCCGTCTGTCTGTCTGAAATTTTATAACTCAAAAACCAGAAGAGCTAGAGGACAATTTTATGGGGGTGGGGATGTAACAATTTTAGATCCCCACCTCCTCTTGGAGTGGAATGGGGGGTATTTTACGTTTGTATGAAAACTCCTCATTTTACATCCGATTTAGCTGAAATTTTAGTATATGGTAGTCTGTGCAAAATCTGGAAAATTATGGTACTACATGTGACCCTTCCACGTACAAGGATGAAACTAGGGGCCCTCAAAGTTTGGTATTATCGAAATCTTTGAAAATGCACCCTTAAGCTTAATCTCCGATTTTGCTTTTTATATATTTTTTTAATATTGTAAATTTTCTGATTCTCGTAGGAAAAAAAAGAAATTCCTAGGTAGGAATATGGAAGTCTTGTCAAAGATAGGTTTTCTAAGTATCGCAAGGCGGGGTGAAGAGGCTAAGTCAAACAAGCTCCAGACTTTGTTTCTATTTTCAGTATTTCTTTACAAAATTGCAATAATTCCGGGGTTGACAATGTCGGTGAGAATTACAAGTAGGAGTACCTCATTAATGAGTCAGATAATCTCTTAATTATGTAGCCAGTGCATGTTTCTGGTACCACTCTGCCCATTCTTGACAAGCCAAAAATGAACTCAACAAGCTGCTGTCCTTTCCGATCCCCCACAATGGCGTTGTAGATAAGTAGATTCAGCTTATTGCGTAATGTCTGCCTGACCACCTCGCACCGTCTCGAGGGAAATTTTATTAAAGCGGCGCGGCGCATAAAATTAGCTTAAATGTCTTCTCAACTAGGGTCCGAGCGCGGATGGCGGTACTCACCTTGACACTGAAATCCTTGTTTGCCGAAGCCCCTGCAAAGAGACAAAAACCCTTTTAGCTCATTCAGCAAAAATGTATGTACTTTTCATTTCCATTAACACATTTTTACTATAATTTAAAATTCTCTGAGGTACAACATTTCTCTCTCATTCGTGATGCGATGTTTCATTCAGGGACGTGGCATGGCATATTCACGACGAACTCAACTTCATGTCGTCGCTTGATGGGGTTGGGGGAGGCGAGCGCTGCTACATTCACCTGGGAATGCGTTATGTAAAGTATAAATCGATAATTTTACGTTCGCTACTTATGGCGCTTAAAGTAGGTTAAGATAAGCATCAAAAGTGTTTAATTTAACTTTCGAGTCTATCTTCCAAGCGCCTGAAATGAGCCGCCACTCCTCTTCAGAAATGCTAATATCCCCCTCACCCGGTGCATGTGAATGCGTGTGTGCGACCTTAATTAATTACAAGGGCGTCATTTTTCACATTTGTGTGAAAAGTGAAGAGCAGCGTCAAGTTGCCGTTGACGAAACCGCGGGAACGGCGCACGTCTCATCTTACAAAGCTGCGGTGTGCGTATGATTTATGAGGTTTCATTACATCTTCCTACCATCACTTCGTCCACGGCGAAAGAAGACTGACGCGGCATGGAAGTCGGTCACAATGCGAAACATTAAGCAACGACACTTTGGCCAGATTACTGCGACATGAAGGTATTTGTATAGCTCTTCATTGTTTCAGTAGACACAAAAAGGCTTCACTATGACACCGTACTGCGCGATGCCGATACGCTAAATTACGGACATTTCGCGATGTAATGTGACTCGACTGATTAACATAACAGCACCATCTTTTCGAAATTATAACCTGTCATTTTTCATTTGCTCGTGGAAACAACGCGAGCTCCTCTCTTTCAGGTCGCATGCAAAAAAAACCCTGATCACCCGCAAAATTCTTTGACCTTTAAAAAAAATTTATGCCGCCCACGAAGACTTCCTTCGCACGAGCAACTGAGTTGGCGACGTTGCCGCCTCAGTAGATACTAGATATGTAAAGAGAGAAAGATTGTTAAAAGCCTGCCGGATATCTGGTTCACCCACCGCATCGTTTGCTTAGGTAGGATGCCTCCCACGCAGTTTTAGAGACTTTCTAGTTTAGAGACTCTTTGACATTTACAGACGAAAATTATTTGTTTCAATGAATGAAATGCTTGATTTAAACGAACCTTCAACGAATGGCATCCTATTTGAGTACGTAACTTTGAGTAAGTTTATTAGCACATAATTGATTCAACATCGAAAGCACACTCAATGTAAAGAATACAGTAATAAACTCAAAAAGGATTACTGAGCCATCAGCCGAGCCAATCACTTTACTTCATAATCGGGTATTATTTTGGTCATGGTAATCAATACGCACTATTTCGAGGAGGAGGTATATGGTGTTTCAAAGTTTAGATTTTCTCTCAAGTAAAATAAACGCTGTCCTGGAAACAGTAAAAATCAACCTTCAGAGTGATTTTAATCTTCTTGTTTTGCTCTTTTCTTTGTGAAAACTAGACTTCTGAATACTGTTTGTACATACAATAGGCTAAAATCTAGTTTCCGAGCTCTCTTGATACATAAAACGTCGATTCTCGCGGCAAAAAATGTGCGTGTCTAACGCTTCCTTTTCCTCGACTTTTCTCTATAAAGACAAGTTTGAAAAAAATCCCAAAACAATTTTTTTCTGGTACCTCTTCATGCAACTGATAGATTAAGCCTACTTTGGCCATTGTAAGTTGAGTCCTCTAAAAATTAGAAGACTTTCTAAAAAGTCATAAAACCTATCCGGCGCACATTTTCTTCGAGAATGGACGAAAATGAATTTACATTTTTATTTTCTAAAAACATATGAAAAACGCCAACATAAAAATAAAACGACAAGGTCGGAAAATTGCAGCAGATGGACGGACACGTTAGATCCGGACAAGAAGAGGAAATATCTTGCATCTATGCTGAGATAAGCATCAACACGTTGAACCGCCCAAGTTTTGATAAAAAAATTCCACCGATTTGGCAGCTCGGCTTTTAGCAACAGGCCGAAGCGACAATGTCAATTTTCCCCACCTCCACGCTTCATAGGGGGAAGTAAAATATTTGATGGACTACTAAAATCAATCTAGTGGGAATTATAGTTAATTTACTATTTTTATAGGCTTCATTTACGACGCTCTTAAACAAAATAATGTTAAAGAACACATGAAATCCAAATGTTTCCGGGAAATTGTGGAAAGCCATTGAGCATATACCGAAGAAGCATCGGCTGTCCGAAAAGAGGCTTGTCTCTATTGTGCTGTCGGGGCGATTTCATGAGCATTTACTGACGCGAAGACTAGCTAGCTAATGGCATAATAAGCAACATTACGTCTTTTACAATCCCCTTTCAATATGTAACTAACCTAATATCATCGCACGCGCAATTGTTGGCACATCTGAATGCGAATCGGTGCTAAAGAATACAGAAATAGACTAAAAGCTTTTGTTCTCTCCTGCAAGTTCGGCTGGGAGCCTGGCAGGCGAACTTAATACGCAGACGATACGGGTTGGGGAGACAGATAGATGCTTATTGAGTTGCGACTTGCGGTGGAAATGGAAGGAAATTGAATTTCATGAGGATTGAGGGATTTGTAGTTCGAGACATCTTTAGAAATGCTTTTTTTCTTGAATAAAACTTTTGAGCTCTCGGGACATGCTGAGTCATGTCGTTTCAGATGGATCGCTCACAAAAACTACTTTTGCTTTTATTTAGAGTGGTACACAAAGAAGCAAATCTATGTAACAAGTGTACTGAAAAACAATTTGGTCCCCAAACATCAGCTGCCGTTGACGCCTTGTTTTACAAGTTTCGTCTCAAGGACCGACTGCAATTTATTGCCGATACCCGAAATTAATTCAAGACTTAACGCCATGCACAGCATAGCAGGTATACAATAGGGCTTCAATTTATTCACCAAGGTACAGAAAAGCTCATAACTGCCCCGTGACACTTTACATTTTTAAAAGGGTAGAGTACAAAATTCATCCATCACTCGACCTGTCTGAAACGGTGCTCCCAAAATCAGGAAACTATTTGCCTCACACAAAAGGATCAATGAAAGCGCACATCCTTCCAGCACTCTGCTCGTATCTCGACGCTAGGCACCATCTAATTTTCGGTCACGAGTCACGCCATTCAATTCGCCTGATAGCAAAAGAGCAAGCAAATGAAGAGTCAAAGTTTATCCGATCGATTTCCTATCCCGCCTGCCATAGGTCCAATATCGCACTTATAACAGAGAGAGGCATATTACACAATTACGAGTACGATCGAACGCACTAGAATGCTATTAAAATGAGAGAAGCGAGATAATAAGCGCTGAACTCGTTGTTCTTCGTTTCGGATGTAATAAGCATAGAAAGGTGTACGAATATTTCTGTCTCGGCGTGGCGTAGCATTTGTTTAGTATCTTTTACATGGCCGTAACCAATTTTCAAGACTATTTTCTACATGAAAGAGTTGCTTGAAACAATTTGGGGAGGCAGTTGGAGAGGAAATTGAGACTTGCCTAAATATCGACCGAAAAACTCAATTTAAAAGGGAAAGTTTACGTTTTTTATGTCATAACTCTTATCAGAACATTCTGGCTATCATAATATTTTCTTGGTTTTAGTAGGTCCTTTAAAATGTCCAAGCTACTCCGTCGTCTTTAAGCGCCCAAATAACTCAGTTTTACATAAAAACAGTTTCTTTTTTCTTCTCGCAGAGTGCTTTCAGTGCAGTCACGTAAGTCTTTGGATTCTAATAGAAACCAACCTATGTACAACTAAAGAGAGTTTAACATTTAAGTATGTAAGAAAATAGTGTACATTTGTATTTCCCATCTAGAATTATTTTGGTTACTCCACTGAACTAATTTGGATTGAAAATCAAAATTTTATCATACAAACTCATATTGACGTGAATAATAAATGTTCCGTACCTTTCATCCGATCATTCCAAGAAAAATCTTAGTGTTCGAAGGGAAAACATGCATGAGAGTAATCGATGAATAATATATACATGTTCGGATAGATATTGGAAGTAGCATTTTATTGGATGCAAACGAAGCAAGACAAAAAGTCAAATTGAATTTAATTAAAGGGAATCAAAATATTGTGCGGAAAATCACCCGAGTATTTGCTCCAATTAAATGTTCCGATATACAAACTCCTGCAGAGTTGCAGACTATATGAAATTGATATTCACGAGAATTTATTACATTGCATTTGCAGGTCATTCGCTTACACACGTTGGCGCTGCCATTTTTAACATTGACCGTATTTCCGGACACTATATAACGTGCATCTAGCCAACTGCACCAGCCACACGCCGGGGGTGGTAGAGAGACCTGAATACACTAACAGAATGTAATTCTAGACATAAAATTCACAAAGCTCGATACTGTTCGCAGTGGCGCGACACCGTTCGTGTACACATTTTCATTTCCAGGGCCATTTTAGCACCCATTGCACGCCAGAAGGTTTCAAAGCCGTCTGCGTTGACGTAAAGCTAATTATCACGTGTTCGCCATCGTATGAAGCAGTAACCTTATGAAATATCGACACTTTTCCTTCCTTTTGTTTGGCAGTTTTGCTATTTTTTGTAACACAAACATTTGAGGATTTGAGATAACTTTTGGATTGCTGGCTACAATATTTCACCCTATTCTGAACATGGAATGTGCATAACTTCAAATATAAAAAATATCTCCACTCAACATTTCGGAAATCGGAAAATTAATTATGTTCAAAGCTTAGGTAAGAGTCAGCAGACAAAAAGAATCCGAGGTCACTAGCTGCTACAAGGGTGGTCAATTGGTCATACGGTCGATAAAGTTACCACCATTGAGCTCTTTCTAAATATGGGTTTAATAATTTAATTTATAAAAATAATAATTGTTTCACTTGCAAGCTCGTTCAGGGGCAATTTTAGTCATCACTCCACACTTTTCGAGTGAATTAAGCGATGCTCTAAAATATTTTTTTCTTTTATCAACTTTGAGGCTTGAAATCGGAAATGTGTTTTGAATACCGGAAATCGGGGGCTACAAAAATTACTCAGTTCCGGAAAATACCCCGACTCAGGAATTCTCGATCATTCCTAACTATGACTGATACATTATTTTTCGAAAAATGTTAAGTTCTTTCAACTCACAAATCACAATTTAATGAATAAATTTAATTAGAAGCGGACAATACAAAATTATTTGCGAAATTATTGCCCTCTTTTTGAACCACCAGGTTGTGGTCTAGATATATTTCATAGGAAAAGGCTCGGGAGAAGGACGAACGACATAAATGCAATAAAGTGACAGGCGTTTCCTCGACGCAGGTGGGAAATCGCTTCTGGTGGCGATAAAAATAAGTAATTCAATTTGTAAAAGTTCCACTTTACATGCAATAGATGCACATGATGCCTCAGTTTCAAACGATGAACTCGTTTAGGTACAGAGTAGCAGTGCATTTCAGATACGTAGACTTTGTAGATAAAGAGCTACTAAAGGAATAGAATAAATTGATTGGGAGCTGTCCAGGCAGGACTATAGTTTTTTATGAGCTTATCCAAGTGTCGTTTTGCAAATCAAGGCCGGAATTATTTAAGAGGGTCCCCTAGACAAGCTTACTTGGCTCAACTGAGGAGATTCTGCTGCTCCATAGTCTCAACCAAGGAAAACAATCTAGCTAAGACTATCTTAAGACTTATACATTTCGGAAGTAATTGTGAATGGCCGTAAGTACTTATGATTCAATTTTCAAAATTAAGAGCTTGTAAACTTGGTAAACTTCAAGCTAAGGCTATACAAGGTTACCTCCAGTAGAACACCAAGGAGCTTTTATTTGGTTGGAAGTTTGAAACCTTTGAAAAACATCTAAACTTGTGAAAATTAAGGGAATATCAATGAATAAAATACTCTTTCGTTCCTCCACTAGATTCTAGTGTTGTCTTTGCCTTTGCCTTTGCATTATCAAAATATTACGACGAAACATGTTTAAAGCTTAGTCAGGAACGAACGCATTTGAGTGCATTTTCAATCCGCTTTGTTGCAAAAGTTGGGTCGAAGAGAAAATATTTTGTCCCGAATTCCGTCACTGCAGAAACTTATTGGACCCCTGACTTTGATCCCACAGGTTATAGAGCCTTAATGCAAAACGATATTTTGCTAAATTTAATGTAATCTTACATTTGCCCAAGTTTCAGCTCGATTGGAGTTAAAAAATTTTCGCCTCATACTTACTTTGGTAGCCCTTAGCTCCTCACCCTTAGGTCATAGAGACTTTTGTAGAACGGTTTTTTGCTGGATTTAATGTTATCTAAAAGTTGCCAAAGTTTCAGCGCAATCGGTTGAATTGGACATTTTGCCCCTCTGTTAGCAACAGCCACTTATTGACTCCCCAGGTCCATTTTTTTACATTTTGGAGACCATGATCCGAAACAAAAGTTGCCTATTTTGTCATTTTACATGACCATTCTGAATTTCAGCTCAATCAGAGCAATCAAAATTTTTCCCCCTTCGGAGGCCTTTCACCCCACCCCCTTAAGTGATAGGGGCAAACATGTGTTGTATGATTTGCTAGATTTGACATGATGTATAACATATCCAAAATTCAGCTCAATCGAACGAAGTATATGGAACTTTCATACAACGGGAAAACCCCCTTAATTACCCCCCAGGCAGTTTTCCTGAAAAACCAAAGTGTTTCGCCCACCCAAGTCTCTAGCTCTTGTAGTTTCGGAGCCTTTGCTACTCGGACACATAAGTGCATTTTTTTTCAAAATTGATGAAAATGCACTAAAAATTACCATCAAATAGTAGATAGTACCCTATAAAACTTTTGAAAGAAGATCTGCGGTAGAACGTTGGATGATCTTACCTCATTCTTCCTCCTCCGCTAAGAATCTACGCAAGAAAATTACACGCGAATAGCTGCCCTAGCCCGTGGTACGCCCATGGCAGAAAAGTCTTGTATTCATCTTACTAATCTTCCTGCTGCCATAGAAAATAACGGCAGATCTTCTGCAGATCTGCGGAAGATCTTCCTGCTGTTGTTCGGCAGTTTGCGGCAGATCTGCCGCAGATCTTCCTACTATTAGGAAGAAGAATTGCCTTCCAGAAAAGGAAGAAAGGTTTATAGGGTAAATACCTAATTTTAGGACATATTGCCATCTCAAATAAGGCACTAGTGTCTGCAAATGAATTTAAGTGTAAACTAAAAAATATGACCGTAATTTAAACCTGTACATTATTAAATATAGGCACCATGGCTCCTTTTTCGAATACAGGCGCCGGCGTCTTTAAACACGGAAAGGCAGTAGCCCTGACACAGCTTTTTTTCCGTGCTCGTCAATATAGCATGAAATCTTCAATATCAATATTCAACTTTAGATTCATCTTTAATATTAAGAGCTTCAAAGCAAAAACGATCAGTAGAAAGGTGTCACTGTAAAGCGCTTCAGTTCAGCAAAGACGATAGAAGAATACTCTGAACTTTTCAATTAAATCGCTGCTAAAAGGCTACTTCCCGTTCATTTCCTTTCTTCACTAATTAAAAGAAAAAGTGCTTCAGTGGAAGTAATTGAAATACTGCTATTAAAGAATTTCCCTGAGAAAAAGAACAAAACTTATCTGAGAGTAAAGAAAGTTTTGCATTCCTAAGCACATAAACAATGCAAGTGAAAAATAAGACATTCAGAGCGTCACACTACAGGTGCACATTATCTTCACTTCGATTCTGCTTGAGGTATTTTCCAATGTATTGCACATGAAAAAGTATAGTTTTTCCAATACGGCAGCTTTTTGTAGCAACTCTCATTGATTTTGCATAGAATTAATCCGCACAGACACACATTTCATCCTCCCTTGCACTCGCACAGAAGCGTTTTTGCTTCCCCGACCCGAACCCGTTCCACTTAACGTGGAAAATTAAATGCAGGCACGATGAGAAAAGCGGCAGCGTCATCATACTACTCAAAGGTTGAGCTACGTACGGAGCTATTTAAAGTGCATGCTTACCATATAAAATCCTTGCAGTGGGAGCAAAAAGTGGGCTGCTTGAAAAAGCGTGGAATGAATCTATGATCCTTTATGTTGTACACATTCTTTTTCTTCAGGGCACCCTTCCGTCCGCGATTCCGCAGAGCCAGCTTGTTATCCTTTTGATCATCAGAAAGCTCCCTCTCGTCATCGGCCATGCTGTTTCCCTCGCACTTTGCTTCGTCTCCGCGCCTCAATCAATTAATGTTGGTGTCGGCTGTTGGGGTGCGCGCAGTTCTAGGCTTCCTCTTTTTCTGGTCGAAAATTCAAAAGCGATAGCGGACTGATACGAATTCTCTTTTATGGATTTGCTCCCTCTCTTTCACTTCTGTATCTATTCTCACACACCGCGGAGTAGCAAGATTCTGTTTCATTCACTTTGCATCGTCAGCCTCTGCTTCTCATTGATTTGAGATACAATACAATTTTACCTACACATCTTCTAGCTCTTGCTCTTATTATTACTTTATTGCCACGGGCTTTTTGCGCGAGAGCTAATCCAATTTCGCGACGTTTGTTGACCACAACACCAATTATTAATTTAATTTGCTAGTACTGCGATGGAGGAACGAAAATTTCATCATTCACTTGGATTTTTCTGCCTCCTTCGTTTTTCTTCCCTACTTGCTCTCTGTTCTGTTCGCGCAACGACCCAGCAGCGCCAACCTCGCTAGTCGAATCTACAATTTCAATTGAGTTTTTTCACAGACTCGTTCCGTATTATATCACGATGTACGAGGGAACAAGAACTTGCCACGCTCTCGGCGCATCGAAGGGGAAACTCCACACACCCGTACTCGCGTGGAGCCTAAAAATCGAAAACATTGCGAGAGCACGGAGCTCGGCTCAGAACTTTTGGTCTCTGCAAACTGTTCGTCTGTTCGGTTCTCACAGCATCTCAGCTCCGTACTCGCGCACATGTAATGATGATGAGTGAGACCTGATGACGATAAAACACTGGTTGATTCTCATGTTTTTGTTTTAAATAATATGTTATTCCACGATACACGCTCTGACGACTATTTACTCTAGCCGACTCATTATGTGCGAACGCCAATATTTTCCCCGTTTGGCAAATTGGAAATTTTCGGAATCTTTGAGCTCGCGAGAGACGCAAATTGTTTGCCAAACACACAATCCACCTGCTTGTGCTAATTGAAATACTTTATATGTGAGAATGTGGCTGGCGTCGCGCGTATAAGGCAAATTGAGGCGCTAAAGAACTGGTTTGAATGCCCAGTCTCAGTCCGGTAGTTTGTTACGGAGCAATTTTTTTATCACTGTCAGCAAAAATGGAAGTCTCAGTCCGCCTCGTGCATGTCGTAGGATTTGTTTATTTCGAGTCGCAAGGTGAATGAGATGATTGAAGGTTTTCCCTTACGATGGCACAAATCGAATAAGCTACAGGTTGCCGAAGTTTGAGAATTTCTCTGGCCCCTTCTGCGCATGAGTCCAGACTTTCTCGTTTTCTCCTCATCTCATTTTCCTGCCATACATAGACATGGCTGGCTCGTACAGCTAGAGAGGTGAAAGCCCTTCAACGAAGCCTTTTGAGCGAGGATGAAGGCTTAACGTCGAGTTGTCTGCATGCGAAATGTGCACTTGACAGGCTTTCGTTCTAACGGAATCTCTCGCCGTTAAATTCAAATTCGCCCTCAACGAGATATTTTGAAAGTTTCATTTTTCAGATGAAAGTGGACAGCAGAAGAAGAGCCAAATGTAAACAAACCAGCAAGTGGTCCATGAAATGAGCGAGTTTGTGAAAATAAGAGGATTTCCAGGGGAATTTTCAGACTGTGATAAGCGGGACTTTCTTGTGTTTTTCGAAGCAACTGAAGTTTTTGTGCAAAAAGACTTCTGCATCGCGAGGTTCAAAAATGCCGGCCAATCCGAAGAATTTATCTCGAAACTGCATCAAAAGAAGGTTCTTGACTCACGGTTGAGAGCAGAGTTTTGGAAGGGTTGCAAAGTTACTCAAACAGCGAACAGCTCAAAACTCAGAGACAAGCCAAAGAGCCTACATTCATCGCTTGACCTGAGGTACAACTACGTCTACCCCAAACCTACTCGAGAAATCATCGAAGCAATATGCACAGCACTTGAATCTGTACCGAGATTCTACACACAGGTCCTGCACTTGATGAACCGCATGAATCTCCCCCCGCCGTTCTCTGGATCGAGTCGAAGTCCAGCCACTTTCGCCAGTATCGCGACTCAAACTGACAGCTCGTATCTGAAACGGCCCAAAACATGGAAAGATGACCTGTGTTCCGACGAGTCAGAGATCGACAGTGACGGGGAGAGCGCCAGTAACGTGACTCCTCAGACTTGGTTGAAGAGGAAGAGAAACTCCATGAACCTCAAGCCCTCGAAGAAGCTTCTGCTGGCTTGGAACAGAAAACCTCCAAGACATCAGAGACTCAGCCCAGTGAAAGATTTGGCTAAAGCACCTAAATTCAAAATGGTGATGCCCTCAAGGCTCCCTGTCCAACTCATGGACAACCAACAACCAGAGGATCTTCCGGAGAGTCCTGCTAAAGTCAACCAACCCGAGGCTCCTGTGATAGATTTCTCGCTCAACCGTCTACCTCGAGATCAAATGAGCAACCTTCCCGTGTTCAAGGACTACTCTCCAGGACTTCCTTCTAACAAGCTCTACATAAAAAACCTGGCAAAGTCAGTGACAGAAGAGGACCTGCGGGTGGTTTTCCAGCAGTTCTCGAAGAAGAGCCAGGATGAAATAGACGTGAGACTCATGACATCGGGGAGAATGAAGGGTCAGGCGTTCGTGACTTTTAACACGCCCTACGATGAAGAGGACAGCGAGACGGGAATCGAGAGGATGGTGGCGAGGGCGTTGAGGGAGACAAACGGGTACATTCTAAGAGACAAGCCAATGGTTGTGATGTACGGGAAGGGGGCTGCTCATACGAATAAAGACTGACTAAAATTTTCGACATTTTAATCCATAAATAGTCTAAAGTCCTACATTTACATAATATTCTTTACGAAGTGAATTATAAGATTCTTTACTTCAAGCACTTATTATTAGGAATCTTTTTGCTCCGTTTCAGTTCAAAGCTTTTGCTACATCGGAGCTTCATTTGGATCACAGCCTTGTGTTTTATATATGAGAGAAAAAACTATCAAACAGGCGTTTTGCGAAAGAAATCATTTTAGGAATTTTTCTCACCAAATAATCGAAAATACAAATTACTCAAAATTTACACATAAAAACATCTAAAGTACGTTTTTGATACCCTAATCTTTGTAATGACTGCTCCAATTAACAACAACTGGATTAAGAAATTCCTTCTTATACACCTTATCAGACTTAACATTATTACTAATTTGCTGAACGGTAGCAGTGTTCGAGGGAGCATTGAAGTTTTTGCTGTACAAGTTGTTGATGACACCATCCTCGGTGTTAAGGAGCTTGATTGTGGGATCTTGGTAGCTGCAGGGGAGCAATCGGTACTCCAGGCTGAGGAGCTGGTTCTGCTTGGCCAGGTTCTCGTTCTTCTTATCACAGTGGTTCGAAACAGCGTCGCTGCTGCTGGCTGCGTTCGTGCTGGGGGTCAGCAGGGACGAGTTGACCTCGTGGTCGTCTCCGTTGGGGGCATTCCTGGCGCCCCTGCCTTCCTCGACGTTCACTGCCTTGACTCCGTAAATTCCTGTCTTGTAGTAGTTGGGACCGAGGTTGTCGATTGAGGGCTTGAAGGGTGACTCCAGCCCGTCCGACTTGAGCATTTTGATCGCCAGAATGATGAGCAGGGCGACGATTATGATGCCGAGAATCGGCACGATTATTATTGCCACTTTGAACCACAAATCATTGTTGTTGTTCCTGCTAGACATTGATCCGCTGGAATCTGGAAAGAGAGGGAGAGAGAGAGGGAGAATATTAAGACAATGAACGACAAGTTCATCAATAAACAAGTTAATCTATTTATTTGTGTCGATCGTTAAGCGATGACCTGTACTCACCTCTATTGGGGGCTGATTTCTGATTGGCCTCATAGTGAAGATAATTGCAGAGATTGCTTTGGCAGCACAGCACCAAGATCTCCCCGAAGGGAGGCGCCAGCGAGTGCTTGCGAGGTTCATTGTCACAGACTAGATCGCTCTTGCTCTTCTTCAGGAACTCTACGCATCCGTGGTGCTTCGGCAGTCCCACTTCGGACTCGGACTGGTGGATTTCTGAGAAACAACCACCTGTTCTGTTGCTCGTAACGCACATGTAGTTGGTGGCAGCGCACACTGGGAGGTTGCAGAAGCATCTCAGGTTCTCGTCAGGGTCTGCAAAGAGGTAAGAAAAATGGGTTTAGAGCCTTCTTGCAAACTGCGAGTCGTAAAAAGCGATACGTAATGTTCCAGTTGGCGATGTACCGTAAAACAATAAGAATAATGACAAAGTAATGAAGCACGAGATGCCGGGACGTAAAGAGGAGAACTAAAGACTGGCAAGGAGTTGCGAGTTGCGAGCGAGCAAAAAGTGAAACACCAAAGCAGAGATGAAAAAGTCGTCCATAAAAATACCATTTTATTCGAGCATCGACATCGTCGACTGCGAGGCTGAGCTGAGCGTCCCATTGCGCTCATTATTATTCCTTTTATTATTTATTTTGTTCTTCGCTGAGATGGAATGTTTCGAAACAATTATTCGCATATCTTTCGGTTACTTCAGTCTTCAATTCAGCCCGAGACCAGCGCAGCTCGGCGATCAGGTAGAGGAAGGTAATAAAGTGCGCTCTGCGAAAAAAAAACCTCGTCGTCTTCTTCGGTCTATTTCTTCATTTTCTATGCTTCCGAAGCTTGCATACATATTCACCTCTTTTTCTGCTAAATCAACAACTGGCCGTGCCGCGTCGCACCGCACCGCACCACTCGGTGATTAAGAGATATTTCTCTTCTATTGACTCACCTGCTGAACGCGATGTATAACGCCGTTCTCTATTCAGTCATTGGCATTTTATTGTGCCGTTCGTCGTTGTCGCTGCCATTTAGTAATGATATTTAATCAGATTAATCAATCGCCGTATGTTTGCCGAACAAGACAGAGAAGACAACATAAATAAAATTAACTTCTTTCTTATCTTTAGATCTCCTCTTGATTTCATTACCAACAGCGAGCGGATCTTGAACTTCTCGACTGAGCTCATTTTAAACTTTTTAGAGTGCACAATATTGGATCATTTGGAATTTTCAAGAACGCCCTAACTCACGGACACTTAACCAGGTTATTTAACGCTTTAAATTCCGTTGTTGTGGTTTTCCTGAACCAAGGTTTTTTTGGGCTAGAACACCCTTCCACCCATCGATTCCAAAATAAATACTTAAAGATAAAAATTGCTTTGATTTCTGTCCTGCCAATTAAAATTGATGTGACAACTTAAGTTTAAAAGACTCTGTTCCAAGACTGTGGGAGAGTTTTAATGCACGTTAAAAATCAAAAGTTTATGATGAACGATAAATAATCAAGCTTAATCAGAGTCAAATAAAAATTCAACTTGTCGTTTGGTGTGTTTCCCGTAAAAATGCCCAAATCTCAATTATCACATTCGCGAATCGCAATGGATGGTTATCGAGAGCAAACAACAAAATTAGCAGTGTTCAGAGGAATAAGGGAACCCGAGAAGCATGCTCTGCGCCACCAGCGGAATGCAATTTATTGTGCGCTTTGCTTCTCATTTTCCTTCTTTTTGTGCGACTTCATCTTCTTATCCGACACGGAGAGGCCGAGTGGCGTGGCGCAACCTGGCGATTCTGGGTACCAACTTGGACATGTACCAAGCCGCATACCCATGCATATATTTTAATGGCAGTAATTTTAATGATGTTTTAAGTACGTTCAACTGACCGTGCAGTGCGCGAGAGGCTGGGAAATGGGAATCCAGATTCAGAGACACACACGGCAACGGCGAGGGACGACGATTGCTATCTTAATCTCTTGCAAAAGTTCGTCTTGGATTTCAATTAAGTGTACGTGTTATTGCTTCATTTGCTCGTTCTGGTCTTTTCTTTTTGTGTGATCTCAAGATGCAAAAGAGTTCCCGATGACCAACAAATTAAGAGAGCCAGCGGACTGCGGTGGGTAGAACCGTAGAACGATCCAAGATTACATAAATCCTCGTCAGCATCTCATCATCTGTGATTATCTTTCACGTATATTTATTTAAATGCGGCGATTTCAAGAATGGGTAATGTTTGAAGATGTTAAGAGCCACCAATTTACATAGTGATGCTGCATCTTGCAACGCTGGCCGAAGCATCACGTAAGCAAATAGGGCTATTTGTACTCGAGGAGCTGAAGTATTGGCTCAGTCTTGAAAAGGGGGATTTGGAATTGTTTCAAGAACAATGCCACTATTCATTAGTGTTTCTCCATCGTTCGTCGGGCGGGCGTCACTAATGTTTATGCCTCCATCACGACAAACCTTGCTTAATTACAACTTAAATTTTACAACAAAACGAGAGACATTCTTGAGTTTTTAAACTAATTTGATCATAGTCCTTTAGTTTCAGAATATAGTTTAAAATTTAAATTTTCTTCTTTTGAGCTCAGTTCTTCCTCCCAAATAAATAATTTCACACCTCATCCTGACCTTCCCCAACGCCTCCTAAGTTACGAAACCGTCCTAAATATATCACCGTGACTCACATCCTCAATCACGACTCGCGTTACATGGTTACTTTAGTGCCCAAATATCAAAAAGGTTTCGCTTCGCACCCAGAAGTTAATTAGTTGATTGTGTTCGTGAACACCGTCATTCAATTTAGTCAATTAGCAACTTTCTTTGTTCGGGCCCGTAACTCTATTTTTATGTGTGTCGCCACCTCATTAGCTACTTGATTAGAAACATTGTAGTCGGTCCATCATCACGATCCACATTTCACGACTCATCTCAGAATGCATTGACACAAAAGAGATCGATCCCTCACATTAAGCGCCCATAGCGCCAACTAAATTTATCATTGTCATTGTACCAGTGGTGCCACAACATCTGTCAGTCGAGTCTCTTTCAATTCACAAAGACGTTCCAAGACGCCACTTCAATCGGTGCGGTGCGGTGCGTCGAAAAAGTGTCTGGAGACGTGTTAAAATGGGCCACTCGCCGACTCGACTTGCCGCAGTGAGGCGCGACTGACCTCCCTTCAGAATACCACCAAGACGCGCCCGTACATTTTTAAAGCGCATCCACATTACAGTCTCTAAAGTGGCGCTACATTTAACACACTTACGACGACCACAGATGAGTCAGAGCCGTTGCAAGCAGATAATTTCACGCCTGTTTGGTAGGACTGGGACTGGATGCTGCTCGAGAGAAAACTCACGATGTTTATTTGAAAAATAATCATCTTGAGAGATCCGAAATGCAAACGCCCGGCCACGGCTGCTAATGAGACGTTAAACATTTTTAGATGTTTCCAAAATACGAGCACTTCAAAGGCATTTGATGTTGGCCAGAAGAGATTGCTTTTGAGGAATATTCCTTTTTTGAAATAACCCTTGAAGCCGGGACTTAATTACTGAGCCCACCCAGACTCACCTAAACTGTGCGTAAAATTTAAGCCAGCTTCTATTCTCAATTTGCTCTAAAAAACTATTCGGAAAGCCTGCCATCAAATCAAAATCAATTTTATCCAAAAAAAGCCTCACGTGCAGCTATAATTATAATGACCATACATAAATTGATTAATAAAAAATATAAACACAGTTGACATCCATAAAACGAGGAACGAGAATTTCTGATGAAGTTAATAAAAGCGAGTCCGACCGTATAACGAGAACGCGATGATCAAGTTTCTTTTTGACAAGCTTGTGACGCTTGTTAAATTCCTGTAAACCTTCGTCCAATTAGTGATTCAGAAACAGTTACTCCCTGTTTCCATTTATTATAATATTCTACATATATTTTGAATATGATAAAAGTTGGCTTCGGCTCAGTTGGAATTTATTTTTAGAATTCAGTGAATCACGGGGCAGACACTTTGTTTAGATCTAATAGGAAGATATAATAACCGAAACCATGTAGATTGAGGAGGAATGAGCTGCGAACGAGCTGAGAAACGAGCAAAAGGGAATGTCTCGAATGTACAACATGTGTTATTTGTGTTGTAAATCAAATGCAAATTCGCGGTGGTCCTTTTGACAAACTAATCACTTTTACTGAACAAATGTCACACTAATTATGACATAGGGGCTAGAGTTGGCGCGCGTTTCATCCATGATTTAATCAGTGATTGGATTCGAATGTATCGTGAGACTGCAACTGAGAGACGTAGACTTTCGATAAATTACGGAAGTTCTTAAGATTTGAAATCATGCGATCTTTCACCTTCACCCCCATTACTCGTTTCCTCAAAAATTACCAAAATCAGTTCTAAAGTCACATCTTTGGCCGCTGGACCTCAACTTCGTAGATTCCGCGTTATCCTGTCTCCCAGCGGGCAAATTGTTACTTACCAGACGAACTTTACCGTGACGATTTGTGCTTTGCAAATATCCTTTCAAGATCCTTAAGTCTTTCCCTAACAAGAGATATCAAACCAGAATTGGCTTTTTAACCAATTTTTAGAACTTAAAATAAATGTAAGCTTCAATCCGAGACACAGACCCAGACATGTATGTTATTACCTAAGTGTGGGTCAAAGTGTATGCCTATCCTGGCTGCCCGAATTGCAATGAGACAGGCAAATAAATTTATTTTGCGCTGCACCAGCTCACGATCAAAATGTTTACACGCGAAATTGCCATCATCATGTACATATTTTCAATTTCAACAGATTATTATTGCCTTCATATTATATTGTTTTTGTTCATCTTTGCAACATCCACTGCTGCCCTGTGTATGTGCCTGTGCTGGTGTTTACAAAATTGAAAACCATTATAAGCTCGTTCGCAAGCGTTCTCGTTAAGAAAACATACAAAGCATTTAAAACCCTACACCAATTTTATGACTTGATTATTCTGGGAATGTTCTTTGATTTTGTGTAACTGCATGAACTATGAAATTGAAAATAAGAGGGAAAACGAAAAAAAAATCTAAATGGATGTAAACCACGTTCGCTGACATCTCAGACGTGCCTCGAAACGGGGTCGAGTCGAGCGTTTGTGTATTATTTGGCGAATAATAATTTCCATTTAATTGAAAACAAAATATACATCGAGTTTTGCAATAGTTGGCGCTCAGCTTCTAAGAACCGGGAATCAAAATGTAACGTAAACAAACAATCGCAAGCACTGGCTCGGCCCCGACTGGACAACAGGTAATTTTTACGACTTCGTTTTATAGGTACTTTTTCTCGTCTTCTGAGCTCGCATTCTTTCTTCTTTTTGTTTAAGCGTGTTCAATATAAAACCAAGCTGCTTGCTTACTGGCCAGAGATGGAGCCCCCGGGGCGAGAACGGATAGGTCTCGGAGATGGAGGCTCCGTCGCTGGACCGCTGTTTAATTATACAGGCCCAAGAGAGTTCATTTTGTTTTAACATATTTTTTATAATAATTCTTTATTGCCGGTTGTAGTTTATAATTTCGTTCCACCATTCTTTTTCCTCTCCTGCATTCGTCCGCGCTCCCCATCCGTACCGACGACCGCCGATTCTGCGTCATGGCGAGACTGGAGCACATATATACGGCATCATAATTGAAAGTTAACATTACCATATGAATTCTGAATTGGAGGCAGCAGCGAGTCTGCGGGGCAGAAACTTGTGATCGGTAAAACTTGTCTTCATTATAATTCTTTATGGCCATGTCATTACGGCTGCTGCTAGTGAGTTTTTTTTAAATATGAAGCGCACTGGGAAGATTGGAATTCCTCAAGACGTTGATGATTGCTTCTCAATAATGACAACTTTATTGTTGGCCGACTCCGACACGCTGGTCGTGCGACAGTCCGCTGATTCGCTACAAAGTTGGATGATTACAGAGACTGTCACCGAAACCTTACACTCGCGGCAGTGCGGCTCCCCCGAGAAACTCGTTAACGAGCGAAAATTGGTCTGGTCGAGACAAAAATAGGTAAATTGATCAAATTTATTTTATTGAGTCGTTTCTTTCGTTGTGGTCTCACAGTTTGAGACATTTGCACAGGTGAATTTTTTCCTCGCCCGCATTTTTAGCATTTGTGATGGCATGGCGCCTCGGACCCACGACTATTAGCATTAAAAGATGCACATATATTTGTATTTGTTTTCGGAATCATTAACGAAGCGTATCAATCAACGTTTTTCGCTGTCTGACGGCAAGTCAGCGCAGTTCTACAATTTGCATGACAACTTTACTAATTGCCCCATTTGCATTCGCGTTTTGTCCCAGACGGAGAGCGAGCAAGTTGAAAAAATTACTGTTTCAAGAAAAACTACAACATCAGCTTGAGGTAAAACGGACGTGGGCTTCGTTAAATGCACTTGAGAACGTATAATTAAAATCCGGGGTGGTCGAATGGCCGAAACAGTACTCGGAATTTGTGAGTCACTTGCATGAGAAATGGTTGAAATGCTTGGGAGGAAGACGAAGACGGAGGAGAAGGAACGGCAAAGTCATTGCGAAGATTGACGTGACTGGCTGATTATCGGCAATCACAAGAAGATAAAGCAACGACAGGATCTGGTCGAAGCGAGGAGAGAACATGCTTTTCAAATTTACCCTCATGTGATAAAGACGGACACAAAGGAAAAGCCAATAGTTCGGAGAGATAAACTATAATTTAAGGACCATTTGTGGCGCCGTGCAGAATCGGAGCTCAGACACATGTACCTGCGCTAGCATCCTTTTCACTCTCGCAACGTTGCCTCTCTTCCAGAAACTCGGTTCCGACAAATGCCCACAAAAAAAAACAATCGCCTTTCTCGCTTTGAACTCACAGTAGGAATGCAGTTGCTTGGCGCAATCGCCTTTCCTCTTCGTGCTGTCTCTCGATCGCCAGGACCGCACTCTTGGGAGTCGTGTTGAGCAGCACCATCGACTCAGTAGCACTCCGGCCCTGCTTTCGTCTCTTCTTTGTGGCCTCTTCAATGAACATGCAACTTTCGAGTCCCGGAGTCTCGACTCTTGACAGAAACAGTGCACCGTAAATCATTTAGCCAGGCATGATATAATCGTAATTTTTTCATCTGTTGACTTATTACAATGAATAATTAAAATTCAAGAAGGTTGGAGTGGATCTGGAGTGTTGCAGGCAGGGGAGATGAAAGAGAAAGAAATGAGCAGAGCGCCGAGACGAAAATTAATTGCGACTAACGAGGAAACACAAACGCGAATACTCACAAGACAAGATGTACTTAATTCACTTCATAGAGCAATGAAAGACATCAAATGTGTGGCGCCACCACTATTTTAAAAGCCATTTTTATTATCACTGCGCACGCATTTCTTTTTGCTCTCCTCGACTGACATTTAGTTCCCTCTTCGCGCACTTCAGCCGCTCTTTATAATGAATACAATATGAGACCCGCTTGTGTTTGCCCGAGATGTTTACATTATGTGTGCTGGTGTGACTAAGCAACAATAAATTAAGCTATTCCCCTTGCACGCCTCTAAAATGTTGCAAGACACCAGTCGTTTATATTTTCCATCTCTCGACTGACAAGTGCTGCTGGAGTTCGTGTCTCAGTGCAATTAAAAGGCACTGCGCTCTTCGTTTTGCGCAATTTCGACTTTAAATTGAAGGAAGCTTGGGCATGTCCGTCTATCTGACTTTATTATTTAACTAACCTTTTGAAATGACCTTTCCATGTCTGTTTCAATCTCCCAGAATGTGGATACAAGCCAATATTGTATTCAAAATCCAATCAATGAAGAATTGGCTTTGTTGTGGGCTGTGGCACTAGAGTTTAGCTGGAACTTCTGACATGCCACTTAAAGTAGTTAAAAGTTTTGAATTTCAACAAAATTTTTTCAGAGTGAAAAGTTTTTACGGCTTAAGTTTAACATGAAAATAACTATTGATTTAGCCTTGGAAAATTAAGGATCTAGAGTTTCGTTCGATTTTTGCGTTAGTTCTAAAATAGTTGAAGAGATGAGAAAGCTGTAAAAATAAATTTTAAAAACACAACTTATCCCCAGGGTTTCTCCTGAGCTTTACTCCAAGTCACATGTCCCGCTCTTTGCTTCCACGTTGCCCCCATATCAAAGTAAATGCTACAACATTTTTTCGAACTGCGACAAGATCAAAATGCAGCAGCTACATGTAGCTTGTTCATCGTGTTCCAACATAAAATATTGTTAATGATCATTAATTGATTGTAACATAAATTATTTTTCTGTGCCTGCTCATTCTTTTTTATTATATATTTGCTGGTGCTGCAGCATTTCCACTTGAGTTTCGACTTCGCGGCGAACATTAAGCTGCCTTTTTGCGCGACTCGACTTTATGTAATACGTTTATCTCGAAGGTAATATCTTCATGCGGGTCTGGTGCTTTTTGAGCAAAGGTACGAGTAGGACAACCGCGATGCAATTATAATGGCAGGTGCGGTAAGTCATGAGAAAATATTAAGAATAAACGAGATTTTGTTGCAAGACCTGAATTTCCGATTGGTTGGCGCCACGGGCAATATTCGATTATTTGAAGTTTCTCAATAACCGAGTGAGGCTCGTCGGTTTCAGCTGTTACTGATTTAGGTCAAACGAAGCTAGACACTTTGTATTCAGAGGTAGCAAAAAGGGAACGAGCCTTCTACAAGGTTTGCATGAGTAATGGGCGAATGCGTAGAGAAAGCAACAAGTTTACTTCCAAAATATACTTCGCTCAGATGCTAAACAGAAGCGGGAGCTTGTGGAGAACGAAGAGGAGAAGAATAAAGAAAACAACTCGCCAGACGAAGCGCAACCTCTTGGCGCACACCAGATTATTTTTCATGTGTTATCATATTATTTTATATATTCTGG
This sequence comes from Forcipomyia taiwana, assembly GCA_963930915.1. Classification (NCBI taxonomy): domain Eukaryota; kingdom Metazoa; phylum Arthropoda; class Insecta; order Diptera; family Ceratopogonidae; genus Forcipomyia; species Forcipomyia taiwana. Next base: position 1,015,672 of record CAWVOI010000079.1, on the reverse strand, counting down.
TTCTCTCCTACAGACAGCGCAAGCAAACATTTGATATGGCAAGTAGCAGACCCAGAGACTACTACTACATTTTTCCTTTGCTTTTTTTATTTACATAAACCAAACAGGACCGAGAATATACAGTCATGTGTAGAAAAAGAGAATGAATAACCGGAGCAGATTAACATATTACAAGACGGCAGGCGGGAGAGCAAGACCCGCGCAGGCAGCGACACAAAAAGCATATAGCAAAAAAGTACGAGAACATTGTCCGACATATCAACCATTCAATTTTATAATAGCAGCAGTGCATTTCGATACGACGAAGGACGGGACAGTGCACGGTGGAAAAACGGCAGAGACCGACATGAAATTTATAAACTTTTTCCCCTTTATCTACTGATGCAAATCAAGTTAATTAACCATACATGAAACAATAAAGAAGAATGAGAGACAAAAACCCTAAACATGCATTAATGTGATATGTTTTATTGTTTTCAAGCTTAAATGCCATTGCCAGCGTTTCGTTGTTGTATTTGCCAAGTAGGGATCTTGTATTTATAACGTTTTTCAGCTTGAACGGAGCTAAAATGAATAAAAGGGGGAATTTTAAGGAAAAAATGTGAGTCAAATAAGCAATCATCAAAAATATGTAGCTCAAAAGGCTTCTTAAAGCTTAGAACAGCTTGTGAAGATTCAGAAGGAAGATTTCAGAGGAGCTGTTCAAATAAAAAAGAACCTTTTTCATAGCTAGACACTGAAACGGGGGAGACCAGGTCAGGTCCAAAACTTTAATTTCTACGCTCCGTTCTGTCTAAAACTGTTTTTTTAAAGTAAGTAGTGGTCGATCTAAATTGTAAAATAAAGCCTTAGGAAATTCCTCTTGGTCGGTATTTTTTCTGTCAATACCTAATTGCTCGTCTTCTAGAAAGGGTAGCGCTTCATTACCGACACTTTCCACAGCAAATAGCACTTTGACCCAGACCACCAATGGATTCTCTTATCGCCTCGCTAAATCGATTATTATTCATCGCCCGAGCGGCGTCGGCAGAGGCCTTATCACGTACAAATTTCGAAACTTGCCCGGAATTTCTCATCGTTTGTACCAAACTCCTCGAGTGCGACCAAATTTTATCGCACGAGGTATCTCTTCAATTAGCATTTTGAACAAGATAGATGCATCCGATAAGTGAAATAGTGCCGACTATACGCTGTTTAATTGGATTATTGCTTTTGCGGCGACTGCAACGACGATGGCGACGGTCAGCGATAAATTAATTGAAGTAATGCACTTTTGCAATCCAATCGCAATCGTTTTCACGTAATTTAATAACTCGCATGTGTTGGCTACCGTTGAAAATATCTCTCAACTTTCTGCGCCTTGTTTACTCAGCGCATGTGGGGGCTCCAAAACGCATCCACAACTCTCAGATCCGCTCGAGAAAGGTGTAGGTTTTAGAGCCCTGGACTCGCTAATAGTGCGTGTAAACCTGACTGCTGCAACCGCTTATCTCATTTATTTATTCGCCGGTCAGCAAGTGTAGCAAATTAATAAATAGCAAAATTTACGAGCGCAAGCCCCCATCAAGTTCCCTAATGAGAAAAAATTCGTGTCTGAGGTGCCTCATCGTTAACCGAAGCGGCGCCACCGTGCCCGGCCCCGACCATGTGACAGATGTACGAGTGTCTGAGTAATTTTGCTTTTGATTTGTTTTTGCTGCACTAATGATCGTTTCTGAATCGACCGCGACGAGGAAAACGATTTCCTCAAATGAGATATTAAATGTGTGCTGTCAAAAGTAACAATGGAGGAAACCATGACTAATGCACTGATCACCGTTGCGTGCACTAAGCCACTAATTGAATGCGAGAGTTCGTAAAAACTGTGGCTCTGTGCGCGTTATAAATCAACTTTATAATAGAGACACGGTGCGGTGTATCACCGCCACCGCGCTCGTAAAGCGAAAAATAAGTGTGTGTACATATTAAATTATAGCCGGCTAACAAGCGCCACTTGATTCGAATGCGAGCGCCAGCGGACGTCGATGAGTGAGGCTCGCATGTCACAGAAAGGCCGACCTAGACACGATTTTCTAGATGGGTCTTGCCTTGACAGCATCTCAAATTTATTTATTTTATTTTATAGGAAACAATTTGGCAAAGAGCTCTCTAATTACCGAAGTGGATAAACTACATAGAGGGGGGTTTTCTTGACGCAATCTGATTCCAAAAGATAACCAAAAGTTAGCCGAAAGAGGTCATCTTTAACCCAATTGCACAGAGGCTGATTAAAAAAATCTAATTATGCAGTTTTGTTGGTCTAGAAAATACCAACTTTAAGAGCACACAAATAAATTTTTACCCCCATATGTATTGTGGAGGAGGGCAACAGAAACTGCTGGGCTTTAGGAGTTCAAAATAGGCCAAATTTAAAAGTTTTCTAACCAAAAAAATTGTTAATGGTGCCGATGTTCAGTTTAAATAATTATGAAAAAATAAAATGTTTTAGAATGACATAACAAAAATTAAAAATAACTTTTAAAATTTCTTATCGGATTTTTTGGAATTTTAGGCCATAAGGTTGAAACTCTTTGGCACAATTTTTAATTTTCTGATTTCCCATTTTTATTTTGTTAATTATTTAATCTTTCCTGCTGGGGTCACTTATGAACGGGTTAACTTTACTATAAAATATTTGTTTAATGGAAATTTAACAAACTTAATTTGGTTGGGTTAAATTTCAGTTTTTTAAAAAGATTTTCCCCCGAGTTTAAAGTGGGACTAGGTATTTTCGTCCCTCTCTAGAACAATCCTCTTCAATGTGTAAAATTTGCAGCTGATAAAAACTTGATGAGCGAATTACTTAATATCCCCGATCTTATGTCAAATGATACTCAAAGCTGGCTTTTGCAACTTAGGGTTTGCAGCTGATAAAAACTTGATGAGCAGACTAATTTCCTCAATCCTATGTCAAATGATACTCAGAGCTTGCGTTTGCAAAACGTGTCAGCTTTTTGATCGACTGTGCGATTCTCCAAGTGTTTGCCAATCATAATTGCGTTGCGAAACTCTACTCTTGCCCAAACTTGCCGTCATAGACGGCTTTTGTAGTGGTGCTGAGCGGCGCTAATGTCGTCTCAAATTACTACAAAGTGCACATCTCGTCATTATATTTCGGCTTCTGTCTGGAACTCGGCAGGCGGCTCCGCAGACCGTGTAAATCATGCAAATTGCACCCATATTCTGGAATGGGAAATTAATATGCGGCTCTGAGCGAGCTCGAGTCGGGGTTACGCTAACAATGGGCGAGCGCCAGACTGTTATAAGTCTTCGTCGCCAGACGGAAAACGCAAAAAAGAGTGGTTTTTATGTCCTCTGAATTACATGGCACCAATTATACGAGTTACGGGTCGGGTATGTCTGCGCTCTGCAGTTGAAACTGCGTTTTGCGGTTAATATCTAGTACCTATCTGTTTTTTCATTTCTGCAATGGGGTAATGCATTACCTGTCACTTGTACTGCTACTGTGGATTCCGCAGTATCAATGTCTAAATTTTTACTATCCAATAGAATTCCATCGGAGTCGGTGGTGGCGTAGGTTTCCTCGCTATTCACCGCAACGCCACTGGTTGCATTGAAGCTTAAGCACGCAATGTATAAAATTACAATTAAATCAATCACTTTAGGCATTTTATTGGCTTTATTGGGACTATCAATATATGGCCTGTCCAACAATATTTAAATCCACTATCACTCGGTTTCTGTTCACGCACTGAATTCCAATTCAATTTTTAGCTTAAATTCACGTCAAATATTGCAGAGTGAAACTGTATTTCAAACGTCACTCACAGTAATCGGGCCTGATAAGAGGCATTCCTGAGTCTAGAATCATCATTTCGCAATATGGTCAATTTTTTACATGTCACTATTAATTCTTATTTATTGTCCGAATACGATTTTGCAGCGGCGCAAAAAATTACCAGAAACTAAGAAGAAACAACTAAAAATATTAATGTTCAAAATTAAAACGAGCGCACGAAATCTACGTCTGCCTCCGAGCACAGCTCAACACGAATTCATTGACTTGTTGAAACTTGTTTTATGCTTCTCCGTCGTTCATTAGCCGGCAAAAGTACACACAGTGCACGCTGAGTGAGGAGATACAATACAGCAAACGGGCCACTGAGAGTCTCGGACAGGGATGTAGGTACAGTGGGTGTTCCGTGGACTTTTCAAAATATATGGAACCTGGCAAAGGTCATGTGTCCTTGTTCCCTTGAACTTTGAGCTTTTTCTATCGGATAAAACTTCATGAACTCATTGAAAGAAGACGAAACTAAGCACTTATTGAATCTCTTTTTAAATCTTTTATTAGATATTGTGTTAACTTGTAATGGAAATGTTGCAATTAATCACGATTTCTATTATTTCTCTCACGCCAATATTATTTTTCTAATTCAAAAGTTACAAAAAATAATGCTTAATAAAAACTTTAACAGTTCTCTTTGAATGTCAGGTAACTAAGTTACCTAGTTTTTAGTCTTGATGGTCAAAAATCGATGAAAAAGTTGATTTAAATTTACGTCTAAAAAGCTTGTTTTAAAATTTAAATAAACTAGGCTTTTAGTTGTATTAAATATACGAAAATCTTTCTCTTGAGAGAAATTTTTGCGGTTCGTTAAAAGCTTTTAACTAAGAATCGACCCTCTATGGCCACCTCTGAAGACTTTCTGCGATAAAAGAATTGCAATGAGAGATGAGAAGTCTTATGGCGGTGGAGGAAAATGTTAATTTTGGTATATGATGCAGATATTCTGAGATCTCACGAAACTTGGGTTTTCAGAAACACCTTTCGGACTCGACCCCATCACAATGAGTCGTCTGTGAATCAACGACAAGTGACTGACTCCGAGTGCTGATCCCCAATTCACAGTTGCAACTCAGATTGCTGGGGTTCCCGAGAACTTCAGTTGGAATGCAAGTTCAGTATGCAGATGGAAACCCCTTCCTCAAACAAGACACAAAGCAAACACAGGATATAGCGTGCGCGGCAGACTGGCTACAGCCTGGAATGAATGAGGCAACTCTGTGCAAATACAGAAACGTGTAACACAATAATTTTTTGTTTTCGTCTATCGCCCGTACACGCAAGGCAGACTTTTCTCTCAACGACTTCGCAACCACCACACGGACGCTCGTACATTTAGGCGCCACCATGGGCCATTCTAATTTTTACACAAAACGTGTTCGTCATATCCGTTCCGCACACATTTGGTCTATCGTTACTTGCACCTTGACACATTCCGACAAAAAAGCTAATGTGCGAACAATGGAAATGCAAATGGGTTTATTTTTACCGCAACGCTCGCCTTAATGCCGATCGCCGCGCCGCGCCGCGCCGGTGGACACGCGGGGACGGCGAGTCGCATTCCAAAATGGAAGCACAATTAAATCGGAAAAGAGAAATTTGTAGTCGTCTTGTGTGTGCGGGCCGGGCCCAGGCACCGGCACCGGCTGCGGCTGCGGCTGCGGCTCCGAAGAAGACATTTCTCGGAAGAAGAAATAAATTCAGCTGTGTCATTTGGCAACATTCTTGCCTTGTTTCGTTCGGATTCCGAGTCTGTCGACGTGTTTTTATTGTGCAGGCGCCGTAGTCAATTTTTCGGGGGCGGCATGTAGCCAATTAATTAATGATCTTTGACCGAACGTCAATGCTAAATGACGACGTTGGTTGTCATGAAGACGACAATGAAGAGGAGAGAAGCCGTTCAGATTTCTTGCCCCTGCCGCTTGCCGCTTGCGAAGTGTAGTTAACAGTTTTTTCGAGTCTCGTCTCGTTTCATTCTGTGTGTTCCTGCACCTCGCCTCGCCTCCTCTTCACTTCGTCAAATTTTCATTCCTTCTTTTTGTTGTGCGCTCAACGTAATTAAGGGTAAATTAAAGTCATTGAACATGTCACTTTAATGATCAAAACCAGACATTGAATGGTGTGCATCGTAGGAAATGATATACGATGTTGCAGACTGAAAATTTGAAAATTACTCGTATCTCGGTCGGACTCGCCTCGACAATCGCTTGTGCGTACTCTCCAGTGAGAGCAGTCGAAACAATTAATTTGCAGCATGGAAGGGAAGTCGGCTTGCAAGAGGGGCTCGTGAACCAATCACCTCAAGGCCTGGCAACTGAGCTTCTGGAACACGTTTTTGAACGCTGATCCAAAGGTAGCGCAAAACTGCGTCAAATTTAAAGTGAAACCTTATCAGTGCAACATGAGGTTGGAGAAAAAACCTCTCTTTGATGGGAATCGACGATGGGTGCGCCTTTTAATTGCTCGTCTGTACGATACTCGGTTCCCCGTAATGCTCAGGAATGCTTTCCGAAAACTCCAAATTAGAAATGATGATGAGCTAAATGCACTTTACATTGTTTTTGTTTCGTCGGTTGTCTCGCATATTCCTTTGAATATACATGCTCCGTTCGATAGTCCATCATCTCGACATCATCATTTTTAAGGGATATCATGCGGTTGCCTGCAGTACCTAATAATAAAAATATTTGCTCAAGAACAAAATATTTCTTGTTCCTCTTTCGGCTCTCGTTCGACTCGTTTTCCTCCTTGTGCCTTTTCTTTCACCGACCGTCGACCGCCTCGCCTGGATGTACCTTTTGCACTCAACCAAACCTACCTTTGAAACCATCAATTTAAAAACGATAACATTGAAAGCAAAGCAAAAAATGAAATATAATTAAGGAAGATGAAGAAACGTTGCGCTGATCGCAGGTCCGCTTCACTCCACTCCGCTCTGCAAGAAGCGGGCTCAAGAAATGGAGTGGGGAGAAATGAAAAGAAACAGACGACGCGGACGTGGACGAGAGGAAACCTCATTCTTCTCCTTGTTCATGTGAAATTATGTGTGTTTGTTATTATAATTCCATTATGAATAATTTGGATAATTGGCCTCAAAAATGGGTAGAAAATTATACATTAATGCATGAAAGCGTTATTTCTTGCCGTTCCTTGCGATCTCTCATTGTCTGTCTTAGCCCGACTCGACTTCCCAATTATCTCCCTCTCTCTCGAGCCTCTACGCGGTGATGATTGCTAGTTGTTAGTCGCTTTATCGCGTTGCGACCCAGAGTACATCATCTTTTATAAACATTTTCTCTGAAAAGTGCGCCAACATTTGCCTCGGTGCTCCCTCCACTCCGTGTGCCGCATTGCCAAGACAAACGAAGCTCTAAAGATAATTATGATCGGCACTTTGATGGTGCTCTTTGTTTTATGATGGTGAATTAGCCTCTCGCATCATTATATGCAATTACGTGCAAGAACTTAAGAGTGACTAGCTTCAAATCGAGGGTATAATGAGCAACACCGTCTAGTCTGTCTCGGGCCTAGGAATCGGTGTGAGCTCACATTTATGTCTCTTTCACATTGCAACAAGTGACTCGGCGTAATTTGGCGTTACCGAGAAAAATCCCATGTTTTTTATGAAATTAAAATAAAACTGAGAATTTTCTGTTGATTGCATAAGTTGCTTTTTCTCTTTCTATCTTGAACGACTTCAGTTGACGGCCCGTAATTCTTATGCGAAAATGAAAGGATGGGAAAACGACCAAAGGAGAGTGAAGAGTTTACATCCAGTTCCTTCATTGTTCCAGTAGGTGATGAAGTGACTCTCTTTGCCTCCGGCCGATTTTACGAAACGAAGACCCCCCTGCGAAGACCGAAATACTTATTTCGACTACCCTCCAGAACACACATGATAACATGTTAACACATAACTGTTTTTTTTTAAATTTAAGCACAAAGAATCCATATTTTATCTTTAACTTTCAAAAGATTAAGAAGCTAGAGTGTTTCTTGGACGCAGCAATACAACAACGATCATCAACTTGCTAGCCTCTGAAAGACACCAAAACTAAGAGCATGCCCTTTCCCTTCTTTAAGTCAACAGAATACCTGCACCCATCAATAAAAGTGCAAGGGACCATTTTTTCTCGAGGACGATATGATACGTCTTGATTCCATTTGGCTCCCGATAAGAAAGTGATTAAGGTTGGTGTTGCTTATGCAGCTCTTTTTCGTTCATTCTCTCCGCATCTCCGATTCCAAGTCTTCTCCAAATCCCATTCAGCAACCAGTGTTCCATTCCAACCTGGCTTAATCTTTGTGTGTTTTAAAACACATTAACATGAGAATGTTTCAAGCTTTTTACATGCTTTTATTTGATAAGAGCTGTCTGGCACAATAATAAAGTCCCATATAAGTGGCTTAAAAGAGCGATATAACTTAACGAAAATGTTCGCTCCGTTCCTAAAAGCCAAGAAGATTAAACCTTCTTGCGCTCTCTTATCGCGGATTCAATATTCGTTCCCTCAAAGATGTCATGGAATGACAAATATTACGCTTTCGTTGGCCGTCGAGACTACTCGACGGTCATTTGCCCGACGCATGTGGGCTGGGTTCGAAAGCGACAGTTTTCAGAGGTGCTTGAAGAAGTATCCTGGCATGCATCCGATTCTTTAAAACACGACGCAAGGACAGGATTTCCTTTGATTACCTCGCTGGCTTAATGACACGTTTCTCGTGAGGCCAATTAAAAAGACTTTAGGAGTCGCTCAATTCTCAACTTCCTACTAATTATTTTCTTTCCGCCGACCGCCAAGCCGACCGTTTATGAGGCAGGACTCTAGCCTGAGGGATAGTGTTTTAATTTTCGGAATTGGAACTTTGAGGTTGACTGGCTCAGCAAGCATCAATTATGTCAGACATTCTCTGTAATAAGGTAATTTAAAATAAAGGGATCGTCCATTTTCAGTTCGAGAAAAGTTTTAGAGGAAAACCTCTCAGGTACATAATTTAATGAACCGGCAGCTCTCCAGAACGTGAAATTAGCGTGACGTCAAAGACAAACACACGAAGCAAAGGGCTCAGTTGAATTTAATGTGCTCGTTTTATCTGCATGATCCCAGAATATAAAAGGTGGAACGCGATAAACAAAGTCAAATTACGTGTCGAGCCTGAAGCAATGCATGCATTCACATGAGTCATGAAAACAAATATTGAAAAACTGAGCGCAGACTACACCGACTCAGCACACAGTACACAGTACGGACAAAGTCGAAGACGGAGATGAGCGGACCAAAAGCAAACAAATGGACAAGAAGATAATACTGCTGAAACAATCCACTTAGTCTCTCCATTCTCCTTATAAACTTAATATAATCGCTTCTTTTAACATTTTCGTTTTCCTCTGCTCGCTTGTCCTCCTGCTTCTCGCGTTCTTGCGCCATCAGTTCCACGCTTGGGAACGCTCTCGAGAACATCCACGGTGGTTGGATGCCACAAATCAAAGTTGAATTTATTAAGAGAAATTTTGTGTTGGGAAGCTGAAAAGGCAGAATCAGAACAAAAAGTGGTCATGTATTAATTGGCTCGCAGTCCTGTGGGGGGTAAATCAAACATGCTGGAGCTCTCGTCGCAACCAAACTACTCGTAAAACGAGAAATTATTGAGCAACCCAATAAATACATAATTCTGATCATTATTTTTATGCAAATTCTCGCTCGAAACAGAAATGAGCAAATGAGGTTCGCTGACTTGGGTTCAAGTTGCAAATTCGCACAAAAATATACCAAATTATGCTCCGCAGTCCACCATCCCTGCTAATAATCAATTTCGAGAAGAGTGTACGTCATATGTGTCTTTGGGCTATTTCGTTCATGATTGAGACTTGACGAGACAAGTTGCAAGTCTGAAACTGCACACCGACTGCCATATGGCTTTAATTAAATTGCGAAACTGATACTTCATTGCGTTGCCCTGATCACAATACACGCAAATAAAGGATGCTTTAGCAAACATGTATGCTTCGTTCAATATATTGGTTGAAAAAAAAAACATTAACAGAGAGTTTTCAGATTTAACTCATATCGTTCGATTTTATCAGCTTTTCAAATTTTAACCAAACTAATAGAAGGTATACTACAATAGCATTCATTAAATTTACCGTTTGATCTGTTTTGAATTTTTATATTGTACTCATGCTTTCTCTGTAGTCATTTGGCTAAATTAGGTTTTTAACTTTATGAAGTCCTGGGAATTAGGGGTTCGGAGGAACGACGCGAAACACATTTATTTAAAACAGATCACATTTTATTGAATTTGACAATTCGACGACACGATCAGAAGAGAGTTATCGAGATCCGCACACAAGCACACTCACCCGAAGGACGGCCCCTTCTAACTGGTGGCTGACACAACTTATCCAAAAGGCCTACCGTGTCGTCTTGACCCTTCCTCGAGATTTTATGTGAGAGAAAAAAAAATCAAATACTGTGCAAAGGGAATCTTCTCATTTGGATTAAGAAAACCTCCTATTAAAGTCAAAAGGCTGAGAAGCTCAATTCATAAAACTTCAGGTTTCTGGTACGGGATCCCAAAATTACATTTTCCTGTTGTATTTATTCTTACTAAACATCTGGTGCAAATATTTCTATTATATTTCTATTATAGAGCATTATTTATTATATAGCATAGATAACTTAATACTTACTGACAAAATTATTTTTAAAAACTGTATTAACTCACAATTTAGTTACCTTAGTAACTCAAACGAACCTATTTTAAGTAGAAGTCTCCTGCGAAAATAAATTTACGAGAGCAAATTTAAGCGTAAAATAGTCAAAAAATTCATGGAGTTGAGCTGGATTTAAACCAGCGACCTTCGGATATGCGCTCCACTGCTCTATCTCCAAATTTGAAGTTTTTAATGTATTTTTAGAAAAGTCAGCCACCCGAATGAGCATTGAACATTGAGTTTTTGCAATTTTAAACCCAACTTCTAGAGTAATGTCTTATATGAATTTCTTTTTCTTTTTTTTTTTATAATTTGAGTGATTCTAAAAAAAGTTTAGTTTGAAAGAAAGAGTTTTTTTTAAGCTGGACACAAAAAATTTGTTAAATCTTTTAAAATGAAAAGTATATTTAGAAAGTCTTTGTTCTCTCATACATAAGAGGAACCAATCAGAAGATCTAAGTTTCAAGTAGGTTTCTTTTATATTATTAGCAGCTCAGTGACTCTATAAAAATAAACACGGACGGAAATCTTCCTAAAGTGTTTTGAGGTCTGAGCACACTCGTCTGTCAATATTTAGTAACTGACTTACAATTCACATTATTCCTATTATTAATGCAACTGATGATTGCAAGCTTGCACTTCTAACAAATGTGGTACATTGTCTTTTGTTTGCAGCTCCGTGCCTTGATTGATAAATCAGTGTAGTGACTTACGGAGTCACAAACATCAATATTGCTCGAGGTGTGGCCCCGTCTTTATTGTTTGTGGAAGCTCAAAGTAGTTTCGCAGTTTATTGCCATCTTTACATCAATTTGGTGTCTGCCATGCGTCGATTTGCTGAAATGTAGCGAGTATGTATGTGAATGAATGAACCGATAAGCGCATGTTAAGTGTGGGAAACCGCCAAAGCCCGAAAATGAGCCCAAAATGAAATGTGAGATAACGCGCGGTAAAATACTGTTCGGAGATACCGAAAAATCGCGAGTCGAAGTATGTGGGTTTTTGCTAAACTTTTAGAAGTAAACACGCTTCAAGTGCCGACACTCGAGCTCCAGTCGGGTCACTCTTCCCTCGTGATTGAAACTTGATTCAACTCGTTTAGTGTTCATAGTGCATTTGGTTATAAATTAATTTTCATTATCAATTAAAACACGCGATTGTCTTACATTGACATTATCAACGAAGTCAAAGGAGCCGCGAATTATTTTTACTTTTCTCTATTATTTCTTCCCCTTCGTACGTCTGTCTAGTTGCGTCCACCCTGAAACCTGATAAGCGCTTAAGTGTGCTACTTTAGATACTGACCGAGCTGCTCTTTTACTTTGGATTTCGATATTCGATTGTATAATTTGGCAATCTGTTATTTCGCGACAAATTAATTTGTTCGAGCCATTAACAAATAGCAGTTAGCAGATTTGATGCAACGGCTAGGAAAGTGGATCGGACAAAAACGAAAAGATTAGACAAGGCAGGTCACTTTCTCACGAACACCTGAGTGTCGATGTCACACTGAACTACATGTTCACCTCTAATCTTAAGATTGTATTTTTAATAAGCCAAAGTACTGCTATTCCATATGGCGTCCAAGTGAAATGGACCGACACCCAGTGAAGTGGTTCATCCATCATTGATGAAAGTCTCACTTACCCCACTCCCACTTACTCTCCGTGTCTATGATAAAACATGATTAAAGCTTAGTCGGGGACGAACGCATTTGAGTGCATTTTCAATTCGCTTTGTTGCAAAAGTTGGGTCGAAGTAAAAATGTTTTGTCCCAAATTCCGTCACTGCGAAAACTTAGTGGCCCCTGACTTCAATTCTACAGGCCATAGAGCCTTAATGTCGAAGGATATTTTACTAAATTTAGTGTCATTTAACATTTGCCCAAGTTTCAGTTCGATTGGAGTTACAAAAGTTTCGCCTCATACAAACTTTGGAAGCTCACAGCTCCTCACCCTTAGGTCTTAGAGACTTACTGTAGAACTGTTTTTTGCTGGATTTAATGCCATCTAACAGTTGCCAAAGTTTCAGCTCAATCGGTTGAATTTTAAAATTTGCCCTACTGTTCACCAGGGGAAGTCTTGGGAGGCAACTTATTGACCCCCAGAGTCCGTTATTTTACATATTTGAGACCATGATCCGAAACAAAAGTTGCTTCATTTGTCATTTTACATGACCATTTTGAATTTCAGCTCAATCAGAGCAACTAAATTTTTCCCCCCTTCGAAGGCCTCTCACCCCACCCCCTTAAGTGATAGGAGCAAACATGTGTTCTATGATTTGCTAGATTTGACATGATGTATAACATATCCACAATTCAACTCAATCGGACGAAGTATACGGAACTTTCATACAACGGGAAAACCCCCTTAATTACCCCCCAGGCAGTTTTTCGGAAAAACCAAAACCTTTCGCCCACCCTCCAGACCATACATGACAACATGCAAAAAACCGCAGGTCTCTAGCTCTTGTAGTTTCGGAGCCTTTGCGACTCGGACGGACGGACGGACGGACGGACGGACGGACATATCGGACACATAAGTGCATTTTTTTCAAAATTGATGAAAATGCACTAAAAATATATAAAAAGCAAAATAGGAGATTAAGCTACTGTCTTTCGTCGCATGCTGGCGCATGCGCTTATATTCGAATTATTTTCAAATCGCGAAGTTTTGGAATTTTCAAGTTTTTTGGCACCTATAGGCTCAATCGGATCTAAAATAAGGAGTTTTCATACAAACGTAAAACACCCCCCATTCCGCCCCAAGAAAAAGTGGGGGTCTAAGATTGTTAGCTTGCACCCCTACAGACCATACCCTACACGATGCAAAACTCGCAGCTCTCTAGCTCTTCTGGTTCTCGAGTTATAAAATTTCGGACAGACAGACAGACAGACAGACAGACCGACAGACAGATAGACAGACAGACAGATGGCAAAGCGGCCACAATAGTGCATTTTTTGCAAAATGCTGAAAATGCGCTAAAAATGGAAATAATCTCGTGCATTCGGAGATTTTAAATTTACACCCAATGATGATGGTTTTAACCGTTTCCGAAAAGAGTTTTTACAACACATATTTAAGAAAAATTGAAACATGTTCAAAGATTAGTCGGTAACCCTCTAGACCACACATGCAACGGGAAAAAGTCAGGCAGATAGACGGACGGATGTACGGACAAATCGGGCATTTATGTAAGTTTTTTCAATTTTGAAAATGGTTTAGAGTATTTTTTAAAATAAGAACATAAAACAGTGTGCCTAGGAAACGATTTGCAACTGTTACCTTATTCTTTTCAAAAATTTCCAATGAGCTTGGATAAGTATGCATCGTAGGTTTCATAAATAAAATACCAATATTCTAGTAAAGTGAAGTTACACTATCATGCCTCAAGGAATCAAGCATGTTTGGGCAGTCCCCTTCTTATGAATTCCCTAATTGAATGTACGTACCTCCGACTCGAGCGGAAAAGTCCAAAAGGAGACCAAATTAGCACTGTCGAACGTGTGCTACTTTCAAAAACCAACAATTGACACGTTTTCGAGAAAAATTAATTTGCAGAACCCTGGTGTCTCAATTTCGTGAGTTCTCCTTCGTAATGTGTGCTTAAAATTATTTTCGGTTTTTCTTATAACCCATAATTACTCGCATGTTTTACTGTCTGCACTCTGTTTGGGAACAAAAGATGATGAAAAGAAGAACTGAGGCCGAGTGAATGCGCTGAAAGAATAATGCTTTCAAATTACAAAGAACAACTCACCGCATCTACGAATTACGAATACCGAGCATGAAGTACGAACAATAAGTGAGTAAAATTACAGCTAAGCATGGCTTGAGCGCTGACTTGAGAGTAGTTTGAAAGCACAACAAGGGCAACTTTTTTAACGAGCTAAAAATTTTCCTCTTACAAAGTTAAATATGATTATGTTAACGAAAACATATTATCTTTCGGGCAGTGTTTCCCTAACGATCGCTCTGTCAACGGGGACTTTTTACTCATCACATGGCGTTGCAAACAGTATCTTACCATCTCAGTAAGAAACCCTTGAGTTAATCAATTAACTTTAACACAAGGATAACACATTCAACTTCATGTATATATATGTTTTACAACCAAAATAAATAAATTTTCCTTAATGCCAAAACAATCGTTGCTTATCGATGCTAATCTCTTCGCAGGACTTCCAACTAATAAAAAGATTTCCTGTAACCAGTTGAAGTGCAAGCAACTCTCCAATTGTTTACGAAGCATGAAAACAAAGTTGTCGAATTGCTTAAGTTATCTACAAAATTTTTTTTGAAGTCTCTCTGAACCACCGAAGACGATTCTTTGCTAACAAGTTGTAGTTTACAGAGGTAGTCAAAAATATGTTTTTCAGAGGCATTTCAATGTAAACAGGTAGAAAGGACCAAAATTTGGACAACATCGCTTGTTTATTATCATGAAAGAGGCGCCAGTCCTCTTCACTCTAAACTTATTTTGAGCAGTCACCGATGCATTGATGATAAAAATATGGAAGAAATTTTTGAAAATCCTTAGCAAGAAGAAGGGACATAAAATAGAAGGAAAAGTAATCTCGCTAAATAACTATATAACATACATGTAACACTCGAAAGAAAAATGTGCTTGCATGAAATCTGTCTACATATTTAACATCCAATTCACGTGGTCTTTTGAAATTTTTCAAGTACCAAAATTTTAAATATTAACTGACAAGGCGCCACTTTACTTTATTTTTCAATGCTATAAAAATTTTTAGTGACTAGCCACATTGTATGTGAAATAAATGTTCATTGCATATATGCTTATACTTATGAGGCAAACTGCCTGTACTAAAATCATTGCTAACTGTCATTCGTTAATTCGTATCTATTGATGAAATCATTTGAGAATCCCAGTTCCCATACATTAATTTGGCGGTAATTTTTTCCTTTGAACTCAAAATCAGCAACAAATCTTCCAATTAAATTGCAAGTTTTTATTCATTTTTAGTGCATTTTCAGCATTTTGAAAAAGTGCACTATTGTGGCCGCTTTGCCGTCTGTCTGTCTGAAATTTTATAACTCAAGAACCAGAAGAGCTAGAGAGCTGCGGGTTTTGCATCGTGTAGGACATGTTTTGTAGAGGTGCAGGCTAACAATTTTAGATCCCCACCCCCTCTTGAAATGGAATGGGGGGTGTTTTACGTTTGTATGAAAACTCCTTATATTACATCCGATTGAGCTGAAATTTTAGTATGTTGTAGTCTGTATCAAATCTAGCAAATCATAGTACCACATGTTTCCCCTATAATGTTCAGGGATGGAGCTAGGAGCCCTCAAAGTTTGGTGTTTTTTGAAATCTTTGAAAATGCACCCTTAAGCTTAATCTCCGATTTTGCTTTTTATGTATTTTTTATCAGCTCCTGGATCGCCGCAAAGCATCGGAAAGCCCCCAAAAGGGCTCAGGGAGCTTCAAAAAAGCTGTGAAAAGATGTGAAAACAACGCGGCCCCGAACGCGTTTGGAGGGAGGCCCATTTACAGTTCAAGAGACTGACTAAAATTTTTAGGTTGGGACTCTAAGTTAAAATCATGTTTTCTTTTACAATACAGAAGTTTTTTAAAGTATTGAATAAAGTTACATTCTAGTTCTCTATTAGGACTTAATGCAAATTTAACTAATATTATATCAATCATAATAAAATCAGTACAAAAGTTGTAGTTTTATTTTTCCCATCATATTCTAAGTTTTACTAACATCTAAGGATTTGGGCATTTTGAACCGAAACTCTCACTTCCACCGATGATTCGCGATTTTATTCTTTCCGTTTGAGACTGAGTTCTCATCACCACCAGCTAAGTCTTCATCCAGCAACAGCTCAAAATTACCTAATGCTTCAGGCGTGGGAATTTTGTTCCAGCGAACACTAAAATTGAAGGAAGAATTGAACTTAGTGGGCAATCAGATGAATGTTGATCAATTGTTTTAGAACTGCTAAAAATTCAGAAGCATTCCGTCCACATGTCTCGTTTTTAGTGCATTTTCATCAATTTTGAAAAAAATGCACTTATGTGTCCGATATGTCCGTCTGTCCGTCTGAGTCACAAAGGCTCCGAAACTACAAGAGCTAGAGACCTGCAGTTTTTTGCATGATGTCATGTATGGTCTGGAGGGTGGGCGAAACGATTTGGTTTTTCCGAAAAGCTGCCTGGGGGGTAATTGAGGGGGTTTTCACGTTGTATGAAAGTTCCATATACTTGGTCCGATTGAGCTGAATTTTGGATATGTTATACATCACGTCAAATCTAGCAAATCATAGAACACATGTTGGCCCCTATCACTTAAGGGAGTGGGGTGTGAGGCCTCCGAAGGAGGGAAAAATTTAGTTGCTCCGATTGAGCTGAAATTCAGAATGATCATGTAAAATCACAAAATTAGCAACTTTTGTTCGGGGTCATGGTCTCAAAAATGTAAAATAACGGACTCTGGGCGTCAATAAGTGGCCACCCAAGATTTTTCCTGGCGAACAGAAGGACAAAATTTCAAATTCAACCGATTGAGCTGATAGTATTAAATTCAGCAAAAAACAGTTCTACAGTAAGTCTCTATGACCTAAGAGTGTGGAGTTAAGGGCTCCCAAAGTTAGTATGAGGCAAAAATTTTTTAAATCCAATTGAGCTTAAACTTGGGTAATTGTTAGATGACATTAAATTTAGCATCTACATTAAGGCTCTATGATCTGTGGGATCAAAGTCAGGAGTCCTATAAGTTTCTGCAGTGACGGAATTCTGGACCAAATATATTCTCTTCAACCCAACTTTTGCGACAAAGCGAATTGAAAATGCACTCAAATGCGTTCTTCCCCGACTAAGCTTTAAACATGTTTTCTTTATCAACTCTACTGAAAAAATGCTTACTCTGGTACACCATCGGGAGGAAGCACAATTGATAGAATGTTATCAATGAGCTTGTACTTGAGAATCCTATCGTTGACGGTCGTGGAAGTCAGAGACGGTGAAGCATTTACTTCCACCAACCAGGGCTTAAGGGTGTTGTCCACGATAATGTCGTAACCGTAGCACTCGAAACAGTGTCTGTCGCTCGCCATCACCGGCTGCACGGCTCGTAAAGAGTGGACAATCAGCCAGGTAATGGAGTTGAAAAGCTTATTGGTAATCTCCTTCCCTCGAGTCCCTTCCAAGTACAGCCTTAGATTCTGGACACTCCACTTACCACCGTGCATATTGTTGTACTCGCCCTGAAATTCGTAGCAATTGAAGAATTTCTCACGAGGCTCACTTGGTTACTTACACCGTGTTTTTGAACGCTTACGTTCGTCAGATGCACGTACATGTTATCAAGCTCAGTGACACTAGTGTCGTACTTTACGGTACAGAATCGACAGAATCCCAGTTTAAACAAGTAGGCTTTAAGGGGGCGGAAAGAAGTCACCAAAACGTACAGCCTCAAGTCGAACTTCTTGCCACCAATCAGCAGAGGGTTGTCTATGTATCGCGAAATAACGTAGCTTTCTTTCCCGATCTGGGGGTGGAATGAAGTTTTGGCCTCACGGGACCATCTTTTGAGCTTTGAGAGCTTGTTTATGAGGAAAATTCCAGCGCCTTGGCTCTTTCCACAAGGCTTCATGATCCAAGTGCTCTGTGGATTTTTTCGGTACTCCTCAACGAACATATTGTAGTCTAGAAAGGAAATTAGTCACATATTACTTTCATCAGTTCTGTTTACTTCATGAAGAAAATCATGAGAGTTAGTCAAAAAATTATAATAAAATAATACTATTAAGACAATGAGAAATTTCAAAAAAGATCGAGGATTTAGGGTGAAGGACAAAATTGTTGTCCAAGGGTCCAAGCAAAAATAAAAGATTGTTCGATGATAATTCTATTGAAACTAGAATTTACTCTATAAGAGATTGAACTCTTGTAGACCTTATAAATTAAGAGATAAGTGACAGCTCTTTCTACTTGTCATAGGTCTTTGAAAACTTTCATTCAGATATAAGTTTAAAACGAACCGGATCTTCTGCTCTTAATACTACTCGTATGTTTGTTGCAAGATTTAAATTAATTTTGTGAGGAACGTTTGGCTTCTTAACATATTTGATGGTGATATTTTTAATTCCCTTAAAATCAGTTTTTGAAAGAAATTTCAAAAATGCTTCATATGACTTTTTGAAAAATTTTAGCTATCAATATTCATTTAATTGCTCTTCTTCAACTTCTCAACCTTCAATAGCTCACAGTCAACCTCAATTTGGTTATTTGGACCTTACAATTGAAAAATTAAATTAGCCATGAGGCCAAACCGGCCAAACCATCATGCTGATTTGAAAAAGTAAACTAAAAAGTAAATCCGAAATAAGAGTTTGAATCAAAATTCCATTTTTTTATCGATTTTTCAAAATCACGAAAAAAATTTGGTAACTTTTTCGGAGAAATAGTGCATTTGTCTCAATTGAATCAATCGTGCGTGCGTACCGGCAGGGAGAACAAATGTAACTGGAATGAAATCTAGGTGAAGGTACTTGTTGCCTGCTTGAGTGTCGCTCTTTTCGGCCAAGGCACTCCCATCTCTTTCCAGGTCTTTCCGGTATCTCTTTATGTTTTTCACCAGCAGGTCTTTGCGAGAAAGCTCATAATGGTTCGGAAAGTGGTTAATCATCCTGAAATGTATTATTGAGCTACCATGTTATTAACTTTGTTATGAGATCGACTCAAGACTTACTGGTTATCATGCATTCGATATCCCGAATCGACACTAAAAATATTACGACAGGTCTGAGTGCCGGCCCAGTAAAAGTTCCAGTCGTCGTCCGCCGACACTTGTGTCCAGCCCCGCTTTTCAAAATTATTTATCAAAACGGACTTGTCTAGGTCGGTACAAAAGCAAATTTTCATGCAGCCACCAGTAGGAATTCTGGAAGGCAATGGATTTTAGTCCAATTATGAACTTTCCTCCACCTGATGCTTACCTTCCATACATTGTGGCCAGATTGGCGTTCGTAGGTACGCGTTTCACTTCAGCCATAATTGCCAAAATCTGCAGTGAGCAGCGAAACTCTGGAGATTTTAAAATCGCAAATGATTTTTTCCAAACAAGAAACCCCTTGTAACTATGCGAACGTTGATTGATCAATAACAATCTGTTTCGATGGAAATAGACCATCTGTTGTGTAGACTTAATTTGAGCAACTACTTATGCTGTGTGGTCACTGGTGTGGCCACAGAGCTTAACATTTAATTATGGAAAAAAGGAATTTCAGACCACATGAATGCCATAGAAGATATAGAACTGACGATATCTTTAGTAGAGTCAACAGTAAAAAAATTTTGTTTGGAACATATTTTAAGGCAGCTATGGAAGACCTTCGATAGTGATGAAGAATGATCGAAATAGTAAAAATCAGAATCAAAACTTTCGAATTAGTATTTATTTATCATATGGAAGTCAATTCATAACAAAATAAACTAACATGTTTCTTTTGAACAACTTGATTCCTCGAGTATAATAGAATGGTCTTGGTGAGATTCCAAATAACTGGGGATAAGGAAACATTCTCATGATCTTTGTGTCCAAATTCTGTCCAATTGGATAAATGAAAAATTAGCCATGTCACGGGCTTGTGCCATTAGGATTTGGCTTTTGAGCCAACTTAGCTATAAATATGCCATTTAAGGCAGTTTTAGTCCATCTTATGTAGTGAGTATACGTAATCAACTAACTTTGAGTAAAGACAGAAGGTAATTTTGATTTTTATTTGTGTAAGTTCACCTTCATGATTGCTTCCTACAATGGGTTGAAGTAAAATATTTCACCCCTTGTCTATTTACCCAAAAAATTCAATGCTCCTTTATTGTTTCAAAAATACTCTCGAAATTTTCAAAGCGTCATTATGTCCATGGAAAGATTTTGAAATGGCTGCGCCTTATACATACAGACAGACTAGTGTTTGTCTCCAAAACTTCCACAGAAAAGGGAAGACAAGGATTAGAAGATGACAAGCGAGGTTTTGCGGAATATTTTATGGAACTCAGTTGGAGGGCATTTTTATTACTTTTCACAATTACCGATCAATTTAAAAGTCATTTTTCATCAAGTCACACGTGACTATCTCCCTACTCCCGCGTCTGCAGAAGCGGAGCAATAAAAATATTGAAAACAACTTGATACTTTGGCATAACAACAAATTCATTAGAGTGAGATGGCTCAGAGAGCATCCAATCGTCACTTTAAACGACGATAACATATCGTCATCCCAATTGATAGTTTCACCGTACCGTGCCGTCAATTGTTGTTGTAAAACGAACCCGATAATTGATTGTTGACTAGAAACGCCCAAGTAATCTGATTTTGCTTTATCGTTGCCTGCTAAGGAAATGCAAATACGGCTCACTAACAAAATTAGAACGTTTTTTAGCACCGAACGCTAATGAGAGAGGCAAGTAAAGAGTCATAAGCACTGTGAGGTCTCCAGGAGGGAATAGCAACGGAGCTGGCCTGCTACCCCGGTTGGCAGGGTCAGCTAATGAGGTTCTCGAGACTCTAATCGTTTGTTTGCTCAGAACACGCACTTCAATTTGAGCCAATTAAGCCACCAATTGAATATGCAAGAGGAACGCGACCAGATGAAATCGAAATTGAAGCGTGTCTACTTACAATGCGGTTCTCAATTGAATTCAGAGAAGGAATTTTCCAGTCATCTGCGGCCGGCTCTAATGGCAATGCACGTGATGCAGGCGTGTGCTCTGACGACTCCATTAATTGCTATCCAATTCTTGCTTGATGGAAGTCACTTTCATCTCCAAAGCGCCTGGGTTCCCGAACCCCGTAGTTGTGCCGAGAGCACCCATTTTCCGCACTCAGCCCTCTTCTCTCGGCTCTCCCATTCTCTTCTCTCTCTGTTTTCCTTCCTCGCGAATCGACTCGCGCTTTTGTTATCAACGCGAGGAACACGCGAATATGCACGCCGTACTCACACACGACTTTGTTGGCGATCGCCGATTTAAATCGTCTTCCCATTCAGCTGATGGATCAGTCGTGAAGTAACCGGCAAATCAATTACACCTCTCTGAAATTCAAGAGGCGATTTCGTGAAAGTTCTTTTTTGTTTGCAACCTTCCTAGTTTCTGAATTTAGGTTTTTTTGCAAAAAAGAAAAGAACCTCAACTAAGTTTCAATTTGATTCAAAGCTGAGCTCCCAGAGGCAGCTACACTGTGCCTTATCAAGACTTTTGAGTAAATCTGAGCAAAGTGCCAAGTTCTGAGGCTTAGCAACTGGCAAAGCTGATCAAACAAAAGTACAGAGACGGACCTGTCCGCGTTGAGTGTGAAATTGGGTCACAACCTCATAGAAAACGATAAAATTCGTATTTCCATTATCTCTCCAATAAATACGACCTAAACCTGTTCAATACTGATTCAATGAGCAGAGACGACGACGATCAGCCTGCTACACTCACTCAACGACTATTGTCTACGACGAGCCTCGAGGTGGATAACAGACTGCTGCAGCGAAAAGCAAAGCCCAGTTTTCGTCCCATTTTAGGCAGCTGCAACTCGGCCTTAGCCTTCTGCTGATTTTTATTGGCCACGAGTGAGGCCAAGTTTGTGAAATTCGCTACGTTCTGTGATATCTCAAGACTCTCCGTCACTTCCACTACATTTGACTGTGTTGTATTTTGTACAAACAAGTGAAGGAAATTTAAAACAACATTTTGCTGCTAAAAGAGACGTGTGAGAGACGATCGTATTTGAGGCTGAAAGTGACGAAAGTTCAAGTAAACAGTTCTACGTGACTCGAGGGCGATAACTTCCCCCGAAATGGCTCGGTAAGTTCACTTTCCCACAAGTTTCCCTCATTGACGCGTGGCAATGTGGTTGGCTACCTTCATTCACAGCTCCCCAAGGCCTCGGCTTTGCACGAAATGGCATTGTTTTAAATCCGCAAATCCTTTTGATATGATTAGTGATTGCGAATATTTTGAACCAAGGAGTCAGATAAGCTTGCGATTTGGGCTCTTTTATTTACGAAAGTGACGTGCATGTCAGAGTCACAAGGCTCCTCTCGCTTTTTCTATTGAAGAATTCCAAGCACGCGGTGGAAAGTGGACCTGGTGTTGTCAATATTGGGCTCAATATAAGTACCTAGCTATCTCGGTATCGAAAACGATTTATTAATTTATTATTGCACACGTTACATATTGGGTGCAAATAGAACTCGACTCGGTGCCGAATGGCAGGTAAACTTGTTTTTATCAGAGATGATTCGACGATGACTAACGAGGTGAGTTTGGGGCAGCGAACGAGGAAAACAATACCCCGAAGTGCGATAACGCGACTCAGCAGTCTGCTGTCGTGTGTCTCGCTCAAAATGTAGAGACGATGCTCAATTTTTATCAGCGTACAAATATGGAGTGCGTGATTGACTATTGAAATTGAATGTAACGCATGTGAGTGATAACGACCTATAGTATTCCTTAAACAACTTCGTCAGGAACGTTTCCATGGTAACAGCAGATTAGGGCCACCATTCGCAGCTTTGCTACTCAGGTCATTGAGTCTTTCAGTTATCATAAGTTTTCTGAGGGATTTGATCAATTTCCAATCGACCTTGCAAGGCTGTACTGTTGACCTTTAACCCCCTCAACTTAGGTCTCTAATCAGCGTGACATCAATTACAGCTCAGATTTCAGCTCGTCAACAAGCACTTGTGATTAGGCGCTATCGACTGTTTGCGCAAGGCTCAGAGCTATGGAGCCTATTTATAAGACCCTATCTTGAAGCCACTCACATGATAGCCACACGTCCAACTTCCTCACAGTTCTAACGATCTGGTTTTTATTTTCAGTCAAGATCAGACACAAGCCTTAGTGAGTCATCAGTCGACCCCCTCGCCCAAAATAGTACAAACGTGCCCCAATGGCACGAGCACCGTCGCCACGGTCGAGAACGGGCACGCCAATGCAAAGGCCGAACGTGGCAAACCCTTCAGACAAATCGTCGCCGCCTTTATCGCGAACATCGGTACAATAAACACCGGCTTGATATTCGGCTTCAGCGCTGTAGCAGTACCTCAGCTCGAGGCACCGGACTCCGTGATTCAGATCGACGAGTACCAGGCTTCATGGGTCGGTAAGTAAAGCGAGCCAAAGAATTTTCTCACACCCATCAGCTGTGAAATCTCATTTTCCTGCAACCGACGCCGACGGTGTTTTCACAAGTCGAGTGCATACTGCGCATTTACTAACACAATTTGCCGTGTGCGGTCTTGTGGGTGAACACGAAGCCGGCACGTGAGCAAGCGGGCAGACGGGTTGAGCAGCTCAGTATGTAGTTTGATGAATCGAGATGGCGTAATGCCAACATAAGCGTGTTACATATCCGCAAACAGAGGTGGCACGGCTGGCGAAAAAAGTGTTGTTGTTTATTCCGGCGGAATTTTGCTGAATTTTAGCCCCCATGTTGATTGAGAAATTTCCCCCACAACTGAGAACTCGAAAAACATGTTTATAGAAGTTTTGAATTTAGTTTGGTTATTTTCCATTTCCCCACATTCGACCTCTCTTGGTCCCGTCCCTGTAATCGGAAGTTTCGAAGGACGTTAACTCAAGAATCAGCCAAGAAAGTTCGCACTCTGAATAGAAAAAAACCCCTAGCATACTGTAGTAGGGAGAGTTAAGACGGAGGATAACAGAAGCGCTTGATTCTGCCCCTTATATTACGAAGAGTCACGATTTTACGAGAAAAATTGTTTGATTTTTTGCTATGCTCGTTTTTCATCTCTAACTCACTTTCTCATCTCAAATCTCTTCTTTGAAAATTTGCATGTTTTTTATGCTTAGTCGATCACATGCTAGATTCTAGAGGGTCTTAAATATCCGGTTGTCTTTCAATCGTTTTATGCTCGAATAAAAGTTTTGTAGGAGTTTCAGAAGATTTTTATCTACCCAGAAAAAATTGAACCGTCCTTCATCGCTGGACCTTAATATTCCCTGAGTTTGTACGTGTTCTCTTTATCCTTCAGAATTGCTCATTGATTCACTCTACGTCGTCTCTCGTCTCGGTAAACGCACTCGCTCTTGTTTTTTTGCGTCGCTCGATTGTCTCTGAGTTGCCGCAAATGACGCGATGTAACTTCTTTGTGACGATTACTTGTTTTTACAAGCGACAGATGCGCTCGATGCACCCCGATATGAGCCCACAATATTCAGCAGAAGCGATCCCATCGATAAGATTCGTGTGGAACTACGCGTTTTTGCTCGAAGTCATTGACCCATGTTAAGATCTCTATTCATATTGCGCTAAAAATAGCGGAGGTGAGGGACTTGAGACGACTCTTGCTCACAAAATGACAAAATTTGCGTGACTTAAAGACGGCGGGATGGAAAAAATAGAGCACTGGGTCATTTCCCATTCGGGAACAATCTTGGCGGCCTTCACATAATTTTACGTCTTGTTGAGTTCGCGTGCATTGTTTTGCTCTTCTTAGAATCGTGGCGCTCAAAGGCGTTTCCGCCATGCTTTTCTGCACCTTCGTGATGCGTTTCGTCGTTGTTGGCACTCAGTTTAGTAAATAAGAGTTTGCAAAACAAATTTGCTCGCACTTTAACGCCACGCCGAATCGTGTTCTCTTTGTGACATTGTTTGACGCTTTTGCAACGAGCGAGAATACGCGGAAAGATTTTTTTGTCGCCCAGCTGTTGTTTTCTAGACCCAGGGGTTTTTTCCTCTGAATAATTATGAATTGAAAGGGCTTACGTTCCTGTTTCCTTCAGCTGAATAAATTGAGCAGAAAAGTGGCAAGATTGTAGTTTATGGCGCGTGTCATCGCCGACCGCACCGCCAATTCATTGTATTGATATTGGCAGCGATGATACGATAAATTTAAAAGGCGATTCTCTTAATTGAGATGCGCGACTATAGCGCATAACATTTTAATGCCGAATTATTCATATGCTGCGGTCACGAGGAGCGGAAATCAGCTGACTCGTCACTCGAGAGGCAGAAGATCGAGTTTTTAGCTTAGCAAGGCAAGGACGTCCAAACCGGCTGAAGTGATTAAGTTGATAACGCGACGTCATGTGCTTAGTTTGCTTTCTGCCGGCATGGTAACGTTCTTTCGGCTCCTCTGATTCCTAGCTAAGAACATTGATTTACCTAATATTGAATTGAATGTCCGCCATACAAACTTTGGGATCCTTTCTCCCTATTCCTTTAGCTGATAGGGGCATCCACATGCTCTATGATTTGCTAGGTTTTACACCCACTCCCCACATCATGCATGACATCATGCAAAAAACCGCGGGTCTATAGCTCTTGTAGTTTTGGAGCCTTTGTGACTCAGATAGATAGACGGAAATATCGGCCACATAAGTGACTTTTTTCAAAATGTGTAAAAGCCCTAAAAATATAAATGCGGTGAAAACGCGTATTGAAAAACATATTTAAAGCTTAGTTGGGGACGAACGCATTTGAGTGCATTTTCAATTCGCTTTGTTGCAAAAGTTGGGTTGAAGAGAAAATATTTTGTCCCAAATTCCGTAACTGCAGAAACTTATTGGACCCCTGACTTTGATCCCACAGGTCAAAGAGCCTTAATGCGGGCGGATATTTAGCTAAATTTAATGTTATCTAACATTTGCCCAAGTTTAAGCTCAATTGGAGTTAGAAAATTTTCACCTCATACTAACTTTGGGAGGCCTTAGCACCACACCCTTAGGTCATAGAGACTTACTGTGGAACTGTTTTTTGCTGGATTTGATACCATCTAACAGGTGCCAAAGTTTCAGCTCAATCGGTTGAATTTGACATTTTGGCCTACTGTTCATCAGGGGAAATCTTGGGTGGCCACTTATGGACCCCGAAGGTCAATCATTTTACATTTTTGAGACCATGACTCGAAACAAAAGTTGCCTATTTTGTCATTTTACATGACCAATCGGAATTTCAGCTCAATCGGAGAAACTAAATTTTTCCCCCCTTCGGAGGCCTCTCACCCCACCCCTTTAAGTGATAGGGGCCAACATATGTTCTATGATTTACTAGATTTGACATGATGTATAACATATCCAAAATTCAGCTCAATCGGACGAAGTATATGGAACTTTCATACAACGGGAAAACCCCCTTAATTACCCCCCAGGCAGCTTTTCGGAAAAACCAAATCATTGGGGCCACCCTCCAGATCACACATGACAACATGCAAATAACCGCAGGTCTCTAGCTTTTGTAGTTTCGGAGCCTTTGCGACTCGGATAGACGGACGGACGGACGGACGGACATATCGGACACATAAGTGCATTTTTTTCAAAATTGATGAAAATGCACTAAAAATGCAAATTTTCAGAATTGCTATCGCTGGGGTCACAATGTCAAACTTGTGGAGCATCTTGAAACATCCGTTTTTATGAATTCGATCCATATGGCAGAAGTGCACCGAGTCGCAGAGGTTGAAATACTCCAAGTCACGCCTGAAAACTGCGGAACAAGCCCGTTCAAGATCGTAATCGGAGTTAATTGAAGTGCACACAAACAGACCTGAAGTCATGTGACTTCGGATCGCCATGTGTGCTGCGAACGAGTAAGAGCTAGCAGACAATGCAGCTCAAAATCATCGGCAGCCTCGAGAAGCGGCCGGCTATCAATACCAAGAGCCATGAAGAATTTAATTCCCCCTTATCAGGAGCGGTTAATTTGGTCGCGATTCATCACAAGTTCAATTGACGATTATCGCATAACTCTCAGTTTTGTTTATATTTTTTTGCCTCGCCAATCGTATTTCGAGTACTTTTAGGGAGCACAGAGATAAGATGTTTGCGTATTTTTAAGCAGAACCGCTGATAAGCCTATGTGTTGTTTTGAGCCCGGCTTACCAATAAACAGGCGGCCGCTCACGTGCTGTGATGGGTGATACTCTCTCAACTCGCCCATCCGCGTGGAGATTTGCAATGGCATATCACTGTAATTTTTGAAAACACCGTCAGCGGATGGAGCATGTGACTAGGCGATAATGTCTCGCTCATTGACCTACTGGGTGTGTAGAGATTGGAACTGACCACGGATACGAACCGCACAAGGGCGGATAGCGACCTTGCTCTGGATTGCAATCTTGTAAGAATCCCTTGTAGAGTTGCTATCGATTATTATTGTTCCGATTATGGCAATATCAAGGCTCCAGTCAATCCAGAGAAGTGCCTAAGTCATTTTCTGTCACCTAAATTTGGGGTTATTGAGGACTTTAGAAGGAAGTTCATTGAAAAATGTGTGTTCCCGATATTGCCACGACGCCACGCCACGGCCCTGAAACCACCCAACGACCGCGTGATAGGCGTCGGCCAGCAATTACGACAATTACGAGTATCTTGAGTCCATAAACATTGCCGTCAATTTCCGTCTTGTGCACTTTATCTTGCACTCACACTGGAAATGTGAACGTCCTACAATCATAAATTTCTCTCCTCAGCATCGCTGTCTTCGGCCGCCACCCCCATCGGTTGCATTTTATCGGGCTACGTGATGGACGCTATCGGACGCAAGAAGACCTTGATAATGACCGAAGTTCCCCTGATAATCGGATGGCTGCTCATCACCTTTGCCACCAACATTGAGATGATCTACCTCGGCAGAATACTCTGTGGACTGGGAAGTGGCATGGTAGGAGCACCGGTAAGTCACTTACGAGGCTTGTGGAACAACACGTCTTCATTAGTACCGTTTTAGGCTCGTGTGTACGTATCAGAGTGCACGCAACCCCATCTCCGAGGCATGCTGACGGCCCTCGCTAGTATAGGAATCAGCTTGGGAGTGCTGCTGCAGTACACTGTGGGGGCGTTCACGACCTGGCAGGTGGTGGCAGGAATATCCGCTGTCGTCCCTGCCCTCGCTCTGGTCCTCATGATCCCCATGCCCGAGACTCCCAACTTCCTCGTGAGTCGAAGCAAGCCCGAGAAAGCGGTTAAGAGTCTCGCCAAGCTCCGCGGATCGAGCTACAACCTGCAGAAGGAGGTGGACCAGCTCCAGCAGTTTGCGAACAAGAACAACTGTCAGCACAAGCTGAGCTTTCGCGAAACTCTGGACGCCCTTCTGAGTCCCTCAGCCCTTAAACCTTTCGGTATTTTGTTCCTCTACTTTATGATCTACCAATTCTCGGGTGTCAACACGATCACCTTCTACGCCGTCGAGATTTTCCGTGATACTGGAACCACGTGGGACAAAAACACCTGCACCATCGTTCTTGGAGTCGTCCGTCTTGTTTTTACCATGGTGGGGGCTGCTGCTATGCGAAACGTGGGTCGCCGTCCACTTTCCTTCATCTCGTTCATAGGATGCGGCGTCACGATGGTCGCTCTAGGGGTGTACTTGAAGTACAAGCAGATGTGGGACTTGGCCGAGGAGGAGCCCCAGATGACCTGGCTACCGGCACTCTGCATATTTGCCTTCCAGATGGCATGCAGTATCGGCTTCCTCGTTGTACCATGGGCCATGATCGGCGAGCTATACCCGATGAAGGTGAGTTTCACACAAACAGACTTGAAAATCAGGAGCTGCTGGAATAAAAATGTTTACTCCTCATCCCAAGTAAACTCTCTTGATTAGAGTTAGAGAGGTTTAATAATTATCTGCTCTAGAAGTCAAATTGTAACACCTCTTTCTAAAAGTGACTTTTTCGAGAGCTTTTATTAACTTGTACATACCTGACACCCAAAAATGCCCCATCAAATGGTAAAACTCTACATTCTCACAAATTCGGCTATCCAACAGGTACGAGGCATTATCGGTGGACTTACGACCTGCTCGGCGCACATGTGTGTCTTCATCGTGGTCAAAACGTACCCCTTCTTGTCCCACCTGCTGGAAAAACACGGCTGCTTCATCATGTACGGCTGCATTTCACTCTTCGGTAAGTACTTGCACGCGCACTGAGCTGTCCTTGACCTTCGTGGGCCGTGGCTTACTTTGTTTGTTTGCAGGTACCGTGTTTTTCTACTTCTTCCTACCGGAAACCAAGGGCAAGTCGCTGCAGGAAATCGAAGATTACTTTTCCGGTCGCATATCGTCGGAGGCTTTCAAAAACAAGAGTAAGGCTGGCGTGGCTGGCGCCCCCGCTATCAGCAATCTGATGGACACCAAGCCCACTCTTGTGGTGGAAAAGGACAAGCTACTCCCTTAGACATGTTTGGGCGTAATTTTAGTTCACTTCGTGACAGTATACAAGTATTACTCAATGGTCTATATGACTCTGACTTTATGCAACGAACGCATGTATGAAACTGATATTGGAAGAAAGCTTGGATTCTAGAATCAAGAGTTACCCAAGTAGGATATTTAATATTTACGAATACGGATAGGCTAAGGTACCATAAGGGAAAACTGTAAAGAGACAAATGGTAAGAGGCCAGTGACTTGTAGATGTCAGACAACGTTATGAAACAAAAGTTCAGTGATGATATTGCCTTATTGTTGATAGCGAGTAGGTAATTAAACCATAAACATACAATTAGGAGATAAGATAAGAGCTGTTAAATAGTTAAACAAATTAGATTTTACGAAATAAAAATCTTCGAAAATATCAAATTTTTTACTGATTTCTAGGTAAGTAGGTATCCAAATAAGTGATGTAGCTAACATGTGCGATACCTTAAAACTCACTCTGATCATTCACACCTTTTAAATTTAGCATAATACATACATAGCTGAAGCAAGCGCCCCAGTACCCCAGAGTTCAAGCTTATGTAATCGTAATGACGCTGCAAAAAGCATCCAGGAGCTGTAATAGCTACCCTCCAGGAAGAAAATTTATTTCCCTCAGTTTAAAAACTTTCACAAGGTAGGAGGGAGGGGCATAAATCAAACTACTAGAAGAATTACCGGCCTTGAACTCGTCGCCAATTTCATCACATTGGCCATGATTTTCCTGTCAAACTTTGAATATTTTTTCTCTGGAACCGGGGCTCTTTTCGGGCTCATTGTGGCCGCATTGTCATTAATTTAGGCTTTCCAGATGGAAATTTCATTCCTTTTGCATATTTTTAGTGTTTTTCGGATATTAAAATATATTTTGATGAACAACATGTAGGGGTTTTGAAAACATAATCGTGCTTCAAAAATATGTGACGAATATTCATGTAAATCTCAGAATTTCGAAATGTAAGCCGTAAGGTTCAAATAAGCCGCACCTATAGGTATGTACTTAAGGACTTACATTTGGCGTATCCTGATAAAAATTTCCCGATATTGAGCCCAAAAAGGCTTCGGCTCCGTAGGATAAATGTCATTAATCCCGCAATTCAGAAAAGTTTCACTGAAAAGTCATAGCCTGCAAAGGGATGGAAATGGCGTCGGATTTTTAGTGCATTTTCATCAATTTTGAAAAAAATGCACTTATGTGTCCGATATGTCCGTCCGTCCGTCCGTCCGTCCGTCCGTCCGTCCGTCCGTCCGTCTGAGTCGCAAAGGCTCCGAAACTACAAGAGCTAGAGACCTGCGGTTTTTTGCATGTTGTCATGTATGGTCTGGAGGGTGGGCGAAACGATTTGGTTTTTCCGAAAAACTGCCTGGGGGGTAGTTAAGGGGGTTTTCCTGTTGTATGAAAGTTCCATATACTTCGTCTGATTGAGCTGAATTTTGGATATGTTATATATCGGGTCAAATCTAGCAAATCATAGAACACATGTTTGACCCTATCACTTAAGGGGGTGGGGTGAGAAGCCTCCGAAGGGGGGAAAAATTTAGTTGCTCCGATCGAGCTGAAATTCAGAATGGTCATGTAAAATGACAAAATAAGCAACTTTTGTTTCGGGTCATGGTCTCAAAAATGTAAAACAACGGACTCTGGGGGTCAATAAGTGGCCACCCAAGACTTCCCTTGGCGAACAGTAGGGCAAAATTTCAAATTCAACCGATTGAGCTGAAACTTTGGCAACTGTTAGATGGCATTATATCCAGCAAAAAACAGTTCTACAGTAAGCCTCTATAACCTAAGGGTGAGGAGCTGTGAGCTCGCAAAGTTAGTACGAGGCGAAAATTTGTCATCTCCAATTTAGCTGAAACTTGGGCAAATGTTGGATAACATTAAATTTGGCAAAATATCCTTCTACATTAAGGCTCTATGGCCTTGAGGATCAAAGTCAGGAGTCCAATAAGTTTCTGCAGTGACGGAATTGGGAATAAAATATTTTCACTTCGATCCAACTTTTGCAACAATGCGAATTGAAAATGCACTCAAATGCGTTCGTCCCCGACTAAGCTTTAAACATGTTTTGGTTAGTCTTCTAGTAGTATATTTTATGGGAAGGACGCTGAGAGAGAGAGAGGGGCGAGGGGAAGGTGTGGGTTCAGTAAGACTACATAGATTTTATTGAGAATTGCGCAGTTAAGTTAATTTGTTTTAAAGTAATCGTTGCGTTAATCCGGCCTTTGAAGTCGGTGGTTTTAAATTTTTTCATGTGTATTTGTTCTAAGGACTCTGGAGTAACAACTATGTTTTTACAGACAGCTTTCCTAGGTAAAGTGTTACCAAGGCTTGTTTGTTAGACTTAACGACTTTTATAAAAGTTTTTGCTGTTTTGAAATATTTCGAACTCAACGGACAAAACTTTGAAATATTGTTTTGAAATAATTCACCCAAGAAAGTTTTATGAACGACCCCAACCTCAGCTTGAGAACAATAACAAAGATAGGATTCAACGTGAACACAAAAATTGTTCCCTTTTATTGAAAATTCTTGCTTTTTCATCAGACCCTAACAACAACCAAGCCTATTCTACATAGTTAACTATTGAAGCACCTGAAACCTTGAAGAAAAACTGTCGTTTATCAGAGAGATAGCTGTTTAGAAACTACACGTGCGATGTCGGCCGACAAGAAGAAAATTAAACACTTGATAGTGGACACTACTGCCTTCCTCAAGAATGCACAGCTCCAAGATGTGGCTGAGAACATGATCACGTGCCAGGCCGTCGTAGACGAGGTGAAAAACAACAAGCAGCTCGCTCGACTGGTAGTTCTGCCGTACAACCTCACACTCAGGCAGCCCTTTCCGGAAAACCTCCGCCACGTTACAGAGTTTGCAAAGAAAACCGGAGACTATGCGACCTTGTCCCTCACGGACTTGACAGTGATTGCGTTGGCGTACGAAATTGAAAAGGCGGAAAACGGGAGTGAGAACCTGAAAACAGAACCGAGCGTGGCTCGGACGGTGTACTCAAAGTCCAAGCCCAAAACCGACGAAATGGAGAGCAAGTTCGCACCACCAGGATTCTTCCTGCCGAAAGACGGCCAGGAAGACATCAAGGAAGAGTCAGGGATCGAAACAGACGAGGAGCTGCTGAAGAAAATCGAGGCTTTGACCTGCGAAGAGCCAGAAAGCGCTGACGTATTGGTGAAAGTCGACGGGATTGAGGACGAGGAAGAAGAAGATCTAGAAGAAGAGGACTCGGGAGAAGGTTCCGAGGGGGACGATGACGATTCTGGCTGGATCACCCCGTCCAACATCAAGACAGTGAAGGCCAACTTCACCGGGGAGTCCTACGACGAAACCGTTCCCTCAGTCGCCTGCATGACGTCCGATTTTGCCATGCAGAACGTCTTGAAGCAGCTTGGACTGCACGTCAGCGCCTCAGACGGTCGGGTAAGGGTTTGGCGAGACGATTTTCCTACTCGAATGTAACGATTCAGGTTTTTAGGTAATCAAACACACTCGGACCTTCATTTTGAGGTGCTATACTTGCTTCAAGACCACTTCAGACGTCACCAAGATCTTCTGCCCGCGATGTGGCAACAAAACGCTCAAGAGAGTCGCCGTAAGCGTCGACCAGAGTGGCAACCAAGTGGTCAGTAGTTTTTTCAAATCTATTCGAGAAAAACTTGCTTCAAATAGGATTTAAATTCTAGATTCACATCAACACTCGCAAGCCGCTGTCTGCCAAGTTCAAGAACCAGTCGCTACCTGCGCCCAAAGGTGGCAAGCACGCTTGCAACCCCATTCTGTTCGAGGACCAGCCGATTCCCCAGCAGCGGCTCTCCAAGAAGGCCATGGCCAAGACCGCCGCTCTGGACGACGACTATATTGCTGGCTACTCTCCGTTCGTGCTCCGAGACACAGACTCCCGTTCGGCCATGCTCCGGAACACCAACAACATTAAGCAGTGGATGAGCAACTACGAGTACGACAACCACCGCCGCGGCTACAAAAAAAATAAGTAAATACGAGCACATTCGCGATTTATTCTGTAAAAAGTTGAAATAAATGAAGGTTCTTAGAAGGTCTTTCGGTAGATTCCGTCGATCAGCTCGAACGACTCCGCGTACTGGGTTCCGTAATCCTTGGCGTGAGCGTGCCAGTTCTCCCGGATGAGCTTCCAGCGCACCATGTGGCGTCTCATGAGGTCCTCTTTGGGCACCAGCGGGCAGTCGAGTTTCTGAAAGAGATGTGTGAGTCTTCAGCTGTCGCCAGTTGCAGTCAACTTACGTATCTGAGGTTGATTTTCGACTTGTCCAAGTCCTTTTGGAACTCCATCAGCTCCGGAATCTTGCTGATAGACAAGTCGTTGACGGGCGGCAGGAACTTGATTTCGGCTACGATTCCATTTCGGACCATGGAGAAGATCTCGGGCACAGAACGGCGCTCGTGGAACTCCTCCTCTTCGTTCTTCTTGCCCTTCTTTACTTTGGCTCGCGGCGCATTCCTCATCCAGTCTCGGCAGATAGAGTATAGGGGAGTGTCAATGTTGAATTTGGACAAGTTGACGCTTCGGTCAAACAGCTTCATGACAAAACTGGCGCGAATCTCCTTCTTAGAGCTCGCACTGGGAGTGACTTTGACCTTTTCCGGAGCTTTTGTAGCCTTTACGGGCTGCTCCGGCTCGTCATTGTCCTCCTCCTCGGATTCGTCGTCTTTTTGGTTGCTAGGAGTCGGTTTCGTGGGCTTCGTCTCTAGCTTTTGACGTTTGCGACGGGTTTCCACAGAAGCATCAGCGCTCTCCTCGTCTGAGTTTTCTTCTTGCTTTACCTCTCGAAGAAGTCGGCGCGTTTTCGTCTTTTGAGTCGACATTTTCGACGAGAATTTGTAGATTAAGCTAGCAACGACGCTTACAATTCGGTTTGTTTATATATTTGAAGCTTGTCGAAGGTTTAACATTTTTCCACTAGGGGCGCTAGTTACCTATTGTTAATTTGACGGTTACGGCTCAAGATGGGTCACATTAGGATTTTCAGGACCTGCGTGACCTTTGCCTCACAGTACAATCTAATCATCAAGTCAAGAATACTCAAAATTACCTGATTGAAATCATGTTAAGTCCTTGCGGGTGCCAGGAGGTCACAATTAGAGTCCGATCCATAAAAACTTAAATCGTCAATGCGGCAGTAAAGCTCTCGATCGAAAGTTTTATTAAATAATACATTTTCAAGTCTTGTAAACTTTTCTATTTACCAATGAGAAGGTGAACAGCTAGCATATCAAACGGCATTTATTTATTCAGCTCTTGAATCTTTGATTAATATCGTTATTTTAACTAATTTTAAGGACTTTATATACATACGTATCGAAAACCTTTAAGTGATACATATCATACATATTCTTAAGCTTATCATTAATTATTTACGTCATATAACTTAAAAATTTAGTCAGCAAAGGTCGGCTAATTCTTAACTATTGAACATAGAAGGGGCCTTCTCTACCAGAAATAAAGTGGTTACAATTGAATCTCTGGACCGAGTAAAATCAATCAAATTCGTTAATGTATTGCATCACAGTCTAACAATTTACTGCAGGAGGCGTAATGGGAGTCGTCGACACGCTGTCCGCGAACAAGATATCAGCGCGGCTCTTTATCAGGTAAACGAGAACTAGAGATATGAGGAAAACTACTATGCCAACTGCTAACGTTAAGGCATTGTGGGCTCTTGAGGGCTGCAAGAATATTCGCGCGGAGATTTCCGACCACGTGGACTCCGTCCAAGTCGAGTACTTGTTGCTGCTCCAGTCGTAGTCTGAAAAGAACTAGGATTAGGAAAGGTCAAGCTAAAGCCAGTTCACTTACTTTCTTCCAAGAACGCAGGGCTCAAGGCCGCCGAGAAGTTATGGGTGGTCAGTCGGCACTCGCCCAGGAGGTTAACGCCGTTGTACCACTGATATGGAAGACGCTGACATTCCTCCCTATTCCTGTTGACTTTTTTGCCCAAAACAAAGCCAACGGCCTGATATGTCCAGATGTAAGCCTGAGCTCCGGTGTTGACGCCTATGTACCGTCCCGGGGGTTTGTCACTCAGATGAAGACCGCCCTGGTCCACGATGGCGTTGAAGAAGGTGCAGTTGCTGGACACGAGAAAGCAGAACATGAACTCGTCCACGAGCGCCACGTTCACCCCAAGCTGCTCTGTGTAGTTCTTGCCGGTCAGAAGCTCGTACAGAGTGGCGCCCAGAACCGTCGCGAGGTTCCGTATTTTGAGCTGGATGTTGTCGCTGGCAGCCGAGATGGGCTCCAGCTCAGTGAAGTCCTTCGAAGTGTTTAAGTACCTGAACTGTACATTCGCTTCGTCGTCATAGATGGAGTGGAAGAATCTGTTGCTTGGCGACGAAGTGAGAGTCACGGCTGGGAAGGAACCGTTCTCGCGCCAGAAGGACTGGGCAGAGAAAGGGGGAAAATTCTTGCTCTCTTTCACTCTTTCTGCGGTGATCCCAGCTTTCAGCGACGTGCTGGCGGTGTTCAATGTGTCCACAAGCTTCGAGGCGAGGTCAAAGTCTTCCACTGCGTAGGCTTTGATGTTCTGCAGGTCGTCAAATGTGCCCAGATCCACCATGAGCTCTATGTTTTCGGGAGTCACGACGTTCCTAAGAGTGCTGGGGTCCGGAAAGAGGTTGTTGGTCATGTCATACACGAACCTCTGGGACCCGATGAAGTCCAGCGACTCCCCGTTGAAAAAAGCAAACAGCACATTCCGCTTTGGACTTTCTGGGATCGCGTCTGGAAGGACCTTCTTGAGAAACTGGGCGACTGCGATCAGCACGGTGAACGGCACGAGACTGTCCATGGCTCCCAGGTAGTGATTATCGAACATAGTGACCGTGTCGATGCGAGAGGTCACGAGAATGAACTTTTCCGAGGGGTCGGTTTTTCTATCCTCGGCTTCTGGCCGCTCAAAGAGAGTCCCGAACACGTTCTTCCCCTGCAAGCCATCGCAGTAGCGTGTGTTGGCGATGGTCATGGAGTTCTGACCCCGAGAGAGACAGACCTTCGAGTTACCGGCAGCAGACATCAGGGTCTTAATCTGCACGCTGCAGAGAGCTCTAGTCGCCTGGTTCGGCAAGTCAAAGCTGTTGTATTTATCGAAGCAGTTTATCAGCTTTGTGACTTCCTTCTCCTCATTCACGTAAAATATCGGGAACGGAAAGTCCTCGTTCATCAGGTTGCTGCCGAAGGGGTTCCAGGTGGTTTCGTTGCGAGCAGAACAAGACTCGGTTGATTGTAAGCTGCTGAACTCGTTGGGGCACTGCGATTCTTGCGAGAAGAAGCTGAGACCTGTCCGCTGATTGATCAGGAGAATCCCACTCACGACTCCTTCGAGACCCTTCTGCTTCAGCTGCATCACCACTTGTCGAGTAAACAGCGTGGGTGGAAGGACTGCTACGTAAGGCGCTGCTGGCGGGCTAGAGAGCAGAAAGTCTAGATCTTCCACTGACTTCAGCAGGTGCAGAACTCCCACAGAACCTCGGAAGGTTGCTAGAATCAGAACGAGACAAACAGATGAGTCATTCTGGTCCTAATTTGTGCACATTTTTGTACTTACATGAGCATCCAGTGGTGTGAGTCCCATTCAGACGACGAAAGCAAGCTGCACCTTCCAGATTGTCGTACATCAGATTCTTAAGTCGTTCACAATCAGCTGCGAAAGGAAAATTTTTGTGCTTCAATTAGCGAATTTTTACAGCTCTAGCACTTACCTAAGCCCAAGTAAAGCCATATTAGAAGAAAACTAGCTACTGTTCGATCTCGACTCATGTTGGGGCTCTCTCCAAGTGATCAGTTTCGTTTGAAGAATAGAAAACACGATTTAAAAAGGTTTATTTGCCGATAAGAATTTCGCTTGTGAGATCTTTCTTTTCTTTTTTTCAAGCTTTTAATTTCGGTTCCCAAAGCCGTCTCGAGTTCGATTTGGGTTGTAAACAAAACTGGATTTGACATTTCCGTTGCAGTATTCATCCTTGCCATGTGGATGAACGATCTCTGAAGTTTGAATTGGCTGAAATAAAAAATTATTGAAATGTTGGAGAATCGATAGTTTTTCTACATAAAAATTTCTCAATTTTTCAAGTTCTGGAATGCCTTTTGAAAGTTTTTGTTTTTCAATTGAAAGGTTTGAAATTCATCTAAATAAGTTGATTTTTTTTATTTATCATTGAAAAGTTAGCAATTGACATTAACAGTTCACTTTTTTAATCAATTTTTTATAACGTTAAAACTGAAATTTGAGCCCCCTTGATCTCGAGAAAAAACGAAAGTAAATAACATAAAAATAACACTTACATGTTTGGTTTGATAATTTATTACTTAAGTAAGGATTGAAGCTTCTTGTAACCTGCAGTTTCATTTTTGAAACCGTAACTAACACGATACCAATATAATGGAGAAAAAGTGTAGAAGTTATACAACCAAGTAAGCTTGGAATTATCTGTCAAATTATTATTATACCTAAAAATGAGTTCTAAGGAAACTCACTTCATATAAAACCCTGAAACAAGTAAGACATACTGCGTTTAACTCTTCAATAAAAAGATAATTTTTATTTAAACCCTCTAAATTATAAGGTATATGTTTGTATATGATCGAATTTGAGAAGTTAAATAACGGCGGGAACAGTAAAAAGGACCAAAATAAATCAATCATTATATGTGCCGAAATTTTGCGTGAGTAAAGTCCAATAAGTCATACGGAAAGTCCTATATTTGGTGTCCAATGCGTTACCGGAAGCCGCCTCCTTTAAACAGAATGGAATTTTAAAGTCAGTGTAGACTTGAAATTTCCCAGAAACTTTTTTGTCGCCGTAAAATCCCAGTTTATCCACGGCCGCTCCAGTGCATTTTCCTGCTGTAAGCTCTCTGAAATCATCGCACCTCACCCCCTTAAAGTCACAACCGGATTTGAGTGAATATATGAAATACTCAATCGACCTGTAATGAGGGCAGATTGCGACATCAGCTAAACCACATCCTGGTTGACTAGGTCCGCCTGCGTTGCAAATGAAAGATTGGAAGCCAACCTGTTGGAAGACGAAAGCTCCTATTACTCCAGCGTTAGAGACAATAGTTTGAACGTATCTCGCGGATTGCGGGTTGAGATTCGTGCTATTCGAGTTCCAGCGCGTCTGCCATCCTGGCCCTGGCTGATCACATCCAATGATCGTGTCGATTATTATGTTGTAGGTTTCCTGCAATGAGTTTCCAATGATTCCAGCAATATGAGCTCCCAGACTGTGACCGACGATTGAGATGTTTGAGGGGTCTTTTCCCAAGTCTATAGTGGCCTTGACAAATCTGAAGCCCACTCTGGCCCACTCTACT
The DNA here is from genome assembly GCA_963930915.1 of Forcipomyia taiwana. NCBI lineage: Eukaryota > Metazoa > Arthropoda > Insecta > Diptera > Ceratopogonidae > Forcipomyia > Forcipomyia taiwana. The sequence continues at coordinate 976,551 of CAWVOI010000079.1, read as the reverse complement.
GTGAAGCTTTCGGGTTCTGCGACGGTGAGGAGTTCCGTTTGTGATAGTGGTGACCAATCAATAATACAGATGCTGCCGTTGGGTTCCCGTTCTAGAAAATCTGGAAGTAAACATTTCAATTATAAAACTCTTCAAATTTAAGTAATCACTAGCTTGATCCACTTACTTTGTATCAAGGAGCCGAAGTAAAAGGAGTCTTTGCTATCAGTCCATCCATGAATAGCGATCAAGAGCCGCGAACCCGTGCTTAAATTGATAACGTTTCTTATACTGTTTACTGAAACAGATGTGAGGGAAGTAGTCCTGTTGCGGCAGTGGATGGTTATCGAGGCTTCTTTAGTTTGGTCACTGGCATAGATTCCAAGTTTCAAATAGTAAAGGAAGGAGTTCACACTAGCTTTAAGAATAATGTTAACATAATCAGTCAAGGTACGACCTCCTATCCGTAAAACTTTGGAACCTCGTGCCACAGCAAAAAGATCTCGAACCAGAGTTGCCAGGGTATCAAAAATAGACAGGTTTTTTTCAATAGCTGTGGTTGGTGCGAGAGTTTGTGACAAGCTTCTTGAGAACCCTACGAGTACAACAACTGTAACGAACGCCGAAGCTGACATGCTTAAGCCAGAATAAAAATCACACTGATCTCCGAATTAAAATCACTGTTGTTCAATTTCGTAGCCTTAACTTAGTACGTTTATTGTTGAGATGTGAATTCAACGGCCATTTCAAATTCGATCTCTTTGACATTCACTTCTTGATGTCATTGGACTTGACTTAAGAACAAATCTTGTAACGAGCAACATCGCTTTTTATTAAATTACATCTTGAATCTACAAAGGAGTTTTTCTAGTGTCTTGCTGGTCCACCCACGGAGAACTTGGGACTCTCTACAGGTTATGGGCCCAGAACTGGTCCAGCAACACGAATTATTTGAAGAGAAGCTATTCGAGCACGTGAGCAATCATGGCGACGGAAAATTCTGGTGGTTCGATTTATGAGGTGCAGAAGCTCAACGATGACAACTACGACACCTGGTCCTTCATGATGAAGATGCTGTTGATGAAGGAGCAAGTTTGGGACGTCGTGGTGGGTGAAGGGGAAGATGGTTTCGACCCATTCGATGGCGCATCAGCGAGAGCGAAGGCGGAGAAGGCTCTTCAGATCATTGCCCTCAGTTGTGAGAACAACCAGATCGTGTACATTAGGAAGTGCAAGAGCGGCAAGGAAGCATGGCTGGCCCTCAAGAATCATCACAGCCAGAACACGATCGGGGCGCAGATTCGGATGATGAAGCGGCTCTTCAATACTAAATTGGCGGTTGGTGCCTCAATGCGAGAACATTTGAATACTCTGTTCAACTCATTTGATAAGCTCGGAGAGATGGATGCAGGCTTGTCTTGCAAAGTATCGGTGAGCGTTATCTTGGCGAGTTTGAACATCGAGTACGAGGGTCTTGTGACGGCGATCGAGGCGTGGGATGAGAGTCGCCTGACGCTTCCCAACATTCGAGCCAAGCTGATTGAGGAATGGGAGAAAAAGGTTGCTGATACACCTGCGGCATCAAGCGTTCTCAAGGCGAAGCCAGTTTTTACGTGTTTTGGATGTGGCCAGGCGGGTCACATCAAGCGCAATTGTCCTGATTTGAGAACTGTTCTGAAGGGAATTCAGAAAGGGAGACGAGAGAATAGAGATGACGACAGCTCAAGCTCGGCGAAAGCTGCTCGTATGACTCAATGGTACTCCTACAGGTCTTTTGATCGCGGTGAGGCTCATGCGTATTGGATAATTGATTCTGGTGCAACGAAGCACATGTGTGCCGATGAACATCGATTTATTTCCATTGATCGTTCGCGAAAAGGTCAAGTTTCGGTGGCTGATGGGCGCAGGATTTTTTCCGAAGGAGTTGGCACAGTCAAGCTGAGGGTCTTGAGGCGAGGAGGAGAGGCTGAGGTGGAGCTTCGAGAGGTGCTTCTTGTTCCTGATCTCGATGGGGGCATTGTGTCCGTGAACTGCTTGGCGGCGAAAGGTTTTGATGTTCGTTTCGACGAGAGACACTGCAGGCTTGTCAAGGACGAGACGAGCTGGAAAATAGCCGAATGGAGAAATGGCTTGTACGAGTTGTGCCAGCCAGAAGGATGCTTTCGAGTATCTGCAAAGAGACGCACTGAGTTTTGTGTTCATGACTGGCATCGTAAGCTGTCGCATCGTAATCTGGAGGATATTCGCACCTTTCAGAGGCGTGAAGGTTTCAGAATCAGAGAATGCGATTGCAATGACGTCTGTGAACCATGCTTGCGAGGAAAGATGGCCAGGAAATCTTTCCCTCAAAGGGCTACTCCAGTGACTGAAGAATTGGGCTGCGTCGTGAGCGATGTATGTGGCCCGATGCAGGTTCAGTCGGAGGGAGGAGCGAGGTACTTTGTTAGCTTCACAGACGTTTTCAGCGGATACACTGAGGTGGTGCTGATTAAGCAGAAGAGCGAGGTTGCCAGAGAAGTCGTGGAGTTCATAGAGCGGATGAAGACTCAGGTGGGCAAGAAACCTAAGATTTTTCGCTCAGATCAAGGAGGAGAATATCTGTGCGGGAGTCTTCAGAGGTACCTCAAGGCAGAAGGCATCCAATACCAGTGCACATTAAGGTACACTCCTCAACAGAATGGCGTTGCTGAAAGGAAGAATCGCACTCTCGTCGAGGCAGCTAGAACAATGCTTGTTGGGTCAGGTTTTCCCATGTCATTTTGGGGAGAGGCAATATGCGCGTCTGCGTACACGTTCAATCGGATTCCAGCAGGAGATCAGACACCTTTGGAGATGCTGTTCGCGCGAAAGCCCGATGACAGGGAGTTTTTTGAGTTCGGTTGTGATGCATACGTGATGATTCCGTATGAGAGACGACGTAAGCTTGACGATAAATCGGTCAAGATGAAGTTCATGGGCTATGACGAGCACTCGAAAGGATACAGATTTGTCGACTGGAAAGGCCAAGTCGTCGTGAGTAGAGACGTCGCTTTCCTGGATACAAAAAGCCCTCTGAGAAGTGAGAGGAAGGCAGATGAAGACATCGATTTCGCACCAGAATTTCTGCATTACGAGTTTCTGGAAGCAAAAACACCGGATTTTGGTCCGGATGTGGATTTTCAACCTTTTCTGGCTCCCGAGATGGGACCAGCTTCGAGTACAGTGCAGGAGGAGCGTGCTGCTGATGATGAAGACCAGAATCAGACAACAGACATCGAGCTTTGTTTTGATCAGATTGAAACAAAGGATTCTACAACAGCGAACGAAGAGTGCGAGGCAACACAACAGACATTGCCAAGGACCTCGGGAAGGCAACGGCAGCTACCAGTGAGACTTCGAGATGATTATGTGTTGGAAAAGGTGATTGCACGAGACTGGAATTTGCAAGAGCCCAAAACCTTGGCGGAAGCAATGAAGTCCCCGGAGTGCAAGGAGTGGCTGGAGGCAATGAGGGAGGAAATTGGTTCAATTGAAACTAATGAGACTTGGGAACTGACCGATTTGCCTCCTGGAAGAAAGCCGATTGGATCGAAATGGGTTTTCAAAAACAAGTTGGACTCAGATGGGAAACTTGTTCGGAGGAAAGCGAGACTTGTGGCGCAAGGATTTTCACAAAAGTTCGGTGTCGATTACGACGAAGTTTTTGCTCCAGTTGCGAGAGGAGCTACGATGAGAATCCTACTGTCAGTTTCCGCAGCTCGAGGATACCAAGTGAGACATTTTGACGTGAAGACAGCCTTCCTCAACGGCAAACTCACTGAGGAAATATACATGAAGCAGCCTCCAGGCTTTCAGAGAGGGGAGCAGGTGCTTAGGCTGAGGAAGAGCCTCTACGGGCTAAAACAAGCTGCCAAAGTTTGGAATGACACATTTCATCAAACGCTTGTGAGGCTCCAGTGCAGACAGAGTCAAGTCGACAATTGCCTCTACGTCTTGAGATCAGGAGGAGAAGTGTGCTATCTTCTTATTCACGTGGATGACCTGCTTGTGGCCACAAACAGCGAAAATTTGCTGAAAAGTTTGATCTCTGGAATTGGAGAGGATTTTGAGCTCAAGGACTTGGGAGAAGCTCGCAGCTATTTGGGGATCCAAATAAACCGTGACGAGTCAGGGAATTATCTTCTGTGTCAGAGTGCCTACATAGAGAGAATAATTGAGGCTGCAGGTTTGGAGAATGCCAGGACTTCGAAGCTTCCACTGGACACGGGCTACCATAAGCTGAACGGAAAGGAGTTGCCTTCGAATGACTTGTTTCGAAGACTCGTGGGAATGCTCTTGTTTGTTTCAACAAACTCCAGGCCAGACATTGCTGCTAGTGTCAGTATCCTGAGTAAGAGAGTATCGCGACCCAGAGACGTGGATCTCAATGAAGTCCGGCGAGTTGTCAGGTATTTGAAAGGAACCAAGTATCTACAACTGAGGACGAGCAATGTGGAGCAGGATCGAAAGAGGGGCCTCGAGGTGTATTCGGACTCTGACTGGGCGGAGTGCAAGGAAGACAGGAAGTCGAACACGGGCTTTTGTGTGATGCTGAATGGAGGTGCAGTATCTTGGAAATCGAGGAAACAAGACGTTATCGCATTATCATCGTGCGAGGCAGAATACATTGCCCTGACAGAGACTTGTAAGGAACTCATTTGGTGTCGAAGAGTGTTGGAGGACTTCGAGGTGAATTTCCAAGGGCCAATTATGGTCCGTACAGATAGTCAGAGCTGTATTTGTATGGTGACGAACAGGAAGTTCAGTTCCCGCACTAAACACGTCGATATTAAATATCACTATGTGAAGGAGTTGGTGGAATCAGGAGAAGTTGTTCTGCAATATGTCTCTACAGAGGAAAACGTGGCTGATCTCTTGACGAAACCTTTGAGTTCAACAAGACTTGGTTTCCTCAGACAGAAGGCAGGGATTGATGAGGTTGTTACTTTTTCGTCTGGTACACGTGAGAATGGCAGTCGGATTCAGGAGGAGTGTTGAGATGTGAATTCAACGGCCATTTCAAATTCGATCTCTTTGACATTCACTTCTTGATGTCATTGGACTTGACTTAAGAACAAATCTTGTAACGAGCAACATCGCTTTTTATTAAATTACATCTTGAATCTACAAAGGAGTTTTTCTAGTGTCTTGCTGGTCCACCCACGGAGAACTTGGGACTCTCTACATTTATTTCCATTAATACTTGATAAATTAATAACATCGATTTCTGAAGGAAATGTTATACTGTCAATCTGAACTACGATACTGTGGACCTACAGAATAAAACAGCAGGTGAAAATAAATGTGTCAAAGGCTGCTCGAAAATGTGGTCTCAAAGCCACAATAATACCTGAGTTTGATATCTGGGATACGTTATGAACTGTGGTGTCAGTAGTCACTTTTCACTCACAAACTATTGAGTAGGCTCTGTTAAGTGAAGTCATAACTCACTGAACTCAGTGAAGTCATAAATGCGCCCATTAGGATTGTATCGATGGTTGAATGATTTTTGACTTTAGGATTTTACGCGATAGACAATTACATTTAGGCCCAGGGACTGAACGGTAGGCACCGTAATTAACAAAAATTTTACAGGGCATAAAAGTTGCAAAATAAATTATGCAACTCTGTATCTCAGAGAGTTATTTTTAGTATTTTTGTAGATTAAAGCAATACCAAAAGTTGGTTTGAGTCATGACTGCTTTGCTGTTTTTCATCCAGACGTTCTAAGAAAAAAATTTCTTTGAAAATCTCACTATTAATGCAGATATCCTCATGTTGGAAGTTTTTAAGTTCGAAATTCCTTTGGATTAGTTTCAGTTTTAAGTATAAAAACGCCCAAAAAGCCTAGAGCATGGAATTTTTTTTTTCCACTTTATAAAATTGAAAAAATAAAAAATTTCCATGCTCTAGGCCAAAAAGGCGCTCTGACCCACAATAATGGATACCACTCAAACAGGTTTACGTTTGATAGATTTCAATAAGCTTTCAGAGCCCTGGAATCGACCTCAGCTTCCTTAGAAGGAAAGATCCAACACTAAATGAATCCTTTAATACTGAGTTTGGCTTTGATGGCAACATTGCACTAGATAATTTTTCAATGTTATTATCAAAAACTGGAAGACAGGTAAAACCGAAAGGTAAATGAGTAAAAATGTGTTTATTCAGCTCTCTAAAGGAAAAATGGTTTTATACAAACTGGGGCGTGTCCAGCCGGATCAAATGCTCGCAGTTCTCCAAATTCCCCATCTGCAGCTCCAAGTACATCTTGAGGATCTTCAGCCTATTGAACACGATAGGATGCTTGCACGCCACCATGATCTTCTGTGAGAGCATGAGCTCCCCCTGGATAGCTAGAGTAGCCGCCAAGTTGTAGGTCAGCACGGCCTGGACCGCGTCTAAATTGTTAATGTTCCAGTTGCGTGCCTCGAAGTCACTGCCCTCCAGTGACTTGATGAACTTTGGTTCCAGGAAGACATAGGCCTCTGTGATGCGGTTGAGCATGATTAGAGCCTCAGCGCAGTACAAATGACCCAACACTAGGTACGTTTCCGGGAGGTTCTCGATGGTCAGGAGTTCCTTGGCGTACTTCAGAGCCAGCACGTAGTCCCCGATGGATAGTAAAACGAAGCTATAAGCCGTCAGGATGGCGATCCGGAGGTTTCTGAACACGACTGGCGTCATCGGTCTCGAAGGATCGGAGTTGATGCTCTCGTCGATGTTCAGCCACCCTCTCTTCTTCTCATTGGTGCCCTCAATAGCGCCCTTGTACTTCACCAGGTAGTGATCGATAAGAGTAACAGCATTCCGCAAGCAGAGAGCTGCAAACTCCACCGTGGGAGTGGGGATCGCGAACGACTGATCCTTCGGAACGTACTTGGCTGAAGCCGGTGTTAGGACGTACTTCCGGTGAATGCCGCTTCCCACGACCTTGCACACTATGTTTTTGGGTTCCTTCTCCTTCAGCGTCTCCTTGTGAACCATGATGCAGGCTTCAGCGACCCGCAGCCAGAGACGCGGGTTGTTCTGGAAACTCTGGAGCAGCACGAGGAAGCACTCAAAGGCGTGTTTGGGGCGCTGGAGATTCAGAAGGGCAAGTCCCAAATTGTAGAGGATCTCTGTGCGCCTAGACGAGCCAACAGAGAAGAGCGATAGGTTGTTTGCCTGGATGCTTTCGACGCTCTGTTTGTCGAAAACGAGGGCTTGCTGGAAGAACCGGACTGCCAGAGCGTAGTGACGAACGGCAAAATGTATCAGACCCATATTGTTCACGATGCAGACGTTCTGGTCCTCGCCTTGCTTCCTAAAATTTTGATTTCATAGTATCAAATAGTGATTAAGTTATTTCCTTAGACTTTATTTTAACATAAAGAGTTAATGTTAAAAATGATGAGTCTTGAAAGGGATTAAGTCGAAGATCTTTATTCATCTGGACAATGATATTTCATGGAAAGTCTATTTGATTTTCAAACGCTGTAGCTGACAAAGAAGTTAATGGTTTCTCGTTACCGTTTTAAAATCAGCTTTAAAAAATGCCCCCACCGAGAGAATGTTTAACAATTCTTCTTACTATTCTCACTCGAAACTGAGTTCTCAGAAATCACGCAATAATTCTGTTTCTTTAAATTTTTCCCCTCAACAATTTTTCGCAGTTTAAAATAAATGGCTTCCTTGGGAGAAAATCAGAGATTTAATTCTTCTAATGCTCGATAGAACAAGAATTAAAATAGGAAAGAAATTGAAAACACTTTCAATTGTAGAGAAAATTTTACTTACGTGACAGTGATTGGGTCATTTTTATAATTCTTGGCCAGTTCCTTCGCCGCCATCTGAAAGTCGTGTCCCAGATAGTACTTGTGCCCTCTCAAAATAGAATACTCGGCGGTCTCTTCGCTTGGGACGGACACGTTCTTGCCATTCAACATGTTGGAACGAATCATAGTAAGCCGGAATACGCGTCGAAAGTCCTCCATGGGATTATCTGGCTTCTCCAGTTCAACCTTCTCATCCGTGTACTGGTCGTCCTCGATGATTTCCTTGCAAATCCCCCCTAGCTTGGCGTTCAGCTCATCCAGAAGCTCATCAGCTGCCTTGTAATTGTTTGTCTCCAGAAGCAAGTTCACCCCGAGCAAACCTGCTTTCTGAAGTAGTTTCTCGTCCAGCTTCTCAAGGTTCTTCAGGACGGCAGATATTATTTTAAGAGCTGCCTTGTACTTCTTCTCGTGGAAGAGAATGAGAGAGTGGTTGTAAAATGCTGTGGGATCTGTAACTGCAATGTCTTCCGGTAGTTTATTCTCGTTCAGTTCGGTGATTTGGGCGATAAGAGTCCGGAATTTAGCCAGGTCATTCTTGTGATATTCTGAAACTGCCTTGTTGACCATCGATTCAGCTCTGCAAAATTCACAAAGGTCAAACCGGCTAGAAAATTTCTGGTTTCGATCATTTTTCTTACTCTTCCGAAACTTTTTGAGCCTCCTCAGACGACATAATTGCTGTCTGGATGCTGTTCTAGGTTCTAGGAGTTTGATTTTTCAGCCTGAAGACTATTTTAAATATGAAATCTTTGATTCACTCGTAATATTTACGTTTTTTCCAGCCGCACTTTTTATTCGTTCTTGTTTCTGTACTGGACAAAAAAGAGCACTATTTGGTCAACATTCGAATTTCATTTAGCTTCCGTTAGGTTGTTTGATAGCGGAACGAGCAACACTTTTTATTTGACTTAACTGCAGCTCTCCATAAATCCCGGATGAAAAATTTTGACTAAATGAAGATTAAGTTGGTATATTTTTAAAAAAATATTTTCATTAGCTAACTTTTCTTCTTAAATTTAATTTATTAGTATTTCTCACCCTGCTCATGCCACTTTAATTTTCAGAGACCATAAAAAAAGAAAAATTTCCAGACGGAAGGTAATAAACTCTCATCTCTCATGATGAAATAATACAAAACCGACGAGCAACCGTCAACAACTTGTAATGCACATCCAAACTCCCCCTTTTTTGCGCTTATTACATTAAATAATGTAGGAGAACTCATTTAATCCAGAATGTGGCGAACGTCTGTTACTCCCGCGTGCACCACTCGGGTTAACTTCGAATAAGGACACTTTTACCAGTAAGTTTCTTTCTCATTTTGGTGGGATCCAACTTCTTTCTCTATTTTGTATAAAATTCCGCAGTGGTTTTCGAAACATAACATACACTAATGGTTGAAAAATTATGGGACGAAAACTTTATGATCTTTGGACTAGCTTTGGCCCCTTTTTCGAATGAGAGCTCATCACCAAATCATGAATGAGTGGGAGAAATTCAAGAACCCTCTTGAACAACCGCGTTCTGGCTCATTCATGCGTGGTTCATTACTTGCAAGCGTTGGTTTCTGCTCCCGCGAATTGTGTCAAAAAAATCTACACTTCTGTACAGGTCTTTCAACATTTCTAATTAGTTAACGTGGCTTCTGCACCCTTGAGAAGATATGTATACTGTAAAAACTGAAGAGACTGTCGAGAATCTCTTGTCAAGGGAGCTGGAAGAACCACCAAGTGTTTCGAGAGGGAACGAAATGGGGCTAAGAACCATAAAAAACCCTTTAAAACATTTCATTATATGGCATACTTAAGGACATGAGATTGCTCATTGTGTTCCCCACGACACTTCAACCAGGCGTATTCAGACATGAGCACAATGAATTGAAACCAAAGTCGTCATTACGGATGAGCGAGGAGCTCTCGAGGAGATTTGCACGGAATTATTCTAGATTATTTATACCTGAGAGCTAATTTGTATTTTTATGAGCAAGCATTATGCGTTCCTACGTATTCGTCTATGCGCAGTTTGTTATCTCGTTATCAGCAGCACTTAGGAAAATTAAAAATGAGGGAGATGTCGGTTGGAAATGAGGACTCTCCGCGAATGATAAAATTCCGTGGAGCGAAGGAAGAGGAATGCGCAAAATCCAACACCAAGCGAATCACATTATTGCCGAAACATCGATGTGGCGCTGATTTGTTGCTTTTTGATTAATTTATAAGGCAGCAGTTGCTCCGCTGAGCCACTCCATTGGGCGATGTGTGAAAGTGGATCTAACATGGAGGCATGCAAGTTTTAGCAGGAAGAGAAACTTGTTCGGATGAGCGATGAGATCTCAAAAATTTATGTGACTACTATCTTGCTTTATTCTGACCTTTCAACTTTGCCAGTCTGAAACGAATGCTTGAATATTAATTAATTCAAATCCAATGGTATTTGAAGATGAAGTTTTGGTTTGAGAAGGATTATTTAAAATCATTCATATGACGTGATCAATACCTAATATGTTAAACTTTTCTTTAAAAAGATCAAATCAAAACTTAAAATTAAATGGTAAGGTAACACAAGTTTTAGAGCACCTTTTACAAATATAACTGAGTCTGAAAAACTCCCCCCACTCTAACATAAAAGTACTGCCACACGTTTCAGGAGTTTCCTGGATTTTTAGAAAAATTAAATTTGGTACCAAACTGTAGCTCGGGAGGCCACCGGTCAAATCAACACGGAAATCGAATTCAACTCGTCGAGACCTGGTTCCAAATAATTTACGGTATTTTGATTCTGGAATGAACAGATTGATTGTGGCCTCCGAGCTACTGTTTGGCTGCAAACCTAATTTTCGAAAAATTTCTAGAAACTGTTGTCAACTAAGAAAAAGTCCTACGCTTTTGAGGTACTGTATCAGAAGTTATATTAAAATTCTTACTAGGGTCAAGAACTTTTGATTATTGGGGGTTATAAAAAACCCAGAAATTAGGAAGAGCACTCTATTATTACCTTGAATGCTCGATTCATAAGCCTATTTGGCGCGATGAAACAGCAAGTAAGCCAGCAGCTGCTCCATACCCTCCATTCCCATTCATCCTCCTTTCTCCATTTACCATTTGGCAGCGTGGAGTATTGTGAAAAGCCTATGAGAATTATAATATTTGATTAAATAATTAATAAGTGCATTATCTTTTACTGTTTATTCGTTTAATATTTTGATTTGAGTGCGTGTGATGTCGGGCCGAGCCGTCAATCCGACGAGCCATCCCGGACGAATGGGCGTTGTGCTGCTGCACTATGTGTGCCCATGTTATTATATATTTACCCATAAAATTGAGTATTAAGCAAATATAATCCACCTTTGTTGAGCGTTCGTTGACAAACTCTCCGAAATACGGCATAGCACGGCGGCGAAAGCCCCTTTGTCGATTGTTTGCACCGATACACATTTTAAAAGCCATTCATTCATTATTTAGAGCCAAATACGGATGCTTGCCTAGCGTTTGCCTAATCTTTGACATCGACAAAAGCGATTACACGTGGATTAAGGGAAGATTAACTAGGAGCATGTCGTTGCCAATTTGCTGAAATTGAATGGTCTGTTGAATGCTCTTCATTATTACTGTCTGCGATATTGCGTGATGGCTGGTGCTGATGGCCAGAAACCTCATTGGCGTAACTAGAAACGGATCTTATGCTAATTTTATGACTTAATGACCCATCTTGATTCATTTAATGACTGTCAACTGCAGTGATTGTAGAATTTGATGCGTTTGAAACTGATGAAAATAAAACCTTCTCAGGGTTGTTTTTTTATGGGATCAAAAAAGTGAATTTGAAAGCCACAATAAAACGGCAATAACGAAGCACTGAGAGATTGAGAACTTCAGAGCTCAACACTTGTACATTGATCTCAAGATTTAGCTCATTACAAATCTATCATTCCTATAGTACCTGAGTCTCGAAATCGCAGTAACGGGTACAAACCCGTTCAGATAAAATTTCTTAAAGCCCTTAACAAATTTTAAAATTGAGCAGGTGAGTAGGTTCCGAGTAGGTGGAAACATTTTGCCTTGCCTTAACTGTCTTAAAATATGCCTATCATCCGAAAAATGGATTGGATGTAAACTAAAATAAGATACAGCGCGTAATTTTGAAGTGAAACTGATCAATTTAAGGTTTCTAAAAATTGTGCTCTCAAAGGGCCAAAAATGGTTATTAAATTTTGCCTAATAGCCAAAAATTGTGCAAAAAGTTGTGCATGTTTTTAAGCTTAATTTCAAGGAAAAATTAATTAACTAAGCATTCAGTCGCGTATTTTGCAATTACGATAAAAGTGGAATTTCGAAAAAATGTTTGTTCTTCTGTAGATATTTGTAAGCCTCAATAAAACTTCGGAAATTTAGCATTTAATTTGGAGTTCCAACAACAACCACAAAAAATTGAGAAAATCGTAAAAATTGTGAAACAAAACACAAAAATTGTGAAAGGGTGGTTTTTCCCAAACCAGGCAAAAATTGTGAGAAACTGTGTTTAACAATTTTTCACAATTTTTAGAAGTCCTACTTTTAACTACCTGGTCCATGTTCCATGGGGTTTGAAAACGTAATAATTTTAGAAAAATATTCAGGTTTTGAATCCCATTTCTACTCCGTCACTGAACGCGACATCAAACGGAGAGCCGAAAGTTATTGTTGTTATGAAATCAAAGAAAAATGTTGTTTGCTCTCGTCTTCACTCGTTTACGATAATCAAACACTGCATAGACGCTCGGCCTAAGTGCTGATTATTTAGAAATTTACGATATGGGCTCGCTTGTTTTGTCGTCATTTTTCAATTAACTCCGCAGCCTGTACGGCACCAGCGAAATGTCAGATTCTGTCGCGGAGACGAAAGATGCACGAGACCGAACCAAAATTTATGTCCATGTTTGTTTTGTTCCGCTTTTTCAATCACGCGCATAACCTTTTCCCACATAAACAACGTTCCACTGATCATGAGCGATTTTCTCTTCGCCACATCTCACATCTGTGTCCATGCCGCGTCGCGCCATGCCGCTCTTCTGTGCCATTAGATGGCTAATCAGGCAAATTAGGAACAAATGGTTGTTGTAGTTGTAAACTGACATGGGCATATGTAATTCCGCTTGAATGCATGAAAAACGCGCAGCTATTTGGTTTCAGTTACTTTTTTCTTAATACGCGATGACAATATCAGACTTGCACATAAAAGCCAGACAATGGCCGAGAGAGCTGTGGAGGGACTTTATGCGTCTGAGACGGAGAAGACAGAACCGCGGCCTCAGCATCGGCATCCGGCAGCGGAGGAGGGAGAGAAGAAAGCAAAAAAGTATGCCGTGCAGAAATTGCAAAATTATCCATGGCACATTGCGGGAATAAAAATTAATGGTTATTATTTTATTATCGTGCTTCGGATTGTCCTCTAAATATTTTACTCAAAATCAAAAGGAACGTGAATATGGTGTCTGCATATTGAACTTTAATATTACCAGACCCTCCTCAAGAGCTTTTGTGAAAACATCCACCTTCTTGATACCACAAGGGCTCGCTTAAGGCTTTTAAATTACTGTCAAATCGGCCAAACTTGATGAAAAAGGATAGATTGTATCATATTGTGATGCACCTTCAGAATAGATATATTTGACTACCCTGAAAATAAAGCATTGAAAAGAATGTGATCCAAATTCTACAGCAATACGACCTATTTACTTGAACTTGCGCCAGACCTTCATTTGGGAACGCAGATACCTACTGCTTCCTTCGTGTTCAGCTGTTCTGGAAGTGGAGTGACTCTGGAGATAACAGAGGGGCAAGCTAGGTCAAGTCACGTCTTGAGCTGGCCTCACCTGTTCTACTGCGATGCATGATCGTGACCCAGAATCAGTTTGAAATAAATTACCGCGATATTCCCACTGATATTCAGTCTGCCTACGGAGTCTAGGAATTCAGTACAGAGAAAAATTAGGATGAAGTGGAGTGCAGTTTGGGTAAGCTGAGATTTTCTGTCGCTGAATTTGCAAAGACGAACATTTTAGTTGGTGCTGGTCCTTTCGGTAACCGTTGGGACTTGGGCTAAAGTATGCACCCCAACTGATCCCATCATAACTACTCAAGAACCGACTCCATGCCCCGAGATATTTTGCACCACTTGCCTCCCCGTGTATATATATTGCTCTTGTCTTGCTCCTAAACCTTGCGAGTGTCCGTCGGGTAACTCAACTACTACAACCGAGCTTCCTGACTCTAATAGTGAAAGTGAAAGCGTCTTCGATGAATAAGTAGAGATAAATTTTTAGTAGAAATAAAATATTTTTGAAATCTAAAGTTTAGAAAATTTTAATGTGAAGGGGTGGAGTCGAGTCTGGGGGCTTGAGGCACAAATCTTTGAAGCGTTTTTTGATTTTTCAGACGTTTTTCTTCATGAGCTTCTTGCTTTCATTCGCCAAGACTGAAGAAACCACCACCCCCCTTCCTGCATGCACTATTGCTGATTGCCCGCCATGCGACCCGACACCCATTTACATTTGTGACTGCCCCGATCCACCCGTTTGTGAATGTGACTAGTTCTCCCTGTCCCCAAATAAATGAATGTCCAAATATCTCACCAAAATAAATTGATTTTTGCCTAAATTTCATCCATGTTATTTGCGTTGGTCTCTGCCGTCAGAAATGCTCCAGTTCTGCCCGAAACGCCAATCGACGACCACCAAAAGTCAATATTCAGAATTCCGCTCAAATTATTTGCATAGTCGTTAGTGCCTGCGTTTTTCCGTGCTCGCAATCCAACATAACGCAAACCTCATGGCTCGGCGTTGGATTACATGTGTCCCATTACCATCGCTCTGGAGCTCAGCAAAACGGTTATGAGTAATGCTAAAAGCAAATATATGACAACAATAAATGTAGCGACGACTATGACGACCGTGGATAACGATTTGTGTAAATATTATTCCAATCATTCGGTAATTAATCGGAGTGATTACAAAAAATTAACCGATTTGCATAAAATTTGCGTTACCTTGCCACAACATTCAATATTTACTGAAATGTGCAGCGATATGTGTGCACATTTTATGACGAATTTTGATGGTTTTGCATGGAAGGAATACCAATAGTCTATATATAGAACACCTCGAATGTGGTCCGGTTACTGACTGACTGTTTCGCTCGCTTGCGATTTCTTATGCAGTTCTCGGAATCGTTTTTAGAGTGATGATGCTCCGTTTAAGAAAGCTTAAAAAGCCTATTCATCTCAAGGCTCTGGTCCCCATCAGGACGTTCAATTGAAAGAAAAATACCTAGTTTTGCCACCACCTCGTTGGATCTTTCTTACATCTGCATTTTCAATCGAAATTGGTAAAATTTTTGCTCTGAGATGGTCATAGACAATTAGGTTTCTTGCTGATCAATTGTGGAGCTCACGAAGTGATTCTAATTTCGAAGGACTGCAAGAGGATTGTTTCAGCTTGAATCTTTGCTGATGGAGAAGAAAAGGCAAAATTTTTCTGCTGAGCAAAAGATGCTGAGATTTAGGCCAATGGCTTCAGTGAAAGACGGTTGTTTTTTGTCAGTTTTGTCAGTACTGATTGTTCTGAAGAAAATTTTTTTACAAAACACTGTTAAACTTTAGAAATAAACATGTTTAAAGCTTAGTCGGGGACGCGATCTATAACATATCTAAAATTTAGCTCAATCGGACGAAGTATATGGAACTTTCATACAACGGGAAAACCCCCTCAATTACCCCCCAGGTAGTTTTCCAGAAAAACCAAAGTGGTTCCACCACCCTCCAGACCATACTTGACAAGATGCAAAAATCCGCAGGTCTCTAGCTCTTGTAGTTTCGGAGCCTTTGCGACTCAGACGGACGGACGGACATATCGGACACATAAGTGAATTTTTTTCAAAATTGATGAAAATGCATTAAAAAGTCCTAAAGACGTTTTCGAATTGAGTAACGAAGCGTTGACGAAAAATACGTGAGCTATCGTTTCTCCTAATGAATTTTGATAGTTTAGTTATTCTTTAACTTGAAATAAATTTGATTTCAAACTAACCAAAAGAATTCGAAAATAAAAGGCTTAAAAGGTTTTCGGATCTCAATTCACAATCGTGGGTGGTTTCTGCTAGCTTGAGCCGTAATGACAGACAGTAGACGAGTGAAAGAGATTAACTAATTGCCGGAGTGATTTATGGCATATTTGGAGTGGTAATTCACTTCCAAGTGCGCTTGGTGTTTGCCGTGTAATTACCGCTAGTCGAGCCTCGTAATGAAGACCGCGAAACGCGCGCGCTCCCCCCATATCGCTCGCAAGCACAGATCGCAATTATAAATCAAGATTATCACCATTTGCACTGCACATCAATGCATTTCTTCAGGTCTGCTCGGGTCTTTGAGGTAGACATTGCGGCTGTTTTGATCAATAAGAAGCTAAACCAGAAAATTGATTCCATATCGCAAGCTCTCGCACAATCGGGTAATCTAGATTTATTGGCGTAATTCTCATAAATGTGTCAAAGATAATTTCATGCAATTTGTGCACACTTTAACAGCCGAGATCTTAATGCATTTTTTTCACCTTGACTCTCTTTGCTACCGATTCGCTGCTTTTTCTTTTTCTCGCTGCAACCCAGCCGTGTTCTCCTCCATAGATTCCAGTCTAGAAAACTCAATAACGTGTATCGATTAAGATATAAAAGTTTTACGATCGCGCTCGAGTCAAAACATGCCAGATGAAGAGGCGGAATATGACGGTAGATGTGCACTTCTGGGGAGGGTGACAGAATGCAATAAAGAGAGTAGCATGAAGAAATCGGAGGAGGAAGCAAATTTATGACCAAACGCCGCATATTGAATTAATGAAAAGCAAATCAGGTTGCACTCCCCTGAATAATGAGACGTTAGAGACTGGATAATGTTGCGCGTTAGCTCTCTTTTCCTCTTACTTGTTAATTATTACGCTTGCCATCGTACGTGCGATCTTGTAACGATTACTTTATTACGGTTTTTGCTTGTTTGCAGCTCGAATTTTTTGTTTTGCTCGAAATCCTGATCTCAGATTCATTAACTCTACCTCACATTAATACTCAGCTGTCTACCGTATCGCATTATAACTTGAAATCTTTATTAAAACCATGAAAAATTGCAATTAATGGCTGAGCCATGCCGTGATACGAGCGTATTTACACTGATTGAGGGCAAAAATGCAATGCTGATCGAAGGCAATCAATGGCCAGGCAGAGAATTCCCTTCACATTGCTCTCCAAGTCGATCATAAAGTTTCTGTTATCTAAATTCCTTAAAAGCAGCTGAACGGGAGCGCATTTCTGACTTTCGCTCATGACTTTGGAGAAGCATTCAGAGTCAACATTGTAAGAACAAGCTGCTGCAAAACTCGTACTTATAAAGAATTTTAAATTGCTGTTTTGCGCTGTGTATGTAAACTGAAAGTTTCCTCCTCCTTCTGTCTTGAGTGTTGAGCCCAGAGGAGTCATAAAATTTTGACCTCATAAAACAGTTCTCAGCTAGCTCATATTTACCCCAAAGAGTTCATGATATTTTAATAAACTTTAATATTATTGTATATGGATTTTTATGATTTCGGAGACCGACTCCAGAATGAATAATATGTTGCTAAGAGGTGAATAATTTGTTTAAACAATAGACCTGCGTGATTTCCAATCTCATCGTAGGTGATTTGAGCCATCAGAGACCGACTTCGAGAAGATTAAAATTTATGGAAAACTTACACAAAATTTTAATTTAACTTATTTAATATTAATTTATCTTTGATATTTTGATAATTAGGGGGAACATATATTTTTATCCGAATTCCACTTTGAATTCCAAAAACAAAACAAAAAATAGTTTATTGTCCCATTTCCGCCGGTTTTAAACGAGAGAAGATTAAGATACCACTACAGTAGAGTTCACGTAAGATAAATTCGCGTAATACAAACTTTGTCTAATATAAACGGATTTGGCACTCCCCTCTCTCGATTTTACATGAAATTGAGTTCGTCTAATATTAAGTTATTAACTTTTTCGTCCTCTGCCCTGAGATTGTTCTTAGGCAAAATCTACTGTATAGTAGAGATAAATCTAAGGCTTAAATTATTACAGGGTTATCTTTTAAAGGAACAAGTCAGTGAAAAACACTGCGTTGGGTAATAGCAGTGTTGTAACTTTAACTCAAAATATAACTCTTAAAAAGACCGAGCCCCAACAAAATTCTCAATAAGAAGTCCTCTTCACCAATGAATCTCAGATGTTGACAGGCAATCAACCGAATATTGCGATTCTCCTTTTTATTACCTCAACAAAACGTAATATACGTGCATAAGTCGCTGGGGTGGGAGCGGAGACAAAGCCCTGATCCGATTTATTTATCTAAAATTTAATGACATCTCATAAACCATCGGCAGCATCAGTATCGTCCGTAAACTTTTTATTTTATTAAATGAAATGAATAAAGAAATTAATAGCAATGGAAGAGTAACCAGCGACCGCCATGGCGTGCATCAGGCCGATTGGATTTGAGTGCGCTCAGCGCTTCCATAGAACGAAACATTAACTGTACATTTATGGTGACCATAACAATAAAAGTAAAACGATTTCATGGTATTGTCTTATCTCGCATACGCAATATCTACTACTCCAAAAAGGCTGAAGCCGTGTGCCGCGGACGCAGAGTCGTAAAAGCGTGTTGCACTTTACAATCGCGCGTTTGCGTATACACTCCAGTCACCATGAAGGGCCATTCTGTGTGTGACGAATTGCCCTGCCACCACCCATCTTTTCGTCCATTAAGCTACTTGCGACATTATAATTTTAATACCCGCTTTTACACCCGTCTCGGATAATGTATTTTTTCGGCAATCGGCACAACATCCGCGTCTTTGCTTGCGGTCAAGAGTTTGCGTTTCAGAGATGCCTTGCTATGTGGACCGTACAAAATGCAAACATTCCGAACGGTGGGAATCGTGAGCCGAGGCACTCAGAGCACAAACAGCGCGACCTGAACACACATCCACCTCCAAATTGAGGCTTTGAAGGCACGGCAAAAACTTAATTTCTCGCGTTCCTGCACCAAAGGCATAATTTAGATAAAAGTGCGAGTGCGCTTAAATGCAGTGGGAAGACGAGAGAAAGAGCATCATGGGCCCTGTGTCCAACCAGCCAGGGGAATCCACATTTAAAGTCAAATTTGTTGATTTTATTCAAAAACTGTTATAAACTACATATTAGCGAGGGTATTCCCAAAAAATTGTCCGGGGTCCTTCGTTAATTCTTTAAGGGTTCTTCGGGGCTCCAATAATAAAAACCCTTTATTTTAAATTCCGATTTATTTTCTTATCTAATGGTACATTAAAAACTTCGATATAATGATGTCTTCAGAGAAAGACATCATTCCAATCCACGAATATAAAATTGGTACATCAAAAAATATTGAGAAAGTTTGCTACATTCGTTGTTTCTTTTCTATTTTTTAATGAAAATAATTTAGAAGCTCCTCACTGTGCACTGACTCTTTTGAGGCTTCTTCCTGACCCTTCAGGATTTCTATTTTTGATTTTTTTTTCTCAAACTCACATAAATCAGATAATTTAACATATATGAAAAACCACCCAAATCAAGTCAAGGATTTGCTTCATTGACCTCCGAGAGACCAGAAATAATTACTTTTAGAGGTCTCATAATTTTTTGACTGCATCTTCTTTTAAAATATAAAAAATATAATTTTAAGTTATCTGAAAGAAACTCCTCAACACTCTCAGACAAACGGACAACATTCATACCTTGCTTCAAAACACTGTCTAAAATAAAAATAGAGTTTTTATGAAATCCATATCCATCAAATGTAAATATCCATCGTTGTGTTGGATATTTACATTTCCTCACCCGAGTTTTTCAAAACGTTTTACATTACTCAAATGCCGCTCGTACCTGTAAATTAGGTTTTAAAGCTCCACTGTGAAAATATAATAATAATAATCGCCTAATGCAAGACGCGCTTGCCGAGCGAGAGACTAAAAGCGTATATATGCTCGCGTTATTGTGTTTACACCAATAAAAGGTGACTTGCGCCGACAGACGGTCTTGTGCGCGCATCTAAAAATTCCGTACAAAACACCGTGGCACGGCCATTCCTCATGAATGAAGTCGAAACTCCGACTTCGGCAGTCGGTAGCGAAACGTGCAGACGAAAAGACTCAGCTCTAGTGTGTGGGAGTGGAGAGCGAGCAGTGGGTGCAGGGCAGGAAAAACAAAGAAAATTCGTCTGTGCTCGTACGGTTATCAGCCGAATGAACAACATTGAGCAACGTTTGTGGTGAAGTCACGTATCTCGTGTACATGCGAAGCGAACCAGTTTGCATTGACGGTATAAACATTGTGGTGAATCAACACGATTTGTACAGATTGCGTGTCGTGCTGCTGTCGGCTCTCAGTGTAGGGAAAATCAAGTTGTCGAGACAAACAAAAGTGAACATCACCGTTGAAGGGTTTATTCGTTGTTTGTGTGTTGACGAAAAAGGACACGAAATTCCGGCGGAAACTTCTGGACCCATTTTTTCTGTGGAAAATAATACCAGGAATTAAGCCAACCGCTGGACTGTGGAGGAAAATATTAACTCAGCTGAAACAGGATGAAAGAAAACAAAATTGACATATCAGTGACAAAAATGCGGTGGCCTTTTGGTCTCGGAGTGATGCAAAAATTTTAATAAAACGACCGAAAAATGCCAAACATGAGAAAGTAAAAATTTCAATAAAATAACGAAATTATTATATTAAATTTTATCCGAAATCTGAAAAAACGAGTGGGAGGAAAAAGTAAATGTGGCAATATGTTTGTGTACGCCACATTGTTATTCTTCATTGGTGTATTCTTGTGTTTTAGCGAGTGTAACGATGTTATAAACGGGTATGTAAGGAATTTATTCAATCAAAATTGTTATCTCTTCACGGGACCGAGCTCGGCGGCAGGAAAGGATAATACTCTGAATATTTCAATTGGCTATTTTCTCTCTGGTATTTTTATAATTCCCAAAATATGAACTGTAAAGATATTTTTTAACGTTCAACTGCCGAGAATGGGTTAAAAGGTGGTACTTTCAAGGAAGAACAGACTCGCCTTTGCGCGGCGGCGGTACTCGGAGAAACCATAAAAAATTATAAAATTTTGAAGATAATACGGCGTGCAGCAAAAACACACGGCGGGTCTTTTGTTGTTCAGTTCACACAACATGTTATTCTCCGGGCGGGCAACTCTTTTTTACACTAAATACCGTCAGAATAAACGTAATAAAATAATTGCCCTCGGCACAGCGGACGCGGACGACGATGATCGGAGGAACATCACCGGTTGCGTCGCGGTCTCTCGTGTTTCTCCAAACCTCACCATGATCGTCCAAATAGACGCACGTATAAGTGTCAAATTAGGATTTTCCTGACTTGTACATCTCTCATCAGGTCTCACGATGCGCTACCACATTCATTTCGTCATTACTCCGAATTATCACTGCTCGAACATAAGCGAGTCGAGGTGATAATGGATGATGAACGAATATGTTGATTTATGTGAACACAAACATTTCACCTTAATGCTGAGATAGTGTGGAAAATCTGTGTTAATAACCTCTCAACGCAATAATTGCATCCCGCTGATTGATTGGAATCTCTCCTCTTCTGGTTCAGCATCGCCAGCTGCCTCGCCTCGCCGCGTCGTAAACTGAAATCCATTCCAGTCCCCGTTATCGCAATCCTCGGTTTCATGTTACGCACATTAAAATTTTTTAGGACAATTATCTAAATGCTTACGAAACATATCTGATATCGGTGCGTAGTGCGAGATCAGAAGCAAGGAAGCGGTAATAATGCATAAGAATCATGGCAAGAATTTTCCACTTCTTCAACGCGGCCTCTCTCGGTTGCAGTCCCGGTCGGTGGAATTCCCATTGAATTGAAAGAACAAAAGAAAAGAAACAAACCGAGCTCGAGTCCAAAGAAAACAAACAGAGAAATAAGTTTATAAAAGCGTCCACAAAATTAAACTATTAAATCGATGCATGTTGTGACCTTGATCTTCTCCAAAAATGTCGTTTATTTTCTACCGATCGACGGAAAAGAACCGCCAAAAGAGAGACAAATTAATAATCATCGTCCAAATGTCCGTACAGAAGCAGAAGTAGCAGTGATACTCTGAGGTCCGAAAGTTTTAAGATAATGTTCATGTTTTAGGTGGACATTTTTCAAACACATTTGATTGCAAAAACTCGATTAACAGAAAGTAATTAAAAATATTCTAAACTAACTCACTTGAGACCTTTAAATCACTGTAAATCATGATCAAACTCTGGAATTTTATGTAACTTTTCTAAAGAATTTTGCAACTCTAGTTTTGTTAAAAATAATGTTAATCATGGCATTGGAAATTGAAAGGCTCACACGAAAACTTCTGGTCCTGACGGTTATTCGACATCACAAAGAAACCGATAACCAAACTTCTTCATTCATGTGAGTCCGAGTTTAGCGATAAAAGCCGCACTCCGACGATTGTGCTCGATCACTGATCACACATTAGAGTCGGCTCACCAACTGAAACCGCAGTTGAGCCACCGTGCCGTGTGTGATGGAAGGGAGAAGATTAGAGTAACATCTAAACCACAGGAATTTCGATGTACATTACATGGCATTAAGTCTTACGTTTCATTACGCATGAGGAGGATGAGACAAGTATCCAAGAGATGGCTCGCCCCGAGCGGCGGATCGTTTTTGTATCTCTGCAAATATGACTCTTGACAATCTTGATTGCGGCTTAGGAAACATTGTTACGCAAGCGTCTCGCAAATTAAGAATTCGAGGCTGACTCTGAGGTGAAGAGGAGGGAGTGTAAAATGAAGACGAGTTCATTGAGCTGGGTAGCACAGGATTGACTGTTTGATCGTCAAATGGCTGTTTGATCTAAGCAGAGATGGACTCATTGATATGTAGAGTTCAATTTGAGCGATTCCAAGCTCCACCGCTGGGTCTTAGATTCCATATGCGCTCCAAATTGCAACATCCAATAGCAGCTTGCCTCCTGCTTGCATTAAAAATAATTTGAAACAATTTACTTTTATGAATATGATGATGCTTTTCTTTCTGCAAACTCGGCAGCATTCACCATATGCTCGGAAAATCTGAGAAAATGTGATCAGCCGACAACCGCAGCCTCTCCCAAAAGGCGCTCGAATTGTGGATTCCGGCCGTGGCAGACTGCGAAAATCGTCTCATATATCGCATATTTAATTTGATCTGTCTCCTCGATAGCCAGAACAGTGTAGTCTACGTACTCTGCGCCAACTTCTCGTTGTTCGGAACTAGAGGTTCAATAAAACGATAGACATCAAATGAATTCAAAAGTGTTAAACGCGCGGTCTTGCACTGCACTCGTTTACTTCGGGCACGACATGGCATGTCATGCCATGGCATTTAGTTCGCAGATGTGACACAATGCACAAAGCGCATGAAAAGAAAATCAAAGACCCGCCGGATGAAAGTTGGAGATTTAGTTTTATGATCCAGATTGTTTGTTTATTCGAAGACTATAATGGAGCATGTGTGTGGCTGTGTGACGCGAGTCGGAGAGACAAATGTACCGATGCACCATCATGACGATATGTACTTCGATACCATTAGACACTAAGCGGGTCGGCATATTATCACTTTTAATTGCCTTCTATTAATACCGACTTTATAAAAAGGTAAAGTGTCTATCCCTTTGAGGGTCTAAAAAGTTAAATATATGATATGAAGAATGGTGATCTAAAACAAAGTAATTTGTCACAAAATTTAACTAAACCATACCGAGCAACACATTCATTTTATGGGCTATTTTTGCAAGATTCGTTAAAGCTACAAAGTATGGAAGGATTGCTTTTCATCCATTTTCGCTGGCACCATTATATTAAAAATTTTTAAACTGCTCAGACGAGGCCAAAAGTTCCTTTCAAATAACAGGCAAAGTCCGAGACTTTTAGAAGTGGTACGATAAGCTAGCATTTCTAGTATTCTTCATTGTCTAAGTGGAGAAAATTTTTTGAAAAACTAATAAAACCATAATGTGCATTCGTCACGCTCATCTTTTATTTATTTTCTTAGAAACCAAAAACCCAAGGTAATGGTTTTTTCAAACGGAACATTTAGTAAGCATTCCGTTTTGGTACTTTTTATTTTCCTGTGGCATGGGTGAAACAGAATTTAACTTTAACTGCATTTGAGTCGAGAAGGCCGAATTTGCTGCTGCGCGCTAACCCCTCAAAAATAAAAAGATTTTAAATGACACATTTGTTGCGTTCTTAGTTTTGAAGTTTTGAACGAGTATTTTGGATATCAAGTAGTCTAGGAATTTTAGTTTTATCTTATAATGCATAGAAATATAGTTGATTTTAGCAAAAGAAGAAGTAGTGACATAGACAAATCGAACTGGTTTTGTATGCACGACCCTACAAAGGACTTGCAGTTTTATCGTAAAACATGTTTAAAGCTTAGACGGGGACGAACGCATTTGAGTGCATTTTCAAGTCGTCAATTGTTGCAAAGTTGGGTTGAACATCTTTTGTCCAATAATCCATTTCTGTAGAAACTTACTGGGTCTCTAGCTCCATCCCTGGTGGTAGTGCGAGTACACTGTAGCACAATTATTTGCTAGGTTTTACAATTTCATCAACATACTAAATTTTTAGCTCAATCGGGGCAACTAAAATTTTCCCCTCTTCGGTGGCCTGAGGCCTCTCACCCCACCCCCTTAGACCAATGATTTTCTAGATTTAACATGATGTATAACATATTCAAAATTCAGCTAAATCGGAGGAAGTATGTATATGGAACTTTCATAGAACGGGAAAACCCCCTTAGTTACACCCCCGGAAGTTTTCCAGATACAACAAAGTGGTTCCACCACCCTCAAGACCATACATGAAAATATGCAAAAAACCACAAGTTTCTAAGTTTACAGTTTTAGAGCCTTCGCGACTCGGACGGACGGATTGACAGGCATACATCGGACACATAAGTGCATTTTTTTAAATTTAATGAAAATGCAATAAAAATTGCAAGATTAACCACCCAAAAATATTGTTAAATTTTGTATGAAAGTGTCAAAGCTAAAATTTCAGCATGTTATAGCTACTAAAAATTCCTACTTGTAGTTACAGAACTGACTCTAGTGAATTTCACACTATCAAAATTAGGAAACTTAATTAGTTGACTATTAAAATCCTGAGTTACATATTTTCAAATGCTTCGTATTGGTTCAGCTTAAACATTTCATGAAAAAGAGGAAATTGTGGATTAACCCGGGAAGGGCTAAAGTGCAGTTCAAAGAATTATAATTTGGAGAGTAATCTGGGTGCGGATGAGTATTAACGTAGCAGTGGTAAATCTTTAATTTTATTGACTCACTTTACGGCCTCTTCCTCCCACACCTCTTGCCCGGGAACGGGAACCAGATGAAAGAAAGTGATTTTGTCAAAGGTTACCAACATTTTTACGGTGCATTTGCATCGCGTCGCGGGCTCCTCCACGGAAAACGGGTCATTGCATTGATATGTAAATCAAAATCGCGCACAGGCATGTACTCGTAAGCTAGTTGGCTGTAATAGCTATTACGGTTAATAAAGCCGAAAACATAACGACAACAACTTGTACGAGTTGACGCAAATGAGGCAGTTTGGTTGTTGCTACATGCAATCACACACGGTGCTGGAGGAT
This sequence comes from Forcipomyia taiwana, assembly GCA_963930915.1. Classification (NCBI taxonomy): domain Eukaryota; kingdom Metazoa; phylum Arthropoda; class Insecta; order Diptera; family Ceratopogonidae; genus Forcipomyia; species Forcipomyia taiwana. The sequence goes on along the minus strand of CAWVOI010000079.1, from coordinate 950,980 downwards.
GCGATGCGGGTTTGCAGAAATAAGTAAATTTAATCGATGGCTCATAATTTTAATCGCACAAATTAATTAAAGAATTTAAATGTGACTTCCTGCGACGCTGCTCCGTGGCTCCAAGATCGTGGCCTCCTGCGGATAGATGACAAATTAGCAACTTTGTCACTCGGCCCCCCGGTGGGAAACTAAGACTCCACACCATTTTGCGGTAGTTTCGCTCCGCAGAGTGGCCTGGCAGCTCAAATTTGAATAATTCCTATTTGCAGTTTACATGCGAATGGGGGTCATCATCACGAGCAATTCCCAAGTCACTTCCACCTCATTAAATTACCAAGACGGGCATAAAAAGTTATATTGCCAAGGAAGATCTAGACGCAAGTAAGGCGAGCTTCTTCCACTGCATCCCTTATTAAAAGGAAAATTTATTAAAATGTGAATAATTTAGGCTCATTAATAATAGAAGAAGATGCGCGCCCCTGTTGACGCTAAACATTATCGTTGGCGCAACGCAACCCTCAGCGACGTATTAAATGTTTGTTTTTCCGCCACACCACACTTCTCTTTTCCGAGCGGGATGCAGAACGGCAGGAAAATACACAGACTACGGAAGAGCGAAAAACAGAAATGGATTGCGGGAGGTGAATTGGGAGTTGTGTCGATGTTTTTATGTCTTTTTTACGCTAATTATAATTTAAACAAATAAGAATCGGATGCCTCGACGGCGAACCTCCGAAATTTATTTGTCTAGCTGATTTGGGGTGTAGAAAAAACGATTCATACCCTGAAGTGGTATGAACTTCATTCAAGGGGGTTGGAATTTGATAATAAAGTTGATTTTTTCTGCCCATTTACTGACGTTTTTTTTCAATTGATATGAAAACTAGTAATTTCACGACTCTCAAATAAAACTAAAAATAAACAGATCAAGTTAATTTTTTTTTCAGAATTTTCTCACTAACTAAGAAAAAAAGGAGACTGAAAACCTTCGAGCATGGAAATTTTTCAAGTCGGTCGCTCTGGACAGAAGTGCAGTGGACAAAAAGAGCAAAATTTTCAGCCAATTTTCGTGGAAGTTAGGATTTGAGACGACTTGGATCTTCCAAAGTACTTAAGTCCGGAGGCTCATCCCTTGGTGGCTGTTTTTAAGGGTCCCTCTAGTGATCGTCACCAAAGATGGGAGCTCTAGCCCCCGTACTTTGGGAGCTAGAGAATATCAAATTTTTGTGAAATTTTTGTATGGGAAAATTTCACCAAGATTTGGTTTTCTCTAGCTCCCAAAGTATGGGGGCTAGAGCTCCCATCTTTGGTGACAATCACTAGAGAAACCCCTAGAAACAGCTACCGGAGCCTCCAGACTTAAGTACTTTGGGAGATTTTTTTTTTTTGATCCAAGTAGGTCTCAAACCCCTTCTTCCACGAAAATTGGCTAAAAATTTTGCTCTGTTTGTCCACTCCATAAAAAGAGCGACCGACCTGAAAAATTTCCATGGTCGAAGCTGAAAACTCCATTTACCATAAACAAATCTGCTATTTTCAATTTTCTGAAGTTCTAGCAACCTGGAATGAGCTAAGAACTAATAAAGTTCCAGACATTTAGAGCCCTGTGATAACTTTAAAGGAGGCTTTAAAGATAGCTTTGAAGGCTTTCATAAAAATTCCAGACTTCCACTCCATTATACGTATGACATACATAACTATTTAAAGTCTTTTGTTAGAACTCTCAATTGGACGAATGCTATTTTAATATTTTTGTTGGATCCCTCAATACCAACAGAAAAAGTGGTCGTCGATAAAATCCTAACTCTTAAATATCTTTGGAAACCTGCTCTAGGGTAGTAAAAGAACGATGAAGGAATTATGCCGATCTTGAGGTTTTATCAATCTAAAAATCCTTTTTGCTAATACTCAATAGAAAACACAATAGAAAAACGCAATTCTTTGAGTTTCCATTTTCAAAAAGTTATTGATATTTATAATTTATTGGATTAGTTTTATTCAATCAAAATGTTCCGAAAATTCGCCAAAAATACCAACCGAGATGCGAACAACGTCAGCCAATTACTGCCGTGTTCTGTTTCCTCCCCCACTCGCCAGTAATCGCATCTAATTCCGTGTTTTTCGTGTTCCTCCAAACAAACACACGTTGACAAGAAGTCGCCCTCTCTAGACCAGCAGAAGCCGAGATTATTATATTCGCAACGTTACGCTACAATGGGGGAGACCAGAGCAGAGAGCAGCATGTAAATTTATTTACATTACAACTTGTTATACCAAGCTGTTCTTCCTGTCGCCTTCCCGCCCCGGCCCGCTCCTCCGATGGCTATTATCGTGTGGTGTCAGGGCGGTTATTGTGCGTCGGCTTGGCTGTTTGAGTGCATTAAATTATTCCACCGCCGCAACAGAATCAACAGTTTGGTGGTGGTGGAGAGAAAGTCGAATTTCAACCGCCACACCGAAACAATGTGTCGGGATGCTCCGGGGGCAATAAAAAAAGTTTGCAATTAGTGAGTATGCGGTTTCCTCCAAGAAATTAGATTTCCTCGTGATTTATTGGACGCAATTAGAGATAAATATGCCTTTTTCTGCTCCAGCTCTTGCCCAATGGCACGCAAGGGAGACAAATAGGGAGCGACGATTATGACATGGGGTCGCTTGATGTTTGATTGCGGCGTATTCCACTTATTGGCTGGCCATTTTTACGATTCTGTCGTATTTTAGGTCAGATTTTGAGCTCAGAATAAACTACTATGGCACTTTCGAGTCAAATATTTCGTTTATCTAAATCGATTTGGGTGGCTTCATGAACGGCTACCGACGATCCGGCAGCGTCTCGTGGTGATTTGAAATTGTAGATCACATAGAAATCCAATAAAATAGCCATAAAATTCAAATGAGGCTGCTCGACTTGCGACAGGTTGCACGTTTTTTTTTGCAAATGAGTGCCGTAACAATTTAGAGAGGAGTCAATGACCACAACTCCTTTCGTTTTGGAGATGCTGCGATTCCGATGTCCATTCACTTTTAATTGCGGCCACTGGCTGGTGAAACGCCGCTGCACTTCGCATCGTAAAACCGAGCTATTTACTGCTCGTGTCGTTCGATATGTGACATTTATTGTTAGTTTTCTGCGGTCGAGTTATGCAATATTTGAGAAGTTTTACAAATTAATTAACAAAAACTCAATGGAAGCACTTTAAATATTTTCTCAAAGCAGTGATCTTCAAGCAATATATTTTATTAAGTCTGTATTGAGATGCGTATAATTAAGAGCTGTTAAGATCAGTGGCGTATCTGTCGAGGGTACCTTACTTAATCTAAAATGTTTGAAAAAAATACGAAATTTGGTTCAAAAATTACAACTAAGATCTACTTTGAAATACTGGAGGCAATTTTTCATTAGCTATGTCTCTGGTCAGAATCTTGAAAAAAAGCCCATCAGCGCAATTAACGCTCATCTTCGGTCGCTCATGTGGTAATTAAAGGTTAGAAAGCGCTGATTCAAATCTACATCTAAGCAATGAAATTCGCTTTTTATTGAAAACTAAATGCACATAATATATGCAAATTTACATCAATTCATATTTTAATAGTGACACGCACGTACGCGCTTAGAGCTCGCTCGCCTGGACATCTTGGGTGGCCGATGCAATTAAAAAGTTGTTTATGTACTGTGAACATCAGCCGCATCTCCCTCGGCATTTTATATTGTTTCATTAGTACGCAATTTCAATTACTGCCATAATTGCTGCGAATATTTTGATTTCTTCAACGTTCTTTGGGCCATTCCGCTTGCAATGTTTACACAACTCGACAACTGCACGGACTTGCACTCACCTACTTCCCCGTCATCACCATTGTCGTTAATTCCACCCTCCGCAATTCCATTTTCAGCGGAAAAGATGATGATTCATCCGCTGGCAATTGTGCATTTGCGGCACATGGCACCTGCCATTGTTCACCTGACGACATTATTAGCTGAATATTTCAATTGTGTGGTGAGTGCATTGTGGTATAGAAATGCACTGCTACAAACTTTCCGTGCATCTCCTCCTGAAAAATGCAACCGTTGGTTTCGACTTCGGTTGTCTGTGTTTCTGGTGCATTTTTTGGGAGATTTTCTGCCCAGAAATCCAGATACGATTTAAAAATTACCAAAATTCAGTTTCAGTGAAATATTTAAATTTGCTTCAAATTTTTTCAAGATTTTATCCAATTTTAGAACCTTTAGAAAATCTCCAACGAGTCAGAAATTATCAATACTTTCTTGTTATAGTTTAAAGTAATTTTTTATTAGAGAAATTTTGTAATTTCACCCTGTTGATTTGTTCAATTCAACCACCATATCTATGTATATCAACCAAAAATAACATATTAGAAAACGAAGAAGTTTAGAAGAGTTTAGAACTGACTGTCAAATCCAAGAAATTAGGGATTCATTTTGATATTTGAGTCATATTTTGGGTTTTAAATTCGTTTGACTGTAAAAGTTTTAAAAGACACTTTATAAAAATATTTTATTTTCCCTCCTCCCTGTATTTTATTCTATTTCTTACTTTGGTCAATACACTCTCAATCTAATTTATGTTTTTTATTTATGTCAAATTTAGACAGCAGTATTTTCTTGTTTTAAAATACCCTGGGATCAATTTCAATTTCAAATCAATATCAAGGAAGGAACTCGATCAAAATAAGTAAGCGTATTCACTGTTTCAATACCAAAGTTTGGTAAAAGTAGTAGAAAACAGTAAACGTAAATCCCGATATATCTCAACCGTTGCCAAAGATTTTATGCTAACCAAATTCGCGGAAACATCTCAAGGTAGCTCTTGAAGTTCCAGGACGTAATCGAAAGGCTTGACTCCCGTTGGCAGACCAGACTAAGCCTTCGTGCTTGTTTTTGTGCACCCGCAAATTACCCCCATTAGCTTGACAATGTACGGTGCGGTATTGGGGTTGATGATGGGGGAAGAGAACGAGAGACAAGAGTGAACGCAACGGCACGGTTTGGAATTAAAACAAATAGCACTAAAGCCTCTTACAGCTACTTATTGTGTGATTTTCATGTGAGCAGAACAACGACTTAATTCACATCATGTGGATGCGAAAACGTTATAAGCTTTCACTCCCTTCTGCGAATCCAGAACAAGGATAGCTAGCGGATGCTGGGAGTCACAATAGTTGGAGCAGGAAAGCCAGCTAACGCTTACCTGCAGACGAGACCTTTGCTGCTCTGAGATACATATTTCTGGTCTTTTAGCTGCTCTTTCCGGACAAATAGAACTTTGGCCTGGACAAATGGACAATCCTGCTGACGCGCTTTCCCCACTTTCCGCCAGAACCGCACTAAAAAGGCATTAATGATGACTTGGTGCTGGGTCGGCAAAATGCCATTTAATCTGTGCCAGCAGCTAGCTAGCTCCACGCCATGTGTGCCCGAGCTCGTCTAGATGCGAGTCCATGTTTGCATAAATGCAATATAAATGAGAATTGCGATCTTCTTGTTGACTCGTTCGTTCTCCGGTTTGTTAGCTTTAGCTCATTACATTCACCTGCTTGCACGCGGTTGTCTGTGTGTCATAATGTGTATGTTTTTCTCATTTGTATTTGGCAAATCTAGCTTGATGAGTCTCGAACTCTGCTTAAACAAAGGATTGTGTGCGCTGCGGATAATGGGACTGGAAGGCATATATTCATGCATTTAGGTGACTTTCCACCATCCCGTAATTACTTGGTGGCAACGATGATGACGGTTGCGTTACGACCAACGAGGATGGGTGCTGCTTCAACATGGAGAGATAGAGCGGCTCAAAAGCGGTTTGGCAAACAAATGTGTGAATGTGTTGATTGGAAGATTAGCACATTTGCACAAGCATAAATGACATGATTTGAAATTAAAGCGGCATGACGGAAGAGGGGCACGATACGGTTAATTTGGCGCGCAGCGGCGCAGCAGTGAAAACTGACAGATCTGGGTCTCAATAAACCTTACAGATTGGAACGTTTTGTCAATTTGCTATAAAAGAAGCTCTGGAAACTTTTTTCAGTTTGTAGAAAACTTGTCCAAAATTTATCGATTGAAAATTTGACATAACGCACTATTTTAGTAACTTGTGCTTAAGACCATTTTATATAAATTGAAAAGTACTTAATGCCAGTAAAAATCGAAGAATATGAGAAGTGAGAGACGATAGACATAGACTCTTGACTCATTGTTCATCCTCATTTCAAACACTATCTTAATCTTACATATAAAGGTCTGTAAATTAGTGGTAATTCAGGAAAATTCAAGGAAGAAAACTGTGATAAACCCCTCCTTTATTAGATCCTGTACAAAGAAATGATCTGATGTGATGTTCACTTCTTATGAAGTAAATATCGTCTCTTAAGCTTTATGTAAATCAAGTCATTTCTATTTGGATCTTATAGAAATAGTTGTTAAATATTAGGTTTATGTATGTTACATATGTATCTCCATCAAATATACCAGCAATGAGTAAATTCAAAAAATCCCCGTATTCAGATCTCTTCAGTAAACTTTCATCGTTTGTTGTTTTTTTTTTTGTTTTTATAAAACGATAATCATTTCCACCTCTCAGCCGAAAACGGAAAATCTTCATAATTCAGTTTGAGAATAAAAATATCAAATCCAACATTTGAAAGAAAATTGTTCAAGCTCAATTTGAAACTGCCATTTTTCCCAATCGATTTTCCTGCACATTACAAAGCCACATTCGGGCTTATGAAATACCATGAGTCACGTGTTCATGAATTTTAAATTAGCCAAGCGGCGAAAAATGGAAGCTCTAAATCAGTCGCTTTCAAATTTTCCGTTGACTCTTTTTCATGTGAATAAAATCCGTATATATTTAGTATCATTTTTCATTACACAAATCTCATGTTACAAAAATACTTTCGGTTGATTGCTAATAAGAACACTTCTGTTGACTTAATGACCCTTTTCTACCAACACCACGTTTGCTTCGTTGACTTCCACCGAGCACTGCTGAGTGTCATTGTCAATTTCAAGGCTACGCTCATTAAACCTCGGTCTACGATTAGATATCCACGCTGCCACTATCTCAGCCATTTGTGGACCTTGCCGGATATTAAAAGCGTGAGCCATGTGGAAAGTATCCAAGTGGGCGTCCACTCCGGCAATCCTTTCCTTCAAGTCGTGGTAATATTGCGTTGGAACCCAGTGGTCTCGGGTTCCGTAGTAGAAGGTCATTTTTTGTACATTTTTGCTAATAAGATCCATCTCTAGATCGTACACATTCTGCACCTGGTCGCGTCCCATTTCGAGCATCCTCTCGAGGGCAGTCGTCCGCAGGTTCTTCAGAGCCTCCTCCAGATACGACTCGGGCAAGTTCCATTTGTTGATGAAGTACCTGACGATTCCGGAGCGCCAGCTGTACGGCAAAACGCTGATGAGGTGAAAAACTTTCATGATGACCTTGCCGCCGAAGCTTTCCAGACGCTCCTCGAATCGCTCTCCAGCTAGCGAATCCTTCATCCGTTCGATGGTGGGGAACAGCATGTACGAGTGATGGACTCGCTTGTGAATCTCAGGAATCTTCAGAAGCTGCAGGATCGTCCAGGCCCCCACGGAATGGCCTATGAGGTGCAGCTTGACGTCGGCAGGAATATACTTTTCGATGAATTCGATTTTGTGTTTGACTTGGCCCTGGAGGAGGAACTTGTCTTCGTTCCCCTTCATGGCAGGAATCTGCTTGTTGCGATTGTCAGAGGGTTCGTCATGTCCCGCATGTCCGATGACCCAAACAGGAACTTTCTGAAACTCACATGCTTTAATTAGCTCTCACAGATTGGTCTTTTACCTTCTGAAGATTATTTTGCAATGCTGTAGCGAAACTGATGTAGAATCCTGGCATCCCGGGATTGCCTGAAACAAGGAATCCAAGAGTGAGATCATTCAACCAAAAAGTTCTCATTGAACTTTGATAGCTGACAAAAAATTCTGTGAGCTGATTGACGTCATGAACAGAACACATAATTAATACACACCAGTGATACACAATACGAGCTCTTTCTCGTTGTCTTTGAAGGGTTCTTCAATCCACTTCCCGAACGTGAGTATTCGGGTCGGGATTCCATTCAACTCTACGTAATTGTCATCCATTTTGAACGTTTTCTGGTAAATCCTCCTATTGTGGTGTAATCCATGCGAAGGAACGGGCTGCCCGATTGTGAAATAACTCCGTTTGGTCACAAGCGCAAAGAAAAACAGGTATCGGAACTGCGTTCTCATCCGGATGAATGCCAGGAATCTACTAACTCGTAATAAACATATGATCGGTATATAACTCGTATTATTATGAATGAATGGCGCAACAGCCGTCCGCGTCCCAGAGACTGAGAATGATTTTACAAATTTGATGGGTTATTCTCTCGTATCGCAGCAATGAAAAGATTACCTGTTTCTCTCACGCAACATTCGGCCGTTGTTTGCCACAAGCGGGCCGGTTTTTTACTGAAATTGAAATGTTCAGGTTCACGCCGACCTTTGAATCACATGTTGTGGTATACGCTTCAAGTTCAAGATTTATATACTCGTTCGCAGTTTGAATCATATGGCGGTTGAGACTTTCTTGTTGCCACCTGTTGATTATAGAAATTATCCTTGGATTTAAATTATTTTTCATAATACTGAACGACTTCGATATTGTTGCTATATATGCAAGCTTTCTTTTCACACATTTTAATGAAACCGTGGCGAGTTTTTATGCTAACATGATTCAAATATCAGTTAATGTGCTCATCAAAGAGTTTTGAATTGGGCAAAAACCTCTGTCCATTCGGTTCCGGAAGAACTGCTCGTATTGTCATGTGTGCTAACTATTTCTTGGAAATTCGACTCGTTGAAATTCGGTTCAATTGTTTGCACGAAAAACAATCTAAAAAGACACAAAAATCCAAAACTGTTTCTGATGCACCTTTGCTCAGCTTATCTCAAGTGTAAACCTAATTTTCCCATATGTATTTGCTCTGAATCAACATTTGGACAAATCTAAGAGCATGCGGAAGAATCGGTCTCGTGAACGACACGACACTGATGGCACTTCGAAACTGATACTTGTCTCTTTTCAGAAGCTTCTCTGAGCCAATCAACGAAAATGTAGTACTTCCATCCAGCAACAAAAGGTAAGAACGGTGTCGCCAAATGCCACAGGCAAATCATTCAAATGCATTCCACATATCCACCCGCTCTACGTGACTTTAATAATATGTGCATTTGGGATAATAAGAGCCCATAAGTGTGCGCTGCAGGATCTTGGGAATGAAGCCTGACGGCCTGACGGCCTGTAGAAGGAGACAGCAATGTGCATTAGACGAAAATCAGGAATATTTCTATTTCTAAAAAATGAATTTCTCCCCACCAAGATACCAGAAAGCGCCCAAAGACGCCCCATTGATGGCGAAAAGTATGAATGAAGACGAGCTTTCATAGAGCAATTTTTAAGATTGTAAGGCCCAGGCGAGCAAAACTAAAGGAGCTTTCTTACTACTTCTAGCAATGTAAACTTCGGAACAGTGGTGCCACCCCAACTATTGCCACCCCCAGCGTCGTCGCCAGCAGTGCACGGGTTCGAGAACTTGGTTCTGGACATTTATAGCACGCAAGGAAAGCAGCCGGGGCCGTGTAAGTATGTGCAGGGAACGAGGCGTCAGAACCACCAGTGTCGACGCGACGTCGGTCTGCCCGATGCCATCAAGGAGGCTCGTCGTCTCGCCATTCACCATTGCGAGGAGCAATTCCGCTACGACCGGTGGAACTGCTCCATCGACACCAAAGGAAAACGAAATTTGTTCAAGAAGGTGATTTTAAAGTTCCACCCACGCCTACGTCTAGTTTCAGATAAAATAGTTTAAATTTTTCCACCAGGTTTACAGAGAAACGGCCTTCGTGCATGCACTCACTGCAGGTAATTACGCTTTGGCGCCCCCAGCTGCAGTCCTTTCTCTAACCAGTGCGATTTTGCAGCTGCACTGACACACGCGGTGGCGAGGGCATGCGCCGACGGACGGATGACAAAATGCCAGTGTGCTAGTGAGCGGCGGCCCGAAAGTCCCAGGCAAACATGGAGATGGGGTGGTTGCAGCGACAACGTGAAGCACGGAAAGCGGGTGGCGCGAAACTTCCTAGACTTGAACCCGATGGAGGACGAAGATATCGACGAGCAAAGGGATATTCTCCGACACGACAGCGAGGTATGTAGGAAGCTCTGCACCGTATGCACTTTCACTTGCACTTTCTTCGTAGGTTGGAATCGCCACGGTGATGAACACTTTGGACGACAAATGCAAATGCCATGGTAAGACCCTGTTCTTTTCTGTCTAACTTGAAGTCAAGGTTTTGTCTTAAAATAGTTGTAGTTGAATTATTCAATCAAGCTTATGGTTCGGGATCTAACACTGGCCAAAAGCAGACTAACAAAGAATTCAAAATGAGTAAAACTTGAATTACCCTAAGGACTTTAGGAGGCTTTTTATTATTTAAAAGTTGACCTTGTTTTTTTAAAATAATTTGTTTCATCCCGAAAATCAAACTAACAAGTATCAATTTCCAGGAGTGTCTGGATCTTGCTCCATGAAGACCTGCTGGCGCCGCTTGCACGACTTCAACATGACCGTCAGCCTGCTCCGAGAGAAGTACCATGAAGCCAAACGAAAGGTCTCTAGCAAGGCCTCGAAACGCAACACGTACATGTCATACACACCCCCGCAAACCAAAAAGTTTTCCCGAACCTCCCGAGGCCGCCCGGAGCTCATCTTGATTCCGCCACATTCCACGTACCATCAGCAGCCTTTCATCATACCCCAACAAGTCACGCAGCTACTCTACTTGGAGCCATCGCCCACTTTTTGCCAGTACACCAGAGGACGCCAGTGCGAGCACCCCGACAACTGTAACACCCTCTGCTGCGCCCGGGGCTACACGAAACGGGAGGTGAAGACCGTTGAGAAGTGTCGGTGCCGCTTCAAGAGCAACAGGTGCTGCGATCTGGTGTGCGAGTACTGTGACAAGTACGAGGACCGATATTACTGTAAATAGAGAGCGGAAGCAATCACGAAAGCCTAAGAAGAAGAAAAGTCAGTGAGGACAAGCTGAGGTAGCTCGTCGATCAGAATAAAAGTCAAGCAAAGTAATGTAGGACCCGTTTTCATTGTTATTTATTATTTCATACGACTTAGTGACTCAAGATTAATCGTAACTTAAATTGTAGCAGTCTGCGTGTTGGAACTAGGCTATCCAAGGCTCATCCATTATGGTATATTTCCGCCACTAAAATACAGTACTTAACCATATGCCGTGCATGAATTAATGTATCAATGAAGTCAGTAGCAATAACGAAATACACTAAGTTAGCAGAAGTAAGGTTCGCTGTAAGTATCGTAAGTCTCCTCAGATAGTGATGGCATTTTTTTAATGTACTCTCCCGTCTCCGAATCCTATTTATCCTGCGTTTTCGATGTACTTAAATTGTCAAATCAGCCGGAATAGGCGCATAGACACCGGATAGCATAATAAACAACAATTCGCATTTTTCCTTAAGAGTTAATATTAACGTTAATATTTATTACAACTTAAATAGCACTACAGTATGGTAATTCTCATAAATATAGCATTGTGTAATGATAAAAGAAATAAAGTTATGAAAGTATTTAATCTTTTTCTAGTTATATTTATTAATACATACAATGAATGGTGGTTTTGAGTAAGAGAGCCAAAGAGAAGGATATTTAGTTACGAAAATTTGTCTGATCTTGACCAGAAAATACTTTGATAATTTTAATTTCTTTCACCAAAATTCCATCAGGGACAAACCTTCTTCACTCCAATGCTGTATTGACCAGATATGACAGTTCCTAAATTCCTATTATGAATCTATTATTTTGAATCGTGCGAAGCAAAATGAACGAGTTTGCGATCTTTTGAGTCTTGTTTCTGTTTCTTTTCAGGAGATCATCTTTCAACTAACCCTATCCCTTTAGTTTGGAAAACCATCAAAAACTAAACTTGTCCAACTTGCCTTATAGAGAAACAAAATGAGCAAAATTCAAAAATAGTTTTTGGGTCTGTGAGGAAAGTAGAAATGAATAGTCATATAACTCTTAGAGCGCTTTATTTAATAATCAACGATCACACTACCTTCCAAATCAATCCAGTACTTTGAAATGCATCCATGTCTTGACCGAGTGAGTTTGGAGAAGAGTGCAACTTTAACACAACTTATAAATTATTACATTTTTAAGATTCGTCTTACTATGCTATTCATGGCAAAGAGTAGTAATTGTTTTCGTTTTCTCAAATTTCGGACATTTCATGTATGGTAACTTTACGAAGGTCTTGCGTCCAGCTTGTGAATTGGGTCTCAGTCTCAGAGTCGTATACGAATTAAAAATTGTCTAGATTTTCTTGCTGTATGGTATCACAGCTTCTAAATGCATTTCAGTAAAACACGTCGCGGACTATTTCTTGCTGCCTGATTCAACTCCTTTCAAGGGGTTTCCATGCTCGTCAATTGGCAAAGACGGCTCGAGGGGAGGCAAGAACCCGCCGGACTCAATTCGCAAGCTTCTTCCATTCTCAATATGTCGCTTAACGGTGATACCATCGTGCGTCCCAGTGGCCCAGATATCCGAAATGAGAGGGGTGGGTCCGATGTAGTCGTCCTTGATTAGTGACGGACCATGTTGGTCATGAACGCAAGGAGCGGGGCCCAAGGGAGTCGGGCCTAAGGATACAGGACCTACGGGATTGAAATGAGAGTTTTGCGACTGATAAACGGTCTTGTCTGGAATAAACCAAAGTTCATATTAATATTGTCCCTTGAAGATAAAGTTCAATAGTTTACCTTGCAGTGAGAAGGAGGGGGGTCCGTAGAAAGTGCTGGGTTTCTCGGAAAATAGGTTCTGCAGGTTCAGGGCTGGCTTTTCGTAGTGATATCCGTCGAACTTGGGTTTTTCCGGTATCGCGTGGGCGTGGTAGTTCTCAACCTTAATGGGGAGAGGAGGCGGGGCTGCGTGGTAAGGCAAATGTGAGTGGACCGGCCCGTTGAAGAAAATGTGTTTCACTTCCCTCTCACCACCGTGTGCTAAGCCTCCAAAAAGCGATTTCAAGCTAAAGTGTGAGTCTGTCTTGACTTTTGCTTAAAATAGTAGAAATAGCAAAAATCAGACCCGATTCACTGGCGCACTTAATTACAGAAGCAGAAGCAATGCAGATTCAGGTATACTTACTCTTGATTAACGGCTTCAAGTGGACCTGCTTCTCGTGATGAACCGGAACGAACACCTTGACTGGCACCTTGACATGGACTGGCTTCTCCACTATGCGTTCTACGAACTTGATGGTCTCGAACGGCACTGGGCGGTCGACGTGCACGACCTTCTCGACGGGGTAGGGCCTATCTACATGAACTATCTTCTCCACGGGCCTGTCCACGTGGACAATCTTTTCTACAGGACGGTCAACATGGACGACCTTCTCAATGGGGTACGGACGGTCGACGTGCACGACCTTCTCCACGATTTTGGGGGGACTCTGCACGTGCACGATCTTCTCCACTGGCACCGGTCGGTCCACATGGATAATCTTCTCGACAGGGTACGGACGGTCTACGTGTACGATCTTTTCCACTGGGCGATCTACGTGGACAATCTTCTCTACTGGCCGGTCTACGTGCACGACTTTCTCAACCGGGAAGGGGCGGTCTACGTGGACTACCTTTTCCACAATCTTCGGAGGGCTCTCAACATGAACCACCTTTTCGAAGGGTACGGGCCTGTCGACATGCACAATCTTCTCCACGGGGCGATCTACGTGGACCACCTTCTCGACAGGATACGGCCGGTCAACGTGGACGACCTTCTCGACCGGGAACGGGCGGTCTACGTGGATGATCTTCTCGACCGGACGGTCCACCTGAACGATCTTCTCCACGGGCCGATCGATATGGACCACTTTCGGAGGACTCGCTACATGAACTATTTTTTCCACTGGCCGATCAACGTGAACGATTTTGGGTGGGCTCTCAACGTGCACAATCTTCTCCACTGGATAAGGGCGATCAACGTGCACAACTTTCTCCACGGGCCTGTCAACTTGCACGAGCTTCTCAACAGGTCTGTCAATATGCACAATTTTCGAAGGACCTGGCACATGGACTATTTTCTCTACTGGTCGATCGACATGCACAATCTTTGGAGGAGTTTCCACGTGCACCACCTTTTCCACCACTCGATCTACTGGAACATGAACGACCTTCGAAACAACCGTTTTAGATGATTGATTCCAGGAGAAACTCAAAGGTTACTTACCTTCTGCACTACCTTGGGGGGTCCTTCGATGTGCACTGGGCGGTCAATGATTTTTGGAGGACTTTCTACATGCACAACCTTTTCCACCACTCGGTCCACGGGAATGTGGACGACCTAAAATTTTCTATTCCCGAAAACTTTCCATAGATTATTCAATGCCTTACCTTTTCTACCACCTTTGGCGGAAGCTCCACCTTCTTTTCAACGTACCGATCCACATGAACTGGCCTATCAACAATTTTTTCCACGATCTAAAACGCAAACGTTAAAATATGCAAACGGTTTTGGAAAAAAAATCATTTTACCCTATCTACTGGATATGGCCGGTCTATGTACTTCACCTGCAATTTCAAATCGATAAATTTGTATTGTAGAAAATAAAACACGAACCGTTTCTACGATCTTAGGGGGTCCTGGTACCGCTACAGGACGGTCTACGTATTTTTCCACAATCTTTTCTACTGGCCGGTCCACAAACTTAACCTGAGGATAATCAAATCGTAAATAATGTTCGGGGAAACAATTAGAAGTCTCACCTTCTCGACGATTTTCTGAGCCCCTTCGACTTGGACGATTTTAGGAGGGCTCTCAACGTGAATAATCTGCGGAGGACTCTCCACGTACTGCACCTTTTCTACTACCCTGGGAGGTGACTCCACCTTCTTCTCGACCACTCTGTCGATGATAAACGGAACTTGCTGCACCACGACCAGCTTTTCCTTGCACTTCTCGTCCTCGCACCGGTTTCGCTGTCTATGTCGCAAGCCATAACCCGGGTTAATGAGCTCGTTCTTGATATTCACACTCTTTTGCATTTCAACGACAGTCTTCGTGTGCTTGGCGTGTTCAGCCTCGTCGTTGCAGTCATCGTTAGCCAGAACCCTTCCGGCCTGGACGGGGGCCAGGAACTTGTTGGAAATCGGTCTTTGCGTTATCACCAGAGTCTCCTGTCGGACGTACGCCTGAGTAGTGGAAGGCACGTGCGTCTGGTCCTTCACTGGTCCTCGGCTCTTGAACTTCCTCAGAAACTGCCTCGAAGGAGCCTCTTTACGGGGCGATGGGGTGGCATCTGCAATGTGCTGGTCGGTCTCAAGGGACTGGTGGACTGTGTCAGTGAACTGGGATACTTCCTTCAGAAACTGCCCTTGATTGTGGTCGATTTGCTCCCTTGGGTCCGGGGGCAGGTACTCACGGCTAGTAGTAGATGAAACTGGAATATCTCCTACTACGATGGGATGCTGGAATGTCCTGCCATACCCTGGGTCCTGTTCCTGTCTCGACTTGACGTCCTCTCTGGTCCTAGGGGTCGATGAAGGGCCAGCTCGGAGTGCGTTGATGTTCAGCACATCAGAGTTTGTAACGAATTGCGGACTCTTAGCTATGACTCCAACAATGTCGGGCGAAGCAGTCGAGTACTGTGGAGTCGCAGTTACTTGGACCTCTTGCAAGACCTCGGGAAAGATTTGGTAGGACGCTTGATTGATAGTCTTTTTGCCGATATCCAACCCAACGTCTTGAGGAAGGCGGGTTGGCAGAAGAGGGGCGTACGTTGGAGAAGCCCGATAATTGCTCTTGGGATCACTGGAAGGTCCCGCAGGCACTGGGAACTTTCCATCTTCGGTCAGATGCAGAGCGTCGACAGCTTCTTTACCCAGAGCAAAGTGGCTTGTGACGTGGCTCTTTTCTCCCTTGGTCGAGTACTTCACGACTGGATGGAAGCCCCAGTCGTCCGAGAAGTAAGAGACATCCTGAGTCGCATCTTTCGTTTGAACGAAGAAGTTCCCGGTCGTATTAATGCCGTCACGGACTTGCTGGTGCCCCGAAATGGACTGGGTTCCAGTGGCCTTGTCGTCGCTGGCGATCTCATAGTTGTACGCGAATTTCGGAGGGTTCTGGAATTCGGTTTTATCATATTATATTTCTCGAAAGGTTTAAGAAAATTACCTTATCTTGTATTTTCGGCGGCTCCACGTACCCAGGGGGCTTTACTGCGAGGGTTTCAGCTAGCAGCAGCCAGAAACATGCTATAAGCGGTAACTTCTCCAAAATCATACTACCTTTTATGCATCTAGAATGATGTGAGAAATGGTTACTTAACAGTCGTTTTTGAGGTTTCGATCTCTGCACGACATCGATTGCCGCAATGGATATCCCCATTACACAATTGAAACCTCAAATGTTGCTGTAAACAGCACGCCCCCCTCATTATACCGACTCGTTCGCTCGACAGGTTGGTGGCTGCTTCTCAAGTTTATCGACATTTTATCTTTCTTCTTTCTTTTATTTTCAATTTTCAATCTCTGCATTTTGATGCATTTAAACCACCTCGCCGCGCCAGACCAGTTGGATATAATACGTACGTTTATGAATAAATTGTAGCAATGAAAGCTGGGCTCGAAGGTGGATTACGATGATGTTTTTACCTTCGGTCCCATATAATTTGCCTTGCGCCTGTGCATGGCATCCACAGACGGATCTTGGGGGACAAAGGACAGAGCCGTAACCCGAAGATAGTTTATAATACTCAGCATAAAAACAGTCTCATACTATGCAGTTGTCAGAGTTATGCCATTGGCGGCGTATCCCAAGAAAACTGCTCTCATTATGGATTCGTGAAAGTGAATTTTTTTCAATGCATATGTCTGGCCCAATCTGAATCAAGGACGTCTCGGGTGTCAGTGGGCCGCAAATCCCTCGTCAACGACTGTAGTGAGCAAAGAAATAACGAGGAAAAACTTGACTCGCAATTGTTTTTAAACTGAGATATTTATTTGCAACACTCACATCTTTGCGCTTCATTAAACAATCATAAAAAGTAGGAAGTGGGCAATTTTACACCCATTTATCATCAAAATCGTCTGTGCACATTAGTCACGCAGATTCCGCAGTCTTTCATGGATTTTTAACCCAAAATTCTTCGCGTTAAGCGGAAACTTTGAATTAGTAAAGTTGTAAAGCTTTTACGTAACGTGCCTATACGGACGGAGGCGAAGGTTCGAAAGAATAACAAGTGTATCGGAAGAAAGGTGACTTTCCCTTTTGCCTCGAACGCCAGCTGTACCGCGGTACTGATAATGAAAATGTGGTAATAAGTCAGCATTTCTGAGTATTGGAGTAGCCGAGATGAATTTGGTACTTTATTGAACTGATGTAATATCTTTTATGACGTTAATGAAACGGATCGGAATTATGCAGACGTATACGTTTTGACGTTTAAGGTCAAATTTAATTACGAGTACATTTTTGCGGTCCCGAAATTCCGTGTTTGAGTTTTGTAGTTACTTATTTGTTTTCTTTTTCATGATACACCCATCGAACGTTACCTCAATTTCTCATTCAAAATTTGTCTCTCCGAAGCCAAGATTCTTTTTGGGCCCTTATTTCCACTTTACCAATCGATCTTGTTTTCTGCAAATAAAGCCAAGCTCAATATAAAGTTGGGTTTAAATCTTTCAGAATTTAAAATTTGAGATGGATGGCAGTTTGGCTGAAAGGCTTTTGAGACACCATAAAAACAGATATTTATGGAAAATATTACACTTATCAAAAAGTCTGATCATGAAATATTTCAACTAATCGTCTTGGAACTAAAAAATAAAATAAATCTTTCTGATGAATGAATTCCAATTTCTCTTCTTTAACCGATTTTTGTAATTCTTAAGCTAGAATAAATTGCTTCGGAACTGAAAATACGATTCGAGCGAAATACAAATATTCCTAAAAATTCTACCATATTAGGAATGAGACATTTACTAAGTTTGGCTTGAATATAGAATATTGGCTTAAATTTTAACGATTAGAGTGTTAAAAGTCTACTGAAATTAGGAGATAAGCAAGAATTTTACTTCATTACATTTTAAAACATAACAACTAAAATTGTCATGTTGACAAATGTTTTTCTTCGGAAGATTTATTTTGCAACAAAAGTGAAAATAAAGTGTTTTGCATAAATTAATATTATAGGTTATCTGGTTGTACCCAACATTGAAATAAAATGTATTGCACTGCGTCTCTTGTAACACATCATAGCGCACAAGTCCATTGTTTTGGTTTTCTTAATGAAATGCAGCAATTCTATTGAATTGTGGTATTTTCACATCTCGTCTGATGCCGCGATAAAGCGCGAATAATATATTTTTACAACGGGCGTATCTCGTCTAAGTAACCTCGTTGGATTAAACCTTTGTCAACAGCTCACCACAAGTGTACAATAAATAATGTTTCAATGTCGTAAATTCCGCGTCTTTCACTTTCTTCTGAGACTCAGTCTCGGGTCGAAACAAGGATCTCCTGAACTCGTGACTCAATTATAGAGTTATTTTAGACATTGTCATGATCCAAATATCCACACACAATTACATCCGGCTACTGCTCTTGATCACCTGCCGATGTTTATCAACATCTTTGTTATTATGATTATCTGATACTCGGTCCATTCACTTAGTCTGCCTTAAGCCTCAGTTTTATTTCAATTTTCCATTACTGATCGAGTCCATAACTTTCATTATTTTTGCTTCACAATGCCCATAACAGTAATCCTTATTCATTGGGCTCACACTTGGCTTCGTTGAGATCTGATCAATAAAATCTACAAGTCCAAATTACCTTTTGCTTCACCTAAGAAATATTCAATCAATGCGCGCTCGCGTACCGACAAGTTAAATGTTTACTTTTCGATGGTTTCGGAGCAAATGATCTTGGTCCGAGAAATGATATTTATTTTAAACACTGCGCCCCTCACTCGACATGCGTGTGGAAGGGCTTTCTCTACCCCGCCAGAGCGCTGGAGGTGGTACAGCATCTCTCCTGCGATACACTTTAAATTGCCTCTACGCTCATAATCAGGTTGTTACCATTTTTGCACCCATGTGCCTGCATGAGCGTACGCTCGTGCAGTGCAAACGAAAACGAGAGTAAAATTGCAAGCCGGTTACTGCGGTACGGGCGGTTGTTGTAATAACCTTGTGCTGCTGACGAACTGGTGCTAGCGTCGTCTCACACTTGCCCGTACGCTGGCTTCTTTTGTTTTTCCCCACCCAGGTCATGATTAAAATTAAGCTTAACTTTGCTGATACATTGGAGCTTTTAATTATTACTCAAAAATATGAAAATTTTATATCATAAACCTTTGGCAAGCAACCAAGTTTATTGGCTTTCCAAAAACTTAGTGGCAGTTAGAGATTCGATTGAGCCTTTCTTTTTTCGGAAGTGCCATTATGTAACTTTTTTGCAAGATCAAAATTAGAGCCGTTTTAATTTTTGAATTACATCAAATTATATTAAAAATTAATATACGACAACTTTTTCACATTTTTCGGAACTAAATCAGGAGAGAGGAGACTCAAGAACTTTCATAGTGGCCGTAATATTCGTTTAAGGGCCTTAAGTTCACAAAATGGATTTGTTGCAAAGGCAAGAGCTGTTTTTCAGTCTTTAAGTTTTAAAAAATTTTAGAAATATAGGTATTATTTAATTTTGTAAAAACATGTTTAAAGCATAGTAGGGGACGAACGCATTTGAGTGCATTTTCAATTCACTTTGTTGCAAAAGTTGGGTCGAAGGGAAAATATTTTGTCCCATATTCCGTCTCTGCAGAAACTTATTGGACCGCTGACTTTGATCCCACAGATCATAGAGCCTAAATGCAGACGGATATTTTGGTAAATTTTATGTCATCTAACATTTGCCCAAGCTTCAGCTAAATTGGAGTTGAAAAATTTTCGCCTCGTAATAAAACTCTGGGAGCACTCAGCTCCACATCCATAGATCATAGAAACTTACCGAAGAAATGTTTTTTTTTTGCTGAATTTAATGTCATTTAACAGTTGCCAAAGTTTCAGCTTAATCGGTTGAATGTGGCATTTTGCCCTTCTGTCCACCAGAGGAAATCTTGGGTTGCCACTAATTGTCCCCTAAGGTAAATTATTTTACATTTTTAAGACCATTATACAAAACAATAGCTTAATTTGTCATTTTACATGACTATTCTGAACTTCAGCCCTGAACTATATAATATTTCCCCCTCCCCCTTTCATACCCCCTCCCCCTTTCATACCCCCTCACCCCACCCCCTTAAGTGATAGAGGCAAACATGTGTTGTATGATTTGCTAGATTTGATATGATGTATAACATATCTAAAATTCAGCACAATCGGACGAAGTACATGGAACTTTCATACAACGGGAAAACCTCCTTAATTACCTCCGAGGCAGTTTTCCGGAAAAATCAAAGTAGTTCCACCACTTTCCAGACCATACATGACAATATGCAAAAACGGCAGGTCTCTAGCTCTTGCAGTTTCGGAGCCTTTGCGACTCAGAAGAACGGATAAGTGCATTTTTTTCAAAATTGATGCAACTACACTAAAAATTAAACTATATCTGCAATGTTTTTCAATAAAAAAATTATACAAAAATATTGGACAATGCCAAAAACATCACTTAGCATCGCTGTAAACCTCAGACAAGAGTCGATCTCTGGGTGTGATAAAGGCAATCAATTTCAATTAATATTTGAAATAGTGATATAAAATACCAAATTATGTACCTGTGATGAAATTGAAATAGATTACATTTTTGCATAATATGTCATAATCACATGTTTGCGTTGGTTGTTGAAGTCATGAATATGAAAAACGCAATCCATGACATGGGTTGTCACGAGGAACCAACCCAGCTTGTAACGTTCAACTTGTTGGGCTGTTTCAATTCAAAAAAATTAATGTAATCAAAATAATCAAAAGAAATGATCGATTACCTAGGGCAACTTACAAGGTGGTTGTTTAGCCAATATTAACCTGCTTCATTTCAGGAATTTTCGGTCCCAAACAGATTAAGGTGATCAATATACCCCAATAAATTGATTTAAAAATAGGTTTGCAATGAAAAACTCAAATTTCAAGGGTGTAGTCACCGACAAAGTTGTTGAGTTCCTAGCTCCAAACCCTAAGATTATGGAGGTTTACTGTAGAAGTATTTTTAACTAGATATAATGTCGCCTTACATTAGTTAGAGTTCCAGCTTTACCAAGCAATTAAAAAACTTTGGGGGCTTCTAGCTCCGTCTCTGTTAGAGATAGCTTTTGTGATGCGCTATATGTGTATGGACTACAAAAACTAAAATTTCACAGAAAAACTCTTTTGGTTACGACTAACGTCACTGACGAATTTTGGGGTAAACCAAAATAATTTGCCCATTCTTCAGACTACATATGACAAAACAGAGTAAAAAAATAAAGAAACTTGCAAAAATGCGAAGTTAAGCAAATTTTTTTCAAAAAGAATGCTTTAAGGGGTCGAATGAGGAATCAGCAGATTCAATAGGCTCCAAGGATTCCAAAATACTACGGCTTGCCAGGAATAACCACCTGAGAGTCGCGCAATCTGCCTCCAAAGTGTGTGAGTTTAGGTAATTTTACCCTTGGAGGCGCCTCGACATTCTCGCTATTTCCGGTTCTCCCCGGCCATGAAGGGAGTCGAATGTGGTATCAGCAGATTCTTTATGCTTCAAGGATTCTGACATGCTATCCGGGCTGCTACCCGGGGGTCCTCCGAGGATCCTCCGGGGGTACTCAGTGGGTCCTCCGAGGGTACTCCGTGGGTCCTCCGAGGGTACTCTGGGGGACCTCCGAGGCTCCTCCGGGGGTCCTCCGGGAGTCCTCTGAGGGTACTCCGGGGGTCCTCCGAGGGTACTCCGGGGGTCCTCCGAGGGTTCTCCGGGGGTCATCAGGGGGTCCTACAGGGGTCCTGCGAGGTTACTCCGGGGGTCCTCCAAGGGTCCTCCGAGAGTACTACGAGGGTCCTCCGGGGGGGGGAGGGCAAAATAATGTTCCAGAACTAGAACTCTTTGAGATGCATATGATGCTGAACTTGTTTTTGACCTGAAAGATCCTGGTAAGGAGCTAGAGGGCTTTTAAGGCCAATTTTGGGGGATCCAGGCATAGGAAAATTTCGGTGAATTTTTTTTTTTTTTTTGAAAACCTGATTTTCTTGGCCAGAGCCTCTTTTTGGATATATGCAGCCTCAAAGTTGGAATTTTCAACAAAAAATTTTTTGAAAATTTTTTCCTATGCCTGGACCCCCCAAAATCGGCCGAAAAAGCCCTTTAGCTCCTCACCAAGAGCTTCCGGGGTCAAAATTTGAGCACAATTTTCAGTGTCTTAAAAAGTTGAGGGGACTTCCAAAATGATTCCATTTTTGAAAAATATGTGCTAAATCCGCAAATATATCAAGCATTTATATTTTCGTATACTTCGTAACTCGGATTAACAGACGGACGGACAAAAAGGACACTGTTAAATCTGGTCATATTTCAAAGGCCATATTTTAGAACTGGTGTTCAGCACCCATACCTAACTAACATATGCAGATAAGAGATAAACATATCTTCATGATAGCGTGAAAAAATTGATGAAAAATATTTATGAAGACTAACTTTTATGGCAATACTGAGGATGCTGTATTTTGTGAACCTGTACATATGCTATACAGTCGTACTGGCAAACGTCAAGTAAGTACAAAGTTATGTAAAATTTTATTTTAAATGAGTATTTTTGGTACAGTTTTCGGCTAACCTTTCCTTTAAGGGGATCTCCTAGAACTTAACTGGAAGGGACCAGAGATGATAGGGCAAAGGTCAGAGGTTCCGAATCCGGGATACTTGTTTGGCGGACCCCAAAAGTTTTCATTTTTGACGGATTTTTAGTTCATTTTCAGAATTTTGCAAAAAATGCACTATTGTGGCCGCTTTGCCGTCTGTCTGTCTAAAATTTTATAACTCAAGAACCAGAAGAGCTAGAGAGCTGCGGTTTTTTGCATCGTGGGCATGGTCTGTAGGGGTGCAAACTAACAATTTTAGATCCCCATCACTTCCTGGGGGGGGGGGAATGGGGGGTGTTTTCCGTTTGTATGAAAACTCCTTATATTACCTGCGATTGAGCTGAAATTTTAGTATGTTATAGTCGTGCAAAATCTAGCAAATCATTGTACCTTATGTGTCTCCTACCATGTACAGGGACGGAGCTAGCCCTCAAAAATCGGTCTTCTCGAAATATTTGAAAATGCACCCTTTAGCTTAATCTCCGATTTTGCTTTTTATGTTATATATATTAGCGTTTGTCAAATTTTTTTTTTTGAATTTTTGGCACTCTTTATAGCGCAAAAATGGATTACACGCTTCAAAGATCTTTGCATGACGTTTTGCGAGGAATCATTTTTTCAACTGTGACTTTTGTGACATCTATGGGAGTGTCCAAAAACCAAAGGATCCTTTATAAGCAGCCCAGACTGCATGGAAATGCTTCTACTTGGCGTTTGAGAACTCTAACTGCCGAGATTACGTTTCTGAGAAATTTTTTAGGAACGCTCTCAATTACGATATTGTGCCAATAGTAATGGGAGCTTCGAAGGAGGAGTACTTAAAAGTAGCTCCTGAGAACTCCTTCATTCACGTTGATGACTTTAAAACAATGCGGGAACTAGCAGATTATTTGGAGCTTCTTAACAAAAACGACACTTTGTACAATGAATACTTCAAGTAGAAGGGAACGGGTCAGTGCATAAATAGAAATAGTGCACATTACTGGTGTCGTCTCTGTGCTGTCTTGAACTCACCTAACATTCAAGATCGTACCAAATGGGCTCTTTATGGCACAACTTTTGAAGAATGGTGGAGAGATGAAGGTGAATGTCGCGAAAGCTACAAAGTTTAAGTTGTAATCTACGTTTGTATATATTTACGCAATAAATAACTCACTTATTGAAACAATTTAGGTAATCGAAAAAAAATTTATTTTACCATGAATATAAAAAGCCCTGTAGTTCTATTTCTGGGAATTATTGTTCTGGTTCCTTTTAAAAATAGCTTTTCCTTGTATATTTACTCCATAGGAAATGTTACGATGTTTCGGGATCGAAATTTGGTGTAGGAGTTTGAATTCCCCTACATTCGCTTTGGTTCCGGTGGGATAATCCAGAACAACTGAAAACAATTTTAATCATTATTCTGATTCTCGATTTCAATAACTCCTCACCTTTTATTGAATCTTCCAAAACGCCTCTGAACAAATTTTTAGTAACTGGCGTGGTGTTGAAGCTCAAGGCAGGTCTGCTATTGACTTCCAGCAAGTAAACATCGAAATTATTTGTGACCAAAAAGTCTGCTCCATAGATTTGAAACCTTTTCGGACTGAAACTCATATCTTCGATTCCGGACAAAATGACTCCCACGAGGTTCTTTTGGATGGAAGGTCGAATTTTTGACAACCATTTGTCACCGTTGTTGGTGGATTCCAAATACTCTCGAAAGTCATTGAGGCTCCAGGTGTTGTGATCAGGCAACTTCTCATTTCGCACCCCATTTTCATACCGCATCTGGACTGTTCTGTTGGTCAAATGTATTTTCCTGTGGTAATTCGCCATGTCAAACTCCTGAGAGGAAAATCGAAGGTAGCAATTCTCGTGCTCCCAAATAAAAAGCGTTTCTTTTTCTATGGAAACGAGGAAGAAATACCGAATGTCGAATTTCGTTTTGTAAATGAGCAATGGGGTCTCTATGTATTTTTGCAAGACACATCGTCCTCGCACTTGAGATACGGCAGTTTTAAGTTTCTCCCAGGATTCAACGACTTGAATTCCGTTCCCGCCGCTACTGTTGCTCGGCTTGAGTATCCACAAGTTCTTAAATCCGTCATCTTCCACGAAAGGTAATTTTTCTTTGAGAAACTGAGCTGTTTTCGCTATTTTGGCAAAAGTCGATTCGCTCATAGCAACCATTTTGGCCGAGCTAGTTGCATCAACGAACGACCGAGACACTCGCCCCCAAAACTCTTCGTTTGTTTTGAGACAAAAGCAGTTCTTGTCAATGTCTAAGTGGTCGAATTTGGCTTGGATGCACTCAATCACAATATCAGTAAGCTTTTCTAAATCTTCGTCGAGAGCGGAATGGGAAAAATCCTTATTATTTTCGTACACGTAATTTTGCAAGGCAAAAAGTATGAAACTGGTACCCAAGGTCAATCTGTATTCGTCTTGGAAATCTGCCAACACTCCGTTCTGAATAACGAAGCAGCGAGGCACCCTCATTTCACTGACACCCTCGACAGTTGAGAACTGAATGTCTTGCAAACACGTGCAAAGTCCGTCCTTTCGAGTAAAGTTCTTGTCAGTCCCGATTTGGATGCAGTTCCAGAGAGAAAACTCATGAACAAAGTGGCCCTGATTACTGCACGTGAAAACAAAATTGGCTGGAAATCCTTGGCACAAATCAGATAGAATTTGCCGCTCGTAGTCATTCCCCTCTTCTGCAAACTCTAGAAGCGAGTACTGACTCGGTTGGTATTGAAATGCGGAAGTTTCAGAGTATACAATTTTCTCAATCCAGCCTCGCTTTCTCAGTTCGGTTCTGACGGGTTGAAAACTTCCATTGATGATGAATATTTTTCCATCTTTTATGGCTTTCAGTGCCTTGTTTTTGATTTGGTTGAATTTCTGTACATATCTTATTTCCAAGGTACTTATTGAAGCTGTAGATGGTCTCTTATATTTGGTAGTGCTTTTAATATTAGGTAAATCGGTCCACTTATCCATAATTACTTTTTAATTTAGTGTACAAAAATTTGATTTAAATATTTTTTTGAGGATCAAATGATGTAAATACCAAAGCACGCTACGAGTTTAGACGCGAACAAACACCTTTTAGTCTCTACTTAGTCAATAACTAATTTACCTAAAAAAGTCGCGTACATCAAGTACGAGAGCCTCTCTCTCTTTTTCCAGTCGTACACAGCCCAGTTGATGTAGCGGAAGCTTCGAAACGTGTCAAAAAGAAGCTCAGGTAAATTAATTCTTGACTAAGTAGAGACTAAAAGGTGTTTGTTCGCGTCTAAACTCGTAGTTAGTTTGTCTCTACGTTACACTAAACCTTTAATATACCAAAGCACGCTTTATAAAAGAAACAAAGGTAAGTGCCAACTATGCAAAGATATTATTAATTGTTAAAATAAAAAATTTCAATGCGACTATAGTTTCTTAAGTCATTGCCCACGGAGTCCTTTTTGTACGCACTTATCCTCTTTGAGTTTGAGCTTAGCTTGATCATGATCGAGTTCCTGAAGCCACATATGTAGGATAAGCTCTCTCGGCTAGGAAAATTTCAAAATTTATTTATTGAGGTTTTCAAGTTTTTGTTTAAAATCAGAAAAATGTCACGAGAGAGAAAATTATAATTGTTTGCCTCAACCATACGTTACAGTCACGCAAGCTTTTTATTGTATTACTTTCAACACACGTTTATTAACATTTAGAACGGCAAAGTTCTGGTATAAATACAAGTGTCATTTAGTTTCAAATGAGCTTGCAGTCTTGAAAGCGGCAGTCTCATAATAGTTCGAAAATAATTTTTACAACTAAAGTTCAGCACCTATGTATACCTAACTAACATCTGCAGATAAGAGATAAACATATCTTCATGATAGCGTGAAAAAATTGTGCCGAAAAATATTTAGGAAGACTAACTTTTATGGCAATACTGAGGATGCTGTATTTTGTGAACCTGTACATATGCTATACAGTCGTACTGGCGAACGTAAAGTAAGTACAAAGTTATTCAAAATTTTATTTTGAATGAGTATTTTTGGTACAGTTTTCCTTAAATAGAGAAAAAATGCACTCTTACATCGCTATGTCTGTCCGTCTGCCTAAAACTTTATAACTCAAGAACCAGAAGAGATAGAGACCTGTGGTTTCTTGCATGGTGTTGGATATGGTACGTGAGGTGAGGGGTTAGAAACATTAAACCCCTATTTTCTAAGGTTTAACTCGTTATATGAAAGTTTCATTTATTTCATCAAATTGAGCTGGATTCTGAATATGTTAGACATCCTGTCAAATCTAGTATATCATCGAATCCATCGAAAACGCCTCTATCATCTTAAAAGGTGGGGTAAGAGGATTCCGAAAAGGGTTAAAATTTTAGTGTCTCCGATAGATCTGAAATTCAGAATGGTTGTGTAAGATTACCAAAAAATTACAGTAAAAGAAATTTTTACTTCGTAAAATGGTTTCGTAAATGAAAAATAATGGACCTGGGGAATAATAACTGAAAGATCAAGATTTTGCCTGGCAAACACAAGGGCCAACAAATGAAACCTTAGTAAGTGTTAGATGGCATCAAAACTAGCCAAAAATATTTCTACAGCAAGTTCCTTGGCCTGTGGGATTGGAACTTGGGTTCCAATAAGTTTCTACAGTAACGTTAGTTCTGAACTGAAACAAGGTATAAAGAAGTGTGAGAGAACATAGATGGGGGGCATCATTTTTGGTCTCAGCCCGCTCGGTAAAACTGTCACTGGTGTAGATAAGATAACACGAACTTGAGTCTTTGATGGTACAAAAACTAGTGTAACTAGCAGTTCATAAAACACCCACTAAGAATAAGCTCGTTTACAAACTTTCATGAAAAGATCAAGGATAGTGTATCTCGTTAGCGTGTTCACATGCTGCATGATATTTCTAATCTACCTCAACGTCAAGTAGAGAGTATTTCTTTAAAATTTCTGAATTCTCAAATTGAACTTTTAGAGAAACTGAGATGAAATGGACAAACGTGGACGCAACGAATATGAGGCTGCTCGAAAAATCAGCTGAGCCAACACCGAATGTGCTAAGTCGTATTTCGCTGTGGTTTTTGAAAGGTGCATTCCGAGATGTTGATTTGCAGAATCTACCATTATTGCCGGGAGAGGACCGTACTAGTGATCGAGTCATCAACCAGTTGATATTCGTTCCACCTAATTTCAACAAAAATATTCCTGTTGAAGAATACAAGAAGATCTATATAACTCCTGGAAGCGATTCATGGTGGCACTTAAAACTCGGTAAGCGATGTTTATTTTGATATAATGATGACTGATGACCACATTTTATCATTTTTAGGTACAGATACGTTTAAGGACTGCCCAGTGCATACGTGTTCTATAGTTGATGACCTCGAGGCAGAATTTGTCTTAAATCGGGTCCAAAATTACTCAAAGAAGCACGAAAGACAAATCGTCATTCTGTACAATGTGGAGAGTCCCCTGCGAGACTTAAGGCTAACAAGCGATGTAGATTTAGTCTCGAACTACCGCATTGACAGTGATATTCCTGTTTCATATGACAAGTTCGTGTATTTCAATGAGACTGTACGTCAGAAGCCCCAAACTAAAAACTTTGCAGAGACGAAAACGAAACTCGTGGCTTGGTTCGTCTCAAATTGCTGGGCTTCCAACAACCGGCTCGAAGTAGCTCGCAAGCTCCAACAGCATACTCAAGTAGAGATCTATGGAAGATGTGGAACCAAAGAGTGTCCAAAGCCCAAGGGGTCGTTTATCAGTAGTGTCGACTGCTTGGAAATGCTTTCCAAGCAGTACAAGTTCTACCTAGCGTTTGAGAACTCTAACTGCCGTGATTACGTTTCTGAGAAATTTTTCAGGAACGCTCTCAAATACGATATTGTGCCAATAGTAATGGGGGCTTCGAAGGAGGAGTACTTAAAAGTAGCTCCTGAGAACTCCTTCATTCACGTTGATGACTTTAAAACAATGCGGGAACTAGCAGATTATTTGGAGCTTCTTAACAAAAACGACACTTTGTACAATGAATACTTCAAGTGGAAGGGAACGGGTCAGTGCATAGATAGAAATAGTGCACATTACTGGTGTCGTCTCTGTGCTGTCTTGAACTCACCTAACATTCAAGATCGTACCAAATGGGCTCTTTATGGCACAACTTTTGAAGAATGGTGGAGAGGTGAAGGTGAATGTCGCGAAAACTTTAAAGCTTGACTTTTGATCAAAGAATGGTGGACAGTTAAAGAGAGTGTTGTGGAAACTAAAATATAAGAAGGTATCATATTGGCTTCAAAATTTATTACTTTATTTAATCTTGTTACAAAAATTGAGAATCATTACGTAAGTGGCTTTCCTTTAGTATTGGGTACAAAAAAGCAAATAAGACTTGCAGCTGAAATATAAATCATGAGTGTAGTTTCTACTTAATTTCGACGAAAAAGTGAGTTCTCTTACCCATCGTGCAACCTCCTACCATCGCGAATGGCGGAAAACAGCCCATGTTCAGCAGAAGAGGAAACAAGATGTTTCCAAATATGGCTCCTATTCTTCCCACCATCATCACCATTGACACCATGAAAGTTCTGAAATGTGGCTCTTTTGACTCAAGTATCAATTCTCGCTGATGAAGACTTACCTCAAGTAAGTGGGGAAAAGCACGACTGTCACAGTGACGAGACAGGTCGAGCATATGCTTGAAATGGTGACATAAAAAGAAGACAACAAGAGTGTTGCAATTGAGTCCTTGGCAAGATATAGGGCCATCCCACAAGCCCCCGAAGCCATTGCACCTATGACTGTAATGCAATCTCGTCAAAGAGAATCTTGTTAGAGCTCGTCCTTACTCACTCAAGATTTGCTTATTGCCCAGCGTATTTACTAGCGAGCCTGCCACTAAATAGCCTCCCATCTGGATAAATCCTAACAGCAGGGTGTTGACATAGACTTGATAGTTCACGACAGTTTCGCAGGGTTTCTCAGAAAACGAGTCTGCTTCTTCCATTTGAAGGAAGGTCTTGTTGATTTTGTGCTCTATCATGTTACATAAGTCCGCATCGGGCCTCGCTTGGAGACTTTCCACGTCATTTTGGTATTCCACTATGATATTAAAGAGCTGCGGCACCCAGAGCCTCAGGCTATTCAAACTGCAAAACCAACAAATAAAGTCAACAAGAGCAGTCATAAACCATCTTTTCTCACCCAAACAGCAGTGCAAACTGGATAGCGTACACCAAGATCGAGTTGTGGAGATGAGGCTTCCGAAAAACTTGAGCAAACTGCAACACACTCTCTTTCAAGCTGAACCTCTTCCCCTCGCTCTGTTGACTCTCGTTTATCACGGCTTTTATCTAATGAATAAACAATTAGCGCAATTGAAATGCAAGTCGTTAATTAATTGATGAGAGCAAATATACTACCGGGTATGAGTCTGGAGACAATCCGCTGTTGAAGGCGAAAATCCGCTTCAGCCCTCCCAGAGCTTCCTTTGTCCTACCCTGAGACATCAAAAACTTCGGGCTTTCTGGAAGTGGGATCACGAGCAGTCCTGCTAGCAGAGGAGGTACCGAGCACGCAGCAAGAAAGAGCTGCCACGAGTGAAGCTCTAAAATTCACCAACAAAATTACCTTATCCGTCTGTTGAACTGGTTCTGACTCACCCAAAAAGCCCTTAATGAGGATGAAGGTCGTCTTGTTAGGCAAAATAGCCCACGCTATCAGTGGCAGAGTGATGTTTCCAATCGAGAAGCAGATCCCGATGGCAAACATAACTCGAGATCGGTGCTGGATTCCATGAAGCTCAGACAGATACGTCATGAGTACCGCGAAGGGACCGGAAATGCTTTGAGGACTTTAGTTTCGATTAAAACTAGGGACCCAGTACTCACATAAAACCGCTAAGAAACTTGAAGACCATCATCGTGTTGGCCGTGGTGCTCACAGTGACCATGACGTTGCAAACCGCGTCCAACAAGTATCCGTACACCAGAATCCTCTTTCGGCCGAATGTATCGGAGAGATAGCCCCAGAAAAAAGCTGAGCTGATCATCCCTGAGAGGAAAATGAGTTATCCAAACACTTCGGTCGCTATGAGGCTCTGTCATACCTACGTAGGTTGCTCCGAAGAGGTTGCCCTTGTCGGAAAAGTCCAAACCCATGTCACACTCCGC
Organism: Forcipomyia taiwana; assembly: GCA_963930915.1. Taxonomy (NCBI): domain Eukaryota; kingdom Metazoa; phylum Arthropoda; class Insecta; order Diptera; family Ceratopogonidae; genus Forcipomyia; species Forcipomyia taiwana. The sequence goes on along the minus strand of CAWVOI010000079.1, from coordinate 919,870 downwards.
TACTGCAATGACGTAGGCGAGCGACGTCGTGTCGAACTGCGATGATAGACAGCATGGCAGGCCCACGAGGAGCAGCAGATAATTGAACCGACCATATCCGGTAGCTGCAATGGCAGTCTCGAAGTCTGCCGGCCCTGAGAAAAAGATTGCTCGAGCTCCAAAATTACCCTCCTCTGAACAACTCACCATCTGCACTAGATTTGACGACGCCCGTCTCGCTCGTGGAATCCACAACAGGAGGCTGCACTTGGGTCTCTTTCTTATCCGACGCCATAATTTTTCTAAGCAGGCACTTGGGTATGGATTTGAATCGAAATAATTTTCAGTGTCACATCGATTAACAAAGAATCTATTTGCGTCTTTTGACTGCAAGCTTCCCACAGCGACTGAATTGCAATCGGGTGTGCGGCCCATCTGGCTTTGATTGATGCTGAATTAACTATCTTTGAGCAAAAGTTTCATCACCCGCGAGATCCCAAGAGGCCGAGTAAATAGCAAAGATAGCGTTAATCTTGATATCTGATAAGCTTTTCAGCCGCATCATGGTAGTTCAAAATCAAAGATCATCCGGGTTTCGTCTCACGGGTCACTAAACTAGGCATTTCTATCCCAACGGAAGACGGTAAATTATTTTATCGGTTACCCAAGTTCTTTTGTCTAAACAAAAGTGCAAAAAAACTTCTTGGAAACCAATTTCAAGTCAAAAAACTCAAAATCAAGTCCCGTTAATTTCAAGTTCATTTACTTGACCTTCCAAGGTAAAAATTGTTGACAAATTTTTGGAGCCGATGTTCTTATCTAATAGACTACTGTACCAAAGTAGCCTCATCTACATCGCTCGTACAAGTACTGATGAAAATATTCCATGAACACTAGCCTAGATATGTGCATACGTCACCCTTTGTCGTGTTTCATGGTTATGATGTTATAGCTAATTAAAATTACGTTAACAATTATAAAACTTGTTTTAAATGGCTCGAAGAATATTAAAAGATTCAGAAATACTTAGATCCTTCTTTTGTGATCAAGTGTTGAGGTGGAAATTAAATCATTTACCTAAATAACTGTCTGGGTTAAGAGCTACATAGAAAAGATTCCAGAATCCTTGACAAAGTGACTCACAATCAGCCACATGAAGCCTTCTTGTTAGTATAGGTAAACTTCTAAATGATTTTGATCTTTGCCTAAGCTTAAGAGGTCAAATGTGAGGCTGTATAATTTTATTTTCCGAATTACAACTATATATATAAATCTCATGACACAAGTATTTTTCTGCCATTAACTTGTAAGTTGGGGAATCTGTTTACTTTGTACCCATTTATCAAATGTTGAAGCTGGAAACCGCCAGTATTTGCCGCTCTTGCCAATTTTCTATCAACCACCACTAAATAGAAAGGAGACATAAATAAGACCCATGTTATGAGCTGTAAAGTCAAATTAAAGTTACCTTTGATCAAATCAGACTGTACTTGTTCGAAAATGGGACCTGTAACTTCAGTGGGATCGGTCAGACCGGGGTGGTTGTTAACTTCCAATAACCAAACTTGGAAGTCCTCTGACACCAAAAAGTCCAGCCCGTACAAGCAAAATCGGTTCTCGCAAAGCTCAATTTCGTCCAGGGCGGAGAGAAGTGTCGCTATTCCGTTTTCAATCATTTTTGCTACTATTTTATCATACACGAATTCATCATTTTCGTATTTCATGCTCAAATGGTTCTTGAAGTCGATGTGGCTCCAATGATTGCTGATGGGAATAGCTGCGTTTCTCGATGCAGTTAAATATTGCTTCTGAATCGAGCGGTTTGTTAAATGAACCGACTCGTGTAAGTTATTAACCACGTACTCCTGGGCGGAAAATCTAATGTAGAACAGGTCGTGGGTCCAAATTTCAAGGCAATTTGGTTTGGTTACTATCAGCATAAATTGGCGTATATCAAATTTGCTCCCATAAATTAATAGGGGAGTCTCAATGTACTTTTGCACGATGCAGGGATTTTCTGACGTCACAGCAGAAGAGAGGCGATTTACAATACCTTGAAGATTGTCCATGACGGAGATTCCTTTTCCACCGCAATTGGCAAAGGGCTTGATAATCCACATGTTTCTTGAGTTTTGCTTGCAGTCCCATTTGCTCAAAATCAGCCCATTTGCTTCAAATATCTAAAATTAAATTTAAGGCTGCTATAAATGCATTAATCAATTAAGTGTTTACTAACCGCATTTTTAAAGTTCGATTTCTCCAAAATTGAATCGCACTTTATCTCAACAGTTTCTTTATCTTTGATCTTTTCATAGGCCAGCTTCAGCTTTTCGAAGTCGTATTTAGTAATCAGGCTGTCCCAGTCACTTTTGTCTACATCCTGACGGTCCCTTTTGACCAGATTTATTGCCAAACTGACGGCACTCCAGTGAATAGAGTTTGAGTTTGTTTCATTGACTAGCAGAATTTCCTTAGCTTGAGCAAGCAGGAAAATTAAACACTTGCATTGATTTAAAAAGCATTCGTAAACAAAGCTGGTGACGTCTCTACTACTTTCAATTGGGTAAGTAACAGGGCAGTTTAGATGGAAGCCATGTATATTTGCGTAGCTGCGATCTTCAAAACACTCGTAAAGGCCGTTTTTGACAAAAAAGTTTTTCCGCTTTCCAAAGGAGAGTTGGTTGAAGAGTCCTCTGGAAAAATTGAGTGGACAGAAATTTTTGCAGCTGAATACGAAAGTAAGCCCATCTTTTGAGCGGAATTGAGAACCTCTATCCGTCTCGTCAAGCCAGCCTCTGTCGAGTAGCTCTTGCCGAATTTTTTTATAGTCGCCGAACACGGAAAAAATGTTAAGTGGCTCCTCTTTAGGCTTTTTTGATTTCTTCGAGAATGTTTTTAAAACTTTTGGGGTAGATTTGGCTGGACTTTTTGTTTCATGTTTACCAATTTTGCTAGTCTTGTTGACAGGGGCAGTGTCTAGAGTACCTGATTTCTTTAAATTTTGCTCTCGAAGATATTTTTCCTTTTCTTGCTGAATGTTGATGGATTTTAGGCTCACCAACAAGTCAGACAAACATTTAAGCTTTCGTTGGAACCCCAAAACAACAATATTTTCGTTACGAGTCGATTTTAAAACCATTTTGAAATTTTAGTTGAGTTTCGATTTTTGAGTTCTCACTTCTTACCTACTTTGTCGAGCACATTTATCCTCAACACTTTTTGTCTCTTGATCTCCAAACATCGCAACATGATGTCAACATGTTCTACTAGACTCAGCTCCTTTCTCCTTTCAACAAATTGTAGCTAATCGGCTAGATTATGTAGCTTGTATCCGCATAAAATCATAAATCCATCAAGCAAACCTTATAATTATAATTTTCTCAAAGTACTTTGCTCTCTATTTGTACGGACAACGGACGTTTCTCGCCCAGAGCGGATGACCATCGCTAAGTATCCGCCAGCATGCGTTAAAACAGTCGTGAAGCGTAGAAAAAGTAACATAACATCTGTCGCAATGTGTGGGGCTTGCTCTTTCGACTGGTTATTATTTTTTCTCCTCAGTTCACTCCAACACGAAGCGTTTTATGATGAAAGTAAAAGTGTATCATGTGTCAAGGTGTTGGGTTATTGGCTTCTTAGAAATGCAACTAGAGATTTATTGGGATTGAGGCAAAGGCGCTGAAGTATTTTTACTAAGACTCTATTAACGAGGTTGTGTAACACTAGTTAGTACGTGCTGAGCTAATGAATGTTGGGTCCGATTGCATCCAAAGAGATTAGCAACAAATCGAGCGGACATGTCAAGACTTACACGAATCACGTAATATCTTTGGATGATGTATTTCATGTTTTTATGTTGTTGAAGGTCAATTCAAGGTAGAGTTAAATAGAAATCGTCCATTCTCGCTGGAGCTCCAAAAATTTGCCATTTTTTACCTGCTCTGAGGGGGCCAAAAGTAACTTTTTTAAAACAACCAACGTCCGAAGCTTTTAGAACTGTTAACATAAGCCGAGGTTTCTAGCGTCTTCAATCACCACTTAGAAAAAAAATTTTGAAAAACTAAAAAAAACCAAAATGTGCGTGAGTAACGCTCAAACTCAAGGTTATGGTATTTTCGGAAGGGGAATTTAGTCAGCTTTTTGTCGTGGTACTTTTTATTTTCCTGTATTATCTATTAGAAATAGAATTTGGCTTTGAGTGCACTCAAGTCAAAAGGTGTGACAAAAAATGTGCGTAAATAACGCTCACTTATTTTAAATTTTCTCTAAGAAAATGAGTAATGAAAAAACCCAACACGATGTAATTGTAGTACCTTTTAAAACAGCTGACAGTTCAAGCCCAAATTGGCTGCTGTAGGTTAAGCCCCCCAAGAATTAGAAAACCTCAAAGGGCACATTTGGTGCGTTTGTCACGCTGAGAATGGACAGAAGGGATATATTTATTGACTGAAATCTTTGATTTTTTCTCTTTATTCAATCCATAGCAATTCAAGATGAAAAAGAAAAATTAAAAAGAAGAGAGCATAGTAAAAATTCCTCCTCCCTTTTGAATTTTACTACTTTGGTTCTGGTTGGAGTGCTCTCTCACATTCATCTCTTATTGAAGAGCTTGTAAAGTACAAAATAGTTGGCTACGATACTGTTCTGAAACATGAGGAGTCGCTCAAAGAGTTGATCTTTTTGCTATAAAGCTTTTAGCGCGTCCAGACTTAACTCAAATAAAGTTCCGACAAACATCCAGGGGTTGGACGTTGAACACGTAAAGAACAAAGAAGCTTCATGGTGTTTTTTCTTGCCATGACAATGTACTCTGAAAAAGTGACAACAGCAAAAGTAATTTGGAAACAGTTGGGTAAGTAACGAAGATAACTTGAGTTGTAACGATGAGGTACAATTATGATATTTTCTCCAACTTACAAACACCATACCGGATCTCAATGGAAGGAAAACGTACATTGCAATTGCATTACCTCGACGCAACATTGCGCTTGATGGTCTTTTGTGGGATAGCTTCCAGCGGGTTGAGGTGAATACAAAACATTATAAATGGCTAAATGAGATGCGTACTTATTGAATTACGCCATCATTACACAGCTTGATTCAATCATTATGATAACAAGTTTGTGAAGCGATCATTCACGGTAGCTTGTCAATATATCATCATCGTCATCACATATTAGGGACCGTATTGTTCACACTTGGGTATCTTATATTAGTGCTTAGTCCAATAAAAACTATACTGGACTTATCGCTTGGGTAGGCTAACCAAGGGTGAACAATACGGCCCTAGATCGGATTACCAGATCTACCTGAAATATGTTATGTTAGCCTTAGCTGTTTTCATCTTTTTTCATTTTTTTTTTTGATTTTTTGAGAACTGTTCTTATTACCTCAGGAATGTTAAATAGATTAAAAGTTCAGATTCCAAATTTTAATTCGAAATTTATTAAACATTGGAAAGTTAAATAACGTAGGAACCGTTTGGCTTTGAAAGACTTTTTGATACTCTTGTTATACTTTAACATTCATCCGTCTTCTTTGAGTACTTGATGTATGTTAATTAATTGTAAAGAAAACATATGAGATTTTTAAAACACTTCTCCGAAGTTCCGATTATTAGAAAAATTGGGATTTTTTCCCAAGTCTAAAAGATCTTTTTAAAAATAATGATATGAGGAAAATTTTATGTCTACTACATAATCTAACGTTAAACTTCAGGCCAGTAAATTCTGGACATGGTTTGCTGTTCGAAACATTATCTTCAAATTTATAAGTACCTACACAACTAACCACCTCTTTTTGCAACATTGTGCATGGTTTCCGATTCAGTAATGGCATATCACATTACGTAACGTCAGCGAGCTGAATTAAGTGAGACTGATTGCTGACCACACTAGACACTACATAGCACTACTAACATGTTTATTTCCTTATTGCCCGCTTAGGATTGATTAGTGAAACGAAAGACGCGGCATTATTGCTCCACTTTCACACCTATAAATGACTCTCGTAATATATGTCTTTGTCAATGCACCTAGCAATGCTTTTTGCCACCCGTTAATCAGCATGACATCATAAATATAAACGTACGCAATTTGATCTTCAAAGAAATGCGCGGCTGGTATTTACGGTGCTTTGCTCAGGCGCTCCACAGTTTTGCGAGTAAAAGCAGACCGAGCACGTAAATCAAATCGTCATGAGAAATGCCGGAGAAATCAGCGCAGACGGTCCACTTCCTCAAATGCTCCACATCACTGATGTTCACTTCCTCGTTTGACATACTATCATCTCTCGCTGCATGTCTCAAGATATGGGAAATGAACTGAAGCGTGGAGATCAAACTCGAATGTACATTAAATTGCCATGTCAGGCATTGCGTGTCTGGTGACATCCTGGTCTCTTTGCAATATTTGTCTTTTGATATTTTTCAGTGACGCCAAAGCGTCAGCAGGTGCTCACGTTGTGGTAAAGGCTTCTAGAATTTTCAGTGGGTACCTTTGACGCGCTAAGTTGAATGATTTCATTTAGGGTTTGGATGGCCCCTAAACATATTATTATACTTTTGTGCGACTTATTGAAGAATTTTCTGGCATTTTTAGGGCAAAATCAGGAAACAAACATTAAATGTACCGAACCTTGTTCAATGCCTGGACTTTTTGCTCCTCACCAGAATTTCTTTTAAGCTTAGTCCTCCATTGACTCACAAAAACTCAACATGTGATTATTGGTCAGCTATTCGTGCCAAAATTGTCTCGTACACGAATTATTTTTCTTAGTAATTATTCGAAGTAAATTACTTGGGGATATTGAACGCTGACCTAACTCCTGAGAAACACCTTAGCTGGTAAAGAATTTGGAAATTGCAACCCACACATGTGATTGGTTTTCTTGTATCTTTTGCGGATTGCGACAGTTTTATTTTCTGGTTTCTGTCTGATATTCAATTAATTCGCAAGCTTGAAGGGAAATTTCATTCAAATAACATTTATGACCACTTGACATCGTAAATCCCGTCATTTAGGTTTCACTTGCGCTAGTTTCTCTTTTAATATCTAATTGACACTTTAATTGTAACCACAACATGAAACATCATATAATTATAATGATATCTTTTCTTTGATAAATGGTCAAACATGATCTTATTGATGTCCATTTCTCTCGGAGACTGCAACGTAGTGTCCAAGAATGGAGGTTCAAATTGCGCATTTAAATAAATTTCAAATATAATTGCAACGCCGACCGTCCAACACGCGGTTTTGAAATGCTCAAACTTGAATTGCTTGAGTCATAAATAAAAATTGATATTTGTGTTGCTGATAATTTTTTGTGTCTCACCAGAGCCAACAAGCAACTACATATTGCAAAAGAGACTAATGAACGACATAAAAAAGTGCAATAACACTAATTCAAATGTGGACTGGATAAATAAACACCACCTGTTAAGCCCAGCTGAGAGCACGAGAATGTGATAACGAATGCAGGTCGAACCCAAAGTTCCAAACAATGCTTATTTGCCTGACCTCCCGCGCAACTTCACATTTCTTTCCCCCATTCATTCAATTATATTTACTTAAAGAGCACTTTTATCAGATGATTGTTGAAATTATTTCCAGTTTTCTCAAATGCAGACAAAACAAAACGGTTTTACGTTTTTCAAAGACCGTGGCAATGATTAATTGTTGATATCGTTTGTTATTGTGAAGGTGTAAAATTAGTGCGGCGGCAAGTAAAATTGCAGTTCCACGAAAGCAGCACTTAGCCTGTAGCGCTATTTGGTTGGAAAGAAACATTCCTATTTAATAAAGTAATTGCGTTTATGAAGTGATTTCGCTCGTGTTAAGCTCCAAGACAGAAAAGTAACATGTATAAAAAACAACGAATTTTACTAAAGTCACAATCTTTTAGAGAAATTGATCGAAAAAAAATTATATTGATCTTAGCAACATGAATCACCAAAAACTTCAATTATAATATATTTGAGACTTACACTCAAAATACAACTGCCAAGAATGAACCCATTAGGTTTTGTGGGAACCTGGTTTTGTATACAGTTTGACTTATTTTGAAGTAGGTACTGAGACCACCGGTTACTTATAAGCTATGTTTGAGTATTACAGCAAGACCCGTAGCCAGGACCAGAGTTTGCAGAGGCTTAGCAGCTTTGAGTTGAGAGGGTGGCTCTTTGGCTAATTTTAGTTACAGCGCTAGGCTAACAATTAACAGGCTACGGGCCTAATCATAAAAAAAATTTAATGTGTAAAATCGTGTTATAAAATTATTGCTCGATTATTAAAAAAGATGAGGGAACAATAAGAGAGTTAACATTTTAGAATTTGCCTAATAAGTTCAAAATAAATACGAGTGGAAACCAAAAAGTTGCCTTTTGCGAATCTCTGCATTTTACCAAAAATGATGCCTCCAGGTTCTCAGCTATCCACCAGAACTACCACTGATTCAGTTGACGTTGTGGATGAGACTAGTGCGTAACAAAAAGAAGGGATCTGAAATAAAGTGCCTCTGCAATTTGTCAGGCTTAGATATTTCATCTTCTTCTCAGAAAATTGCTCATATTCCCTTTGTCTTATCCCATTGAAACTATTTGCATTTGTCATAAATTGATAAAAACTTTTTGAAAGTGATTATGTTTTAGTTAACTGAAAATTAGAAAAAAAACATCTATTTCTTTAAAGTCATTGGTCTATAACCTTGCCATCTGAGTGCACGAAGCCACAGACATACATTACCTTTTAAACTCATTAATTAGTTGAATGTAGGTTTTTGCTCGGCTTTGCGATCGAAATCACTTGCATTGAAACCGCTAATTGAAAGGAATTCACTTGAATGCAGCTCTGAAAAACCATATAAAAATTGTTATCAATCCAGTCCAGCCTCGAAACACGCTCGCTGTATTCCGCTCAAAATATTATTTATGTGTCTAATGTAATCGCCTAGCGACTTTGCAAGACGGCCAGTCGAAGCCGCAAGTCGCACATAAAATGGCATTGAGCGAATAAAATTATGTTCATAAAAGAAAGATTTCTTCTTGCTCGTTTTTCTCCTTCGTCGGGTTCAGCCGAGTCGCTTGGACTCGACGTAGTCATACCAATTGGATTACAACGGACATAAAACAAAATGTAAATTGTAAAAAGTCGTCGCTCGTCGCCAAAACAAGATCAGCCACGCTGTTTATGTCACACATGTGAGCATGCATGCGATCGAGATTGAATTGAAAATAAATATAAATAATAAAAGAGTACAAAATTGAAATTTATTGCCATTCGCCGCACAATCCCAGGTGCAGCACATTTTGACCAACAAATGAAAGTGAGATTTGCCCGGGGCAGTCCGCTGCACGAGCTGCCGTATGACATTGAATGAAAACTTACGCGAGCGGGTGAAAACCTGCAAAGCGACCGCATATTACATCTTTCAGATTTTCTTTTACAACTTTTTTGAGCTTCCATTCATTTCTCCTTACACCATCATCGTCGTCATAAGCGTTTTGATTAGATAAATATCGAATGGGGCGTACCCCGTTCAGAGCACCATTATGTTTGTACTCCGCAATTACTTCACCTCCGATAATATCATGTGCAGCATGCATACATTGATGCAATGTCAATGAACAAGTGCATGTTACAAATTTGTTGCAACTAGCGAGTGCGAGACTTGTGGGAATATCAGGTAAGATCGCGAATCATGACATGAGCGACAATCTAATTATGCGAGTGATGGTTTTTTCGAGTTGGGAAGAGATTTCCATCCGATTTTGGCGCAATTTCCAGAGATACAACTTCCGCTAGTGTCTTGTGGGCGATTTGTTGCCAGATGTTTGACAAACTTGTGAGATTAACACGTTGAAAGTAGTGAATGGCTAAAAAATCAACTAAGAAGTCTTTTAAAAGTGACTTTTGTGAATGAGTATTTAAGTTATACAAATTGAGATTTCTTTCTAGGATCCAAGGCCCATTTAAGTGAAAGGTGCAGATTTCAGCTTTTTGGAACTGCGTGTCTGTTTTATTTAAGAGCTATTCTCCATTTTTCTAATGGAGTCCTTAAGTCTTGCCCAGTCTTTAAAAGTTTAGTCTAGCCTTTGGTCTTTGAATTGCCTTTCGTGACAGTATGTTGATCTACAGCTTTTTCAAATTCAAAATCTGCATTCAACCAACATTTCTCAAGTAAGCTGACGAAACAAAAAATGAGGATCATTTTTCTAAAGGTACAGTTAAAACCCTGATGCTAAACTTGGGACATCTGATCATGAACGAAAAAAAAAACAGTAGGTGGCAAATCGATTCCCCAGCAGACTCTCTGTCTTCAGAACAGTTGCAAAAATCATCAGGCCTGCCCCAATTATTAAGAAAATGATACTGCTTCAAACAAAGCGCTGAGTTGACTTTGAAGCTGGTCTTACTCAATGAATCAGTTGTAATTAGAAGATCGCACTGATTACACTTGTTTCCCGCTACCAGCACAAATTAAATTCCTCAAAATGAAGCTTTCAGCTGGCTGTTTGATAACTTTTCTGCACATTTTCAACCACTGCATTGAGTCGCAAGTAGTTGCTACAAGTGAAGTCCGAAGGTGCAAGAGCGACACCCTCGCTGTCTACAGAGTCACGTTTGAAGGCAACTGGGACCAAGACACTTTCCCCAAGCAGTTCCCAGAGTACCGACCTCCCGCGCAGTTTAGCAAGACATTTGGTAAGCACTTCCGGACCCACTTACAGATGCAATTGCGTCAGTATTAATTGGTCGCATGTTTGTTTGAATAATTTTTCTCCCCACCGAGAGCTGCCGGTTTCGGTTCCACCATCAATTTCTCTTCAATTTACAAATTACAACAAACTGGATATTTCATTCACGAGCTCGATTTTCTGTGGGAATGTTAATTTTAAATCCTTTCGCCGCTTAATGACCTTCAAAGACTTTGATTACCGTGATAAAAAGAAGTGAGAGAGTAAAACTAAAAAGTGTAGCGCATTCATAAAATAAAGGTTCGCAAGTGACTGTAAGTAATTGCAGGGTCACCGAAATTGCGTAACGATTATTATGTCTTTCGTTTTCGCATATTTCGTATTCCGTTCGTTCGATCCGATACACATGTCTGTGTCTCATGCGGGGAGCACTTCAGAGCCCTTTCGCTGGTCTCTTTGTCGCAACAACAAAAAAATTCATTCTTAGTTTGTATGTTTGTCTGCGAATGAGAACAAAATACTTGCTTGGCTTGTTCTCCAAAATTGCGCCCCAAAATTATAAATAATAAAAAATTGTAAATCAAGCAAAATTGGTGATAAAACGAAAGGGTATATTTTCAAAATTTTGAAAAAGGCTGATATTTAAAGTGCTGAGGCAAATTTTTTGATGAGAATAATTCCCACATCAGCTCTTATTAACATTTTTAAAATTACCATAAGCTTTATCACCTATTTTAATTGATTCAATTTAATTTGGTTTTTTTTTTGTTGGTATTCATGAAGCAGACTCATATGGTCAAGGTATATTGGGCTTTACGGATGCTTTTGGCCCACCAAATTTATTAAATTATGTCTTTTCTTCGCAAGGTTAGCTTCTCTGAATGACAAACGTGTCAGTCACAGCAAGCGAACAGTAAATAAAGCCGTGAATGCCTGTCGAATTATGCTTCACACCTGGCAAATTAACTGTGTTCGGTGTAGCAGCAGGACTAGATTACTTTAAAGAAAACTGTTTCTTTCCAAGGATTTTCGCAGAGATTTGATTAATTTCTGTACTCAAAAAGCCCAAGTCGCATGCTTATCGGCATTAAACTTTCAATTTATAACGTCCTCGCTGCCGTTTTTGTAACATGTGACACATTTTGCCGTCGCTGGTTTATGCGAACAGACACTACTGTGGTCTGGACACATTAATTACCGCAAAAAGAGAGAACAAAGTAGACTGAAAACCTAGTTTTGTCCAGCTGGACGATATATAATCTTTCGGATTAATTTGGCTTGTAATTTTGTAACCCTTTCAGGTCGAATTTTCGAAAACACGAAAAACCTTGTGGAGTGAATAATTATTTTAAAGACGATTTTGAAAAACTGAGACAATATTACTCAACTCTTGGCAGTCTCGGTTTTCGTAGACATGCGACGCAGACCGAGATTGAAGCACAAGCCCAGATGCCGGCCGGCCATGTGTCTGTGAATTAAATCAACGGGGGATTACCGACATTGATGTTATTTCACCATGCATAATTCTCTTTTGACTTGTCGCTAATTTTAACGAGATTTTCAGCCTACCATAAGGTTGTGAGTAAGCGCTCAGCTCAACGTCAATTTCGGATTTCAGGTCGTGTGCATGACTCACTCTACTCGATGTTCACGGTGGGAGCCAACGTCTCGTCCGACATCAAATCGTTCTTGGAGACCGGCAGAACGGACTTTTTGGAAAAAGCCTCCAAATACCAAGACTCCTCCATCTTCCACAGCTTTGTAGTTCCGGCTCTTCATTCTGGCAAAGATCAGGAAGACGTGACAATTTTCGCTTCCTCCGAGTACTCTCGAGTCTCGATGCTGTCCAAGCTGATCCCATCTCCTGATTGGTTTGTTGGACTCCAAAGCTTCGAAGTAAGTGATCCTCTCACCCTGAGCGATTGTTCTGAACTTCTACTAATGTAGCTGTGCGATGGTGCCTGGGCTGATGACCTTACGATGGAGGCCAAACTCTACGATGCCGGGATCAACGATGGGTTGACCTTTACTTCGCCCATTTTTCCAAGCAACCCTCAGGAGCCAGTCTCAGACATATCCAAATCCAGCCAAAACCACTCTGCGGCGAGTTTCTACTACCCAGAAGTACAGGAGCTTCCTCCAATCGGCATGTTCAGGTTTCAGAAGGTGACAATTTGCAATTTCAGAACATCAATTCAATTTGACGCTTTTAGATCGATGAGTTCAACCGTGGTCAGTGCGTGAGGACGGAGAACCAAAGTGTTCAAAAACAACCGGAAGCCCGGATGAACATACGATCAATGAAGAGACGTCTTGTGAGTGACGTTACCACCACAACAAGGTACATCACCGACTGTGAGGTGTCGGACTGGTCCGAGTGGAGCCCTTGCAGCCAAAGTTGCGGACTAGGAGAGCAGTCCAGAAGTAGATTTGTTGTTACCAGCCCATCGCTGAGTGGTCGTCCTTGTCCTGTTCTACGTGAGAAGCGATGGTGCGGGTCAGGAAGAAACTGCTTGAGAACCGAAAGCTACTTCAAATGGTGAAGTTTGCATATTGATTCAATTTATTTTCTTTGATATTATTAAAGCTTATAAAAATATGTAAATAATTGATTTAATTTTGGTGAGTGATTTGGATTTTGGGAATTTTTTCTAATATGCATAGACCTTCTGGACCTTGTGGAGTCCTAACAGGTTAGTCACAAAAAATTGTAAAAGCGACCTTCATGGCAGTTATCTTGACGAAAGGAGATGAGATAACATTTTGGATGTATTTTATATGGGTCACAATAGGATCTTCGGGACCTCCGTGACACTTTGACTCCTAGTACAATTTATCCATCTATCTTGGATGTATAGATGGACGAAGACATTTTTCGCGCTCGATATGGGAATATAGATGGATTGGATAAAAAAAAATTCAATGCAATATTTAAAAAGCTTTGTCAACTTACCAGCTGTAGGTGTTGAAATCTGGGTTGTCTTCTTTTTAGTATTTCCTGCTTTTTTAATAATTGTTTTTTCTTTATAAGCGACTTCTTTCATATTAATTTGCTATGTTTTATGCACAAGGTCAAAAGGGAATATATGTAGGTACAGATATTGGATCATTTCGCAATTAATTTCTTAGACAGCTATTTTATGTGAAGTTTTTGACCAATAAAGGAAGACTAACTGAACTTAAAGTAAGGTTTGTGTTGGTAAAGAATGATATTTTTAAGCCCATAACTCAAGTTTTATTCAAAACAATCATAACAATGAATTGCAAGCCATAGCTCTTTCAAACAGAGAGTGATGGTGAATCTTGTTGGCCTTATTCTTTAAAGGCAGTCTAATTTTTCATTTGAAAAAGTATTTCATAGTATTTTTCAAAATAATTAGGTGTTAGATAGTGAGTACTTACGTTGTTACATCTCTTACAGGTTGCCATTTGAGGTAATTCCATCGTTTTTTCCAGGTGCGGGATATGGAACCTATTGTAACATCGGCAGCAGAAATATCTAATGTAATTGTCCTTCGTGTTTGAGACGGTCGAGCTAAGTTGACTGTTCTCCATGATTTTTTAAGACTTACTGATGTCAGAAGTAAAATATCTTTACATTTTGTGGGTCTCAGCAAAATATCAAATGAAATGGTGAAATATGATATAAATGATTCCTCAAATGTTTGGCTTGCAGTCTCATCAAAATTGTTCAAAATTTACTTTAAAAACATGTCAACTCTTGGGATTTCGAGTTTTCGCCTGCATTTGGGACAAAATCGAGGCGCAAAAATAATATTTTTTAATTTTCTGATTCTCATTTGCATAATGCAAAATGAAGCCCTGTAAATCCTAAGTTGGTACAAAAAGGTAATATTTAGAACCTTAATTGCACAAAATCGGTCTCTTTCTATAGTGAGTAAATTTATAACGATTTTCTTTTAAAAGTGGCCTTCACAAAAATCTGACAAAAAGACGTGTCTCGGTGAGTAAGAGCTATAGACTGAAAAGATGAGTTCTCAAAGACTCAAACACTGGTGCACGTGTTTGAGTTAAGTTCTTAAAAAGTATTGGCCCATCTGATAAGTTCAGAATTAGAATGATTGTCATTGGTTTTATAATAAAAATAATACAAAAACGATATCAAAATTATCTAATTTATTTTTCTTCTTTCACGACGGAAGTAGAAGGGATTTCCTGTTTTACTTTTTTTCTAGTAGGTTTTCTAGGCAACTTTAATTTTTCGACTTTCAGAACCTCTTCAGGTTCTCCCAGCAGACTGGCATCCAAACTGGGAAGGAAGGTTATTTCGTACACAGACTCTGTTTTGGTGGTTCCGGGCTTCAACTGTTCCTTGACCTCCTCGTTCAGCATCACGTTGTGCTCGAAAATCTGCCGAACTGTGGTGAACTTTCGGAAGTGTTTCGGGTCTCTCAGTAAGTCATCCCTCTTATTGCTCGAACCAGCTCCCTTCTTCTTTTTTTCTTCCGCCCCTAACAGCTCGCCTTCTGTACTATCAGTTGTAAGTCTGCTTTTCTTCTGAACCTTCAAAGCTTTTGCCTTGATCATGTCTCTTTTGTCCTTGATATTTCTCCCAGCCTCGTCTTCACTCTTGTCGAACTGAGAGTCAGCGATGCGAGAACTTTTTCTCCTACGACGTCTCTTCTGAACTGAGCTTTTTTGAAGTATCTCCTGAATCGAACCCATACTATCTTTTATCTCTAACAGTAGGGTCGATGGTGGCAAACCGGCATCAATATTTTCGTTTCCGACTGCCAGCTGCTCCTTCATCTCGTTGTAGGCAATCTCTAGGAGCTCCAGTGCGTTGAAAATTCCATCTTTCGAGTTCAATCCATCCAGATCATGTAGAACCTGTCCTGCTATTGGTTTGAAAACGAGCTCTGGATCGACATCATGACTCTTAGCGTGCTTGTCCTTGTCGATGAAGGACTTCGTGTCCATCAGGCAGAAACTAAAAGAATGTGGATTTAAAGTCTTTCGATTTCAGGGGGATTTCAACTTACTGGTATGCGTTGAGATCTATCAGAGTGTGAAAAACTGCAACAGCATCTTCGTGATCGGGTTCAGTCAGGCTCTCGTAGAAATCCTTCATTCCTATCCAGTCGCTCAGAGTAACTCGTATTTTCGGTCCATTCTGATCAGGTTGCTTCACAAATATGCCATAAAGAAGGTACAGACAGCAAATTTTCTCATTCACATGCGAGCTTCGAATTAGCAGCCTCTTGATGATGATGGAAGCTTCCTCGAGGAAGGAGTTCAGTTCTTCGACATTGTATCTACCGCTACAAAGAGCAAACATAAGCAAATTGATTGCAGCAATACTCTGCTTCATACTAGAAAATGTGATGAAAATTTAGCGAGTTCCAAATGGAGCAGAACGAAGAAAACTCGAGGCACTGGGTTTTAATGAACTTTTCCACAAATATGAAGCAATCCTCCTGAAACCCTGTTGAAATTTCGGTTGTCATGTTGTTTCCAAGTTTCTTTGTTCTAATCAAACCAAGGAAATCAAAAATTCATGAATTTTCCCTCTGCATTAAAATTTTACTTCATTCAAAAAGAAAACAAATTGCAGACTAGAAGATAAACATTCAAGCACTCTAGACTCAACTATTGAGGATTTGGCGCTGCTGTCTATGACATTGACGTTTGCATGATGCGGCAACAAACAGAACTAAATAGCTAGAAAAAACAATAACTTGCATCTCACAAAAAGTTGATTTTGCACGCCGAAAGCCTCTCAATACTCGCCAGGTATCACCACATAGAATAGATACACGCCAGGATGTCAGACCCACATGACGAACTTTGCCCCCCCACCCCAACTGACGACGATGAATTAAATTTACCGAGGTAAGGTTTTTTCACTTCCAGCCACTAAAATCGCAACTGACCCATTTTGCCCTTTCTACTTCTGCTTCCAGGGCTTCAATAAACAAAATGATCAAGGAATTGGTGAGTCCGGGGTCGAATTGCGCCCAGAACTGGCGAGCTAAAGTTTGTGATTGTTTCAGGTACCTTCTATCAGGGTCGCAAATGAAAGCCGTGAATTGATTCTTAATTGTTGCACCGAATTCATTCACCTGATAAGTTCAGAGGCAAACGATGTGTGCAACCAGAAAAACAAAAAGACAATAAACGCAGAGCACGTATTAGAGGCGCTAGATAGATTAGGCTTTAAGGACTACAAAAAGGAGGCAGAAGCAGTGCTAAACGACTGCAAGCAGGTGGCGGCGAAGAGGAGACGCAAAAACACGCGTCTCGAAGCTCTTGGCATACCGGAGGAGGAACTGCTGAGACAGCAACAAGAGCTGATTGCCAAAGCAAGAGAACATGTTCAAAGGGAGGAGGAGGCAGCCTGGTGCCAGATCCAGGTCGCGGCCGTTCAGCAGAGCGCCCAGCAGCTCCACCAGTTCCACTCGCAGGATACTGACGACGAGTACTGAGCAATTTCTTTCTTCAATACTTTGCCCACACTTCTCTCATCACGTTTTCTTATCTGTCACAGTGGCGCTCGGTGAATCCGATTTCCCATGTAACATTCGATCAACTTCAGCGGTATTCCTACAAATTAAATAAACGAGATACGCGAAACACGGAATCGGTACCTCAGCGAACGCTTCTGTGAATTTCTTCTCAATTTTCTCATAATTTTATTTGAATGCGCATCTAATATAATCATTTTAGTAAAATCCCGTCTTTATGGATGAATGGTGAGAGCGTCTTGGTGAGTCTCGTGCGAAAGCTGGGTCTGCAGGTTCGAGAGCTTGTTCTTGAGCACCTGGACACCCATGAGGACGATGTGCTCGGGCTTCAGGGCGCCTGAGGACTCGACATTGAAGAAGAATTTATTGGGCTTCATCTCCCAGTTGTAATCGGCTTCGACTGCAAATATCACGCCAGGTTAAAAAATATTGCTTGAAATTTGGAGACTTAACGGTTTTAGGGGGTGGGTTATTTGAACTCAAGACAAGTTAAATTGATTCCCAAGAGCCACCGGAAGTGACGTAATAGTTTAGATTGTACTGGGAGTCAAAGGTCACGGAGGTCCCGAAGGTCCTATTGTGACCCATCTTGACAGAGTCAAGAGTTCCTCAGTAGCGCCCCCCATCTTATACTGCCGTACGCGCCATAGCAGTCGCATTCTTGGCTTGCACCAAGAACACAGTTGAGCAGAAGTTGCCTCGGCCGAGTTTCGAACGTACGACCTCTCGATCGCAAGTCCGCTACTCTACCGATTAGGCTACCTCTGCCCCCAAAACGTAATAGTTTAACGGTGCCAAAGAAAACACCCTGCGGCCAATTAAAAGTAGATTTTGATAATTTATTCTAATGGTCTTTAAGCTGCCATGAAAAAGCTGACAGCTCTCCGGGACTCCTAAATGATAGCATTTAGAGCCCAAATTCGAAAGAGTTCAAAAAGTACTCAAAACTTAACCAATTTTTACAAGTTACAAAATTTCAGGAGAGTTTGCGGTGTGTTTTCGGCAAAAATGAAAGTTCTTAACGTCTATACTTAGTAGAAAACACGGTAGTTAGGTTCAAGATACTTGATACAATTTGAGAATTGATAGCTAAGAGTTGTTAGCCAAGATAATATAAGATTTCAGGGTCAAAAAGAGAAGAAGAGATTCCAAGGAAATCCCATACGCAACTGAGAAGCGACAAAGGTGAAGGTTCACGAAATGTTGCACAAAGAATCTTACATTGGTCCTCTTCCAACTCCGAATGCTCACTCCTAGGCCACTCATCTGGCTTGGGAAAGAGCGTGTGCCGCATCGCGTTGTCGGGATCGTACTCAAAGCTGACTCCGGCTGTTGGGTTCCACTTAGCATGCTCCTTCCCGAACCCTTTCTTAGCATAAGCCCTAAGCTTCAGCTCCTGTCCTTTTCGCAGCTTTATGATCAAGATTTCGTCAGTAGCTTCCCCGTATTCATTGTCTTCATCGTCGCGGTGTCTAGAGGTAACAGGGAGCACTCGGGAGTCGCTGGACTTGAGATCGGCGGTTGTTACATGCCGAGTCTGCTCGTCGTTGCATTTGACGTCGAGGGTGAATTCCACGGAGCACTCGGTGCAGAAGTCCATGCAGTTGCAATCACGACTGAAGTTTACTCGCTCAACCACCTGCAAAAGAACAGATGTTAGAATAACGTGGGAAATTTAATGAGTGGCTTACTAACCTCGTCGGAAATCAGTGGAATGAGGCCGATCCGGTGAGCGAGAAATTCGTCAGACAGTACCGTGGAATTAGCCTCCAGCTGAACCCAATCGATAGCTAGCGTCGGGGTCTCGGCAATGAATATTCGACGGAGGCTATTAGCAACGCTGCAAAACAACCGGGATGACTTTGAGTCGCTAAACTCTGCAATATTTTACCTCAATTCAGTGTCTTCCACTACGAACTTGACGTTTTCGTCGCTCAGATCGGTAATGTGAACGGAAGGCTGGTTAGCATACGGCATTTTGTACTGTTTTTCTTAGATTTTCACAACTTTGCAGCTATTCTACAGCCGAGCTCTGCGAAAACGGCGTTTGTTTACGTTTCAAAAATAGTTGACACTTGTCACACCTAGACTCACAGACTCAAGTTTTACCTAGATTTGTATCAAAATTTTTGCTTCGATAAAATTTTGCGATTTTTACCACCTTCCAGCCTAATTTTTTACAAGAAAAGTAGCACAGTAAGTAGAGCACCCTTCCTTCTTTAAAGTCAGAATATTTTTTTGCCTGAAAACATAGGCGTTTCCGACTGAGATCAATCGACAGTCTGACTCATCAAATTACTTTGGTTCATACCACGAATTTCCCTTCGCTTTCCCATTTCCATTGTTTTCTTTCTGTGCGTACATATTTGTCTTTGTTGGCACATAAAGAGTTTCGCGCTGCGTTTCAGCTGATTGAAAAGCTTCTGCCTTTATTTGGGCCAGAGATGACGTTGTCCCATTTCTGGAGCCGTTTCCTCATTAACTTCCAGAATTTCAGACCAAATTCTGTGGGCAATTTTCGAGTTTGTTGACCCAGTAGAAGTCGTTCAACGAAAGTGAGAACAAAAAATTGCTTCAATTGGTTGATCTAATGACTTGTTGATCTTGTGAGAAATTCAAATATCAGCGTGAAAATCTTTATAGTTCTACTTTCACTAATTTTGAACGAAGGCGGAGCTATAAATGACCAAAAAAATCACAGAAACTTTTTACTGAATTAATTTACTAAGTGTTTTTTCTGTGTTCCCAAGAGTAATCTTCAAATATTTTATTTCAGAAACTAAACAACAAAAGGTGGCGCAATGCAAGTGAACGTAGCTGGCATACGGAGAAACATAAAAAATCTCGCTCACAACTACTCGGATGCTCAAGTAAAGGTGCGAGAAGCGACTTCGAACGATCCATGGGGACCTTCGTCGACCCTGATGGCGGAGATAGCTGACTTGACGTACAATGTAGTAGCATTTTCCGAGATCATGTCGATGGTGTGGAAGCGCACGAACGACCACGGGAAGAACTGGCGTCATGTCTACAAAGCCCTACTCCTGCTGGAGTACCTTATAAAAACAGGGAGTGAAAAAGTAGCCATGCAGTGCAAGGAGAACATTTACGCCATTCAGACTCTGAAGGAGTTTCAGTACTTGGAGGAGGGAAAGGACCAAGGAACGCATGTCCGCGAGAAAGCGAAGCAGCTGGTAGCACTTTTGAGAGACGATGAAAGACTGAAAAACGAGAGGGCCCGATCCTTGAAGGCGAAGGAGAGATTCGCGCGCACTACCAATGGCTTTGGGAGCGACGGGTCAATTGACGATCCGTCCTCCAGAGACAGGCCTCAAGGGTGGCAGGACGAGCCGCCACGTCCAGTGTCGGACTTGGAGTTCGTCAGACCACAGACGGCCGGAGAAGAGGAACTCCAGCTCCAGCTTGCTATGGCCATGTCCCGGGAAGAGGCAGAGCAAGAGGAGGCCAAGCGACGCAGCGATGATGTGCGTCTGCAGCTAGCTCTGAGTCAGAGCGAACAAGATTTTAAGTAAGTTGTGCTAAATTTTGTCTTTTGACCGAAAGCCTGAAACTCACAAAAGGTCCCCTTCCAGGAAGCAAGACAGGCCGATGAAAAAGCAGGAGAGCCACTTGATGGACTTGCTCGACATCTCATTCGGAGCAACCAGCATTTCGAGCTCTTCGACGAGCAACGAGGCCGCATGGGGAGGTCTCGGAGCGACATCCAGCAATCAGTCCGATCCTTGGTCAGGGGTGCCTTCAAAGTCCAACAGCGCTTCTCCGGCGCTCAAAGCGAATGGAGCTGGCTGGAACGTCAGTGGGGCTCCTACAAACGGAAATAATGGATTGAGTGATCCCTGGCTAGAAAAACCAGTGCCTCAGAGCTCTGGAGACCCCTGGGGAGCACCAAAGTCAGCTGATCCGTGGGCTCCACTCAGTGGCCATAAAGAATTTGGGGTAAGAAATTCAGAGTTTTTCTTAACATTTTTTTAACAAAACTTTTCAGACCCGATTGTCACCCGTTGGAGCCGCCACTTCTCCTAGCACTGACCTAGATGACTTTGACATTATCAGCAACCGATCAAAGGGAGCGATGAGCTCACCTGCCCCTACCAACAACAACAACTGTAATTGCAAGTTTTGAGTGTATTGAGTTTTTATGACCTCTGCTCTATTCCAGCGAATAATCTGCTCGAAATGGACGACCTGTTGATGTCAACGTCGAAAAAGCCCCAAGCAAAAACTCCCCAGTCGTTCTTGGGTGAGAACTCCAGCTTGGTTAACCTTGATAATCTCATAAAGCCAGCAACGCCGGCCACCAGTTCCACAGCGGCGGCCTTCAATCCATTCGGCGACGTTACACCGCAGAGAAATTTGTTCCAGCAAAACCAACCGCCTGTAAGATATAACCTTTTGTGCCAAAAACTTTAAATACTTAAAGGCTTTGAGTTTTCCAGTTGCTTTTGTTTTAGGCATATCAAAAATACCATTTTACTTTTATGAACATAATAAAATCAGAATTCTTTCTATACGGGCTGAATGAATGAACAAGCCAGCAGAACAAAATTAGGAAGACATTTTCTTTGTGTAAAAATTTTCAAATGTGTAGTTGAAGATGATACCAGAATCTGGATTCATTTTCAAACAAGTTTTTTGAAGGCTACTAAAAAAATAAATTAGGCGTTAAGGTAAACCTTTTATCTTCTTGATATCTTTTAAATCTTGATATCGGGATCTTCATACAGAGAGAACTCAAGAATTTTTGCTAGCATTCCAAGCATTCCAACGTTGAAAATTATTTGTATAAAACAGCATTAGTGATTTGATTATAACTGTTTACCCACAACACATCCACAGGTACCGTCCATCAACCAGCTTAAACAACAGCAACAAACAGCTTTCACTTCATCACTCAGCCAGGACCCGTGGGCTCCAGTCAATTCGAATGCCAACAATTCACAGGTGAGCTTCTTGTCTTAACCTGCAAATATAGTCTCAAGTTAAAACCTTTGAAATTCCATGCAGCATTCCATGGGAGCTTGGTCGCTTAAATAAAGTAAATAATGGTAACCTTTTTGAGTAATACAGCACCCTTCGGCTGATCTTTTGGCACCCATCTAACCTCTCGATTTCAAGATGCGTTTTTACGCTGCTCCGACACTTATACTGTTTTCCTTTTAGAACACCAATGGATCGCCGCCGTGGATGTCAGCCGCACCTGCAACTGGCATTCAATCACCATCAAAGAACCCATTTTTGTCTTAAGATGTTTGACTACATACTGAATCTTTTTTATGTTCAGACTACCGAGATTTAGCATAACTGTTCTCAACATACTTCAAATGCACGAGAAAGAATGAACATATATGACAAAAACACAAAATAACGTATGTAATTGATTTATGCTAGAGTACGAAATATTTGAATTATAGTAAGATTATGATAGACCTGTATGCTTTATTGTAACCCATTTGGAATCCCAGTTTGGCGAACGTGATTGTGTTAACCTGAACGATGAGGTGGGAGTACATGGATGTTAGAGCAGCTTTTCAAATCTAGAGTTCAATTTGATCACTGGCTCCATGTTCTCCACAAAATCGACAAGAGATTTCTCCAGCCCAGATAAAATGATGTTGCCTTATATTTTCTCGAAGTTCTTAAAACTGATAAATATCATAAACAATGCTTTCCATGTGTGACAAAATGTTTGGATGCTTATTAAAACAAAGCAGACTAAAATTAAGCGAATCTTTTATCAATGAATATTTAATATCGAAATGCGTAAAATTATAATAGGTTTTTTGCTAAAATACGTATGCATGTTGTAAAAACTAAAATGATAATTTTTATATGAGAAGAAGTTTAATTCAGATGAAAACTAATCAAAAGTAGCACCATAACCTACTTAATACAGATTACGAAAACATTCAAAGACGATGACAGTAAAATTATTATATTTACAAATGATACATCTTCGAATGAATAAACAAACGCAGTCAAAAGAGTAATGAATAGGGCCGAGAGTACGAAATCCATATACTAATGTGTGTCACATCTATTTTGGAAAATATGATCCGTATAACAGTTTGACTTAATTCACTGACAAGGTAATGAAGTATTAGTTATTTACATTAATTCACAACAATAATACAAAGCTCTAAATAAAATTTAGTTATCCATCACAAGAAGGCTGTTTTAATTTTTAAATACTTTTGTGTTCTCTTGATTCCGGGTTCTTCAGATTTACTATTCAAGTACTGTTAATGTGATGGTATACGATACATCATATGAGTCATGGGATAATTCTAGGAGTTTTAAACCAAAACATACTTTCTTTTGGGCCTTCCTTGATTTACCTTTTATTCTCCAAAATTTTTGAATGGGGAAATCGAATAACTCGAATAATTTATAACTAAAATGTTGATTGTTTATGAATTTTCATTGAAAAGGGTAGGCTTTTAGTAAATTTTTTGCTGAAAAGTTGGCAGATCTCCATAGCTTAACTTCTTCTGCGATAATACAACCTCTTACGGGTTTTTATTAAAATATGTTCTGAAAATGAAAAGAAACTTAAAAGTGTTTCAGACCATACCACAATCACAACCGAAAATTCTGGAAAAAACACAAATTTTATATTCCTGAAATTTGTTTTATTCTATTGGTTCACCGTTAATAGTAGATTTAAAATATTTTTCCATCCCGCGCGTTAACAGGTGTCATTGAATCGTAATTTCTATTTGATTTTAGACTAGCTTGCAAAATTTGGGACTCTGGGCTAATGTATTGAGATATCGGCTGAACTGAGATTACGTTTTTGTTCAAAATTTCTCAACTTGATCTAAGAATTGAGACTAACGAAGTAAGTAATGGGCAAATAAATTTTCTTTCGTTAAAATGTATATATTTCTATACAGACAGACACCAGACACGCTATTTAGATGCATTTGCTTAATCATCGAGCACACTCAATTAAATTACACGGTTGTTGCAAAATGTGTCCCCCAATGACTGAGTGAACGAAACGGTGGCAATTAGAACTCAATTAGCAGTAAATAATAATAAAGCCCGACGATACTGAATGGGAGAGTGAATTCATAAATTACAAATTTTATTGATCAGATTAAAAGGTATTTAAAAACGGGAACCTTTTTACGTTTCTCAACATTTCAACGCTCTGCATTCAACTTGTTCTTACGTGCAATCGTACGTACGGCCGCACGGTGGCGAGTGAGTTCGTTCATGACCGTCAGTAATAAATTTAATAATTAGAAAATTTAACGGCAGTGCACACAACAGCTCAGCGACATAAATTACCAACTTTACAGGTTTTATATACGCGCTGTGCCTCAAGGCAGAGCAATGTAGTAGCAGGCACTTGGCGGGCATTGAGCGATCGGCGAGCGCGAACTTGCTCGGCTGCTCGTCTAAGTTCTCTATCTTAATGGAGTACTCCCACAATTTTAATGGCTCATGATCAGTTATTTCGCAAGGCAGACACTTCTGAGATAACCGGACGGACTGAAAGGTGATGAGGTCAAAATCGCTGGCCACACAAAAAGAAATCGATTGTGCTCTCATTTTTCTCCTCTCCGCGAAGCTGATTACGATTGGGAAACTTGATACGCACCTGTTAAGGTCACAGTCGGGCCAAAGTCATTTTTGCGCTCTCTTGTGGATTTGCTGTGTGATCTTGCGGCAAGTTGAAAATTAACACCCTAAAATTCTCATTAGTTCGAAGTTTTACGACCCCAAATTGGTTCGCTTCGGTATTTATGATATTTTGCCGCTCGTCAGTCCATTTTTAGGTAAGTTTTATGCGATCACAATAAAATTTTATTATTTCCTATCCTCGTCGGTCCGTCATCTTTGCTATGCGCCGTCGTTCTCACAAGAAGCGCTAATCTTTATAGACCATCTCATCACTTTGAGCCCACTCAGCCACTTTAAGGTCATAAAGCTTTCCAACTTTTCGTGCAGCTACAAAAATGGATTTCAGTCTGTCTGTCGGTCTCGACTCAAAAGTCACGCTTTGAAAGTTTTTTGTGGGATAATGGGATGGATTAAGAGACTGGCAAAAACTTAAATGACAAAACTAGAGCCTCCAATTATCCCGATTAAAGTCCAGTTTATTTTTTGTCGTGGTCATAAAACATCGCTTCTCCGCGGTTAACGTGAACCGTGTGGATGCCATCATTATGCAAATTCAACGCTCACGCGGGCAGATAGGAGCCCCTTATTAACCCAGACCGTAGTCATCGTTATTATCTCCATCATCAAAATACAAATTAATCCACAAAAAGCATAAAGATCTATCTCGCGTCAAATTTTTATTTCAGGCTTGTGTGTCAGAAAAAAGCAAGCTGGTGAGGGCACAAAAAGTCAAAAGCACAAAATGAAACGGAGATAAACTGTAATCTTAAGTTCCCATCAAAGGCCACATAAATATGTATTAATTTTTGATAGTCAATAAAATTACCATATTATTAAATTTGATGATAATTATTATAACGACGCAACGCGGTCGGACGATGCGAATGAGGACTCAAATAAATTTTTAAACTGCCGAGAGGAAACATCTTGAGTGTCGTGGTATCATCAATCAGCAATCTTTAACGATGAGAATAACGAGGAAATTTTACACGAGCAAAGATCAAGAGGTGTCATGCAGACTTTTATGATATTGGGAATACTGTTGGGTTGACTTTATCATAAAATGTTGAAATATTGAATCTTGAAACTTTTTAATATCATGCTTTTATTTCGATAATTCTAAAGCAGAACTCTTTAATTGTTTTACCTACAACAGTGTTTTTGCTTTTACTTTCATAGCCAAAATAATAACCTAGATTACCTGAACTCCAAGAAAAGTCTCCTAAAATAAAATTATTTTTTATTTTGGCCTGTTTCATGGATGGATTCTGTTATTCATCTCTTGTTTCGCATTTACAGGAACGATTTCACTGTGATTAAAACTCAGTTAGGTGTTTTACTTTTTAATGATCTGTCAAAACTGTCCTATCAAGAAGTAACTTCCACAGGAGCTATTCTTTCATGGTTGGTTTTCATCGAGCGATTTAATGTAAAATGAATGGCCAAAGAGAAATCTCAGAGGGTCGCGATAACAATATCTCATAATGTGCAAATTATGCAGAAGGGGTGAGGAGAGCAAGCGTACCCATTCATCGTAAAATTTCACATTCTACTCCGCTCATCCAAACGAAAT
This sequence comes from Forcipomyia taiwana, assembly GCA_963930915.1. Taxonomy (NCBI): domain Eukaryota; kingdom Metazoa; phylum Arthropoda; class Insecta; order Diptera; family Ceratopogonidae; genus Forcipomyia; species Forcipomyia taiwana. The sequence continues at coordinate 893,487 of CAWVOI010000079.1, read as the reverse complement.
TTGATCTCCCTATGTGGTAAATTATGGTTTTAAATTAACGAGATTTCATCGTTCTCTCAAGATTTAATGATTTTTTTCCATCATCGTGTCGGCTCGGCTCATTATGTCTTGTTCTTCGTTTCCCCGTTTTTACTCCCTCTGCTTCTCGTTTTTTACTTTTCCTTTTTCTCGCGCCTTGTTTAAACACATTTTTTAGCTTATGGCATACATACATAAAACATCGCACGAAGAAATTAATTTAACCGCATGCAGAACATCAGAGACGAGACCAGAGGTAGCAAGTTGTTGCGAAAAAGAATTTCATGCGGCGAGACGACACTAAATTGATTCACGGAAATTAATTTACAAATGTATTTCAAACACATTTCTTGATGTGTGTGCGTGTGTGCTCGTGAAATTTATTCGCATTATTAATGAAGGCGAATGTGAATGGCGATGGCAGAGCAGGCGGAAAAAAAGAAATTAAATAAAATGAAAATAAAATTCAGAAGCCAAGCTGAGCGGACCAAATAAACATTGTATGTAGAGTGAGTAGCGCAAAAAACGATATTGGTCAAATAAAAAAGTGCCAAAAAATCTGCTCCAAGTCACGTTGAATAAAATATTGCCCGAGGCGGAATAAGGCGCGGAAGTGCGGTGCGGGGAGCTCCGGGAAGAGGCGTAACTATGCTGTGTTTCGCCGTCCATTTCTTGATTGTACTCAGAAAATCTCAATCCTAACAAAATAGCTACGGAGTTAGCCAGGAATTTTGCTTGAAAGAGATAATTAGAGACACGTTAAAATAATGTCGGGGCCCCTAAGACCACCAGTATGCCCTCTTTTAGGGTGCCTAAAGTGTTGGAAAGAGAACCCTTTAGCCAATAATCAGTGTTGTTAGGGGTCTGTAATGGAACCAAAAACCTAACGACCAAAAGTAAAACAGTCCAAGTTACATTTTTCAAGTTTATATACTCACACTTAATTAGGTACAATTCTACTCAACACCGTTTCAAACTACTCAAGGGGTCCACCTCTGAATGGAACAGTGGGTACAATACAGAAAATGTATCGCATACTACTTTTTGCAAATTCAATCATTAAAATACTGTGCGAAAAAAAGCCAAAAAATTGCCATATTACCGATTCGAATGTTTCAAAATGTATATTTTTTCGGCGACTACGCAGTTGTTATTTTGCCGCCCGTTTTCATTTTATTTTTACTTCTTTTTTGTTTGCAATCTGTTATTATTTTTATTTTGGTCGCCCAATTTTTTGTTTTCCGCTACTCTCATACTCTTCTCGCATTTCGTTTATTTGGCATGTTTGCATTGCAAAGAGTTGTAGGCAGGATGTTTTTCGCTGCTTCTGACGACCAGAAAGCAGAATCACAAAAGACATGTTTTCAAATTTGTATTTGGGAAACACACTGCAAAAAGTTGCTATGACTGTAATCTTTGGAAGTGCGCCCTAAAATGGAGCACCATTGTGCTTTTCGCCGGAATTGGTAGCAATAAAAGGATAGGCCGTTGCTGCTTGCTCTAAATTTCGAACATTTATCGTCGTCATCAGTGTTCTCACATATATTTCAATTTTTCATGAGACTACACGTAACTGCAAAACTGTATTGCGAAAATAAAGTACGCTGACGGGAAATGGGGTACCGCAGCAGGGGTTTCCAAGGAGCGGCTTCACCCTGTTTTGAGCCACGAGTGGTTCAGTGGCAGTTTGGAGTCTACTGCTACATCGTAATAAAAAAACGTACTCTCTCCTCCAGCCTCGAACATATGCTTACCAATTACACTGTCCTCGTACTGCCATAGAGGCTTCCTCCTGCACAGAATGGAGCAACCGAGCTCATACATATCGAAATCGCTTCTAAGTATTTTTTCGTCTTTCATTTTCCTTAAACTTTTTAGCTGTCCTGCCCCTGCCTTCGTTCAATGATACACATCGTCTTACATTCGTAACCATTTTTATTTCATGCCCCTGCGTCGACTTCATTTTCCTCTATTACACCGAGTAGCGCTGCTCCTCCAAGTTCCGACGGTATATAACCGTGTGGTGGCAGCCCGCGGTAGACTTGCAACTATTGCACTGCCAAAAGCCTCTACGTCATGAGTTTTGGGTCCGATTCGACACAAAACACTCCAGAAGTGGTTGTTGAGAAATTTCGAGTTTTATTACATTTCAATCGAAAGTGGCATTTTTGGGAGGGAGCCGGAAACTTAGAGCTCAGATGGAAGTAGTGCACCTAAATTACGAGAGTCGCGTCTGCAGCACATGACTAAATGGGTTTTTGCAGCGACGACGCCGAGTTGCGAGTCGAGTCGAGCAGAGTACGCGATCGATGTGAATTCTCAAACGGTCGTAGTTTCGCTCCACGTGGAACGAACAAGCCGACCATCACGAACGGGGAACAGAGGAAAAGCAAAGCACGAATACTGCCATGCCAATGTGATACCATCTTTGAGAGCATGAGCAAATGGTGAATGTAGCGGAGAGCTCGACTGCCGCACCGCCACCGCCCACCATCAACCACTTGCATACACACGCACACTGTGGCTCTGTGTGTGTGCATAAATGAGGGTTATTTTAAAAATTTTTTCGTTTGCGGTTCAGTAATGTTCTTTGTGTAAATTTTTTTGTCATCGTCGTTTTCTGGTCTCCGCACCGTCGTCCTTTTTAATTTCAGTCTCATATATCCAGCAGTCGCTGCGCACCAGATAACAATGCCGAGCCGCTCTTTCCTCCCCACACTGACGCTTCTGGCTCCATTCATCCATCCGTAGCGCGGTGCTGATTTCATTAACCGTATTTTTGCAGTTTTTACTCGTTCACTGAATTGAGCAGCCTTTTGCCGAAAAATTCCATTTTGTCTGTCTGTTTGTCTGCACTACCGGAGATGATAGGGCATTTGAGATTTAATGTTGACTGGAAAACAATTAATTTGCATTACAAAAACGTTTGAAATAATATTGAGAAAATATTGTTTGCAATATGTTTTGCAGCATAAAACAGTTTTGCAGCATAATTAGAATAAAGAACAAAATAGTATTTAAAAAACCAACTAAGATCGATAGTTGTTTCCCATTTGAAACGAGTTAAACACAGGAGAAGATGTTCTGACCATGACCTCGAAACGATACCAAATAAACACCTGAGTTTTCTTCAAGTCAGATTTTTGAAAAAAATGATTGAAAACGCAACGACTTGAGAGTTGCGATCCTCCTGGAAGCCCGTTCTGCTTTACGGGGCAGCTTAATTCTACTTTGTTTTTTGCCCATTTACTCACAACAACGCGATCTGCATAAATTTCGACACGGCCATTCAAACCATAATTTGCATGCACTTATTTAATACATTTTATAATGGAGTGTGATATGCATATTCCCTTATATTCTGAGTGCCGAGCAGGCATGTGAAGTGAATTATGATCGCAGAAGACGGGGGTTGCACCACAATAAAGTTTTATTATTATTTTGCAGCCAGGAGCTGCCTTGCAGACACACATCCGACTGAGAGGAAACGTCTGCGCGCCAAAGTTATCGCGAAAATTTGAAAATCGTGTAAAAAATTAATTTTACAGTAAATAGCGATGCGTTTGATACAAAGGGGTTCCGCATGTTGGCTTTCAAAAAGGGCAGACCGACGCACGGTACTTGAGAGTTGTGGGCTGCCACGCTCCGTGAAGCATGTGAGAAGATGAGGCAATAATCCACTTTTGATGAGAAGTTATGCGAGCGCGATAAGAATGTGAACGAAATTGAGTTCTTCGGAATCTCTGAGCGTTCCGAATTGGTGCTCATGAGAAGCCGCGAGAAAATTTCCTCTTCAAGAGTTATGATGCGTTCTCAAGCAGGCTCAAAACGACAAAGCCCAACGGCTGTGAGATCCCGGAACGCTGATGAATGGCCTTTGAGACCGGGTGTGAATACATTACCCTTGAAAAGAGCATAAAAGTGATACGTGCATTAACTGGTAAACTTAAAAGCCTTAAGCAAGCAAATTAATCCGCTGCATGTTGAGTTGTATCGCATGCAAGCAAAAGGCGGTCGTTGTTTGCTAATCTTGAGACAAATTGGTGCATGAAACGGTGGTGAGCAATATACATTGCAGGCGAGCGAGCAGGCAAGCAAAATGCACGACAACGACGCGATAATAATTTAAATTCAATCAGTGCGTGTCTAGACGTCGCGCATATAAAAAGGCAAAGGTAAAGGTAGTGTCGGCCAGGGACGTGTCTGGGTCTTTTCAAACAAAAAAAGTACAGCACAGAAAGAACTCATTTCCAGTAACTTGGATTTGAATATCCAAAACATTGTACATAGTTCAAAATTGTTTTGAAATTTGTTAAAACTATTGTTGAACGCATCGTTTCTGAATCTTAGGACTTCTAAGATAAAACTAACCTTAGTTAAAAAGAAGGAAAGCCATTCGAATTTCCATTTTACTTTCTGATTGAAACTGCAATTTTTCAAATTTACATTCTATTGTCACAGAAAGGCGAAAACTAGGCATGATAGAACCTGACCCTCTTTTAGTCCCATCACTTTTTTTGCTGGTGGCGAATATGTTCGCATTCCAAATGAGCCGGTCTGGCTGGTATCTTGAGAGTGTTGCTTTGTGAATGGCTTATCCTTCCATTTCTTCCCCCGTTCGTTGTCGGCTCAGTCATTATGCGACGCCACCTTCGTTTTCCATTTTTCACATTTCCATGGTTTTATTTTCCCGTACGTCAATTATAAAATTAAAAGGATTAAATTATATTTTCAGTCGGCCTCTTTTGCACACGCTCTAGTCACTCCCCACGCCACTTGCGCTTCGCTCCAAACAAAAGCCCTTTCAAGAACACTCAGCGCAGGTTCAGGCTCCGGAAATGAAAATGGAAAAAAATATTCTCATCACACTCTTTCCACTACGCCATTTTTTCGCACTGCATTTCGTTGCCATCAACTAGAAATGGCTGAATAGCTAGCTGGGCACAAAAAATGGGGAAAATGTAGTACGTATAAAAATACTGCAATGATGGCTTTCGAGCTGAGAGCTGCAGCAAACACATATTCGTATAAAAAAGCGGCAAGTAAGTGGAGCCTGAGAGCGATATTATTATGGTTGGTGATCGCGAACACGGTGCAAAAAGTAATTGGATTTAATGGTGTTATGTACATGAATTATGCTATGTTGGAGGTTATTTTATTTTTTCATCATCATCATAGCTGCTGCTCAACTTTTTGCGCATTTTAATGCAAAGGAGCCATAAATTATTCCGTGTGCCGGGTACAGCTGAGCTCTGGCTGCCTTTCATTCGGCGAGACGTGGAGCGATTCAGCGCGAGTTTGTAAAATTTAATGAGTTTGTGCGTTTTTACCTCTTAATTTTAAGTACCCGTGTTTCCGAAGCAATGTGTGGCTTGCTGTACAGCCACTCAAAGGTGCTTGCATATTTTCGCGTTCTCATTTGCATATTTTTATAGGCTCCAGCTTGAATTAATTATGTTAACATTTCGAGCTCGTATACCCGCACTTTCGAGCGTTTCGAGTCGCGAGACCTAAATAGAATTTTAATCGAATTGACAGTAATTTGAACGTTTGGAGGACGCTTGGAATATTTATGAGGGACTGAAGCGATGACATTCCGGGAAGTGTCACCTGGTCTGCGGTTGGGGAGTTCAGAGTGCTTAATTGATTCAGGTTGACTGGCGTAAAAGCTGCTTGGAATAGGAGATGTTGAACTGACATCAATTCTCAGAAGAACACCAAAGGCAGAGGGAACGTCTTTTTAAGCTTATATATTAGGTCCAGCCTAGTTGTGATCTTGATCTTAGCAGGGTTGTCTTGGAATTAATAAAGAAAAATCACAAGGCCATCATATAAAGTAGGTCAAAGGCCTTGGTAGTCAAAGTTATAGTTTATGAAATCTCTTTGGATCTGGTCAGTTCCGGGCTACAATCAGATCCGTAAGGAACTGCGCTAGCCACTTGCCTCAAACCCGAAACTAACTAATCTGGTTAGTTCAACAAATGCCGTTGAGAACTTAAGGTTAAGAAAACCCTAAATATACATATTATCTCGTTTTGTGGGTCGAAGTTCTATATAGGAAGAAAATATGGCTCTCTAGAAAATGAGAAATAGAATTTTAAGATCGAGAAAAACTGAAGTTTAATAACGTTTTGGTCTTTAAATATTTTCATCAGGTCTCACAACTAACCAACTATCCCGTGCCAGACCAAAAACGAAGTGCTAATTCCCCCAGATCCGAACTTAATGATTGTTTATTGCAAATCAAATGGTGCGAGTGAAGTAATTGACTAATTCATGCATGTTTCGTCAGCGCTTTATATTCGCACAAGTCGTCGTAAATAAACGACGAGGAGCTTCCTTCATCTCCCTTCTTCTCCGTGTGTTGCGTGATCTCCCAAGATCAATTGTAAGATCAACGGTTGGAACAAAACGGAGAAACAAAAGGAACAGAACGTCGCTGATGATGATGATGGTAATAACATTCATGCAATTGAGCAAAACATCGCTCAGTCAAGCGGGTTTGTAGTGTAAAAAGAGGCACTTTGTTTTCATGTACCATGCGTTTGTCTTTCTTTGTTGAGTCTCCCAGCTTCTTGCTTCTCTCCTCTCCGCATCTCGTCTCACTTTATTACGAGTATTATTATTGTTACTGCGCTCATGTGCATGGCGAAAATGGCAATGGCAAGAAGAGATTCTTTATGAGTTGTGTTTTTTCTTTCCCTATTCTTTGAATTGAATTAAATTTCAGAAAAGCATGCATAAAAACTTCTTGCGCTCGCTGCCGATGCCGGGATAAGCATCGCTCAGACGTGTGAGGGGGCAGATACGTGAACCGAAGAGAAGGGAAACATATCCTGCTGCGAGCCATATATTTATGAAAAAGTAAAAAGTAACGCATTTGAAGTCTCAGCGCTCCTTGGATTTTCGCCGACAACCGAAACATGTCTGTTTGTCCGCAGTCCCTATCCGCCACACAGCTTTAATTCTCGGCACATGTGCCCGGAGAAGACGAAATGCTTTGAAGGCGGGTGAGGCGATGGGAAAGATTGCCTGCTCCTCTGTTTATTTTACTCTCCTCGACGTCTCCTCCGTTTTTTGTTCCTTTTATTTTTCAGATTAATTCTTTTATGAGGCATGAAATCATAAATAAGTTTGGGGGAATCGATTTCAAGGCCCGTCGTCAAAAATTTTATGTCTGTCGTTTTCAGGGAAACGCAAATGACGCTTCACTAAGTGAGTACATAAAAGGGAGGCAAAACCATAAAAATTATACGATATCTCCCAAAGACACAAGACACAAGGACATGCTGCAAATAGTTTATGGTGGCAGTGTCACTTATTTAACTACCATGTGTTTTGTCGTCAACTCGTAATATCTTCTTTCACTGCGCCTCGCAACGCCTCGCCTAACTTGCGACTTTTATGTGTCTTGGATTTTTCTACATTTTGTGCATATAGTCCGCTGCTCTTCTTCCTCTCTCTCTCCTTCCACGACACCACCACGATTTGCATGCCGGAGCAATAACAATAATGTTTTAATCTCCTCCTTCTGGTGTCTTTCGGTGTTCCCAGAGGAACCGAGTGTGCGTGCGTATGTCATAAACGGTCCCGTAATTTGTTTTTGATTGTATAATTACATTATGTTACAACATTATTTTATGATTTTTTCTGCGCTGCTCTTCTCGCTCATCATCAAATTATGCCGCGTACATATGAACATGAGCCAAGCGTCGGCGTCGCGGTGTTCGTTCTGCTCCAAGTGGTTCCGAGTAGAGCGAAAATCGAGAAGAAGAAGTCATAAACGTAGTTAATTAATATGTGCTGAGTTTCAACTTTGATGGAGCGTATTATTATGCGCATTTAATTGGAAAACTTGGCAGGCAGCGGGAGATTGAAAAATAGATGAAAGCAGAGGCAGGCATGTGAAGTTAATGTGTGAGAATGAGCATGCATTTTTAATCGCGGTTTATGTGATTTGTGAATTCTCTGAACCGCTTTATGTGCCGTATTGTTGGAGCTCGAGCGTTGAAGGCAGACATGTTTGGAACCACATTCTCCAGGGTTCAGGGACTTATAGGAGGAGTGGGGTTATGGTTTTCATAAATAACTAAGATCTAATTCAAGCCATTACTTAAAAACAGGGCTCCACGGTTTGATGAGTTCAGGGTGAGAGTCCTGGGGTTTTGTATCCTCACAATTGTTCAAAATACCATTGCAGGAAATTTCTTGGACAAGTAGCTTGAAATAAAACAAATAGAATTATTTTATTTTAGACGCTACCACGCTTAAATCAAACTGTAAAGAGGTAAGAACCAAAAATCTGTCACAATGTCGTAAAAAACGTTTACTTAAAAATATTTTAACGATATTTCTACAGGCGATCTGTATTGACAAGACCAAAAATTTTTAATTTGCGAAAATACCTTAAATTGCGATAAACATTTAACCAAGTCCAAAATTATGTTTTAAAATTTTTATGAGCTCTTTAATGGAAGTGAAAATTGGATGTGGGGAACTTTTGGTACCTTAAAATTAAGGAAAAATATCCAAATCAGTTTAGCGTTTAAATTTGAAGCTCCAAAACCCTGCAAGAAATAATAGTCGGTAAATCAAGGTCTCGTGTCTATGTCAATTTCTCGTCACCTCAGACACTCAGAACCAATAAAATGTTTCATGGTAATTCATAAATAATTGAGTGATTAGATCCACCCAGCTGATTACAAAATGAGTGTAAAATTAATTATTCCATGGTCGATAAATTGCAATATTATAATGTGAATTATCTTCAAAAGCGTTCAGCTCGGCAGCAGCATACCCATTACATACCCAAAAGTTATAATTAACTGAAAACATGTCTGTCTAGCTGCTTGCTTACGTGTGTACTACGAGGAACACTACAAATTGCCCTGCACTGTATAATACCTGGCTCATTCACTTAATATTCGTTTCGAATAACATGCTACAGCACAAATGCCTAATATCATTATTAATACGATGTTGTTGTTCGCAAAGTTTAGCGGCATTAAGTGAAAACTAAAAATTTACTCGTGCGCGCCATGAATATTTGCAGCGCTCGACTTTTGCCAGAGAACTATGTTATGTAGTAGCTCGAACACACATCGCGCTAATTATACGTGATACACAAAATGTTATCGCGGCGCGCACTGCCCTGTCACATGTCTATTTTATTTAGTTACATGTAATAGTTTGTTTGTTTATTTTTAGCCACGTTTCTCACTACAGCTACTGGGAAGTCACTCAGACAGCTGGTTCTATGTCCGTTTGTCCGTTCAATTTGCATTCAAGGTGACAAGGTGAAAGGGCAATCTGAAATCTGGGTTCAATCTAGAAAAAAGGGTTGGATCAGCAAGCTTTCTTTTTTCCATGACAACTGATCAACTGTTACGAAATTCATTTTTAACCAAAAAGTTACTATGTTGCAGTGAAAAAGGGGGAAAAAACAGCATTGACCTGGACTGATTCCAAAACTCATCACTCAAAAATGTATGGGATGAATTTTTGTTTGCCAATTTTCTGAGGCCAACGATCACCAAAGATCACATTCCTAAAACTTAAAATAAAACACATTTTAAAATCTTCTTTCAATTCTCAAAAATTATCCTTGACAGCTTTGCACTCTTACATGTAATTATCTATGTTAGCTACCAGCAAGGACTTCCAACAGCTGAGCCACCAACCGTGCATTAACACTGCCCCCGTGCTTAAGCTAACATTATTAGCGCATATTTATTTGCGGAATGTTTTGTTGAATTTGAAATATTTTATTAGTTATTGATAATGTTAATGCTAATTTGGCCGACCAACGGCAACTATAACAACACACATTATTATGGCATTAGCAATCTAGCGCAAATATCGCATACGAGTTCACAGCACAGCAACGATGGAGATATGCGGTAGGCGGGTGGCAATATAATCAACTCTCAATCGAGCTAGACAGCAGCAAACACTAAGTAGGACATATAATGCGACCAATTGCTTTGTTTGCCTATTGTACGCTGGTCTGGCTCCGGCGAACTATAATGCATAAAATCATTTGCAATGTTATTAATGCTATTTGAAATGCGAATTGTTATTCAAATAGCAATAGAGGCTGTTTGTTTGAGAGCTTGATTATCGAGTGGAGGTCCGGGGACGGAAGGATATGAGAAGGGTGTACTCCATTAAGCTCCACATGCTCATGCTGTGGCGGGAGGTTATCTAGCCAGCACGGAGATGTAATGTGCCCTCTGAGACCCGAGCACATTTTTTGAAGTTTTCCACGAACACCAGATTATTCTAAGCTCGTATGTCAGCGCCATGAGCCGGTGAAATACCCAGTCCCAACCTCTATTGTTTCACCATGTCAGCACAAAGTCCCGCATTTTTAATGTTGAAACCGTGTTCAAGTCGCTTTTGTCACATGTGTTAAGCGCTACACTCATTCGCGCGCCACATCATGTGAACAACATCATCTTGCTTTATGGTTGTTTCAGTTTAACACCATGTTCATGTAAATATTCTTGTATGTACCTACTAAGTTTACGAAGACCAGGCTATGATGCCGAGAGTAGTTGTGTGGTTGTTTAACATTTTGAAATTCTCTCTAATTAAAATTAGATTAAGTGTTGCGGCATGACATAGCATATAGGAGAGATGCAGCGTCTGACAAATTTATTATTAGACCCGGATCGTGTGAGAAATGTGGCATGGACATGAAATAAAAGAGTGGAAGTCGTCCAAAACCTGACTAAACAAAACTATTTTTCAAGCATAGTGCGTTTTGAGCCTAACTGTTTTTCCTGATATTTAGATTCATAAAAGAAAGCCCATCTTCACTCTATTTATTTGGTTGCTTTACAAAACCATTTGTGTTCATTGATTTGAATTTTTCCACAGACTACTAAAGTACTTTAGAAGTCTGTGAATTGGTTCTAGAAATACTTATTCTTAAAAAAAAGTCCAAGGATATGGCAGTTTTTACAGCAATACAGTTTCTGTTGTATGTTTTTTTTTTGTAATTTTTTATTCCAATTCTTGACATTAGGCTAAAAAATAATTATTCTTGTTTCAGTAAACAAAGGGTTAGGAAAGTTAGGAGTTCTGGAAAAGCCACTACTTAATAAGTACAACTAATGTCAACTTCACAACTAGATCGACAGAAAATAGGTATAATCCCAAAATAATGTTTTCAAATTTTTCGAAAATTTCGAAAAAACTAAGAACTGACAATTGCGAAGTAGTTACATGAGACTTTCTTGAGTGTCATAAAACTTTTCCATTCCTTCTCATGGCCTGTTCCAACTGCATGTTCAATTGAAAGCAAACTGTGAGGTAAAGCCGAGTAGCAAAGAGCGCATCGAAATACATTTTCTCCTTCTACTCAATTGGAGCACTTCAGCGAAACACACTCGAGCCGGTGCGGTAATTCTGTTCGCAATCGCCGAAGTATTTGTTGTACAAGGTGATATAAATAGGTGTTTAGCGAATTGTTAATAGGCTATATGTGAGGTATGAACGAGCAGGAATGCAAAAGACAGCAAAAAAGCGCTTCGAACAGCAGGCAGCAAGCAACAAAAACCTTTTCGTGTTTGCATGTTTGCCGTGCTTAACAGTAGCTTTGAGTGGTGGCACAAACAAGTTGGAGAACTGCAATTTTTAAGTCCACTTCGCTCCCTCCCGTCTCAATAGAGCCCAAGTGGCAGCTCCAAATGCACCAGATTAGTTCGTTTGAATATGTTTTCTCTTGCTCCGAGTTGCCGTTGCACTGCTCTGAGCCTCGCTCTGTATGCACTGCCAGTCGCCATGAGAACCAACGATATGCCATTTATGTTGTTGCCAGGCACAGCACTTTGCTCGTTTCAGCATCACATCAGATATTGGTCCCATGACGATGATCAACCGGAATGTAGTTTAGTTCAGGGAATACTCTAATGCGCAGATTACTCACGAGTAGTGCAGGGCTGAGCGCAATCCGGAACCACAAACTTGCTCTGTCTCGCTACCAACCACTGGTTTCGAGCATCCCCAGGTCCTCCTCTTTATTTTTACAGTTCGGCAGGCTGTACGGCAGAAGCACGAAAGTATCTAACGTCCGATTTGGGGTGCTTCACTGAGCGAGAGTACGAACTACGAACATCAGGAGCAGCAGAGCATCCCCAGATTGATGATGACTAAAACATTTCTGAAATTCAAACCAATCTCATATTTCTTGCACGACTACGAACTGAGTGTAGCAGCCAGACAAACCTACCTTGTTCATCAAAATAGCACATTTGTGATAGAAGGGGACCGACTGAACTGGGACGGGAATGGGACCGATACGATATGCCGGCGGTGTTTTTGCAATTTGTGTGCATTAAGTACCTTTATCTTTTGTGTATTCCTACTTAATACTTTCCGCTGGCACTTTGCGTACCCTCATTTCAGTCGCTGCCACCCGCCACCACGCAAAGCCGTCAAATATTCTCTAGACAATGCTTTTGGGATATGCCGGGAAATATTTATGGGTCGATTGACATCAGCTGGTGAGACGTGAGGGGTTTATTATTATTGAAATAAAATTGAAATGTAAACATCTGAATACCGAGATGTTTTTGTGTCTCACCCTCGTGCGCTCGAGGGCGCTTGCAACAATACCTAAATATGTGAAGGGTAGCTCGATTGCCGCTTTCCCGCGTCCGCGCGACTCGAACATAACGCACAAACGTGCGTGCTCACAAAGAGAGGCACCAAAGGTGAACGAGGGTGAATTTTACGCTTCGGCTTGAATTAGGGTAAAAGTGCGCCTTCAGCGGAACTGGCGAGTATTGGGGTAGAGTCAAGTTTGTTAATTTATTACATGACGTTTGCTTTCTAAACAATCACTCCGGAAAATATAGAATAACAGCGAGGGGAAGATCCCATGATCCGAAGCGTTTTACACGTCTGGCGAAAAAAAAAATAGGTTGCGATATAAAAGCTGCTGTATTTTTGTTTCGTGCTGGACTGAAAGTTTTCGAAACACTTTTTTATTTCAAAATGAAGATAAGCAACCCCTCAAGAGTCAATAACAGGATGGGTACAGTATTACAAAGAGGTTAATTTTTGTAAAACTGTTTCTACTACAGTTTCCATGAAAAAGTACATTGTGCCTAGTGGAAGATAATAAAAATTAATTCAAGCAAAATCGATGATAAAGCTTATGGGTGCATTTTAAAATTATGAGAAGGGCTGATGTCGTAAGTATATAGTACATTGATTTTTGCTTTAACGCCTTTTTAACATTTTGAAAATGCACCAATAAGCTTTCTTATCGATTTTGCTTGATTTAATTAATTTTTTCTTGTTGGGTATGTCTAAGATTAATATTAAAAGCACTTGAACCTGTCATTTACAAGTAATTTTCGAAATTCAGTCCAATTGAAATACACAAATTTTTCTTCCACACAAACTTTGGGGATACATAGCTCCGTCCCTGTATATGGAAGGGGTCACATGTGGTGCCATGATTTAATAAGTTAAGCTTAGTCTACAACATATCCAAAATGCAGCTCAATCGAACAAAATATAAGGAACTTTCATACAACGGATATATCTCCCTCACTAACCCCAGCCCCCCCCCCCCAAGGAAAAATGGGGGTCTGAGATGTCTAACCTCATACCCTACAGACCATGTCCTACACGATACAAAAACCGCAGCTCTCTAGCTCTTCTGGTTCTCGAGTTATAAAATTTCAGACAGACGACAAAACGGCCACAAAAGTGTATATTTTTCAACAGGCTGAAAATGCACTAAAAAGGAATCTCGAATGATAATGCTACAATCAAAGTATCTAATGTCAATGTGAAGAAAATGTAAGCAAATACTCACAAATTTTAAGCTAGGTATCTCGGTTTTCCCGATCTCTCAAGGAATCCCAAGCCAAGGAATCGAGAAACAAAATTGTTGAAAAGCTCTCGAGATTTCTCATCAGAAGAATCAGTTCCCAAGTTTCAGTATTTTCAGGTTCAGAAATTCCAATCACAAAAAACTCAAAATTAACTCTTTCAAACAATTGTGTGTCCTTTAGTCCATTCAATGACCCAAAATTACTATTCATCTTCGATTTGTAATCCCACCGACAAAAAAGTGAAACCAGACACCTCGAAGTTCTTCCAACATAAAGACCGTAATTTAGACAGCAATAATCGCAGTCATTATTGAATTACGGCTTCATTAAAAAAAAACCGTCTGCAAAAACGCTTTGCAAATGCTGAATGATTATCGTGTTCCATTATTTGTTTCTTTCCACTTCGGTGTTCCTTCTAAATAACAAAAAATGCTTACACACTGAGAACACAGACAACCACCGCCATGCTCCCAACATTAACCGCAAGCTGAACCCATAGCAAGAGCCCACAGCGCGCCATGCTGAGCAAACATAGTGGAACGAGTGACTTGAACTATCATTATTATCACACACTGGAACATGTGTGCGATGCCAATGCCGCGGCCGTAATGAAGTGGTGTGCGCGCGGTTTGGCATGTTGGAAGGAGCAAAGGGATGAGGCCGGTTACAGCCCAAAGGCAAATAAATGTACTTAATTACATCAATGTGTTAATAATTACACGCAAACACACACAATTAGCAAGGGACGCGCTGTCGTTTGGGAATGTTAAAGATTTATGGGCCCCCAGTCGCAACTCCGCCCTGCTGCACTAGCAAAAACTCGAGTCAGGACGAAGCTGCCCCAAAATATTTCGTAAAGACATCTTTTCTACCTACTTCCAATTTTTCTTCTTGGCTTGGAAAGTTACCAGGGCTTAAGAGCTAGCCAAGAAGCTACCAAGAGCAAATTTTGCCAGTTTTAAAAACAATAAGCCGAAAAAGATTTCCTGGCAATTACAATTTACTAAATTAGTGATAACAAGGCATCTTTGAAGATAAGGAGGGAGAAGATAGATAATTTATACCTCTCTGGTGTGGTCGAATATTTAAGGTAAAGTCATCACTAGTCCAGGGGCACAGGTAGCCTAATCGGTAAAGTAACGGACTTGCAATCGAGAGGTTGTTCGTTCGAAACTCGACCGAGGCAACTTCTGCTCAACTGTGTTCTTGGAGCAAGCCAAAAATGCGACTTCTATGGTGCGTACGGTAGTATTAAGTGGGAGGCGCTACTGAGGAATTCTTGACTCTGACAAGAACCTTCGGGACCTGCGTGACCTTCAATTCCCAGTAATCTATCTATAACTAGTCCTACAGACTTAATTTTGGGTCTGACAAAGTAATACACACACAGAAAACATTAAAAGGTCAAAAATTGATCGGATTTTATGCCAGGTCCAAATAATAAAAATTATTGCAAAAGACCCACCTTTCCAGACTAACCCATTAATCGCTAGAATATAAAGAAAGTTCTAGTTCCATTTCTGGTTCAAAATGAATATTGCAAAATACCTACCTTTCCACCCCTGATTGCCAGTGTTTGCTCAAAAAGCGAGACATGCGTCGCCTAATGAGAACCTGGGCACCCATCGCTTCTATTTTCCACTCCACTGCACAAATAAGAGCTCGCTTTGCCGCCCAACAGCGACTCCTGCAATGACTATGCAACATTGATCTTCATTTGTCCCTACTCTGGCCCATTCAAACAATTCTATTACATTTGATTCCATTATTTGCTCCTCTCTTCTTGCCGTGCTTCATCAACATGCTACAAAAACGAAGAAGCTGCCTGGTTTCCTCCTCGCTTTCCGATTTATTTATTGTTTGTCTGGTCTGCTCTCTGGGTACACCAAGACGACATACACCAACTAGTCCTACACACATTCAACATCTCCAACATCCCAAAAGTGAAGCAAATCGATTTTGTGATTTTGTGATTCGACTCCAAGCATGTCTGTTGGCTGTGTGTGGCAGACTCGAGTGTGGTGGAACACCATGTTGACTCGAGAGCTTTGTTTGGCTTCGCACTGCTTGAAGCTCAATGAAGGAACATGTGCTTTTGCCGCCTTAAAAAGGTTGTTTTTCACTGTCAGCATGTATTTCTCCTCCGCTACATACATATTTCTCTCTTGCGGTACGCTCTGCAACAAAATATTCAAACAACATGATACAGAATAGACATACAAAGCACCTATTGAGTTGCAATCGTTTCCAGTAATAATATTAGTCTCACTTTTGCCGTATCAAATTCACCTTCCACGTACATTTGGCGTCTGGAGACTGCGTTCTTTGGGTTCTGCGTGCGACAGGGTTGTTCTCCGAACATGTTCAATGTGGCTCTAATTGGCTATTGTGATTTCTAACGCATAATTAAATAAATATCCTTCCGTTTCTTCCTGAGCCAGCACCTTGTATGAAGTCTGGGAACAGTCGCTTCGTCAAAAATTGATTTTTTGTTAGGGCTAGCTCGTCGCCGCGAAGGAAACATCAAAGAGCGTTTTACAACCTTTAATTACGTGAGCGGCGGCTTTCAAGTACCGAAATTAGAGTTAATAGGGTTGTAAATAAGAACACAAGAACCATCAAAAATGAGCGTAGCATTAAAATCGTCCTACAGCATTTTGGCAGAAGCAGAAGTGTGGTTAAAAGCAAGTTGGAGTTGAGGAAACAAAAGAGAGAAGAGTGCAAAACAGCATTTTTAGATTGCTTTTATCCCTGCATGTTCATTTTAGATTTTCCACCACCGACGTAACTTAATAACTTTGCAGTAACTCTGCAGAAGAAAATTTACAAACCCAAAATCTAGCATTAACTTTAAGTTTTTGGAAAATTTTTGGTAAAGCAAAATACGTGTTTGGGATCTTCCAGAACTTCACATATTAATTTTAAAAACCCTTTGTTCCTATTTTATAAGTATGTCCTCCATTAATGAAAAGAAACAAGTTTAAAATTTTCCTCAAGTTTTTCAAAATAACACTGACGCCTCGTTAAAAATCGCTCCTGATTTCAATGTATTCTAGTTTATGAATACAAAAGTTCTTGACGGCAATTGAGTTAAAAGGCAATAAAAAATATAATGAAAATATAACAATGTTATGCAAATTTCAAATTTATTCAAAAATGACATCTAACAAAGGCATATGAACAAACTCAAAAAGTTTCAATTGCTGAAAATTACGAATTTTCAAGGTGCCCATCTTGGATTGTCAAAAACACTCGTATTTGTTATCTAAATGCCAAAAGTCTGAATACCTATGTTTAATATAATCGGAGGCAAGTTGTTCGTACTATTTTCCTGTTGTCTCTTTAGAAGATTATATTTTTGCAATTACCACATTCTTCCGGAACGTCAAGTTCTATAAGAAGCATTTATGCCTAATTTGTCCAAAAGACACATTTTGAAAGTTTGAGCGTCCAAAACCGCTAATCTTGATTATTCCAAAAAACCTGTTTTGCCCTAGTTACACAGCTGAATCTACATAAGTACCTGTAATGCGCGTAGCGGTGGTGCTCGGTATGAAATTCGAGAAGTAGAGAGATGGTTAAAGTTTAAATTAATAACAAGGCTGGAGAGTCTTGCGCTGTGCATTTGCTTAGCGCTCTGGTTTCGTTTCCACCGCCATGTTCGCTCTCACGAAATTAATCCTTGTCTGCGGTAAAAGTGCAGTCTATGTTTTGCTGTGCCGTGCCGAGCCGAGTCGTATCCTAGAAGCGCGCTACCACTGCCATTATCCCTCGAAATCCGATTACGGAGGAGAGCGCAAGAGCTGCAAGAGAACTCTCGGTGCCGGTACAAAAAATTAATCTTCTCCCTTTACGAGTTGGTAAACACAAAACATGCATAACAAAGTCGATGAAACTCAGACTTGACTTGCGGGCTGGCGAACGTAAAAATTTGATCAAGGCGTAACTAATGTTGCTTTAATGGAGTGGTGTTATATGGTGTTAGATTTCCAGGAAATTGATAATCAATTTTCGGTGCATTAAATTGCCGCTTGCTGGAGGCGACCCAGTTCACCAACGTGTCCATTACTCACCAGCACTAGCACCGTCGCGTCGAAATCGAACGCCCGGATTATTTTTACGCATGAAAAACGTTTTTATTATGTGTATTATTCTCATTATTCATTTTCCTTTGTACACCAACATCGTATTTTCTTACTCGAATTCTGGAAGGTTGCCTGCTTACTCATTGTTGTGGTTTCGTTGTGTGTGCGTCTGTGCTATAAACTGATTTATTTAATTAGTGTCGTAAATTATTTGAAAGTGACGACGAACGAATGTAATTTGATGCCGCGTTTTTGTGGGTTTCTGTGCCAGTCGCGTTCTTGCTTGCTTTGATAAGATTCCACCGAGTTTTGTGTATTTAGATTACAATTAAAACAAACGTGGATTTCAATTTGTTTGGCTTCTGATTTCAAGCAATGAAACGGGTGGCAAACAATGAGATAGCCATAACAATGAGACTCCATTTAGCTGATATGGCCCTTGATATGCCCACCAAACTGGATTCAGCTGGAATTTTCACTTCAGTCACCTTGAAGGAGCTCCTAAAAATATTGCGACCTAAGACATTAGTTTTTATTCGGAATGACGTACCCTTCTGTGAGTTTTGGAGCCACTAGCACTCGAATGGTGTCCGCCAAGTTAGGAAAAGATGACTTTAGGTCCACAGTAGCGTCACTATTCCCCAAATTCAAAGCGACAACATAAGTTTCGTTCTCCGATTTCCTTAAATATGCAAAGACGTCTCCAATTAAAGCACTTCGGTACTCGCCAAACCTGAATGCGGGCTTCTTCCGGGTCTCCACAAGCCTCTTGAAGACCCTCAAGTGGCTGTTGGAGTCTGCAAGCTGATTCTTGATGTTATTCTTGGCATAGTCCGAGGCCACAGGAAGCCACGTCTTGTCGCTCGACGAAAATCCACCGTTCTTGGTGCCGTCCCACTGGAAAGGGGTTCTCGCAGGATCACGAGAGTACAGATCATAGATGCTTCTGTTATTGGTGTTGCAGGCTTGGGGATCCTTTGTATCCTCCCACGAAATAAAAACATCCTGCATTCCTAGCTCTTCTCCGTAGTATGTGATAGCATGCCCCGGGAGAGTCTGGAGTAAAGTGTTGTACAGGTCCACGCGAGAAGAGCCCAGTCTGGAAGCTATTCGGCGCTGGTCGTGGTTCCCCAAGACCCAGTTCCCAGACTTGCCCGAGGGTAGCATCCCCAAGTATCCTTCGGCGATGGTCTTCAAATCTCTTGCAGAACTCGTGTTGGTGATTTTTGTCAAGAACTCAAAGTTGAATGGAATGTGAGAGCCCTCCCTTTGGTCATTTCCCATGTATCTCATGATATTGGCCAGTGGCGAGTAAGCTTCCGTCATCATTACTCTGGGAGGGAAACTGAACTCATCCAACACCTCTCTCCACTGATAAGTCATATTGAAGGTCTCCGGGTGATCCAGAGTGTAGATGTGGTTCAAGTAGCAGTAGTCGTTGTGGTCGTCGCAGTCGCCACTCAGTGGCTCGTCGGGAAACCTGCCTTGGTCGTCTTTGTACTCAAACAGGTGGTTCATTACATCGATTCTGAAGCCTGCAACTCCTTTTTTAAGCCAATATCTCAACACCTCCTTCATCTCTCGCACAACATTGGCATCGCGATAGTTCAAGTCGGGTTGCTTCTTGTGGAAGTTGTGGAGGTAGTACTCTTGTCTCGCCTCGTTCCACTCCCACGCACTCCCGAAAAAGTGGCTCACCCAGTTGTTGGGAGGAACCCTGTGGCCTGTAGCATTGAATTTGCCAGGTTGCCAAACGTAGAAGTTTTCAAACCCCGACTCTCTTTTCACCGACTTCTTGAACCACTCATGCTCGTCGCTTGTGTGATTAGGTACAAAGTCTAGAATCAGGTGAAGTCCAAGCCGCTTGAACTCCTCCAAGAGTTCCTCGAAGTCTGTTATCCCTCCGAAAGTGCTGTCAATCTGGCGATAGTCGGAAATGTCGTATCCAAAGTCAGCCATGGGGCTCTTCATGATGGGCGAGAGCCAAACTCCGTCCATTCCGAGATCTTTCAAGTACTGCGCCTTTTCTTTAATGCCCTGAAGGTCTCCTATTCCGTTCCCATCGCTGTCTTTGAATGAACGTGGGTAGATCTGATAGTAGTTGGCATTTTCCCACCACTCCCGGTCCTGGCTGAAGGTGGAGGGAAGCAAAATGAAGAAAAATAATCCAGACAAGAACCACATTTGTGTCTTGAGGAGCAAAACTAAAATGAACTGATCGATCCGTTATAAATTACGAAATGCTCACCTATGCAGCCGTATCTCGGCTCTCAAGACAGAAGCAAATAGTTACAAACTAAATATAGCCCGGCACAAACCTTAATGCAGCCAATGTCATGTTGAGGATGTTAAACATTCGAGCAACCTGATAAAAGCTTGCTCAACCTTACTTTTCTTTGGAACTTCGAAATTAAGACAAAGAAATGAGCTACTTTCGCGATGGCGAAAAATAATATCAGCAGCCCTTGAGTGAAATCCCTCGCTCGCTATTGTCTGTATTTATCCCAGACAATAGAGAATAGACTATAAAATATCAATCCATCGTAGGAAGGCAGTAAATCAAAATAAATATTGAGTTTATTGCAATGCTAATAATAGCCGGCTCTAAAAATGCGGTCGCCGTATGAGATAGATTGAAGCCGAGTCAATTGCGGCTGATAAGGTTTTTACAATTGTTGAAAGTTCATACTCATGATAATTCCTTTCCCCATCCACTGTGCTCGCGATTCACATTGAAGACACACATAGATTGGGTTTGCCAATAGCTGTATAATTTATAAGTATTTGCTTTTGAATCGATAAGGTTGACATTGGCGACTTGGCTGTCGAAGCGCTTGATAGATAAAGCCGTTCAATCTTGATTAATTGCAGTCCATAGGGAAATATGTTTATTTCAACGAAACTTCATTCTGCGATGGACCCGGCCTGGTGATGGAGACTGAATTATTTATTCCGCGTTATTAACTTTGACCGCTAATTAAAAATTTTTTAAACATTTTGTTGCTTTGTCGACTGTCTCAAATTCTATATCCCTGGATGTAGGGTTACGGTTATTTATTTATATATACTAAGTGGGCCAAGGCCCAAGGAACGCGGCAACAGGGCCATTATGTTCCTGTAGGGTTACGGTTATTTCTTATTTAAGCACAGATAAGCCTATATATATTCTTAAGAATGTAGGTTGGTCTACATATGTTTCTGGGTTTTCATTTTTTCTAATTGTATTTTTCCTGTTAGAAAAATCAAAGCATCGACAATTTAAAACATGTCGTTCAAGAAAAAAACCAAAAACGCCAAAGAACTAAAAATGCTTAATTTTCAAAAAATTGAAGTATGCCACTGGCCCTGTTTAGATTTTTAAATCACTCAAAGCTGGAGAGTTAATTTAAATAGTGCTCATTGTTTATGCTAGTACGTGACAAGCTGATAAAGTTTAAATCCAAAGTTCTTGCGAAGCAAATCCATTCAAAATATAATCTCCAGTTTTAAACTTCTCATGGCTGTGTGTATTTACCGCAGCGAGGCGTACTCGTTGCAATAATTCCCCAGAATCCCCAACTAAAGCTCCTCCATCGAGCATTTTTATATGCATTACGAGGGAGTCCAAATCCGATGTTACTGCAATCCCGGCAGCAATGCAAATCCATATTTCCATTTCGGCACAAAATGATATACTTTTTGTAGATTATGCTATGTGTGTGCGCGGGGCTCCTGCAATGCACGACACGGTACGGCAGAGAAGTAGCAAAGCAAAGCCGGCAACTCAACTCCATCAAGCATTATGCTGATGCCATTGTAGCAGCTTAAATATCGGTGTGTGCCCGTATTATTATTGTACGTACGCTCGCCTTTCGTGCCTACAATAATAATTTTTTGAAAAATGTATGCTACTCTCGCCTGCCTGTGCCTTGCCTGCCTGAACTCACAAAACAACAACAACAACCTGAAATGTGTGCTTTGCGATAAAAACATGGTCGTCGCCAGTGAATTGAATGGTGTGCAAGAGAGGGAGACGCGCAGTCATGTAGACATTGTAGTGCGCCTGCCATGATGGCAGAATGGGTTTGAGCGAGAGGGAGGACCGACACTCACGTATACGCGCACGATAAACGAAAACCATGGTAGAGCGATATTTATTTTTAAGAGGGATCGTATTAAATTGGTTTACGAACCGTATACAGCAAGCAAGGCATGCCAGACCCGGTCTTCTGTCCACGTGGAGCGAACTCGGTGCACGCTTAACATTTTCTGTAATTTGTATATTATTATTATATTATTTTCTGTGAGTACCGTGTGCATGGCCATCGCTCCGTCTGCGACCCAGGTATGGCTAGGCATACTCCATCTACTCGGTGTACTCGTAATACCAATATTTAGGTAGAGCAGATAGATGTTAAAATATGAAACGTTTGTTTTGGGTTTGTTTGTGTGGTAAATTAGTGTTATAGGAGCGATGCATTTAAACGCTGATGTGTACATGACCTACCAACTTGCCATGTGTTTCCATGTGATTCGCCCATAACTCTTCCACTCGGAGCCTGCAAATATATATTAGAGAGGCAAGCCGCATTGATTTAGGCAGGAAGTTCTCAAATGGTTTCCAGAATCCCCTTCGCTCGAAATCCAATCCCAATCGGCATGAGTAATAAAACCTCTCCAGCTCGGCAATAGCAAACTTTCATAAAACTATCATTACGATTATTGTCATGACTATGACTATTTTTATTCAATTTTTAATATCAATAAAACTACATCAGCAAGGTACTTGTCATCGTACGCCATGACGCAAATTTGAAACGATGGCACTACTGCTGTGAGGATTTCGCCTCTGCTGGAACACAGGCACTTTAAATACCGTCATAATAATTTTATGAAGCTTTATTTGCCTCGAGACTTGTGACGCACATTTATATTTCTTATCGTCTTGCTGTTTGATTTTATTTCATTTCACAACATTTTATTATGCCTCACTTGTGTCTCCCGTCCCGCACAAAGTTCTCCTCTTTCTCGACGGCTCAACTCCGCCGCCCCGGTCTCGAGACTTTATTGTTTTATATTCCGTTGATTGCTGCTGTTATTGCCTATTCTGCATCATTTGTACCACTAACACGACGAAATTGGAGACCCAAAATGATACTTAGGATCGGAGCAGCGAAAGTTTGCACGCAAAAAAAAAAGCTTAATCAGCAGTAAAAGTTTGAACAACTAAATAGTTGGACGGACGGAAAATGTGCAATTTTTTACAAAACTTTAATAAAACAGGCTGAACACAATGGCAAAGAGACTTGTTATTGTTATTGCCTCTAATCTCAATTGTGAATGCTTATGTTCCTGCCCGTGAGCCAGCCTACCTGGTGCAAATAGTTGCGGGTCACTATTCTTCTGCAACACATGCTCCTGGAACAATAGGATCGCTCACGGACCAAAGCAGGTTAATAGTCGTCACGAAAATATACGCAATGGAATAAAAGGGCCCTCCTCACCAAGTGGCGTGCTGTAAAAATATTCTTTTTATTTTTCTTCGAAACGAGCGACCATTCTAGGCATTCCAGAGCCATGTGTAGGGTTCGGGTCGGTCTGCTGATAGCTTTGAAATATTTATACTCCTCACACACACAAACCCAGCAATTCAATAAAACTTTGTGACCACATAAATTTCTCGGTTGAATGTTGATTTGTATAACGATTCTCGTAACCGCAATTTGGATGTTTCAGGAAGGAGAGTCGAGTCGACGCAGCACACAAAGGAATGGGATAAGGAAAAATTTGTACTTCGGTTTACAACAGCTTGCACATTTTGTGTAAAATACTGCTGTGGGTTTTGGGTTTGAAAAGTTAATTAAAATGTCATGGGCTTGCTGGTATTTTACACTCGCTTGACGCTTCGGCCTTCTCTCACCTCATCCCTTTGATATTACAGCTGTTAGTGTTTCGGTATTTGTTAACTATTTCACCTAGGTGATGAGAAACGCTTACCCACGTTAACATTTGATTGAAGTCTACATAAAGAGTTTCCCGATTGGGGAAAAAGATTTCTGATAACTTTTTGTCAAGAGTACTTAGTAATATTCCTCAAAGCAAAAGAGTTGTTAAACTGACTTTTTCGAACAAATTAAGTGATTAGCTGACTAAGCTGACAAGGTGACACATTTTTCTAGCTACTTTTTCCTTGAAAGTTTTAAGGAAGTGATTTATTCAAAGAGGCATTAGATCTTTAGAATCTTTATTGGATATTTTGGATATTGGAGCCAACTAATCAATCGGAATCTAGACACAGGATGAAAAGTGCTCGGAGTTAGTTTCGTGAAATTCTGCCGCAAGTAAATTGTTCCACCTCCCAGGTGGGTAAAGCGCGTACCTTAAGCATCATACTTTGCTTCTTCTTGGCCTCCGTGAAAATCGGACACGAATCACCGTGGTCACGCTATAAAAGCATTATCATGCCACAACAATATAAACCCATCCAATTTTTCGGCTCCAAAACCATACACCTATGCAGACACAAGTACTAAAGCAATCTAAACATCAATCAATAAATCATTCATTAGACGCGGAACGACGATAACAAGGAATGAACAAATCATGTTGAATTTTCTACTCCACCGATTCCAGCAGACACATTAAGTACGTATAAAGTGAAAATGGAAGAATACAATAATGAAGCTAAGTATTCAAAGCGACTCAATAACAAGTTACAGGCATGCCAAGTCGGCTTGACGGTGAATGCGACTTTATATCTCTCGCGCAACAGACAACCAACTACTGTTTAATTTTCTTGCTCATCATTTACCTTTTCGTTTCGTATTTCATTCTCTGTCTCCTCAAAGCTGCCTTGCCTCGTCTTCTCCAATCCACTCCTCGCCTCTTTCCTATTTATGTTTTGAGTCACAGCTAGGTCTGAAGAAAAATACTCCACTCTTTAATGCGCCAACACAATATCCATTATGTACCTAGTCAAGTAGTAGTCATTGACTGGGAACGTATTAAGAATAATGAATCATCAATTAAAAGATTATTATAGGCTTTGATGACCATGCGTAATGATGTACATAAAGATTGACGACATAACAAAGTGAATTAATTTACCTTGCTTGCACTATTGAGGCAACTACGATATGGCAGTCAGGGTAACCAGATGGTTTCGATTTTCGCACTACAGGGATATTCGATCTGTATGAGTTTCTGTTTCTCGTAAATATTTAAAAAGGGTTAAGTTGATTTTAAAACAGAAATTTTCTGCAGAGACAAATGTTTATAAACCCCAAAAACCCGGGTACCTTACTATTAGGAAAACACTATGAACTATCCAAATTTTAATTTTGAAGTGTTTGGAATCGTTTTTGAAGTAGGTTGTTGGGTAAAGTAGTTCATAATAAATCTGTTTGATTTAAGAGACAAAAGCCAGTCAAAAAGAACATGTATATCCTATATACGTTAGTTACGTCTCTTTAGGTCCTTCAGTAAAAACTTTCTTTAGAAAAAAAAATCAAAGTTAGTCTCAAAAAGAAAGTAATTGTTTTATTACTGTTTCAGTTCGTTCAGAAAATTTAAAATTATCGATAGCATAAATGGGACCTAAAGAAATCGGAAGACAATATTCTTCTGAGCTGACAATTTGGTGGTATACTAAGAAACGAGGTCGTCCAGGGGTATATTAGTACCCAAAAAATAACTGATAACATAGTGAAACTTTAACCTGCCCTGCCCTTGTAACAATGTGCAACTTTGCGGACGTTAATGTAATTCATATCAAGTGGGTTAATACGTCAAGATTTTCCATCCAAAAAACGTACTTGAAATCCTGATTCTGTCAGGGTTCTCGTGGCTAGCCTACTCGCAAGTTTCTCTATCATAATTCAACTTTTTGTCGTGTATTCATTCCATCGGCATTATTTATAGCAGCTCGACATGTTCCGCGCGCAACGCCGCACCGCGCCGCTTTTACGTGTGTTGTTTTTAATGGTGCACGAAGGCGGCAAATAATTTACAACATTAACCTCCTTGCATGTTGTCCGCTTTGTTGTTCCATGGCATGTTAAACATTGTATAGCTCTTTTATCCTCTTCGCTTTTCTTCAGAATATAATCCGATTGTAATCAGAATGTTCATAGTGTTATGTGCATCATATATCATCATCAGTCGGTGAATGATAATATGATTATTATTGATATTTGCCTAAGCCCATTGAGCCTCCACGCGAACCTCCTATGAGACTTCGTTAATAAATGTTCGCGAGTTCATTAGGGACGTAAGCCAATTTCAAACTTGCACCGACCAACGATGATGGTGGCAGCCAGCGGTGAAGATCAAACGCCTTCGACACCAATGCGAAACCAATTGGTAGGTTCACGGATATTAGGATCTCATTTACATACTTTTCCAGAGCGAGCCGCCGAGCAAACATTAGTTCGACGAATTACACTCTGCTTCGCCACATCCCGCAGCAATCTGCGATGTGTTCCGATTATATTGCAAATTTATGCATAATGACCACATAAACATGCAAAAAATTGGATATATCCTCAAGTGAGTATATACATACATTGCGATACGATGTATGTAGATGTGAATGTAATTATATGGCGGTTGCAAATTAACGTTTTTTATAATGGGCACTACCTGGCCGCCGCCGCCGCTTTGCAGAGCGGACCCGAGTCGCGTCGCGCCATGCAGCAACATCAAATAACTGCATATAAATTCACGCGCGGCGAATGGTTGTTTAACCTGCTACGCTGTTGATTTTTAGTGCATTTTCATTGAAGACAGACTCCAAATGCGCTTTTGGGGACGAGGTTTTCTGTCTGAATTTTCGGAAACTCTTGAGAACCTTCATACACCTGATCTTGGCTACCTTTTCTGTCATCTCTTTTGGTAATTTTTTGATTACACAAGGGAAACATTTACTATTAGGGAGTTTCGAGCTACCCTAAGTTGCTGCTTTTTATCACCAACAAAGAGAAATTTAGCCAGTGTCTGTTATGGTAAGATGCACCCCTAGACAAGCATCTCACCGAAACCTGGAAGGGGTAAAATTATTTTACCTTTTTTTGCCAACTCGCCTGATGCAGCAACATTCACTCACCTTTTTATGGGTAACATGCAATAAAATTAAAAAGGCTAGCGTGCGATGGCGAACGAGTGAGAGATAAAATGAGAAAAAACGGAAAAAAATCTGCATTGTAATTTGGCTGGACACTGCCGCGCTGGCCGTAGCTGCTGCTGATGATGCTGAAACTGATGCAAGAGGCGGCTGTCGAGTGTGTGCACGGGAGGGAGCAGTAAGAGCGTCATGATGTTATTTTATCGTGATACGCGTCGCGAGAGATGCACGGTGCTCGCAACATTTAATGGGATTGATGCAGGTGATGGAGTTTTGATGTATGGTGATGAATTTTTGAATTTATGAATATCGATTGATCGCTCTGTGGTGCTCAAGTAGTCGTTATTTTGCCATATTAGGTCCGTATCGATGTAATGTAAACAAGCACTTTGGATTTTATCACCCGGTCGTAAATTTTGAATTTACGAGAATTGCCGGAGACAGCCCCCTTACGTGAATGACGGACTTGAGCTCTTTTTATGAGCAAACACTCGTCGAAGTTGTAGAGCCAAACTTTGAGCTAGTAATCTTGAGAAATTCTTCTTACGAATGTCCTAATTAAGCGCACTTTCCTTCCTTCCCCCATTCTACGCCATCAACGTTGAGGTGCAAGCACCCCTCCTAGTCTCCCGTTTATACGCTAAGTTCCCCCTGCAGACTTCCTTTTCAATTCCCCAAAAACTTGTTACCTGCAGCAACATCGCACATTTAAGTCGTTACAAAAACACAAACTCCGGGGGAAGCAACACGAACACGCCACTGAGATGCTATCAGAAGGGAAATTATTAAGCAATAGAAGCAAGTGGGAAAATCTCATCAATATTCCAAACCACTTGTGCGAACGATGTAGAATTTATTTCTTTGTATCCACATAAACAGCCATTCTGCTCCCCTCCCGCGCCCTCGACTCGTCCTCCCTCGTCGCCCAGTCTCCCCCTCCTCTTTTTATATTCATTCACTTTCGCATTCAAATAACATTTAAATTTAGCTCGTCTCTAGCACTTTTCTACGTGTTCGCTTGCCGATTATTTTTTGCCTCCGCCACCAGCCAGAGAGACGGTATATGGCAAGCTGAGTGAAGTGTGCAATTTCATTCTGGCACTCGGTCGGAGCAGGTCTTTATACGTCGATTGCAATCCGAATATCAAATAAATTAAACATTCAACAAACGTTTCAATGCTCGACATTGCCTCCTTCTTTCCGACATCGCTGCCTCACTGCTACACATCTCATTCGCATACATTTTCATTGAGTCAAGTAGCAGAGTGGAGAGCCCCGACACGCAGTAGACACGTTCTTACCGTTGGTTGTCGCACATCAGTTGAACCTATCAAGGGACGAAATTTTAACTTTTTGTGCACGCGGCCAACGAGCCAGCCACGTACGTTGATAAAACATGTCGAAAGAACTTCCAGCACCGTCACTTTTGTGTCCTCTTTTTGTGTGCTTCTGTGGCATCCACTAGCGCCATTCGTGTATCCCAAATTTAATACTTTTTTACCATTTTTCACAAATATCCCTCGCCTCCACTTCACAGAGGCAGTTGCTGCACTCAACCTGTCTGACGAAATGACACTAAAACAAGCAAGAGCGACAAAACGGAAAAGCCCAGACAGAACCCAAAGTTCCACCCTTACCTAGAAGCTCCAAGTCCGAGGGACACAACAATCAACTCTGACAGCTTTTTTTCATCCAATTCCTAAACGGTAATCATGGCTGCAGCTACGAGTATGTATATGGCAGACTTAGTTAAACTTTTTGCTCCGTCAACCATCACGACCTGGCCCAGCCTGCTAAAAGGGGCCACAACAGAACTTCACAAGCTTGCTCGTTCTGATATCGGGTTAACATTCTGATTGTATATTCATGAATTAATTTCCATACCTTTTTTGACTGTTTTTGCTCCACTCCAAGTATGGCGGCGGTCGCCTCAGCTGAGAACACAACCACCTGAGCAGCTACCATGATGCTTTCGGTGCAATCAGCCTAGTTGGTAGATTAAGCCAATGCAATATTCAGAGCCGTTCAAAAGGGAATTCCCCGTTTTAATTTTTTTCCTGCACTCTGGCATTTCCTTGCCAGAAGCCATAAACCTGCAAAATCAGCATGAAAATTGAGCGAGAATCGGATGATGGCGATGATGATGATCGTGGAAAAAAGGAAACGACAAAATGCAATTCTGCATCGTCGCATTCGCTCAGTTTTATTGCTTGCCAGCCAAACCATGGTTGTCAGGCGGTCCCACTCCCAATTGAATCGTTGCATACCTCGCTTTCCATCATGTGTTTGATTGGATCGGGTGAGTGAGGAGCGCACAAATTTGCCTTTTCTTTTTGGGCGTTTTCTGCTTTTTTTGCCCACAGTGCAGCATCAGTTGATGTTGTAGTTAGCGGACAGTTTGGATTTGTGTAGCCTGTAGATTTTCGGTTTTTGTCTGTAGTCTGTATTTGAAGACCGGACATTTTATAAAATTGTACCGTTTAGGAAATTTCGGGACATTAACAGCTTTAGTCGGTTAAGAGCACATTTTCAAGTCAGCTATTGCTGTACAACTTTGGGTCGCAAAGAAAGTATGTAGCCCCTTTATTCTTAGGGCCTTCAGAACTCTGCAGCTAATGAAAATTTTGAAAACTTAAACTGTCATGATTGTAGCAACTTTAGGTACCGAACGGGCTAAATAAATCACTAGTCAGAGACTGAAAAATTCTTTAAATTGCAGAGGATGTGCGCTTCCGGCTTAGCACTTGACAAAATCTATGTAGCCTCTTCCATAATTTATCACCACAAAATTTACTACCTCGATGATCACTAGAATTTTGATGATTATCATCATTACCAGCCGTGTGTCGTGAATACCGTGCCAAGCTACCAACAAAACTCGCAACACTCACCGCATTCAAATGACTCAAATAACATGCTCGAAAGTGATTTAGCAAAATTTCTAACTAATTAATTTGGGTTGATATTAATTATGACAATTCGGTTCTGCTGCATTAGGTGCACACCATAGCGTGACTAGAATCCGACGAACTGATTATTACTACCTACATACACAGCACACTCGAACGTATCCGACAACTCTATAATCATTTTATTAAGTCTCGTGTATTTGTCTCCCATTCATTTTTAGACATCATTATAATAGAGACCATCCACGCGATCTCTGGCTATAGAATGCTGATGAATGTTGTAATGTACCTTCACAAGTCAGGAAAATATTTACGACTTGATCTTGTTTTGAGCATTCTGAAAAAGCTTCAGTTCCTTGACCGATGTGTAAAAAAAAATTAAGTAACGCTAAAAATTTTTAAGCTTTTCAGCATGACTTAAGGCTTTAAAACCCAAGGTCCGAGGACTTCTTGAAAATTTTTTAAAATCAGTGAGTAATAAGATAAAATATTGGAAAAATTAGTGTAATATTAGTAAAAATGTGAGATTTTACCATTTCATTCAGTGACATATTTCGAATGAAAAAGTTCTGAAATAAGAGCTTGGAACAATTTTGCTGTCCATTGCCTATAGTGCAGCTTCATTCTCGTATTTAATCCAATTTTCTATTAACAATTCACATCGGAATGAGTGACAGCAACACCGGTAGTTGTAGATTATGTTATAATAATATAATAAAATGTCGCATCTAATAATCTAATAGGCGGCCGAGTGGGCCGACTCTTCCTTTGCATCGCCGTGCCTGTGCCAGCAACCCGAGTCGAGCCGCAGATTATAATTTAAATATTTGTAGGCACCGCGTCCCAGCCGAACATTTATTATCATAATTAACATTAGAATTTTCCAAAACCGATTTTGGACAGCTAATTTTGAGCTTCATTCCGGCACACATGTGGCCACCTCCTCCATGTGGAACTGCAACCAGATACCCTGCAGATGGGGAGGCATATAAGCAGTTGGGTATGTATAATTCAATTTCAAACTAATCCCTTTGTTTCGTAGAAAGTAATCTACTTAATCCTCCTCACATATCTATATAGAGCCACTTTCCCAGTAAGGCACAACCAACCATTTCATTATGCCGCTTTTCGTCTGCCACGAAGCACTGAGCCGCGCCGCTCTGGTCTTCATATGGGCTGTCACACCTACCCTGTCGTAAATGAATAAATTTTTGCAGGGAGAGTGCACCAACATGAGTCAGAGAGGAACCTAGGGGGTGGAGGAAGTTTAGTTTTCCCGCATCAGAATCCCACCCTGGCACGTGCAGAGCAACCTCAAGTGCTCACACTACAGCACAATGAAAATTCACTATTCACACTTTCCTCCTTCACACATAACCCATATGCATACGTGACTACTTTTGTGCTCGCCGATAACGAAAATTTTTCATGCCACGCCACTAACAACAATAACACCAACAACAGCCAGACAGCGGCACGTAAAGGAGTGTCAAACTTTTTCCTGCTTGCCAACCCGCCTGCCACTTTGTTGGTGGAAATGCACAATGTGTTATTGTTTTTATTGTGCTGTTGTATATTAAATGGAAGCGAAAGCGATAAAAACGGCAGAATTAAATGATAAGCGTTATTTTGTGTATCCTTTATGCTCTATAGCTTCACTTGTCCATTCGTTTGCAGTGGCCTGACATAAAGTCGTGTATGCGCACAATTTTTCTCAATTGGTGGCCTAAACCAATATGGACCGATTTGTTTTGGAGCTGTAACACTCAGTTTTATTACTCAATTTCATTGGTAAACTTTATCTTGAGACATCGTATGTATTTGCCAAAGTACTTGAGGAGGGATCGGCCACGAGAGTTTTGAAGCTGTTAACAACATGAGGTTTTCGATGAACCCGTCAAATAACCCAGAAACCTCAATTTTAAGCCTCCAAGGTTGCAAGAGAAGGATTGTCAAAGCAAATTGAGAATTAAAGCCGAAAGTCTGAATATTAGAGCAATCATTATATGGAGTCCCAGCCCCCATACATTTCCTTTGGCGGTAATTTTTTTACTTTCAATTGTCGATTAAATTAAATTGCAAGTTTTTATTCATCTTTTATCAGCTCCTGGACCACCGCAAAGCATCGAAAAGCCCTCAAAAGGGCTCAGCGAGCTCCCAAAAAGCTTCCTGAAGTGAAAAGATGTGAAAACAACGCGGCGGCGAAATCGTTTGGGAGACCCATTAACAGTTCAAGGGACTGACTAAAATTTTTAGGTTGGGACTCTATACTTTTCTATCTCTATTCTCTGAATTGTATAAACATTTTGGAAACAGTTAGGAATCCTTAAGGCTCAAACGCCTTTTCGAGATATTAAATTGATTTTCTAGTCAAACTCTCAAGTAAATCATTTTCTACGATCTGTGACCTTACTCTCGTTGAAAAAAATTTGTAAAACGTTTGGGCTAATAAAATTCATATGGGAGCAGATAAAATATATTCAAAAAGAATTTGTGAATTTTCCCACCGTAAGTGTCTCCACGAAAAGCAATCATCTCATCTGATTATTATAAATTGCGTTTTAAAAATCACTCAAGTCATTAATCACAAAAAATGCATTGGAATACCCATCAATCTTCGATCAAGCGATCACAGAATTCTTTGCCATTCTTTGCCATGGCACCCTCTTTCTCAAGCCCATGCGAATAAACTTGCCTTTCACTTCCTCCTTTGAGCGAGTACCTCCTCTTTTCTGCTTAATATTTTATGATTCGCATTGTACTTTCCGTTCTACCGTTTCGCCATTCTTCCTCGCTGTCGTCGAGAAGAGCCGATGTGGATAAAAAGCGCGTTATGTTTATCTCCCTTTTATTGTTCGTATCACACCACCACTCATCCGAGTCATGCACCACGGTTTCGAATGCTACGACTTATCTGGAAGCTGCCAACTTCTACTATAACGATAATATATAAGGGTTCCCGTCTTACTCCCCAGTGCCTTCTTGCATCCAAGGTGTATTAAGAAAATGAAAAGCGGCAAGCGAGTAAAAAGAAAAAAGGAGCAGGGAGCGAGGCAAGAAGTAAAGAAGGGAAGAGGAAAAAGTGTATTAAGGTACTCTCTTGGCAAGGCGATGAAGAAGTAGAAAGATCGTGGAATTAAAAGCAAGCAAAAAGTGAATCGTTTGCGTTGGGGAGAAAAAGAGTGGAGGACATGGCTCTTAAAATATTGGAGGAGTCGAGCTAGCGCGAAGAAAGGAAAGAGGCTGGGGCGGGGAGTGAGAAGCGAAAAGATTTTATATAAACTACATGTGCTCGCTGGATTGTGGGAGGTAATCGGGAAAGAGACGAGGGCCCGAAGCATTGTACCGCATTTAAGCTAAAAGCAGTCTAAGGCAGTAAAGTAACGATATATTGTTGTGTTTTTGGCAGACAAATTTTTATTAAGCCCAAAGGGTTGGCATTTTCATTAGAAAATATCACAATTGAGTAGAAGGGTGTTGTTTTTGTAAAACCAATCCAAACTGCTGAAAAATATTTTAAATTCTGAACTGAATATGAAGAGGTTCTTAAAATTGATTTGTTTCTAAAGGAGGTTTATGGCTATCCATTTTAGCATCAAATTGGCTGAATTTAATTGATATTAGCGATTGTAAGCTGAATTATAAAACTTCAACCTTACAGTTTATTAACAAATAAGTTTTACATTGTTTGTATGGAAATATTAACTCAATTCAGAAAAAGGCTGCAAAAATTAAAACGTGTGAATTAAATAGCATGGTTTGTTGACAAAAGTTTCATTACTCGGCCTACCATTGGAAATGTTAATTTTACTCATCCATATTTGATACTCTTATAAGTAGTAGGTAAAGTTTAAGTGCATCAATAGTGAATGTTTTTTGCAATCCTAATTTGTTCATAAAACGACAAACGGACATTTTTAAAATTTGATTAAGCTCGCCTAGTCTTTCTATCCAAAAGCCAAGAAATCTTTGTTGAAGAAAATACAATGTCTTGCTCATTTAATGCAAGGATGTTGGTATGTCCTTGTTTCCTCTCTGCATTTATTTTTATTTTCTTGTCGGTATTTTTGTCTCATCGGGTCCTCGTCGTCTAAGCGGTTCAAGTTTTTAAGCTCTCCCTCGTTCTCAAGCGCCACGAGGAGTCTGCTTGTCATAAAATCTCACTCGTAAATAAAAATTTGTCATGGACCCTTGCATTTCAACAATTACCTCCTGATTTAGATTTATCATGTTTTACGCAGATTTTGGCAATCGCGTCGTGCTCAATGTACCAAATGATTCTGCAATAACGTCAATGAGGAGTTAGATTGAATTGAGTCGAGTCGGATCCCTTCCTCCTGCTTTTACCTCCCTCCTCCCTCTTCATGTGATGTCACGTAGAAAGATATCTTCAATTTTTTATGCCTGCGATGCCTGCGATGACGATGGAAGCACACAAAATCCCGGCCCAAAGGATTCCGCTGCTGATGCCCTAAATGTGCGTGTATTTATGTGCGAATCGATAGATGGAGAGATAGCTCTTCCATCCGCCTAAAACTCTCATTTCAACGAGAACGTGGGAATCCCACATGATTTAGATCCATGTTTAGATTACGACAAAAGTTATTTTGTGTAAACATGCGTGCAGTGCGTACGGGAAATGTGTAATCTCCATGGATTTTTATCGGCGGCACGCATGAGACGTGTCACGACATATTTTTTTAATCGACGACTGGTGGTTGTTTGTTCCGTCCGCGTCTCAGTTCGGGAAACTCGTGCACTTAGCAATTCATTATAATTTGCGTAATTGAACTTTCAGGGGCCTAGCGTGCTTACTGGAATCTGCCAAGCGTGCACGCGCTGTGGGAGGGCGTGCAGATGATAATGCAGGAGTCTGAGGATTCATAAATAATTCATTTCATTTATTCGACACCACTCTTCAAACATTAACCTTTTGGGATATTTCACTATGAGGTGGTGGGAAAGCAGAGATGAAGCACCCCCTTGGTGTACACAGTCTGATGGCGCAGAACAAAAGGAAAATCTCAACGAACGCGCCAAATAGCGATTTAACTCTGAATCTTTGATAAAGTACGGCGGGTATTTGTTTTGTAGATTTTGTGTGCTGCAAAAAGGGTAGTAGCACACTGTAGTGACGCTCTTATCTCCTCGGAAGGTCATCTGTCTTACTAATCTCGCGGCTTTATTTATTTGAAATTGAATAAATTCTATACCACCAAATGGAGAAAACCTTAAATTTATAAGAAAAATCGAGTTTTCTCATTAGTTTTCATTCGAATTCTTCCATGAAAACGCACTCTGAATCGCTGTGAATTAGCGCATTTTTAGTGCATTTTCATCAATTTTGAAAAAAATGCACTTACAACTATGGCCAAAAAATTGGAAAAATTTTTTTTTTCGCATTCATCTTTTGAAATTGAGTTTATTTTACTTCCAATAAAGTCCTTTTGGAATTTTTTAGTTGATTTATTTTCTTGTTAGTCAAAATCCATAACATGGACGTCATACATACAAAACTGAGGAATCCAGACCATATTTAATATCTATCTCTGAAAACTGTCTGGCCATAAAATTGGAAAAATGACCCTCATCGGTCATTTGAAGTAGGAAAACGTTAAGTAAAGTTTATCAAATTGTTAGTATTGGGTAGATTAGCCATTGTTTTTCAGTATTTCGTTCAATCTGCGGGGCATGGACTCAATTAATTTGCGGCAACTCTCGACAGGTATTGAGTACCAGGCATTCGAAGAAATATCAGTCTAAAAGTAATAGTTATGAGTATCTCTTTCCAAGATTTGATCCAAACTACTAAATTTACCACAAAACCAGGACAAAAAACCAAGAAAGGCACCAATTTTAAAGATTTTTCCAATATTATGACCAGCCGATATTGAGCAACTAAATTATAAACCTATTTTGTTTCGTCAAAAATGTCAAAATTTCTGAAAGTTGCATCTCATAAGGTAAAAGTAACTGTAAATATCACAAAACGTCAAAAAGAGCTACAGACATAATTGAAAAAGTAAAAGAATTAACCGTTGTCCCGCGACAGAACAAAATTTTCCAATTTTTTGGCCATAGCTGTATGTGTCCGATATGTCCGTCCGTCCGTCCGTCCGTCCGTCCGTCCGTCCGTCCGTCCGTCCGTCTGAGTCGCAAAGGCTCCGAAACTACAAGAGCTAGAGACCTGCGGTTTTTTGCATGTTGTCATGCATGGTCTGGAGGGTGGGCAAAACGATTTGGTTTTTCCGAAAACTGCCTGGGGGGTAATTAAGGGGGTTTTCCCGTTGTATGAAAGTTCCATATACTTCGTCTGATTGAGCTGAATTTTGGATATGTTATACATCATGTCAAATCTAGCAAATCATAGAACACATGTTTGCCCCTATCACTTAAGGGGGTGGAGTGAGAGGCCTCCGAAGGGGGGAAAAATTTA
Source organism: Forcipomyia taiwana (assembly GCA_963930915.1). NCBI lineage: Eukaryota > Metazoa > Arthropoda > Insecta > Diptera > Ceratopogonidae > Forcipomyia > Forcipomyia taiwana. Next base: position 857,086 of record CAWVOI010000079.1, on the reverse strand, counting down.
GTTGCTCCGATTGAGCTGAAATTCAGAATGGTCATGTAAAATGACAAAATAAGCAAGTTTTGTTTCGGTTCATGGTCTCAAAAATGTAAAACAACGGACTCTCGGGGTCAATAAGTGGCCACCCAAGACTTCCCTTGGCGAACAGTAGGGCAAAATTTCAAATTCAACCGATTGAGGTGAAACTTTGGCAACTGTTAGATGGTATTAAATCCAGCAAAAAATAGTTCTACAGTAAGTCTCTATGACCTAAGGGTGTGGAGCTGAGGGCTCCCAAAGTTAGTATGAGGCGAAAATTTTCTAACTCCAATTGAGCTTAAACTTGGGCAAATGTTAGATGACATTAAATTTAGCTAAATAGCCTCCTGCATTAAGGCTCTATGACCTGTGGGATCAAATTATGGGGCCAAATAAGTTTCTGCAGTGACGGAATTGGGAATAAAATATTTTTACTTCGACCCAACTTTTGCAACAAAGCGAATTGAAAATGCACTCAAATGCGTTCGTCCCCGACTAAGCTTTAAACATGTTTTCAATAGAGTAGAAGCTATATTCTGAAAAATATACTGTTGGAAATTGATTCAGGATGTCGAGAATAAAAATATAAAATTCAAATTTCTTGCTTTCTGAAATACTTTAATTTTAATTTAAAAAATATAAAAAGGGTGGTCGTTTTATCCCCTGTTTCCCTAATTATAGTTCATTGACCCCAAGACTACTGCTGGGATACTTGATTAGACCGAAAGACTAATTTGATATTTGCCTGTTTATGCATTTCTGTCTTGACAGTTGATACTAGAAACATTTCTACATTTGACTTCAGAAACAATGCAAGTAAAAGTTTCTTTTGAGGCTTCAGATATTTTAACATAGAGTGGTATTATGACTTCGTATAATAATAAAATCGCCCCTTAAATTGATTCCAATATGCCCCTTGACCACTTCGAGGGAATTAAGAGCGTTCAGTTGCGATAAAATCTCAATTCATGCCCAGATCACACTTCATCAGGCATTTCGCAATCATTTGGAATTTGTGAGCCAATCAACAACACAACCATCAACGACAAGAGCACGAAAAGGGGGAACTTCCACTTTTTACACCCAAATTGATTGTATCGCTGGTGCGGGACTCGCGCGAGTTATATATTACTCTATTTGCGCCCATTCACCGCCACACCGCTGTTTTATACATAATTAGTTTGCCTCCATCCATTCAAAAGAACGATAATCGCTATTTATTTGCTTTCGAGTGCTCGGTAGCCGACACTCGGAGCCGAAACTATTGAATTCCCAACGGTGATTACGATTTGCGTGATTACCAGCAACTTGCTCGCCTCTATACTTACGCTTTTTGTTCCTCGCAACCTTCCCTTTCCCACTGATTGCACCCATTATGTGCTGTAAAAATGGTGAAGGGTAAGGCTGCTGTCGTAATATGCGGTGCTAGTAGCACTTCCACCCCTTACGAAGAGCCCCTGCATTTGGCGCCAATCTTGCAGAGAAAACGTTACGTCTTCGGAAAGTTAGGGAGCAAATTAAATGCCAGAAGCAATAAATTTTCACGAGGAGGGTGAATCGTAAAGTGGTGCTGTCGTGCCTGGGGAACGGAAACGTGAAGTAAAAAATTAACATTTCACAATTTGAGTGCGGAGTGTATCAAAAGTGTAACAGATTTGATGTCATCTAGGATGGTCCTCGCCTGCAACCCAGCGAGAGGGGAAACACTCTAAATTATGTGACACATCCCTTTCGGTTTAATTATTATAAAGTACCTTCGTGCGATTTTCCCTCAACAATCAATTCACATCACATTCACCCATCCGTTCGTTACACAGATGAACACACAACCCTCATCCGGGTAATCGCCCCACGGCTATTACCTCGACAGTCGACACCAAGAAATATGAAATGCCACGCAGCCACGCCAGGGAGGGAGATCCCTTCTACCCTCGCCAAACTTCCCAGCCGCAGTACAGTAATCATAATAATAAACGGTTTATTGAAGCGTAGAAAAATTTCCTCGTGATCCCTCTGCGCAGTCAACAAAACTAATCTCCGACTGTGAAACAAGAACACCTACTGCCACGCATTATAATAAATTATCGGGGCAAAAGCGGATGGCATGGCGAAAGGAAAAAGGACGAAAAGTGCCAGGAGGTTCTGTGCCGCATCCAATATCAACAAGCAGGCATTCATTCGGCAAACAACACACAAATCAAATGTCGGGGCGAAATGAGACTAATATGCGTGATGCAGCCGGACTTTTGGCGCAGTCTACGACATATGCACCATCGATTCGTCGTCCCTCTTCATTTTCAATTTTCCCTCATTTCATGTCGAATCGTATCTTCCGCCGCCTTTCGTTCTCAATGTTGTTGGTAATCAAATTTGCACCACCGCCACCGTTCGGAGGGTCGGATATGTGTGCAGTCAAGAGCGCCGACAGTCGGATGGGTATAATTTGAGTGCCACATGTGCTGTCACCGGCACGGCTCCGAGTCCGGATCACACTCTCCCCACTGTGAGTGCAATCCATGCAATGAAGCAGGCAACAACTGACTAAACAACGTATTATTATTCCGATGAGCATAATATAATTGATCATGTGTAAAGATATAAGTAATTTAGTCACAATTATATTAAAATGGTTTAGGGCCTCTGCTGTGCTCCGAAATGAAACATGCAAAACTTTTAATATTTAATTCAACAAGGGGATGAAACGCGTTATTATTTGAATCACACACATGCGGATCTAATATGAGGGGTGCCGACCTCATGCTCCGTGCTTCTGAGACTCTGGGACTTGCCACAATGAAAAATGGGTATTTCGGCGCAGAAGAGCCGAGTGTCTTGATGGTACGTAAAAAAGGAACAAGGGTTCACCTTTTAGAGATCGCTTTATGATACGATCAAAAATAAATTATGGGACTTGGGAAAAGGGCACCTTTGGTGTTGCGAGGGACAGTCTGTGGAATAGGAATTCGACTTTGAAATCAATTCGACTCGATTTCTTTTTAAAATGATTCAGTGCGTGAAGCATCTGTTCTTCGAGGATTTAGGCTGCATCGCACATTTATCACAATTTGAAACCACCGAGGGGTTTTTACTGAAACGTTTGTGCCCTCAATTAGTCCCATTCAAATATGATTGGATATTTTTTGCTCGTTTGATTCTTGCTCATTTTTTCGAAGAAATTTCATCAAGGTATGAGATCGCCATTTTAGAGCCAAAATTATTCTGTACCATTGAGTCTCTCCCCTAAACTAGCGAGGTATTGTTTTATATCAATGCAACAAAGGAAAATAGCTCAGAACTGGCACCAATTTCGGTTTCACTTGCAGCCTATCTCACAAGCTATTTGGTGTGGAGAACAAAAGAGAGGGCTTGAATCTAAAGTCTGCGGAAACAGCAATTGCACTTGAGGGCAAAGATTTCCGTTAGAACACCCCTGGAAGGATAAAGGAGTTAATTAACCTTTTATGTCTTACGTACACATTTGATTTACCGCACGCCCGAAGTTCCCAAAGTTGAATTTCAACAACACACCACACTCACCGAGAAACCAACCAACCGACCGACTTTAGAAACAATAATAATAGAGGGAAAAGTTTAAACACGTTATTTTGTACACTTCTCGTAGGTACCTATGCTCTTATAAATTTGTCGTGCTGCTTGGGTAAGTAAACCAATTTACCATATTGGCAATGCTACGATCTTGGCATGCTGCGCCCGGCTCCCGTTCGGAATCGCATTGCAATACACACAAGTTGGTCTTGGCACCAGAAATAATTTTACACAATTTAGCTGATTCATGAAAGACGATACACAATCTGACGGTGCCTCAAAGAGCCCGGGCTGAGCCTGCCTCACGTGAAATATGTGTGTGGCTACGTGCAGTTTTGAGCAAGTGCCAAAAAGAAAAATCCTCCGAGAGTTTTCCGATTTCACTGCAATATCGGGACGGCAAAGCCCAACGAGACTGGCTAGTTGGGGAAGAGACAGACGACGATGCAATAGCTCTTTGGGCTGGTGCGTCGGAGAGTGCCTCCAGAGCAATCGAAATTGCAGCTGTTTATGCGATTGAGGCAGCAGGCAAAAGCAAAATAGAGTTGCCTCTGTCAAAGGATTGCCAAGCGACTGCGACTGCGACTTCGAGGACGGCATGCATACAAAAATTATGCTATCTTCTACCCAAATCTATATCTCCAAATCGCATTTGCTAGTAGTTCCTGTGCCTTGCCTGCTCGCTTATTTATATTATTCCTCCGTCTTCTTTTGCGACGTCTTGTTATGTTTGTGTATTTGGGTTTGTGTGCATGTGCTTTTGTGTTGAGCCAAGGCAAAATTGTCTTGCTACTCGTCTGTAACAGAACCGTCGTTTTTGTAAGTTTTCGGCTCCCATCGTCTCGTTTCTCTGAAATTCTTTTTTTTCCAATTCCAAACCTTATCAAGAGTTTTAAGGAAATTTTTGAAGATTAAAGAGTTTTTGGGAACCAAATGAAACTAGTGGAATATATCAACGATGGGGCAAAGGGTTATGCAAGTCCCGAAGATCCATACATTGTGACATTTTATATTTTGTATAAAGGTTTCAAAAAATAATGTTTGAAAAGAGGCTCCTCTTTTGTTTTGGAGGTTATTTGGGTGACGTTGAGTTCGCAGATGAATTTTGTGATATTATTTTTCATAAAGAGGACTTTGACAAAAATTGTTAAGAAACCAGACTCAAGATACTCAAGATAATCCAAGCTCTAGGTCTGGCAACTTTGAGACCAGACGCTAAGCTTTAGAGCTCGAGAAGACGATGTTGAGAATATAATATTGAGAGCTCCATCCTCCACGCCATGCCTTGCTTATGCGAGGGTATTATCTGATGGCACACACATGATATCGAGACGATGAAGGAAACGTATAGTCAAATTGTAGAGGGAAACGTGCATACAGTGAGTCGAAAGCATAACAACCTTGTCAAGCAGGAAACTATAAAGACAGACACACACGCACACATCTTGCCTGCTCTGCTCTACCCGTGCATGCGCCTCCGTCTGCGTTACACTAATTTGATGGCATGGCGGGCGCAGGGATCCTCCTGTGCTTCGCTCGCATATATCGACAATCGATCGACGGCACGAAATTATATCGTAATATCCTCGGGGACTTTGAGCAGCATGGAATAGGCCGAAGCAATAATGCATGTCAGCCCCAGTTCCTCCACTCGATGTCTATTTTTGCAGCTTCTGTGCGCTCCCGGACGACGCCTTCATTGACAAGGTCGTGTGGATCAACTGGAGCAGGCTTGAAAGAGTTAATTACTGAGCCAGTTAATTTGCGAGATAAGTTATGAGTCCCACAAGGGGGAGGGTTTCGTGCGAAGGAGCGAGCCAGGGAAATTGGCGGAACAGTATTCAAATTTGATGGGGTTGTAAAGAGATGGGAAATTGATTCTTTATGAGGAAAGTTCATTGAGGGAAGGGTTCAGGCAGGCTTTTGTCACAATGTTTTGTTAATTATGCAATTAAACTTATCAGTGAACCTTGAGCTTTGTCAAATTTTAGTCTTCAATTGGAGTGACCTTCAAAATATTTTTTAATTTAGAAATAAGAAAAGAAAATGAGAAAATTACTGCAGTCAAACTAGTAACCTCTGACTAGTTTTTACTAGTGAGTTCGAAAGAAATTCGATGACATCATCGAAACAGCCACTCTCTTGCCCCTTAGATCTGGAAATTCGCGGAAAAACGCAGCATTCCTGGTCGCTGCAGTTCGTATCCACATTTCGTTTCGATATGTGTATTTGTATTCAAAATCACGTAGCTTCCAGCACGACTTACCAGGAATTTCACTAAATTGAGAGCAAAAAGCTTTTCACATGTTCATCGCTGCTCGGGACAGAAGTTCGTTCCACGTGGATCAGACTCTCGGCTAACAAGCATGGCTGGCAGTTGAGTTTCTACACGCTCCCGCATGCGAACAGAAACTCACTCGTGTGCATCATGGCGAGAGTTCCCTCCACACACCACACGGCAGCGCGTGTGTCTGTCGGACTGCTCGGAGTCGGAGGATCAGAAATGGTTCCTTCGACGTTGGTTGCTTAGTCTTTTTATTGTTATTGTTGTTGTTGCCCGGCTGCCATGGCCTGAGCACGGGGTTGTTGTTGTTGTCCTGTGCATACGTTCCGCGTACATGTGTTTGAGACGCTGTACTACGGAAGAGCGGTTGAAGAGTGGTCGCGGTGCGGGTTGGAGACTCGAAGAGTGGCAGAAGCGAGTCAGTGTTTAGCGAAACTCTGAGGAGGCAAAAGCTGCGTTCGGTCATTTCGGTACTGTTCGAGCAGACATAGTAGACCACGCTCTCAAAAGCGGTTACAGGCTATTAATAAAAAATTTGAAAGAATCTGTGGCAGCCCCACGGGGTGGAACCTTGATAAAATCGTGCGTTTAGTGAAGATTGATAAAATTGTGACATTTATTGGATTACCGAAATTCTTGGATTACGGGAAAATAAAATATTGCACTGAAAAAGTAAGTGGAAGACCGGGCTCGGGGCTCCTCCGTTCGCTCGTTTTAATGTACCGGAACTAATAGGACTAATAGCGGCACATCTAGCGGCGGCTTTTCTTCAATGGTTTTCTAGTTTCTCCTCCGTGTGTTTTTCTCGAAACGCACAAAAACAATTATTTTGTTCTCCAAATCAAGCCTTTAAATCGCAGTGGAAAAAAGTAAAGAAATAATGATTATAATTACGTACAGACACACATACACCCATTTATACAATTCACAAGTCATTTCTAGGTGGGAAACGAATCTCATGTAATTTTAGCGTAAAACACTAATTCTTTGTGCTCGCTGCTGCTTTTTGTGGCCCTCGTCTCGTCAAGCCGCACCACACCGCGTTTCTTCGGCGCACATAAATACAAGAAATAATTTTATGTATTTTATTTCATACCTTTCATACCTTCTTTGCCTTGTGTGTTCGTAGTACATGTTATTATTGTTAATGTGCTACATTATTTTTCCTCGCCTTTCCTTTTGTACGATTTTTTTGTTGTTGCTGAATTGTATACCCCCATCATCATGAGGTGTGTATGCATATGGTTAGCTACATTCAATTAACATTTATAATATTTCGTGACATGCGAGTGAAGCGAGGAACACGACAACTGTAAAGTATAAAAAAAGTTGCAAAGCCCAGGAGACTCAAAACTTCCGTCTTGCATGGATCTGAGATTGGCTGTGGTTTTCCTGAGTGGCGCGTGGACAGACGGACAATAGGGGCGATGTGAAGTTCCATTGAATCCGGCATGGGGGAGATTACCGCGAGAACACACACACGGAGCAAAAACGCGATTTCTTAGCAAACACAGCAAATATTATGGAAATATGTAAAATTGTGGGACACGAAAAAATGCTTCATACGAATGCCAGAAGGTGCAAGGGGAGAACATGGAAACGCTTGTTCGAAAGCTGACATGGCGGAGTCCATTAAAAATGTAAATAAAGAGCTTTTTCTTGAGGCCAGACCGTCGTTTCTGCAAATCACGCTACTCTGGCCCGACCAGAACGGGACCATTCTTCTCGATTCGTTCTCCCTTTTGATGCAATAATTCCATCGTTTGATGATTTTCGCCATTGTTGCCTTCTCGATTGGATAACAATTGAAGATCTGAAATATGTGCTCCGTGAAATGACGAGATGTCGGCTGATGGATTGAGTGAGAAATTGTGCCTCTAAGCTCTCAATTCGCATTCACACTCGAACGAAAATCATTTGTCTTTCTCCGATTTGAGTTTCGCCCTAGCGTCTCGAATACAAAAATACCTAAGAGCAGTCCCGGAGAGTGGCAGAAACAAGTCTTTTCTTTTATTTTCTTTCGCATTGTACCTCAAGGTTCACATTCAGTGAACAAAATGAAAAGGCAATGTAGAAAATTATTCTCGCCTTGGGTAGTTTAGACTCGCATAATGGGCCCAAGCTTTTGTTAAAAGTTCATTAGAACTGCAATATACAAATGCGAAGAACAAATAAACATTTACCTAAGGCCGTTTCGAGGTAAATATATGCGGAGACGGGGGCTGCAGAGAAAGTCCTCTCGTGTATGCGAGAGGTGCAAAAGTAGCGAAAGAAAGATTTTGTGTTTACAAATTAATTCGTAGGCGAGTGAGCGAGGCAAAGAGGAAGACGACAAGGAGGAAGAGAGGGAGGAGGAGGGAAGGAAAGGAAAGAGAAATTTGAAAATTAATCGAAAAAAACAGCAGGATCATTTATTTCTTCGGGCAGGGCTGGCTGGCTGGCTGGTTCGGAGAAAACACGAGATGCAAAGGAGATGATAAAAAATCTTCGTTTTCGTCTCATTTACCGAGAATGAAGGCGTCGTTCTGTTATTTATACTTATTTTTTGTGCTCCATCTTTTCCTTTCATCAACCTATTGATCCATGCTTGAGTGAGTGAGTGAGTGCGTCTTGGTGTAACCGGAGAAGAAAAGCAGAGGCAGAGGTAGAGGCAGAAAAAAGATAAAATAAAATTGTTTTTGGATCACAACTCGCAAGAGACGTAGAAGAAAAAGCATGAATATAATGTTCCAATCCCATATTAAATGAGTCAGTTGTTCATTCATGACGGATCATTATAAAGCGATAATGTGCGCACTCATGCAGCGCTGAGTCGGATGGATGTGCTAAATGGAATGTAGAAGTAAATTGATTTCGAGCCGCTTTTTTCCTCCGCTTATCCCCATCCGCCGCGCCGCTACGCGCTGCCCTCTCTGGACTGGCCTGTTGATAAGCGAAATTAATATTTTAATTTGAGCCTATACTTGGTGGGGAGCCATAAAAGCGATAGTGATAGTAATTTAACCCCACACATGACCTTTGATAATAGCCGCTTTAGCTCGAATGTAAATTAGAACACACATAATTGGGGTTACCGCATGATGTAATCAACATTACCTATTTCCAGCACGCAGTCAATGACACTCCGATGCGGCTTATCGCGCCACATATCGCGGGATTTATGGAGATTATCAGTATCGCACAGGGCCCGGCTCTGGCATTGTCAGGCCTTCGATGTGCAAAGTCCCGTCGCTTATCTTGCTCACATTTAATAATCTCAGAATTGTGTTGTGTCATATAGACTACATCCATTAGGCTTGCGCGACCCGGCTCATGTTCGTGAAAAAAGTGTGCGGGATTTCGGAGCTCCTTTCCGAACTAATCCCCTGTTTGATTGTTCATCGTTTTATAATCCCTTGTCATTATCATAATCTTTGATATAAAAAAGAATGGAAAAAACGCTTATCTCGATGGCTTTGTGCATATTTGGGTGTGTGCGTGCTCCAAATCTTTACCTGGGCTATTTTTACCTGTCGCCGGTATTTCGAAGATTAACCCACATCCCACCTCCGGGAGATTTGCATTCAGACGCATTCCAAAAATGCCCAGGCGGTCGTGTGAGGGACAAGCGAGAAGGTTTATCGCCGCATCACCTCAATACAAAGTAAATTTTGACGAGAAGATGAGAAAACACGGCGGAGATGTTGACGTTTCGTGTAGGTAGGGAGAACACGAAGAGACATGAGAAGAAAAGGAAGAAGAAGCAGCGAGAGACTGTTAGACATGACGCGTTCATTAAATACCTTTTATACCTACCTATCTAGCAACTCCCCACACTTAGCATGTTTTACTAAATATATTAACATATTATACTTAATTTGATGATGCATATAAAGATAGTGAGTAGGTTAACGCTGTAGATAAACCGCTCGCCTTGCCTCGCTTGGAGCCGAGTGGAGTGGAGTTGAGCGATAAAAAGTAGGTGAGGAAACATTCCACCGACACTGCCGCTTTTCGTGTTTTATTCGTCGTCGTCGTCATGCATGTGAATGGGTAAATACCTGGCTGCTTGCTCGATATACATACTACATACATCGTTAAGCCGCATGTAATCAAATAATACAGACGGAAAAAATAAGGTAGAGCTGAGCTGCGTACAGCACCACGTCACACGGCGGCAGCTTGTCAGTTTGTCTTGTTGTTGTCGGCTGCTTGAATAATGATAATCTTGTTTGGTATAACATGCTTTTCATATTACGGATTATGGATTCGTGTACGTTTGTGCAAGAGGAGCGGGAATCACTTGTCAATGTGCATTAGGGGTATCACTGGCGGCGGCCAATTTGTGGGTGTCGGACTGGTCTGAGAAGCGTGCGGTCCACTTCCTTCTCCACTTGAGCAGCAGGCCTCACATTCCCCAGAATCAACACTTTCAACTACCTCCCTGCCTTCTGCTCTTCCGCTGATGCGTATTTGTTATTGGTATTTGCTCAAAATATTTCAATATTTATTGTACAGAATTGTATTTATTGTTTACTTTCATTTTATACTTTTCGAAGCAGCCAGTCTTGTGCCTCTTCGTCGGCTGGTATAGTGCATGCATTAATATTGAATTTATACACTCTTCAGCACCGTCGTCTATATCGGATAAATAAACAGCTCTGAGCAAATACATTTTTTCATGCAGCTCAGCAGCTCAAGAAGCGGCAGCAGAAGCCGTGCATTGTCTTGGAATGTGCTTAAGTCATCAGTCGGTCATGGACGTAGGGAGATCGGGTACAGTAGGGACAGCTTTGCGAGAAAACGCCAGACTGGGTTCCGCCTCTGAAGCTCTGCAGCTCGTCTATATTTGCTCAATTTTATTTCGTTTCGTTTGATTTTCATGTTTGTGCGTTGATCAGCTCGGCAGAGGCAGCATCATGACGGTCACTTGACTCGCAGCAGCTCGCATCTGTTTGCATAGACGCGAGAGCAAATAGTAGCCACTGTGAAAAGAATATTAAAATGCTTTTTACCAAACAAACACCAAATATGTATGAATGAAGGCAGCTTTTCCGTGACGTGTGATGTCATTTGAGTCTTGAGTGACTCGACCGGCTCGTCATCATCTCGGGTTTATGGCAGCAAGGTAAACACGTTCCACACACCTAGACCCAGACTTTGGAGTAGCACAGAGTTGCGTCGCGTCGCGCCGGGCAGAGTCGTGACTACATGGAGTGAAGCTGAGCACATCAGCAGTATGCTAAATGGTGGAAAGAAGAGAGAATATAATATTTGTATATTTACACACATTTTGTTTGAACAGTTTAAGATAAACAAAACAACATTTCATTTTATGTGTACACAAAAGTGTATAAACATGAAACTCAAAGTACACAGAAATACATATCGATGTGTGCGCATTTTTCCACAACCAGCATTCGGTATTTATTTTTGCCTTCTCCGCCATGCCGTTGATTCTTTTGCCATGTTTGGACTTTGACGATGACGACAAAACGTGAATTTTTTGCGAGTGCAAATGTTTGGACAGCGCGATTCAAAGAATCAATTTATTTTTTATTGCTGAGCAAACCCACAGGCTCTCTCCAAGGCCTCGGGGTTAGAAAGTTTGCTACTGTGTTGCTAAAACATCAGAGTTCTCCCCAGAACAGGCTCCTCAATTCGAGTTTGTGTATTGTACAAAATTATTAATGACGTTAATTTTTCTTTCCAGAACGACTCACATCAGCTACTACGAGTACGACTGATAAAAAGCAACATAAAAATTTACAACTCTGAAAAATTAAATCAATGTTTACAATTCATTGATACTACTAGTGATAACAGCAGTGACAGAAGTGTGTTACTCATATGTGACACGAAACCTTCAGTCAGATGTTTAATGAAATTAACAATAAGTGCTAAACCGCGTTAATAAGGTTATTGAAAGTGATAACATTCATCAGCAAAAAGTGACAAAAAGTGACGCAGCGAAAATTCAATTTGCGTTATCATCTTTTGTGAATTTAATAAGCAAAAGGAAAAAGAACTTCCGTCATAAATCTGATAATTGGCGTAAAAATTTATTGGAAAAAGTGCCATCGGCGCGTGTGTCGGTCAGTGATTGATAGTGTGAAGTAAAAAAGCTTCTAAGGGCATTTACTAGCCTGATCAATAATAATTACATGTCAAATGAGAGGCGCCAAAAGAGTGTGGAATAAATAAAAATCGAGATACAAAAAATCGGTCATCGAGAAAACCATTGGATACATCTGTTGATGGCAGCTCGCTTTAATAGCAACAAAAAGTAATACAGAGTGGAGTGTAAAGAGAAGCTGAAAAGGCAAATAATACAAATTATTGCTGAAAGAGAAAAATAAAATAATACTAAAAAATAATAACCGCCGCTGGCCGTCATAATTTGGGTATTGGATTAGTAACAATTACACCGTAAAATGTATCCCAGTGCGGCAGCTGTTGCCGCTCGACATCCGGTCAGTGTAAGTACAGTTTAATAATGACTTTATAATTACGGCATCTGAGAGCGAGGAGCGAGTCTGCGATGTCTAATCATCGCTACTTTCTACTTTTTGCACATCGCACATCACTCAAGCCATAATTTTGCCACTGGCCATTGACTTGCTGATCATAACAATTACGCTCTTTGCGTCGAGGAGCGGTCATATGCTTGACGACCAAACCTGCAACTTACTCAATTATCGCCTTCGTCGCTAATTGGCATCTTTGAATTTTTCCCATTCACGAAACTTTCGACAGCGATCGCATCAAAAGTAAACTCGAGCCATTAGTTCCTAATGAAGTGGAACGTCGGCCAGGCCTAGGGCAGTGGTAAAGACCAGGTCAAGGTCTACTCAAACTCAGAGTAACACTTCGTTCAATGACTTTCGTGTATATGGGATATTTTTAGACAGAATTCAATTTTTGCGAAAAATTTTGTGAGGACTAACAGACAAGCCTAGCTCACGAGTTGTTGCTTCAAGATCTCACTAAAACGCGCACCCGGTGTTTGGTATAATCGAAGTGGAATGTAATGTCTCGAGAGGCAGTTGAAGACAACAGTGAAGCAATTGAAGCGGCGTATTCGAGTGGCAGCTCTCGAGATTGTTGATTGTGCCCCATGCCCATACTCAAGCCCCGGTTCATGAGCGTGAACGATTGAATTTTGTTTGTTTTTCATACCTAATAAAAGCAAGCACAAATAAGTAACTAAACAAACACAACTGCCTCGCCATTCCGCACCATGCCTTCTCATCAATCAACACGTCTATTTCTCCAATTCGTTCTCAAGTGTTTGTCGGCCGGGCGATATATAGTATGAGTACTATGGTGGCACTTCATCGTGTTTGTAGTAAAGCTGTAATTAATTGAAAATGTCAATTTGATCCCATCAACTTTAATTTCATGCTTTTAAGTGTTTTTGCTGTGTTTGTTATTGCTTTCTTAGTAATGCTGAACAGCATTAATCCAAGCCCGAGTTTGTGGGGCAATCGGAGGAATTTATTCAAATGAGTTTTGATTGGTTCGTTGTGTTGGGATTACCAGGCTTAGGGGTATTGACATTGAGGAATCGCGCAAATGGAAAAACGGTGTCGTTGACGAGTCACGGAGGATTTTCGCCGTCTCATCGTCGTTGAGGGCAAAATTTTTCCTGATACCAGCACATGCACTCGAGGTCTGAAAGCGATGAGAGGACGCGACGCTGGAGAGCCATCGAAACCTCTTTAATGTAGAAACCCACTTGATTTATAAAATTTCCGTGTCTTGGAGTCAGCTAATAACACTCCTATCGTGCCGGAGCTGATGTACTTGTCTGTTTAGTCATGCCCAAGCCATCCATTTACGCGCGCTAAGTCCTCAAGTAGCGTTTCACATATCGCGGGATTGTAGTATCTTACCTTGTGCGACGATGGCACTTACTGCTCGTATACACACACATCTAGATACTTTAATGCCAGGCAGCAGGGCTCTTGTGCCACAAAGTACTCCAACGCCCCTCACACTTTTTCACTTCCACGTTCTCCACGCTACATTCGTCTCTTGGCACCATTCGCATGAGCTATATGCGGTTTAGCAAGCATCGTTTTGTGCATGGTTTCGAAAGCACCTCTTGGACGAGGGAAGAGGAGTCTACACCACTGTTATCGTGTGTACTTGATGGTGCGCCATTACCGCTATTGCGCATTCGGTGCACAAGCGTGCAACGTCTCAGCTCGAATTTTTCATAAAAATCGTGGCGAACAAAAAATATATTGCTTCTAGCCTCCCCTCAGCTCATGACAACGTGACGTCATTTGATGCAAAAAATGTCTCTAACTTTTTAAAACCTAGAGAAATTGGAGTCTTAACTCTCATCAGGACGAGCTTTCGCACCTTCTTCCGTGTTTAGGTGCGTAATGAAGAAAGAGTTTAGTATTATTGTTGTAAAGAAAGGTTTTTATTAACATAGAATTAGAAAATCTATCACAAATCCAAGATGGTGATACAAATAATTGTTATTAAATTGCAGATTTTACATTTTCCGAAGTTAATAATTTATATATTTTGAACCTACGAAGTAATCTCACGGACACACAGACATTCAGCTGACGGTTGATAAACCACAAATTTTAAATCCACCCTTCTCACTGTAAATTATGGAAGCAATTACGTTACACTCCGGTTTAGCATCATTTGGTGCAAATCAAGATGATAAAAAGTCTCTTTGATTTCTTCTTTCAACCCCTTTCCTTCCGCTCGTTTCATCATGCGCCAAAAGGGTTTCTCCAGCCAAAGTGTCATTCACGTTGCGTCCTTGTGAAGTTCGTAAAACTCTTATAGACATGCATAAAACTTTATTGCGCGCCCCTCAAAGAGTGTAAAGTAGAATAGATGTGGCAAGTACTCATTCTGCACTTAAATTTATGGACGAATAGCGCATTTTTGCACCCCCTCTCGTCACTTGCCGCCTTGCTGTGGTAGATTCCTTTCTTCTTTGCAAAAGTAATTATCCTATTTATTTTAATTGCATCTGCTCATTGCAACACCGAGTCTCCCAGTGCTGCTGGTTTGTGGAATGGTGCACCACGGAGAGTTTAATTCATTTTTGAAATTTTTAAACAAAGGCAGGGGTAGTTTTATTTAAGCGTAGCTTCATTTCTGGAGTGCGAAAGAGGAGATTTCGGTTTGTTTTATGGTCCATTTTAATTACATAGAGTGGAGAAAGTCTGAAGCTGTACCTTAATTTTATAAACCCTCTATAATAAGCGAATGAATGTTGAACATGATATTAGAGGCTATATTTGCCGTTATTGCCGTCACTAGTAATTGAGTTGCGTTAATACTCAGCGCCAAATCATTTCGCATGTGTGCACTATTTTATTACCAAGTAACAAGTAATTATTTGATTAACTTCGAATACACTAGAGTAGAGCTAATATCGAGGCTGAATTTATAATTCCCGGTTAGAGCTGAGTTCTAAAACATTTGAGATTGAAATCGAAAATCCAGTCCTCAAAATAAGAATCATTTTTTAGCCTATGATTTAAATTTCATTAGATAACTCTAACTAACTGAACCCGAGTGTGGAGTGTGATACCGCAAGCCAGCAACCAGTAGGAGCCAGTAGCTACTACGGTAACTAAACACAATCATGCAATCATGTTAATAGGAGTGCGATCGAGTCAACAAACCGCTTCCCTCCACCTCGCCAGTTCGTTTTGAAATTTCAAAACTAACCAACGTTGATGTTAATCTACAACTCACGTTATTAATAATGCATCGAAAGTGGCACTCCTTCGCATGTTTATCTCCGTACAAGTGCCTCTGAGCGCCAACATATTTTGATTTAAATTTTAATTGACGTAGCTGACTCAAAGTTTCGCGCGATTCGCAAGCCAGGCAGCAGCAGCTACTCAAAAAGCGTTAAATGTGTGAAATAACGGAGTTAGTTGGGTATTTATGAGCTTACGGCTAACTAGATTCGGTTGATGGTTTTGGTTTTATATATATCCGAGTAAATTCAAATGAAATAAAATGATAATTTATTGGTTGTTGCGGTTCAACATCTAAAACGCGCGCGAATAAGTGTGTCAAGTGATTAAATAACAACTCGTATTTGGCGGTTGGGCTGCGTTGGTTGTGGCAGATCAGTAGCGCGGTTATAAAGTGTTGAGATTTCGTGCGAGATATGCTGTTGATTAATTCCGAAGTGGGATGGGAAAAGATATTATTAGCTTGAAGGAGTACAAATTATGAGTTGAGACGACTGAGAGATCTCTTAGGTTAATAAAAGCGGTAATAAATATGGAACTGCTGTCGGGCGGTTTTCGGCAGACTCAAGAGAAAGCGGCCTGTCTGTTTGTCCAGTTAACATATTTAAATTAACTTTTCAATAAATTCGGGAGTTTTCTACAGTAATTTATGCATATCGTGATTCGCAGACATTTTCTGGCGTTTCTGGACTTGAGACTTTTTACAAAAATTGAATTGTTATTTTTTATTGATCCAAGAAAATACGCTAAAAACATTTTAACGAATTAAATCAACGATTTAAAAACCGGAGAAGGTGTTGAGCATTTTGCAATGAATGAATTTATTATCCCTTTCATCTCTGAAGCCCCCTGAAATTCCTCTTGATAAAAACTCACTGAGAGTAAGTGGTCTTTGCACTGGTTAGGAAAGTTCCGCAAGAGTGCCCTGCGCGGTGGCGTAAATTTTACACTTGGTGAGCCAAGCTGAGAGAAAAGTAAGGAGTACGATTAAATTAATGATTACTGTAATTCAACAACGTATCACAGTATATTAATAAAGCGGAGTAAGAAATGAAAAATAAAAAAATAATTTTATCAACAAGTCGAGGAAGTAGGAATGAAGTAGTGCGCGTAAAAGGCGCTACTCTTCATGGTTCGAGCTTCGAGGCATGAGCTGATGCGGAGAGAGAAGTTGAAAGTCAAGTTGTAGTAATTAAAAGCGGCGCAGCAGACATGTATCTCTATCTACGGGGCAAGATTAACAAGATTAATTGTATAAACATGATTAACTCGAGTGTGTTGAAGCTGAAATATAGTGGAGAAGGTGAAAACGTCTAGTTTACTCATGTCATGCACAAAGTCAGCATCATTCATGCCGTTTCCATGTTCGAGCTTGACTAAATTTGCTTATCACTCGTGGATCTCTGTTGAGTGAAAATTAGGCACAAGACATCGGGATTGCATGCCACTTTCGTTGCTTTTCACCGCTTTTTGAATTAACTTGTTATTTGTGAGGCTCAAAATCACCCTCTCAATCAATTTCAAGAGCTTTTGTTGTCTCAATTATACTTTTTGCTTTTCTTTCCTGTTTCGTGGTCGTTCGTGTAAACGAATTTCTACAACTAAATTCGGAAAACCACCTTAGAACATGGACATTTCCATGGAAAATTTTATGTGAAAAGTTTTTGTGCGAACAGACAGCATTTCTAGATTTCTAACGGGCGAGCTACAAACCATAAAAAGCATTCAGACGACAGATAGTCGTGCATGCAGTCTCGAGACAAGACATTTTCGCTAATGGGAAAATGGCAAGTTTGTCGAGTGGCAGACGTAAGTGAAAGTGCAAAGAAGGAGGTGAGGCACGTCTAGGGAGGGAGGCGAAACCACATAATTAAAATCTCAAGTGTGAATAGACAGAGAACGCCTGCGGTTGCTATTGCTGGGAGAGAGGGTGTGTTTGCACGCTCACAATTAAGTTGGAGTATTTTGACTAATGCCTTGTTTCTTGTCGTAAGGCCCTAAGCAACGCTGTCATCTTGCTCTTGGAGCTAGAGGAAACCGGAAACACTGACAAGATTTTTAGATACAAGCTAATTAAACAAGTTTTCGGAGGTTTTAAGACTCAGGTCAAAATAAATGTTCTGTTTCACTGTACATCCCTGACACACATGTGACTAGAGAAAAAAAATTCCCGCTCCCTAAATAGCTCTGTAATTTCTTAATTGTCCCGTCAGAACGTGCCCGATGGAACGCCTTTGATAGCATTAAATTGACGGTTTGCACAACTAGATGGTGGTGGTTGACTTCCCTGATGCCTCCGTTATGTACATAAATTTCCCTCTTTGCACTTCCTTTCTGTCCTTTTACTCAACGTCAATGGCTTTGTGTGTACACGTAATGCCATTTCCTCTTTTTCCATCGCCGTTGACGACCGAGTACACAGAAGACTAGCAGACATGGGCTGTTTATGGTTTGTTGAGCTGCCTGTCCTACTGTGAAGAATGTAAGTACGGTGGCAGCATAACGATGGATATGCCTTGCTCCACCATCTTTTATACTAGCAAAAGGCATGCTACGATGGCGATGATGATGTTGATGTACGTCGGGGCGTAATCTCCCATCTTTTTATATCTGGCTCTGGATGTACGAATAGTACAAACAGAACAGCTATATCCCAACTACATCGATGTCGGATATCACGAGAGAAGTTGTGCTGTGATCGTGCTGGGAAAACGGACACGAAGGAAAAACGAAAAGGAAAAGTAAAAAGAAATAGAAAAATACTTCTTCGTCCTTCACTAGACCTGCTAGGTGCAGCTACCAGGGGAATGGAAACTGGATGGGATGTGCCTTGATTTCTAATGCCTCTCAGCATGCTTTACAGTACACACCGAAATTAGAGGGTCTTTGGCTTTTAGAAAAAAAAGAGACTTTCAAATGTCACGGTTCGGCTAACTGCAATTTCCACGTTTCAATACCTCTGGCAGACAGTGTGCAAGCATGTGAGCTCAAGGTGAAAATTTATCGATCGTTATGATTAAGCTGGCAGATATAGTCGAGAAGAGGTACAAGCGGAGGCAATTTATGAAAGCGGAAAGAATTTGAGGTTTGACGTGAATTTTAATACCTACTTAAATGAAGGCGAGAGAACCCCTTTTGCAGAAGCCTTTCACGACTCCTCATCGCCGACACGCCACTTGATGTATGAGCAGCATAAGTTTCTCTGCCATACCCATGCCGTCGTCGTCCTTGTCCCAGCTTAATTTCTACCATCCAGCCTGCTCTCCATTTTTCAAATTTAATCTCAAGCGAAGCGCAAAAAAGTGAATCACCATTATGCACTTTTTATTCCCATCCCGTCCCATGTCTGAATAAATTTTTTGCACCCACTTCTGTTCCGTTTTAATCTACTTAGTTTAATATGCACTTGCACAAGCACAAGCAAAAGCAGCAGCTACTGCTGGGATGCTGAGATACGCCAGCAGCACGGAATGCATTATCCTAGACTGCCTGAAAGATTCATTTTTCTCCCTTTCTGTGTGCCAAGCTAGGCCGATGCCGCCCTGTTTCCCGTTTCGTCGCTCTTTTTCATTTTCATTCCGACGTTTCTGCAAAACAGAAGTCGGCAGAGCATAATGTGCATAATATGGTGATTGTAAGGAGTTTTTTGTGAAAGGATAGAAAGGTTTTTCATTTTGTACGACTTGCCTCGGCAAAGTGTGAGTGTGGGTGTGTCTGTGTGATTTTGAAAAGGGAAGTAGAGAGTCAATAGACGGAATCGTTGCTGCATGAAGTCTAGAGTCTGGAGAGATGGCAAGTTAGTTAGAGAAATGTTGCATTATGTAAAAGAGAAACTCTCTCGTAGGCATCTCCGTTGCCTTGCCATTGTGCATAGCAGTGGCTTTTGTGCGCCAAAAGTGTGTTTTCAGGCTCACTTACTTTCAATGGGCCAAACCAAGAGTTTCTCTTCAGTCCGCTACTCTTGCAGGAACCAGCTTCCAAAATAGTTCGCTTTGAAGCCTTGGAAAATTTTTTCCAATCAAGATAATCTATTTCCGCCATTTTTCATGCTTCAATGCCCGAGAAGCTGTAGGTAAATCCGTGCCTTGTGCCAAATTGCCTCCAATTTTCTCTCGGTTTTCTTTTTATTTCCCACAATTTGTGCAATTTTCCAACTTTTCCCTGTTCCATCCCCTCCCATTCCCTAGAGCGCGTTTTGTCTCTGGAACGCCATTATTACTTGCTCTCAAACAAAATTTTTGGACGCGTTTACTCCCTTCAACTCTGAGGTTTTGCAACATAAAAGGTGCTTCTGGGCTCCCGTTGCTACGCCAGCTCTGAAATCTGCCGTAATTGAATTTTGATTGTTTCTGCTGGCTGATTTGGTTCATTTCCAATGCATCACCGTATCGAGAGTTTGCCAAATTCATGATGCTGGGTAGTACTTTGGTCAAATAGTGGTCTCGGTGGTTAGGCTGAACCAACACCGGGGGCGGCATAGGGATGGTATGTATGTATTGCATGCTGATGTAATTTTGCAATTTGCCAAATTTACTGCGTCTCTCGTGCCATGGACGTGTGTGGGTTGAGGGCATAAAATTTAAAGTAAGCCACAGTCATTAACCGAGGGAATTTGGTCATCACCGCAAAACACTGCCAAAAATAGTTTAAAATGCCACAATTTGTTGCCATCAAGTTTGGATTCATGAGACTCAGTCTGAATAATGGACATTGTGAAAAGTGTTTTTAGCACAGACATATTGAAGTTTTGCCTCTGCTCGGTGTTCGGCTGGCGTCATTCTCGTCATCGTCTAGGCAACAAACATGTATACAAAATAGATAATTGGTTTTGGGGCTAAAGTTGAATGCCGAATCTGCATAAAACACAGATGCATTCCGCATTTGCATGATGATGCTCTCAACCTAAATGAAAATATTAATATTGGTCTATGGCACACCCCTTTTGATGTCCCAGAGAGCTAACCTCCAGCGACGGAGCGTCAGATTAGAAAGTGTCGGATCTCACCCGTCCGAGCTCCTTCTCTGCTCTGTCGATCGAATGGGAAACCGAAACCGATGCACATGAATGTTGCAGATTCGAGTGGGGCAAGTGCGGTTTGTGTGCGTCTGTTATTCTCATGCTAATGACCAACTCTGACATTCAATATCCGGCAACCGAGTGCGCCCAATCAAAACGAGCATCTTGGAATGGCAAGAGGGGGCAGCCATAAATGGGCTGAAGCAGTGATAGTCCACTCGCCTGTCACGTAGAAAGAGACAATGGATTGGCAAAAGCCAGCCGAGTGCTATCAGAAGTGAGTATCAGACCGATTGCGTTGACATAAAAAGGGGAAAGGAGGAGTGTGAGCGTGTAAACATTTAAATATTTATCTAATATTGAGGGTTTTGTTTGAGAACAGAATGTGTTTATCTTCTCCAAATAATGCTCGCTGCAAAATGCTGGAAACTATGAGGGTGGCTCTTAGCACCCACTTTGCGCTTTACATTATTTGGCATTCATTTTGTATCAGGTGAAGTAGGTCAATGCCTCTCAACTTTTGTTCTTTTCCCGTTCCCCAAGTGACTCACTGAATAGAACTCGTCATGTTTGCTCGTAAACAGTCATTCAATATGGATAAGAGAAGCGAAGGTACTGCCAAAGGTGTAGCTCAGAGGAAGGACGACAATCAGCTCATGTATGTTGCCAGGAAATAAGCCGCTTTCGAGATTCGGGGCAGAAAGTGAACAAACAGACGGACAGACATTTAAGCATAAATAGTCGGTTGGGAAAATTTACACGCGCGCACTCCTTGTCGGGCGTAATGTTTTGTACAAAGAAGGAATGAAAATGGACGAGTAAAGAGGAAAATGAGGGCTACACCACATGATGGCGGGACGGGAGAGACGGTAAGCGCGGCGGTGGAAGCACAAACACCACAATGACGGTGGTGTACTCTGTTTGCTGGTAAATATTTTACTTTTGAAGTTTAACCAAGGAATATAAACAGGTATAAAAGCGTCTCTAGCTGAGCCAGCTGCATTGTAAAAGCGGGATAGGATGGAAAAATGTGCCGACAAAGCGGAATGTGGAAATGGAAGATGATACAATCTAATTAAGAGTGAAAAACAAATATTAAGAGAAGGTGGCATGAAAAGGGAGGAGAAAGAGGGCACCGTAAATGAAGCTGCGCGTCGCATTGAGTCGTTTACTTTGCAGATATGAAAGATAATCGCTCCTCGCCCTTTTCCTCCCGAGAATACACCTTGCAGGCGCTCTTTCCTCGTGGCGCAGATAACCGTAACCAATTACGGGAGAAATGGTGTCTGTCGGCCTCAACGTACCTGAAAATTATTGCAGCTTAGGGAAAAAGGAAAACACCCATTACGAACTTAATTTTGCCGCTTGTTGCGGCCGAATTATTAAAATTAAGAAGCTTTCGGGATCTTCTTCGTTTATTATGGTTCCTTTGATACCTGCAATCAGGTGCTTTCTTTGTGACATTTTTGTGTGTCACTATCAGTGAGTACAGCGTACTTACACGAGCAAGAGGCCACTCAATCCAGTTCGAAATATGATAAAAATGAGCCACATAAATGTAAAACACAGGCTAGTGTTTACTCACATCCGAGGAATTCAATAAATAATGCTATTATTGTGTATTCATTTGAAGCACGACGCGATAAAATCAATAATATAAAAGCAGTAATAATACCATACCTGCCTCATTCGGAGTTGAATTGAATTATAAAGAGGATTAGTGCCTAAGTGAGTTGTCTACTTGTACTCTAACCCGCCTGCCCGCTTACCTGCCTGCTCATTCGATGAATATGTGTAATTTTATGTACGATACAAAAAGCGTGTGTTTATATCACATTCCGTTCCTTTCTATTCCACACCATGCGGGCAGGCGTTGCCTCCATACTTTTATGAGCAATAATATTGCCCCACGAAGTAATAACAACAATTATAATAATGGAATAATCGAATCCATTTATCTCCAAGAGCAATGTTGTCGTTGGACTTTATTATTTAAATAAAGATTACTGTTTATAGGATTTTTCATGTATGATGATTATCAACGGAGCCACTGCCAGTGTCGTTTACATTTATTGTTTTATTAATTTAGAAGCATATTGTTGGGGAGGAAACGTCAATGTTTTTCTAATGAATTTTTGTAGATCGTAGCTGACTTTTTTACCGTTAAAGTAATAATTTTAAATTTAAAAATTTTCCTTAACTCTCTTAACTTAAAACAATAACCCTTAAAATGACTTTTTCTGATTCTAAGAGTGTAAGGGGGTCACAATAGGATTTTGCGAACCACCTTGACTCCTTGCCCCACCTCTGAATCCACCTCTCTAATAGCTTTTCAAAATCAAATACTCTCCCTGAATTCAGGCACCGGCTATGCTTTTCTCCGAATTCGAAAAAAGAATTAAATTTTGATTTTGATATCAGCTGTAATGCGAGCCACATTCACGAGCACCTATAAAGCATTAAATAAATAAGCAGGCAATCAATGTAGAAGCAATAAAACATTGGTATCGAATTCAAATACCTCCACCATCGGTACTGGTGTCAAACAGATTCATGAATATAAAATTAGCCAAATCGCTTACACACGTTCTTATTCTGAGAAGCACCGATTCAGCCGACCCTTTTTCACACGTTTAGGCGGTAATCGCATTTTTTGGATTCGGTTTGACGTTCTGTAGGTATTCCAAGAAGGTCATTATTCAATGCACCGTTGCCGGGGCACTTGCCGTACGACGAGTTCACAGAGTGCCCCTCGGCTCGCCATTAAAACAATCATATTTCTTATTGCTTTTTGTTTGCCTCCATATACCTCACCTCGCTTCACCTTATCATGCCAATCACATAATTCCAGTTATTGTCTGCAAAGTTTTTATTGCCTCTTGTTGTGTCTGGTGTGTGCGAGTTTGTAATATTTTATAATAGCACCTATTTAGTATATCAGCAAGTCAGGCAGTTTCCATTTTAAGTGCTTTAATGAGCCTTTATAGAAATATTTCACGCATTTCAGTGTTCCACAATGTTGCAAGTTTTTTGCTTAATTTTTTTCTTTATCACTTGCAGGGTCCGCCACAACCGGCTCAGCCATTTAAGTTTACAGTGGTGGAGAGCTGCGACCGTATAAAGGAGGAGTTCAACTTCTTGCAGGCACAGTATCACAAGTAAGTATGAATCTGGGAGCTCAAAAAGTGCTTTTCTCGAACCTTGAAAGCCCCACATCGAAACAATTAAATGAAACTATTCTTGCTAGCATGCATAAAGTAAACAGCAATAAAATGAATAATAATGAGATACGAACATGTTGTAAAATAATTGCATGATTGGAAGCCATAAGATGATACCATATAAATAATCATGCAACTTGCGCTGCAAAAAAGTAGTGCAAACAATCATGGAACATCAAAAAGTAATGTATCGACCAACGTAAAACATGCACGAATGACTGGATGGTACATAGTAGCAGCAGATTTTAATAATAAAAGCATAGTAATCTGATTTTTGTTTCGTCTGCCCTCATTGCTGAGACCGTATCTCGACTTCCTTCTACAGCATTTTCGTGTCCATCGACAATAATTTAACAGTAATATTTCTCATCATTATTCATTCATCGTGTAGTTGCTGTTCTGTGAGCAGTTGTACATTCATAAACAATAATTTTTTGTTTCCTTGCCATTGCAGCTTGAAAATGGAATGCGAAAAGTTGGCACAAGAGAAAACAGAAATGCAGAGGCACTACGTTATGGTAAATTAATTGAATTATATTTTTAAAGCGCGCGTAAAAACACATGATGATTATGCGATGTTTTTCATTTGTAAAGCTATTTGTTAATTTAATTCGGCATAATCATGATTTATCTTGCTATTAATAATGTTATTTATTGTTGTATGATGTTGTTTTTGTGCTGAACCGCTTTTTAGTGTGGTTCAAAGTGTGATTAAGCGTGAAATTAATTTTCGTCTGTTAACTGTCTGTCAGTCATAGAGCTCAAGACGTAACGAAGTTCAGAGTTCAGTCCTTGGGATTATATTATCTTTACTCAGCAAAAATTTTAAAATTCAAATTAGGTTTTTATTGGGTTTGGCTGTTTGGGTCTCAAACTGGAGGTAAGAAATTATAAAGATTTTGACAAACGAGAGTTTCCGGACTCCGCCTTTTTATAGAGTAAGGCCGGGACCAAAAAGGATAATTTCAGTGAATTTCTGAATTCCTGAGATCGAATAAGCAGAATAAGAACCCTGTTTTTTGTAACACGGAGATTCAATTGAATATTGAAAGGGTGTGGATCTTCAGAAGGGTCAAATTTCGATCAATAAATTAATCTAAAAAAAGACCGAATATACTTTGTAGGCTGTTTGATATTATTCCGTTTCTACTAAGAGTCTAAAAGAAGAGTCTTTTGTATCAAATAAATTGTATGGAATGCCGTAAATGTCCTCAACCATGCACTTTATTAACCTCTCTGTATGCTTTTCTCCCACAGTACTACGAAATGTCTTACGGCCTCAACGTTGAAATGCATAAACAGGTGAGTGGATTCAGTGAATTTTATGTGCACTGCAAAAATATTTGCAGTTCGGTGCCCAACCAGGTGTTTTATTATTCCATCAACAATTTACATGTGTTATAAATAATTTATTGCGTTTTGTCGAAACAATCAAATATGCATGCATTCCATTTTAATGCAAGTACGTGTGTAAAATTGAATCATGGTGATAGTCTGGCTCCGGCCCACGTGCATTTTCCACTCAGGTGGTGGGAGTGAGCGGCTTGTTACAGCGACAGTGACACCGCAATCATGCAATAACAACGATCAATAAATACTTCAGCTGCGAGCTCGCGATGATAGAATGGTGATTTAAAATAATACACACGTAAAACAATAATCCCGCCCTAACGCCGCTCTGGTTTCTCTGCGACGTAACCATGTTGCTCTTAGTTTATCTTTGGTATCTTGGGCTCCAACCGAGTTACTCTGCTGGCGAAATGCAGGCAGAGCGGCGGCAAACCAATTTAAATTATCATTTCACGGATGGATTGCTCCAGCGATATGCGATGGCGTGCCATCGTGCAGCCAAGAGCCGGAAAATGTGCGTACATTCATGTGTGCGGTATATTACGGTGTCATTTCAATGTGCAATTTAATTCAATTAATTTTGATTTTTATCACGTTTATTAAGTCAACTTAATTTGCAATTACAATGTTTTTATGCAAATGAAGCAACGTGTAATGTAAAATATTGTCTTTTTTGTTGATGGTCAATTGTGTGGCTGCACGTTCATTACACTTTGCGTTAATTTTCACATGAATATGACAGAAGCATGAACTTTTCGTTGCCATTTTGGTCCATTTTTCTAGCAGTATTTGAAACCTTGCCTTCTTACCCTATGAAAAGGGAGTCAAAATTACAAAATCAAATATCTTTTGTTAGCTATGTATCTACTTAAACTTTTAAATAAAATTGCCCAAAAAGTTGTGTAATAATATTTTCGTGAAACTCCAAAAGTTTAAATCTAATCACTTGCTCGTTACAAATGTTCATCATTGTCCCAGTGGCTTGTATCCCTACGAAAGGTTAAAAGTTTTCGGGGCAGACCAACTTTAGGCCAGCAACTAACACAAAAACTTTAGCGAGCCACATCCAAATAATAAGCACAAGAGAACTACATGTATGGCAAAAGTGCAACATGTAAGCTGTGCATGCTTTTCATTAGCTTTATGGTGACCAAGACCACCAGACAAATTTGCTGCCAGAAAGCTGAAGCTCGTGACCATGAGGAGAATACTAAATATTTAAATAGGTTAATTTTGCCATTATGCCAAGCACTCTGAAGCGCCTTCCGAACTCCCAAATACCAACCGTTTTCAATATAAAATTATACGCATCACCAAGAGTGACCGACAGGAGGGGGTGGGAGACTTAACTTTGCCAAGTTCCGCAATCAGTTGGATTCAGAGCTGGTCTAACCTATCTGTAGGCGTACCGTTGTGCATCGACCAGAAATGGGGATGAATGAACATCACCATCGTTCCACCTCATACATAAAATAGTTGTGTTAATGGGTCCGAGTTTATAAAACCATAATATTGCGGTTTCTTTGGCCACACATAGAATTTTATATCATTTTAGAAATGCATGAATTAAAATACGAGAGTGTTGAGTTCCTGCATGCTCGTTGGCCCGGTTTGCGTTCGAAATTTTAGAATGAGGTTGGGTGACCACAGCTTAAAATAATCCCCCTTTCACATGCAATTTATTCAACACACACTGCGCTTATGATGCACACAGGCAGAGGGCAACCTGATGCCGAAAGAGCAAAAGTCATGTCGTGGTTGCTCTCAGGCAAAATCTCAGACGCTGACTGAGTTGTTGCAATTAACGATTACAATCAGCAAAACGACGCTGAGCGGCGATTAATTATGGTGATTATTATTGCAAAAACAATGCAACGAAATTGATGGCACAGCATCGTTTTCATCATGAGCCGCGACGCGCGAAAATTATCTTTTATGAACACATTGTCGTAATTTGTATGTAATTGCTGTTGGCTGTTGCAACTGGCGGCGCGTCTTTGTGCTGATGAGAGAAATCATAAAAACGTCGCCGATGATTAACTCAGTCTTCACTCGGAATCAGTGGAGACAAGTGTGTTGTCTGTTTTTGCAAAGCCTCTGGGATTGAAACAAAGAGCTCTCTATTCACTGCTGACCTCCATCCTTAAAATTAACAGCTTTAAGTCTGTGCTACTTGAGATTGTTTGAAATGCCAAATACGACCATTCAGGAACTCTGTCAGACAAAAAAATATATTTTGAGGTCGATGTAATAATTGGTGTAACCATAAAGGCACTTTCAAATTTCCGGATTTTCTCCAAAAGTGGATTTTTCAAATTCCACCCCAAAATAACCAATCATCGAAAATCTATATTAAATAAGAAGTTTTGCATTTGAGAATTTTTGTAAATCTTAAGCCATTTAGAGAGATAGGATATAAAGATTAACAGCAGTTCAGTTTAATTTATTCTAACTGACGTATTAGTGCCGTGTAAAAACCGTCGGAGAAGCAATTTATGCACAAGAGGCGTGTTCTAGCACTTATCTGATTCAAGTCCATGAGAAACCACTAAAAATCAATTCAACTAAGTCACGATCGACCTCCCAGCAGAGATATGTTTAATTAATGACATCTACACCTTGGAATGCGCTGCTCATTCATCTGGCAGTCATGTTAGAAAAATATTTATTAACTCTGCCGAGTCTGCCCGAACAATCGCACCTTTCTCCATGTGAACTAGCATCGAACCGCTAATTAAATCACTTAGCTGTTTGGTTCGTAAACCGACAGCAAGAACAGAAGTGCCCAGATGCAAGCGTAGGCCGCAGAAGCATGTAATTTCCGTAATGACTCGTAATAGCTACACATAACTCCGAAATTATCTTCGGCTATTAGTCGAACTATCATCTTGCAGCCGCGCCAATTCATCTCTTTCTCCTCTCCTCTCAACTTCCCGCATCTCTCGGGCTCTATAATTTCTCAATTCTTTATTCCCCACACGATCGCAGCACCAACAACTGATGTTACGCCGCAGTCTGCCGCTGTAAACCCAATTGTTTTGTTCACACAGCCGCATGTCGGAGGCACGGCACTACCCAGCATCTTTAATTCATTTCACATTTCATCTCCTTCATGCAATTACATGTTTTTATTGTATCACATTTACTCGGATGACGTTCCCCTTGCTCATTGACTGGCCGGGTTGTTTCTCTTTTACGACCCGCCTCGCCATGCCTGCCTTTGTGCGAGGGAATCAATTTTCCACAGTCACTTTAATGTGGTAAGACGTGATTACAGTGCCCCGCTCTCCTCTCCGCAGTCCGTAACAAAGTGTGTCTGCAGCAATGGGTGGATTAAGTGAGGAATTAAGTATTGATGACGAAGCACAGATAGGCCAGTAGTTTGGCCACGGGCAAAAAGCTGACATTTTAGATTGTATTAATGGAGCGTAAACGATTCAATGGATATGGTAATAATTAGTTGTGGGTGCTGCACGAAAATGAGATTTTCACTTGCGACCGCCAATCAATGGCAAAATGTCAATGAGTGGGTTGGAATAAAGTGGTTAAACGCAGGCATGACACTTTCGAGTGGGTTTTGATTGCATTTTAAACCGTGTCTACCGGGACCGGCGATTGCGGCGCCGATAACTTATGACCACAATATATCGCGTGATAGTTTTTTCTCAGGAACCAGTTTCATAGACCGAGGCAAGCCCGAGAGAGGGAAATTAAAAAGAGCGGGTGTGAAAAATGTATGGAAAATCCGCCTCTTCTCCGTGAAAATCTCTTAACATCCAGTGTGGGTTCATATTTAACGCACGTTCCCGAGATACCTAGCTAACATAAGTGTGGAAACAATTCGAGTCTCGCATCACCTAATCACATGCTTGAAATCCCCCGAATCGAGTTCATACTTCATTCTCATATTTAACTTTGACTTCCCTCCATCTTCATAATTTGCACAAACTTCTCGGAATTTTACTCCTCCATCGCCCGTATTTGCTCAAGTAATTCTCAGTGTTTAAAATTTTTGTGTATTTGTGTATGCCGAGGAATGTTCAAATACAAGACTCTCTGCATCGTCATCACTTTGTCAACAAACTCAGTTCTCTCGACATGCCGTGCACTGCTGATTATAAAGATGATGATAATAATAAGACAATAATTTACTTTCTTAATTACTCAAGTTGGTGCTTGGAGAAGCAGTGCCCGGAGACGGGAGGGAGGAAAAGAGATGAAACAGCGCGTCTTAAAAGGTTTTATTTACATACACCAAGATTTACAATAATAAAATGTATAAACAAACTTGAAATGTAAATTTTCATCTGTTCAAGCAGAGCAAACTCAAACACAACTCTCGCATTCAATGTTATCTCATTCATTTAAATTTACAAATTTATTTACATATCTCAAGATATAGTTGCTAAAATGTGTGTACATCGTGTCGCTGTACCTCATGAGAGTGATTTTTGTGTGTAAAAGCACAAGTAAATTTTAATCCACTTAATAGGATTTCGGTAGGCAACCTTTTGGCGCAACAGAGACGGAACAAGTTATGGTCTTTGCAGTAATTTCTGTTAAATAATAGGACTGACTTTCTCGGGAATACAAATCGTCGTAGAATTCCGGAGAAGTTTTCTTATGGTACGGCGTTTTGACAGGCCTTTGGCTCTTGCTCTTGAACCTTTCAAGTCAACCTCAAGGGTTAACATCTTTTGGTAAATGTTTAAAAAATTAACTTTAAAAAAAATATTCAGAATTTTTAATCAATTTCAAACCAGTTTTTAAAGTTTCAAATTTATTTGAAATCAGGTTCTTCATAAAAGGCTTAAATTTTCTTGACTATCAGGTTTCATACGTCTTAATTTGACTTACGGTTCAGAAGCAGGAACCTCGCCCTGAAAAATGTTAGTAGGAAAACTCTGAATTCAACGTCGATTTGGCTCCAATTTGGCAGCAACCCAAAGTTACATCTCTGTCATGCAATCAACATCCTCAAATCTGCCTGTCATCAAAGGAGATGATGTTTAACTTTCCTTACCCTCAGCTACCTCTCTTCATTCCACTCCTGCCACCTCGCAAATAATAGAAACTTTCACGATACTCGGAGTGAGCACGTCTGAGCCCATGCCTAAGCTTGTTTGGGGTCGGCGGAAGGGAGGGTAAATTTATTATTCATTACAATTAACATAATACAGAGTAGTTCGAGAGCTCATGTCTACGCATTTAGCGCTTTCCTGAGTGTAATTTTATGCATAATTTATCGTGTACTTGCGTGCATTCAGGGAGACTAAGGCGAGGAGCTTATCGCAGGCGAAATTATTTGTAATCTGATAATAAAGTTTGCAACATGATGGGACGGGTAGACGGTGTTTATGCAGCCATTTTAAAGTTTCTCCTGAACACTGCTGCTCCGAGCTAACGAATGAGCCTCATAAAACTCGCATTTGTTATATTCAATTACATTTTAATATGCGCGTATGTGAGCAGCCGGCCCACTCAAGACCGCGGCCCGACCGTGCTTCTTGTGCTATTGAGTTTAATGGTTGTTTCATCAGGTGTGCATGCGGCACGTTGGAATTTTTCAATTTCGCTCACATTTCCATTCTTCTTTGTTGCAATTTAAACTATCTGTTTTGCATAATGGAATGGAAATATGTTATAACGACTTTTATCGAAGTGAATATCTTAACGGTTGATCATCGCTTAGGTTCAATAACACGTAACTTGACTTTGTATTCCGATGAGAAGTGCCATTGTTCGCTGATTTGCGTTATTGTGGATGCACCCAGTGACAGAGCTCGCTTGTGACAGATGGGCACGAAAAAAAAATCACCGAGTGGCGCCCCAGAGACTCGTCGAAATTTTTTAAATAAATCACTACCTGCGTCGCGATGATTCATCGCACTCCTCCGGGGCTTTCAAACAAAAACTAAGTCGTATTGCTCACCTATGGCGTGGCAAAAACTAATCTCCGAACACGTGAGAGTAGTGAAAACTAACAGCCCGTCAAAACTCATCAATCTCCATTCACTTAAAATATGTGCGGCGTGTATGATGACTTCATCCCGCATTTAGCGGTATCCCACACGAAGATTATCACACCGATGATGATCGTTAAACAGCAAGAAACTCGGTAGCCGGTGCTTTGTGCGACCCGCCAAGCCGACGTCCGCCCGTCTTTTTGTTTTGGCGTCGCGTCAAAATTTGGCGTAACTTTTGAAATCAATATTTCGCGTCTTGTCTTATTGAACTTTCTGGTTCCGTCCCTGGTACCA
Source organism: Forcipomyia taiwana (assembly GCA_963930915.1). Taxonomy (NCBI): domain Eukaryota; kingdom Metazoa; phylum Arthropoda; class Insecta; order Diptera; family Ceratopogonidae; genus Forcipomyia; species Forcipomyia taiwana. The sequence goes on along the minus strand of CAWVOI010000079.1, from coordinate 825,665 downwards.
ACTTTTCGTGAGTCGTTGAGATGTGAAAGACGGAGACACCGAGGGTTAGGATTAGTAGAGTCATTCGGTGCCAAGTGTCAAGTCTCCCACACTCGAAATTGTATTTGTTGAAGAATGAGGTGCCAAATGGCCGTTCTCGCTAGCCGCAGAAGTCTTGGAGCCACACGGTCTTGTCGGAGTGAGAGAGGAATTTTAATTATTTAATTCACAGCAAGCCGACAGTGACAGGGATGACGCATAAAAGCGTCGGATCGGCATTAATAAATTAGTGAGAGTGTGTTGATTGTGGAATTAACCGATTTCGCATGATGAGCGAGAAATATGTGTGTCAGACTCATAAATATTTTAACACGATTCCGAAATGATGGCATTTTAATGATGGCGGCACAAGACTGAAGACCTACCGATTCCATTTATTTATCATCGCCCGAGCTGGACTCCGATTATTTACGGAGATGTTTGCTGGGAAATGGAATGAAGCAAGATCGATTAAGTAAATTAATCAATTTAATACTCATTTCCATTCATCATAAATTCATGACCGCATCGCGATTCTCGAGCTCGCAAAAAATCGACTGCAAAATCGAATAATAAATCGTACATTATTCCATGGCTGATTCCAATTAAAATTACCATGCGTTTATCGTCGGCGGACTAATTGCAATTACCATCCGTTTGACATGGATTTAATTACACATTACGAGGCTGTGTGATTATGAGAGTAAATATCAATAGTCGTGTGTTGGTTTAATTTTTGTTGGTTTACGTTTGCTTGCAAACTTTCGTGTTTGAAATTTCAGCAAAACTCGTAATTTTATACCAGAGTAGTGTGTGTTTTATGCAAAATAATACTCATTATATGTGGGACTTGCGTGTAAATCAATCATGAGGTCCCTCTCAATACTTTTCTGACTACAATCATGTAAGTTACGTGATATAGGAACCAAATTTAAAAGGGAAAATACTGAACTCTTAAAAAAACGATTTTTAAAAACTGCTGGCTAAATTCATTGTCAGAAAAAAAATCCCCAAAGTCCAAACCAAGTTCAAGGAAAGTAGCAACAAAAAAAAAAAAAAACTTTAAGTGAAACCCCAGTATCTCACGCTAAATTAACCCAAGCCTGCCGGCCGTCGTCTGCTAGCCCTCTCAATCTATTGGTATCGGAACATATCGATTTAATTAAAATATAATCGGCTCCCCGGCTCGACATAATACATCCACTCATTTTACATTTATTAACATGTGCAATGTTGTCATGAATTCGAATCACGTATATCTCCGTCATGCACATACTTAGCCAGAACATTAATATTAAAACATATGATTGCTCGGGGACATGACATATTCGTGGTTTTCGTACGCTGGTTGATTTTTTTCACGCGCGTCCGTCGCGTCACGTCTCGCCGCTGCTTTGGAATTATTATTATAATTCGCGGTACTTGTGGTGGCGGTTTAGCGTAGTGTAAATCAATAATTCAAGCCGTACGACTACCGTTCATTAACAACCGACGACTGAGCCCCTCGGCTCGAGTTTGTCTCTCGAGTGAGTGTTCAAACTGTAAAGTGTAATTGAATAACTTTGTATGGAAATTCAACCTCCTTCTTCAGTGGTTCGATAACCGTGTGAGTGTAGAGGCGTAAATTGATATTTAGCAGTGCGGTAGCGAGTTGATTAAAAGTCACTCAATTGGACTAGTCACTGGAACTTGATGTTACTCGTTCTTATCTATTGTACCTGGAGAAAGAGGGCCTTGAGCCCTATTCTGGGCATATTATTTTTTAGAATCTCTAAAATATCTCTAACAGAAGTTTCGCGCTTGAAACCAAATGTATCAAAGGTCATAGAACTGCCCCAAATTAAATACTGATTTCGATCTACAATCTATTCCGGTTCCATGAGGTAGCATTTTGCAGCTCCGCCCGACTTTCGAACCTGTCGTTGCATCCGAAGTAGCTGGCATTTAATTAACGTGACATCGTATGTTATTTCATTTTACCTTCAAGCCTACTGAAGATTATGCGCACATGCATATCAGAGACGTTTAATGCTCGCCGCACCGGCTTTGCTGTTAAATAATAATTGACTCTGCATTTTATTGCCCAATCGAAGTAAGAGTCACGCGGCTGCATTTTCAAATACGAGGCTCTGCTGGGATGCGGTTGCGGTGCGGAGGAAGAAATTCGCAATTTAATTTAGTTTTAATTTATGCCGGTGAGCGGAGAGGCAATTAAAATGCTCGAACATAATGTAGATGTTAATCGGTTTTCGGAGACGAGCGGCGTGCCTGGCGGCAATCAGCGCCTACTACGCTAATTTGTAATAATTACTCGTTTTAACGCAGATTAACTGTTGCATGATTGATTAAGCTTTTATCTCTTGCTCCACGCCGTTCCCCGGGCAGGAACAGCTCCGTCGCTCCATCAAAATAGCGCTCTAGAGTCTGTACGAAGTAATTAACATTCACAAAGCTGATTGGGAGAAATGTGGGCAGTCACTTGATTCATTTGCTGTCTGAGTGTACACGGTTCTGCGGTAGTAATGTTGGTTGTAATCAACAGGAGCGGAGCAATTAAAATCTTGCTCGTAAATGAGTGACAGAAGGTGTGATTATTGAAACCCGCACGTTTTAGACTTCGATGGGAGTTGATGAGTGAGGAAATGTTGCTGAGCTGTTTTGTTTTCGGAAATTGATGGTGCAAAACTACAAGCTTTTGGCTTAAGATATCTTAACTTGATGCAAAACATTAAATAGAAGTTGTCATGAAAAGTTATTTTAATTTTATAATAAGTTAGCATAAATTCAGCTGTTGGGCTCATTTTTGGATGATTAAACAGGAATTCCAATGTACCGAATTATGTTCTTTGAAGAGAATTATTATGAGAAATAAGAAAATGGGGCATTTCAGTAGATGCCATCGATCAGATTTTAAATTTTAATTAGAATTGCTACAACCGTGTAGACTTAAAAAATTAGCGATTTTAAAAATTCTCAGAATGTATATTTAAGTAGTTGAGAAAAGAGAACGTGTGTTTAAGTAGTTTTCACAACTTAGAGCAATTAAAACATTAGAAACTCAATATCTTATTGATGAGAAGACCGCATGAGTACACTCGCTTCATGAGGATCGTGAGGTAGTCGAACGAAATCGGGTGAAAAGGTCCTGCCATCAAGAGGATGGGTTTGTCTGCCATGACCATCATCATCAGAAGTGACCTGCGCTGATTCGGGCTCATACTGACCCAGTCCAGATCGTAGAGAAAAGCTCGGAACCCGTTAAAGGCGTCTCGTAGGTTCTCATCAATCCAGCTCAGAAACATAAAGATGGAGAAGATCCCGGGACTTGAGAGACCCATGATGAGGTACTTGTGGTTGAAGAAGACAGTCATCCAAGCAAACAGCAGGAGGCCGTAGGAGATGCAGTCAAACATGAGCATGGGTATCTTCATAATTTCTACGAAGCGCTTGAACTGGAGGATGAAGCTACAGTGCAAGTTAACGACCTTTCTCAGGCTCTCCTCCGACGGAAAACGGTCTTGAGACTTGATGACCTCCTGCATAGTCTTGATAAAGGCAATAGAGTGTTTCACTGTGATCAGGACGATGTTTACAGTTGTCTGGAACCCGAGAGCCATGTGAAAACCCCCCACGTGGAGCATTACGACCAGAAGAAATCGATGAATCCACGCATCAGAAACGTAAATAGGGGTAAGGGGTTGCAAACGTCCGAATCTCAGGCTCAGTTCTAAGGTCTGCAGCGCGCACATGCCGATGACAAAGAAGAAACACAGTATCGTTGCCGCCTTGAAGATCTTTGTAGCTCCAGAAGCACACTTTTCAAAGTACCCTTGAACCTCTTTGTTGTCTTTTTCCAATTGATGGATACTGGAGCACCAGTGAAGCAAGTTTTCTAGATCTGGCGTGTTGTATAGGAGTGGCAAAGCAAAGCAGGCCATGAAGAGACCCGCAAAAGCTTCGAATCCAAGCTGCATTGCCAAGGCAACGTCGTCTTGCAGATACACCATCAGCACGACCTTTCTCCAGAAAAGGACCTCGCAAACCAGGAAGTTGGTTACTACAAAGACGTGATACAGCTTGTAAACCCTGTGATAGGAGGGCTTGGGACAGTGACCGATGCCCAGACACCAAGTCGCGAGGTAGAAGAGCTTCCAAACCGTCTTCAAGCGAATCATTCCGACGACTGAAGTGGTCGAAACATAGACAGGTTAATGGGTTTGAGTTCGACCCATTAAATATTTGTTAGTTCAAGACTTTCTTCCAATAACTCACTCAGAAAAGTTCCAGAAATATTTGTAGCTTTGTAGCTTATTGAACAAAATGTGTGGCCAGGAAAAATTCTTAAAATTCAAGTCAAGAGCAATTTTAGTAAGTTACGGGTTACATAAACCTCATCTTTTGACCACAATGAAATGATGAACGCTTTAGGGAAATTGAATGCCTTCATATAAGAGAAGTTAGCTCCAAACTTGAAATATCGCTAGCAAAAGTTCACAAATCAAGTAACATATCAATCGTGATTTGAATTTGATTAAGTGTATCAAAACAGCTCCATCCAAAGTCTCCGAAACGTCCACTCATCTATTGTTTCGTAAGCCGTTGATGAATCCCACACAGCTTTCTAAATAGTCTACGGTAAAGAGACTACGTACAATTTAAATAGACACTCGCCACCCCCGCCACCTCTGCAATCCACATGCATGAGATTCCCCGCAATGAGGATGAGATTTAAATTGACTAACAGCCGACACGTTGTCTGCTCTGCTATTCTCCGTGCCTCCCTTGTTCGTGCACTCTGAGTTTGTGAATTTATTCACCGCATCAGCCAAGAACAATTAAACATGTTATTTTCATTATTTATATAAATGTCTGTCTACCGTTCTGAAGCAGCTTGTATCAACAACAATGTTTTCGTAGTTCATCTCGCAGACAGCTTTTAGTATTCCTAGAACGGTGAGCACGTTTGAGACGACTTACATCAAAGTGACAGGGGAACAAGATGTAACCTCTTCACTGATCTATTAAAAGAGCACATATTTCGACGAATATTTTGGGAACCCTCGTAATGATCTCGGTGCCAAAATCTCAGGAAACTTTCGCTCTGTTTCTGAACTAATAGCAAAGACTTTGAAATACTTACCTAGTTCAAGCTGCAAAATTCTTAAAATTTCTCAAAAAATAATTTTTAAATAATAAATTTTGTGCCGTTTTTACCCAAATAAAAGATTTCGAGGGTCGTGTAAAAATGACGACCAGAAGTGGAATGTTGCTTGCGATTTCTAGCTCTCCCAAGGCATCAACAAAACAGTGCGTCGGCGTCAAGTACCAGCAATAACAATAATATGTACTTGTAATTTAACAATAACATAAATTTCACTTTAACGCGCATTTAATCCGCTCACACTAATTGGCGTGTCATTATTTATTCAGTCTGTTTATTGTTTTATACACATACAATACATCGCCTGAGGTGAAGTGCCGCATTCGTATATATCTCGACACCATACTTTTCTGTATTACGGGTAATGATGATCAAAATAAACATAAAATAGACTGAGTAGCGTAATTCGTAATTTGTAGTGGCTTTTGAATGAATGACGGCTGCGCAGGAGAGTGGTGGGAGCTCAAGTAACGTCGCGTCAGCGATGTAGATAAATGTGCGGATGGATGTTTAATTGCATGCCACTTGAGGCCGATACAGCGGCGCACTGCAATAATTCAATCAGTGAATGTTTTCTTGGCTGTGGGCGGCGCAATTTGAAAGGCACGGTGGCACCGGAAAAAACCTATAAATCACGAGTTGAAATTTTCAAAATTAATAGCAGTTTCCATTTTGATTCCAGACCGAAATATCAAAGCGACTCAATGCGATCATCACACAAATCGTCCCATTCCTCTCTCCGGAGCACCAGCAGCAGGTTCTCACAGCTGTGGAGCGCGCCAAGCAGATAACGATGTCAGAACTTAACGCTGTGATAGGCCAACAGAGGCCAAACTTACCGAGCATTTTGCAACAAATGCAGCACCACCCACACGGAGGTCCCCCCGGCATGCCCATGGCCATCCCACACCCGCTCACGCCAGGCTCGCTCAACGGCCAGTTGGCTCTAACGGGGGCGCCACCGCAAAATCCCCTAGCCATGTTGAACAAAGGGGAGCTCCACCGACCGGAGGAGTCGAAGAGCGCGGGATCCATGAGTGCAAACGACGAGAGACACCACGTAAGTTAGAGCCACTGTCTTATTTAATCTCTAAGTACTCACAAGCGTTCCGTTTTCCAGAGAAACTCGATTTCACCCCCAGACCGGGAAAAGTACCGACCTCGATCTCCGTCGGAAACCCACGATCTCAAGAAAGTCAAGAAGGAGGAGATAGACAAGGGCCACGTAAGTGCAAGAATCAAGCAGTCGTAGTTCCTTCTGACTAACATGTCCCTCATTTTAGCAATCAGATGGAGAGAAGTCTGACCAAGACCTGGTAGTGGACGACAGCTCCGAGATTAACCCCATGAGCCCCGTCTCCAACCAGATGCACAACGGAACGATGTCGCCGCGAGAAAACGGGATCATGGTGAAGAAAATGGAGCACCCGGATCGCCTGGGACCGCACTCTCCGCGCTCCGGCACCTCCTCAAACGCATCCACGCCTTCCAACAAGAAACTTGAGGACAAGCCCTCAACGCCCGTCTCCAAGTCCGTGACACCCACCAATTCGTCCGGAAGCAACGGACTTCCCCCTGCCGGCATGATGAAGGGAGTGGTCAAGCCCCCCGTCATGAACCCCGGATACCCCCACTACTTGGGTCCTCTCAACGGAGCTCCCCCACCAGAACTTCAAGCTGCCTACGGTCCCGCCGGCATTCCGGGTGGCATTCCCCCCGGACTCGGAAGCTACCCTCGTGCTCCCCTCCAAGTGCGATACGACCCCCACCCGCAACTCAGGGCTCCACTGGGTCCTGCTTTGGGCGCACTTGAGGGTGGAAAACCGTAAGTTCACGATGCATATTTCAAGCCTTTTCCTGAATAACAATTGTTTACTTTCAGAGCATACTCGTACCATGTCAGTGCTGAGGGCCAGATGCAACCTGTACCATTCCCACTAGACGCTCTCAATGGACCTGGAATACCCCGACACGCTCGTCAAATCAACACCCTGAACCACGGGGAGGTTGTCTGTGCTGTGACCATTTCTAACCCGACCAAATACGTCTACACTGGAGGCAAGGGCTGCGTGAAGGCCTGGGACATTTCACAACCCGGGCTCAAAAACCCCGTTAGCACACTGGACTGCTTAGTGAGTAGATGTGGAATCACACCCTTTCATCCTCGAGCTCGTATTAACCCCCATCATTTTTATCTTCCAAACAGCAACGAGAGAACTACATTCGGTCTGTGAAGCTCCTGCCTGACGGAAGAACCTTGATAGTCGGCGGCGAAGCATCTAACCTGTCGATTTGGGACTTGGTGGGCCCGTCGCCCCGCATCAAGGCAGAGCTCACATCCAACGCTCCCGCTTGCTACGCTCTCGCCATTTCACCTGACTCCAAAGTCTGCTTCTCCTGCTGCAGCGACGGCCACATCGCTGTCTGGGACCTCCACAACCAGACCTTGTTGAGGCAGTTCCAAGGTATGGTGCAACTCCCTTAATTATTTATCTTTGTATCAACACACATTCATTGCAGGTCACACTGACGGTGCCTCCTGTATCGACATCTCGGCTGACGGACTTAAGCTCTGGACAGGTGGGCTGGACAACACAGTCAGGTCGTGGGACCTCCGTGAAGGCCGCCAGCTGCAACAACACGACTTCGGATCTCAAATATTTTCCCTTGGATACTGTCCAACAGGTACTTTTCCGATATCCCACAAGCTATTGATTTTGTAAAATGAAAAATTCAATTTCAGGCGATTGGTTGGCGGTTGGTATGGAAAACTCTAACGTTGAGGTACTGCATGCCACAAAACCAGACAAATATCAATTACATTTGCATGAGAGCTGTGTGCTGAGTCTGAAATTTGCCTCATGCGGCAAGTGGTTCGTGTCTACTGGCAAGGATAATTTGCTGAATGCATGGCGGACGCCGTATGGAGCATCGATTTTCCAGGTATGTGAATGCTTCGACCAGAAATATAAATAATCGACCGAGTTCATGGACAGAAATTTAATTAAATATTTGCTTTTTCATTTCAGTCAAAAGAATCTTCGTCAGTGCTCAGCTGCGACATTTCTGGTGATGACAAGTACATTGTGACGGGATCAGGGGACAAAAAGGCAACAGTTTACGAGGTTATGTATTAAGTAGACACCTTAGAAACGTATTGAAGCCAGAATCAAAATGAAAATAGTCTAAAGTTAGGACATCCAGGTTAAATTAGGACTTACGATTCTTCAAGATATAGGACATGAACTATGAAAACGTTTAAGCGCTTAATAGGGTAAGAAGGACATATTCGTAAGCTAGAAATTTTGTTTCGAAGCTCAATACTCGTAACAAGCATTTGGCTGCAATCTTGAAATTCTTAGCATGTCGAGAAACTGCAACATGCTCTTTAATAAGGGAACTGGCCGAAAAAAATGAGTAGGTCTGCTATTCTCTAAAACAGCAAATACTTAATTCAATGAACGATCAAGGTTGCAATCAAATACAGCTTTAAAGGTAGTTAAACGGAAGTAAGCTTAAAAGTAGGCAACACACAAGAGACATTTAAACTAAGTGAAGAACGTTGACGCAATTATTGTAGATTCTCAATTCGGTTAATGTCATTTGCATTGTAAAAACTTGAGGCTATTAGTGTAAGCTGCAAACTGTAAAGTCGCAAATTATTTTCAAAAGCTAAAATAAATTTGTAAGATACTATATAATTTGAAAATAAGTGAAATAAATGTTAAATGTTCTAAAATTTCTTAAAAATTTGTTTTTCAACATTTGTTAACCCCCCCATTCAAATCAAGTCTCTGAGAAGTCTTTCCTGAAAGTATGAAGGAACCTGACTGTAGGTATGGAGGAAGGATTCTTACGGAGTTTATTCTCAGAATGAACAACATCGTTACTTTGGGACTCTTGTTCTCTAATTTCTGAATCCTGAATTGTTTTGCAGTCTCAGGTCAAATTAACGATTTAAGGTTTCTTCAATCCTTGCTTCTTAGCTCAGAAGTTTTAAACAAGAGTTCTTGACTTTGTATGCTGAGCAAAAAGAGAATTAGATAGAAGCAGCTTTCGAAGTTAAAGTCCAAAGTAAGAGAGTATTTCTTTGGTTGTTTTTATATGCTCTCTAGTGGGTCAAAGAAAAAATGAAATTTCTGGAAAAATCCTACATTCGAACAGTTTGAGGGTCTAAATAAAAGGGGTTGTACAACCTCTTTTGCCTAAATATTCTTCATAAGAAACCTAATCGGCGGTCCGCTGTCTATTTTTGAACAAGTCAAGAAGCCTCAAACGAGACATTTGAAATAACGCATCATCACTGTACGTTCCCTTGCGTTTCGACGTCACACATATTACTCGAGCATAACTTCGTTTAGGAACGGAGGAAATCACGCTCTCCTGAACTGATTTCTGCGTTCTGTTAGCGTTTCCATTATGAAGCACCTTCATAGATTTTCTTTTGCAATACACCGGCATTTGTTTCCTTCTGACATTTTGGGGCTAGACGTCCAGGAGATTCGCAAAATGATACAACAGTCTAGTTTTATCTGCATCACTTATCCAACACCTCATCAAGATAAGATCATCTTAGTGTGAGGGCCCCAACTTACGGTAAAAGAGCAATAAAACAGTTTAGTCAACATCGACCTTGTTTACTTAGCTCTGGATAGCATGCATGTCTTTGGATTGAGTCCCTCAATAAAATGTAGTAGCGATAAGGTAGCGCTGTGATAAATAGCTGTTGTCTCAAAAATCTCAAGCAGTCTTGAGTTTACCCATGAATGACAAAGTCGGTGCTTGTGAAAAACCCGGGAAAGTGCAGTGAAACAAATATTCCAAGTGCGAATGAGCAATAAATGTCACGCAGTTTGAATTTATGGTTGCGGTCGTTGACTCGTAAATCCTATTTTGGGAATTTCAATCTCTCTCCGAGTGCATTTCTGAGACAATTGTGTGACATATTTTTGTCATAATGTACCAGGCGTTACACTTTCAGCGTGAAAACTTGCTGACAATTTGTTAATTTGACTGGGTGAAGAATCGCCAAAAATGACGTAATTATGAATCGAACTCGCCGAATCAATAAAACAATGCGCAAATAATGCCGGTGATAATATGAGTAGTCAACGCCACTGGGCGGTTGGTCGAATCAAGGCGTCATATGTTTGTGGAACAGAGACGTGTGGTATTTGAGCCCGAAGATGAAAGGGATACATTTGGACAGACTCTTAGCATATTTTGAGTTTAAGAAGAGACGCGAAATCAGCGTTTTGTGCCCTCAGTTGCCGACAAGTGCCTTCCCTGCCTCCCTATCACGTTACTCAACTCGGAGCGGTGGAGAATTTGAGCGTATTTTGTTTGTTGGATGAAATCGTCATCACATGGATCGTTACAATAATGCGATGCATATGTTCGTTTCTGGACGTGGACATGCAAAATTTCTACTCGCTGAGAATGAGGGTGGGAAGCGTAGAACAATTTGTACGGTGATAAGCGCAAACATAGTTGTGCTCATCAGAACGGCTCGCCAAATTCATTCAGTTTGTTTTGAATCGTCAACGAGGTAACTGGTTCTCATTACTTTCCTCATTTCTCCCAACTGTTTTGCTTTTATTTCTCCTCCACTCCTGTTCAGTCGGCAAATTCCCAGTCTTATCGGTAAGTGGAGTAAACTCTTTGGAAATAGGAAAAAGTAATTGAAGTCTTCCGACAAAACTTTTAAAAAATTTCAAACGGTCAAACGATGAAAGAAAGTGAGTGCAAGGATTATCAGCAAGAATGTACAAACAAGTAAACACATTAAACCGAAATACCAAATTATTCAATGATAACCTTTGTTCCGGGATCTAATCAAAGTATCGTCTGAATATACTCGTAGGTCGTAGCATAATAAAAATAATTGTGAGTGTGTTTGTGGTTTGGCGCTCTTTTATCAACGTTTCGATTAAGAGAAAGTTCGATTTTATTATCAATAAGGGGTAATCAAAAGGTGATACAAACCCGCATTCTGTAGTAAATAAGCAAGTTGACACCGTCATTGACAGAACTCAAGAGTGCCCCCGTTTACCTTATCAGAAGTGATTTGAAGCAGTTACTGGATTTAGATTACAAACAGGCGCTGCGATTGGGACTTTTCAATGTCACTAAAGTACTTCTCCTGGAGGAGGTATCGCCTGGCACTTGTTTGAACGTGAGTGTGACTAGAGGACTTTGACAAACTCTGGCCTTTTGTTGAAGCGAGTCCCTTGGAATTCCTAATATTTACTCATAAAATACCCGTACGCATCATAAATCATTGCGAGTACAAGACAGGCCCATAAAATTTATGATAAGCAATCAGTGGCAATAAGTTATAAAAAATATCAGTTGCCAGTGGAATTTGATTCAGTCAACATGCCCAACAGAAGAGGTTTAATTTTTTTACTTTAAAAAAATTTTTGTTTCTCGAAATTTGTGGAATATGAAATTTTCAATCCATTCACCTTCTTCGAGGAAAAAACTTTTCACAACACCTTGAAATCAGCCACTGGAAGTTTCAGGATGAACTGCAATAGGCTGCCAGAGCGTTGAAGTGAATTGCATAAGTTCTTACCCTATTTTTTATAATTTAAATTTTTAACTACAACACCTTAAAGTTGGGGGACAGACTGTTTTCTTACTATCATACGGTTGGATTTCCGTTCTCTCTCTGATCAGTTATACTCCAAAAAACACTGTAAGTTACTCTAAGGCTAGGTTTGCCTCAAGGCATTTTGAGCGAGAAAAAGTACTTTACTTTGCTCGTTCGTTTGATAAAATCTTTGTTCAATTCACGTAAACATACTGTATACCTACTAGTAAAAGATTTCTTTTCATCTACAAAATAGTAGTAATTTTGGAACTTCTGTCAAGCTGAAAAACCCTACTCTTTAAAATTCTAATTTAAGGAAATAATTATTGCCTTTTTAGAAATGAAAGCTGTCACTCTGGACAGGATTTCTGCTTTCCTCGCTGAGGTCATCGGAACCGGTCTTATCACCTTCGCCGGATGCAGCTGCACTCTAAAATGGGACGGCAATGCTCCCCCGCATCTCCAAGTGGTCATTGGGTTCGGCATGGTGATTTTCTTCATCGTCCAAATGTTTGGCCACATCTCTGGTGCGCATGTTAACCCTGTGATTACCGTCTCTGCTTTTCTCCAAGGAAAGATTGATGCTGTGGTGAGTATCCATGAAATGTTTCTAGGAAATGGCTAAGTTCCTCGTTGCTCATTGCAGAACTCTGCCTACTACATCGTTGCACAATTCATCGGTGGCTTTATCGGATTCGGGCTCCTCAAAGTGCTGACCCCTGAGTCCCTGTTTAGTCCTACGCAATGCTCAACTTTAGTTCACAGCGAAGTGACTGCTACCCAGGCTGTTTTAATCGAATTTATCGCTACTTCAATCCTCGTCTTCGTGTTCTGTGCTCTCATAGACCACCGAAACGCCGCTCACACTGAAACAGTTCCCTTGAAGTTCGGACTTCTCGTCTTCGTGCTGGCGCTCTTTGCTGTAAGTTTTTCCCCTCCAGTTTCTGAACTGTTGTTAGAAAGTGTCTTTCGTAGGGTCCTTTCACCGGAGGTAGCTTCAACCCCGCGAGAACCTTTGGACCCGCTGTGTGGAACGGCACGTGGGACAACCAGTGGGTGTACTGGGTGGGCCCTCTGACGGCTGGAGTCCTCACAACACTAGCCTACAAGGCTGTCTTCTGGAGACCCGAACCCGACGCCGACCAATCCGAGGACGTGCCTCTGTCAACTATCAACAACGAAGAGAAAGCTTCCGCATAGATATCGTACTCTCAGGCAATCAAAAAGTTGTACATTTCTTAAACAAATGTTAACGTGTCTTAATTTTATGTTAGAGTTTTGTAATAAATCAAGGTTAATCCAAAGAACACGCTTCAGAGTTCTCTACTTAAGCCATGCGAGCAACTGAACCACCTCTTGACTTCGATAAGGCTCACAAACTGTCTCTATAATCGCTCTTGATTTATCATTTCCAACGGCACACCCAACTGACATCGGCACGACTCAGACAAATCGCGGGAAGCATCGCGAGAACTGATAAGTGATAAGGCACGTTTACATGCGCCACTCAATATCAAGCTATTTTTCGGTATTCAAACTGACATGCGGCTCAGACAAGCTAACAAGATGGCTTTCTGCTCAGCATTTGGCATGCCAATCTACTAAAAATGCATTATGAGTGAATCACCTGGGCATTCATCGCGAGTAACGTTGATAATGACCTAATTTCTTGCATCAAATATGCAAATTCAAATGGCTTCAACAATACGTCAGACATTTCTTAAAAGGAATGAGGTTGGCGGCAAGAAATGCCGTAAAAACTTACATTTCTGTGACTTAATGTTGAGGTAACTCGGCCTGTCGTAAACTATATTACAGAAAATACAAATAGGTACACTTGTTGTGAGAAGTTTGATATAATAAAAGAGAATTGCTCGTTTTATCAACAACGGCCTGAGTCACAAATCAAGTAAAATACATCGGGATTATTTTTGAACGATTATATACATTTACAGCTTCTTGATCTTAGAGACCAAAAGGATAGAAAAGATCTTTTAAATAAATAGAAATTTCTTCTAATATTCATAGGTTGATAAACCTTAACTATACACATTTTAAGTGTATAAATTAAATGTAGATGTAAAGCTTTCTGCAATTCAGGTAAAAAAATTGTGTGGATAATATTTCGGATATTTCTAAAAACTATAAGACATTTTGTTGAAAGCTATACTCTTAGTTTGAAAGTTCTTTCCTTCTGAAAATAAGTTACAGTAAAATCAGAAAACTGTCCCAAGACGGTTTTGCCACTTACATAGAGAGTTAAAATAAAGATCAAAACGTAGCCCCAGACAAGATGAAGATCGGGATGAGATCAAGAATCATGGATGTTTGCTGTCTCAAACACCCAAATCAACGATTTGAGACCATCTCCTAGACAAACCGAACACCGATTCTGGAACATCAAATAGGATTGAAAGGTTGATACTGAGCTTAGGAAAGAAGAAAAGGATTACATTCATATTTGATTTGAACCCCAAAATATAGTTTAGAATTTTTGTATATCTCAGAATCAGAGTATAAAGACTTTCCTTTATGTCTGAAAATCAGTTGAGCTGACTCAGACACAATATTTCAAATAAGCATTTCCCAACTAAATAAAATTTTTTATAAGTCCAAAACATAGGATCGTCTTGATCACAAAAGGTGAAATCTGATAAATGAAATCTGCTTATCAGATTCTTGGAATAACACCAGAGACCTTTTTAATTATGTACTTGAGTACACCGTTAAGTCATTAGAGCCGTCAACGAATCGGAAATACTACGTGTATCATTCTTTGGGAATAAAATTTAATTATTACTCATCTTTGTCATAGGCTCGAATTTCTCGTTTGACTCTTATTTACTTAGCCTACTTGCAACTGTTCGCAATATTTCGTTGAAGTTATTTTTAATACTTGATTATTATGATTTCTGAAGTCAACTGAGTCTGCTGGTTTAAAAACTTAACTTCGGGCTTTTAAAAATCAATAGTTAGTTGCGAGTCAGTTTTCATACGTAAGTTTACTGTTTTGCTCCTTAAGTGAGCTATTTAGATTTTAAGTCCTTATTTTTATCTTATCGTCGCTTTTCAAATGCGTGATTTAATCTCTAAATCCTCTATTGATTAATGAAAGGTGTTATCACTGACCATGAAATTGAAACGCTTCAAATAATCTCAGGAATCATGGTTATTTGCTCAAAATAAAGTTCCTGCAACCATGATTTGAAAAATCGTCAAGTTTTCATAATTTTCAATATGCATCATTTTATCTGAAAAACTTAGTTGCAGTCTATTCTTGAAATTTATAAAAACACCAGCCCGACTTTGGAACTCAACCGCTCGAACGATTTTATAACCCACAGGCCCACAGACTTTGATAAACGTATCTCTTAAATAACCTCACCGTCAATTAGGCTATAATTCAGGGAACTCAACCATTCGGCACCCATCTACAGTCTTGTCAAGTCTACACAAAGTTTCTCTCCCATTTCTATATTTTCAAAACATAATACTCACGAAAGATCTAAAATGCAATTACAAGACCAGTTGAGGAGGCTCTTCAGAGGTGAGCTTTGATTCAATCTTCCGGATTGAGTTTTAGAGGATACGGTTTTACATAAATTCAAAAGTGATAATGTGAGATAATGTGTCAATAAAGCTAAAATGTTGCTGACCTTTTGGAAGATAGATTCGACAGTCTCATCTTGTGGAGAAACGCATAAACAAATTGCAAGCTTGGAAGTTATAAATAATAGTGACCACATGCGAACTGAGCCAGTATCAATAGATTTTATGAACTGTTTCCTCATCAGAGATCGTCTGTTGGAATAATATTTCTGGTGAAGTTCAAATTATTGTTGTTTATATGAGGACCTTGAAGTAATATTGTAAATAATTGCAATAAATACTACCTTTTGTTTTCGACCTTCATCTGAATATTTTTCAAGATCTATAAAGTTGTGGAAGCAGTAAGCAATAACTTATCATCATTTAAGCCAATCAATGTGTACATATGAAAATATGTTGATGCTAAAGAAGCTAAATTTTAATGAAAAACTATGACAAGAAAACGAAAGAAATTTTTTAAAATATTCTGTAAGAACCAAAAATTATAAAGAATGATTTTACATTGAGGTAGAACTCAGGGGCTCAATTCAACCTACAAAAACATTTCAAAAATAACTAAAAAGTTCATTTAAGTTATAATACGACTTCATATGTAGCTTACAACGTTTACTTAGTAAGCACTTACATTCCAAGTATTTACATACCCGTGAGTCTGACCTTAAATGAGTCTTTATTACTTTCTTCGCTGATAAAGATCTTTTGCAAGCTCACAAACAGTTTAACTTTTCTCACCAATATGTACCTGCGATAGCTTGAATGGTAATCTTATCGTTTTATGGAGTGCCATAACAATTCACATACTCCGTTCTGGGCCAAATTCAGTGAACCTTTGACGTATTAATAGACTCTGACCAAATTCTCAACGCAAAATGGGTGTGAGCTTGTTCGAACCGAGGTAAGTCGTCCTTATCAGTGACTAAGTTAACGACGGTAAAAAATACCACGAATAAGTCCAATAATAGATAAACTGTCAAAGTGAAGAAGCCTCAATTTTAGCCCATAAAATATATACGTGCTACTCGATGGAAAAATAATCAGTTCAAAGTAGACTTTAAAAGCAGATAGACCAAAAAAAATGGCCAGAGCCGAGCCAAAATACCACACAGTGCTACCTTTTACTTTAGATGAGCACCACTTGAAGAGTCACAAAAGTGAATCGTTGTTTTTTAAACTAACTAGATAACTAACGATAATAATTTCGTCTAGGGGCCAAGACTGAAACTTTGGACCATCTCACAAAGTTTTTGGCGGAGGTGATTGGGACCGGAATGCTCATGCTGGCGGGATGTGGCTGTCTTGTCCAGTGGGGTCCAGTGGCCAACTCAGCCCTGCAGAACGTCCTGGGTTTCACGATGTCCATTATGTTCATCATTCAGGTCTTTGGGCATGTTTCTGGAGCTCATCTGAATCCTACCATCACGATCTCGGCGTACCTTCTCAATTTGATAGATCTCTTTGTAAGTTTTTTTGACTCAACCTTTGGAAACCTTACTCACGATTGGAACTATTTCAGACTGCTGGTTACTATGTGGTCGCGCAGTTTGTTGGAGCTTTCCTAGGCTTCGGAGTACTCAAGCTCATTATTCCAACAAGTATCTTCAATAGACCTGACGACAACATTGGGGTCTGTTCGACGGTAGTTCATCCTGAGCTCACAACTTTTCAAGGACTTTGCTACGAGTTCATTGCCTCTTCGTTCCTGGTCCTTGCGTTCTGCGCTGTTTGCGACCCTCGAAATTCCAACAAAGCTGACTCCACTCCACTTAGATTCGGCTTTATCATTTTTGCTCTGTGTCTATTTTGCGTAAGTTATTTCCATGTATTTAATTTTCTCAAACACTCACATTTGCTTTATTTGCAGGGATCAGCCACTGGAGCAAGCTTCAACCCCCCAAGGACTTTTGTACCATCTCTTTTCAATAATAACTGGAACAATCACTGGATATACTGGGTTGGCCCGCTATCTGCTTCAGTGTTTGCTACTTTAGTATACAAAACTATCTTTTGGAGGCAGGAAGAAGAGCAAACTAAAGTGATTGAAGTTAAGGATTTCAAAGAGTGTGACGAAGAATGCGCCAAGGCAGGAGAATGCGATGTTTTGCCTGGAAAAATATTTGCCGAATGTTAAACTAAAATTGGCTTTGACTTAAGCTTTTACTCATGAGTTATGAATTAAATAGTCTTATTTTATTATCAAAAATGTTATTATTATTTATATACAAAAAAAAATTCCCGCTATTTTCAATAAACTTGAGCCAAATTTGAGTGCTAGCTTACATTTTTCTCATCATTCTATTGCAAATTATTCTCTTTTGTCAAAACATGTGCCAAATATTGAGGGTTCGAGGCTAATGTAGTTAAAACTAGATTTAAGACAGTGGGAATGATTGCGTATGTTTTGATTCTGGAGGAAATGAATTTTAGTATCAATCACATTGTAAGGAACATGTTTTCTGCGCCAGTAATTTTTGTACACTTCCTTGTAGAGTATCACTGTAGAGTACTCTACAAGAAATTGTGCAAAAGCTGCTGGTGCAGTAAAAAAGCCGAAAAGAGTTTACTGTTCCCTTAAGTTATTATTTAAGTTTAAACGAACATTTTGTACGGGAGCTTTTATTGTTCATTTTAAAGCTTTTTCAAATAAACCGTTGAATAGCCAACAACTTTTTTCCTTCCTCAGTGGCAATGGTATGTAGACAAAGTAAATGGGCTCTTAGCTCTGCTGAATAAGTTTCAAGGACTTAGATATAAAATTTTAACCCCTTATCTGCTCGCACAACCCTCTCCAAAAATTGCCTGTCTCCGGAAAAGCCCGAACACGCCTGCTAGGGTACCTTCAGCTTTACGAGTTTTAATCTTCCCCAATGTCCAGTTTGTTTTTTCACCTCAGAGTCTCTTAGGTGGCTCCTTAAGTCATCTTTGACTTCTTCGCAGTTCCTAAAACACCACCCAAGAGTCTTATGAATGCCACCCATCAGATCTCAATGAAAATCACTAATATGAAATGAAATATGCAATGCTCACTCTTACCTCCACCTGAGTTTACCTCTTCTCATAAAAGTTAACGAGTTGAACATCGATAGAACAAAGGATTGAGAAAATACGTATCTTTATTTCATTCTATTCATTTAAATGTACATTTTGGATCACACACATAATGTATGCGTGAAAATCTGGGATCGAAAATCTGATTTCTTTAACACTGAGTGATCTCTCTTCTGAACTATCGCAAATAGTTATACGTAAAAGTACAGATATCATTTGTTTCTGAACGGGTCACTTAACAATTAATAATGTAGTTTAACATTAAGAGCCTTAAAAGTATTAAAACAATCATAAGCGATCGGAGTCCAAACAGTATTGATGCTGATTTTGTCTTTCAGAAGTTTTGGCGTTTCATCAAAATAAAGAAGCCTCAAAAGCGGAAATTTTTATACATGAAACTGATGCACATTCATGTTTTGATAATAAATGTCAAATTTGGCGGGAAAGTCCAGAACGATGAATGAAAACGTGGTAACTCGCACAAAATGCTCTCGAAAGCATGACAACATGGAAAGTTAAAAATAATGGTTTAAATACGTAAAATAAACGAGTTAAGAAGTGCACTGGGTATGGGGAGGGATCTTTCAAAGTTGGCGTTTAGTCATCCAAGTCGCTCGGTGAGCGCCAAAACAGCGATTTGTAGATGAGGGAGAAGACAGCTCCTCCCAAGGTTGGGGCGACCCAGTAGACCCAGTTGTCTTCCCAGTCGCCAGTCCACAATGCAGGTCCAAATGAACGAGCAGGGTTAAGGCTTCCTCCAGTGAAAGGACCCTAGAGATATTCAGAACATTATTTTGAAATTCTTTACTCAATGCGAGAAAACTTACGGCAACCATGACGAGGGTTGCAACAGTAAGGCCTGCTCGGAGGGGAGTGGAGTCAGTTTTCTTGGCATTTCGAGGGTCCCAGATGCCGCAGATCACCCAGACCAAGATTCCAGTAGCGACAAACTCAACGATGAATCCTTGGTACATCTGGAGGTCGTCATTGACGTGAGTCACACAAACTCCATCGGGACCACTTTGCATCTGAAGAGCAAAAACTCAATAAGTTGTCTTTTAAAATAACCAAAATGAGAACAAACCTTGTCAGTCATTACGAGCTTCAGAACACCGTAGCCGAGAGCGCCCCCCACAAGTTGCGCAACGATATAAGCACAGGCAATCTGAAATTTTGTATTGTTTTGGCATTGAAATTTCATAACGAGGAGCGTCAGTGAGGTCACTTACAGGGATCTCAATGCAGCGGTAAATTATCGCGGCGACGGTGACAGCAGGGTTAAAGTGTCCTCCAGAAATGTGGCCAACCGTCTGAAAAATGGAGAGAGAAACATATAAGAAACAAAACTACTGATTGTATCCGAAGAAGACAGAAGAATCCTAATGGTAGTGTAATTTTTTGCCTTGATTTTGAACCAACCTCCGAAGAATCTTTCCCTTAACCTTTGAAATAGATAATTTTGAGCTAGTAATCTTGAGTCAAAATCCCGCTATCAATTCGAAACAAAAACTCATGACGCTCAATACGTTGCAAAAAACTGCAGCTTCTAGCTCTTTTGATTCTTGAGTCATAAAGTTTCGGACAGACAGACAGACAAAATAAGTGGCCACAATAGTGCAACTTTTCCAATATGTTGGTGATTGTCCTAAAAATTGTATTTCTTAAGTGATATAAGTTAATAAAATATCAAAAGCCAGGTGTTATCTGCTGCGAAGCCTTAAGCCAATATCATTCCCTGATTATGACAGATTGCTAGCGTATCTGTAGATTTAGACTTTATTTACTGAGACATGTAATTAGCCAGCTTAAAAGTCATGTCTTAGAGAATTACGAACTTGTAAAATGAAACACATTTCATTGATAAAAAAAGGAACTTGCTCTGCCCTTCCTGTGAGCCGTCATCATTCGAATACAGCGAACTCATTATCATTTCCTCTCGGCTATTTTCTTCTTTGGTAATAATAAAATTAGCCAACGAGAAAACTTGCTTGAAACACACTTACGAGACCGAAATCGAGGAAAGTATGGGAAAACTGTCAATTCGAGCGATATTTAAAATTAGACGAGACAAGCTAGTTTTTGTGTTCTGTGTTTTCTCAGAATTGTTCAAATGAAAAACACCCGTCATCTTTCGTCGGTGCAATGACTCTTCGAATTACTGCAGAAGAAAAACTTGGCACTGTTCACGGAAGTTCGTTCCGGTTGCGATTCGGCTGGTGACTTTGTTTCCTCAAGGCTACTTTTTGAGGCAACTTAAGATCAAATGTTTACTAAACTGCTTTTTCACACTTGCTTCACTAAAGTTTCACTTGAAAATTTCTTACCTGAGCTCCAATCATGATGGCGAAACCGAAAGCCAAGGCGATGCTCAGCAATGGGTTGGCGGCATTGGCAGGGAAAGTGCACACGGAAAGGCATCCAATCAGCACTAGGAGGCCAGTTCCGATCACCTCAGCGATGATGGCACATATTTTGTCGAAAGCTGAGAGACCCATGCCTGCAATTGAAATCACACAGTAGTTATCACGTCGGTTTCCAAATCGCGACTGAGGTGCGCGAGCTTAGGAACGTACCGCGATTATGCGATAAATTCTAAAACAATAGTGGGTGCGAGTTTTAATGCAAACTCTCTACGGATGGCTGTACGTGCGCTTTCTGTGCCAGATAATGTGAGTGATAAGCCACGAGCGCCCGGTTAAAAGAGCGTGATGATGTTCTCGACACGTTAATCCGCGTTAGAATGACTCGAGAGTGCTACTGGGGCGCGTATATATGATAAAACGACGTGCGTTTCAGTACGAAGAAGCGACAGTGTGGTGAGTTTTTTCCCTCACCAGTCTCACTAGAATACGCGCAAGAACTCAAATTTTCACAAACGGAGCCCTCGTAATTACGGAAACAAATGAACATCATCATATTGCCTTGTTGACGTGCGGTACGGTCTGAACAACTTGTTGCTTGCTAATTGCGCGCACGGACACCGTTGTGGGCTGCGAAAGGCTAATTGTTATTCATTCGGCGCAGTGCAACTCAGACCTGAAAAACACATTCTGTTGCTACTAGCGCATCACTTCCCAAGATAAATTGCGCTTCATCCTGCCTCTATGAACTTATAAACCCTCCGGCAGTGGCCAGCCAGAGTCCAGCGGGCTCCGAGATGTTTCTTGTTTGCAAGCCGACTTATCTTCGCAGCGCTATCTCTCGAATAAATTAGCTCTGCGGCGATATGAGTTTTATTATCATAACGCGCGCGCTAGACAGTCTGCTAAGTCAACACGACCACTGCTACGTTTATGGCCCCCCGTTTAACGAGACTCATTCAAAACGCGTTATCCAATTACAGTAGTACAATACTCGCTGCTGCATGTCGCCATTGAGTTTCAAATGAGCCTAGCAAAGCCCCTTGTAGAAGCTACAGTAGGAAGATAAGGAGGCACATGGCTTCAAGGACGCAATTTCCCGCTTACTCTTAAAAATTGGACTCATGTGAGTTTGCTTAAATGATAGGGGTGTTACAATGTTTACTAGCTCGCACGAACGAGCCATAAATTTTACTGCACGTGAGGTTTCACATTCCAAGCAAACGATACTGTATTTAGCTGTCCGAGCAACGTGAACAAGGCTCCAGATAGATTAATGAGCCAGAAGCACACTATTGTAAAACTTAAGAGCTCTTTTGCTCATAGTAAATTACTACTAAAAATTTGAGCTAAGAATCTCCTAACTTAAGTGTGGTCGAGAAATTTTGAGGAAACTACTATAAAACAGACGATCGTGCAAAAATGTACGAAGAAAATTTGCATGTTTCCGACAATTAAGAGCTTTATTTTAAATCATACTAGCAAAATGTTCAAAACTTGTCATTTCTACCTTGAATAGCAGTCCGGATATTACTTTTCGCAAACGGACGTTACAATGTATCAAAATGAAAGGAAAACTAAATAAATAGGCTTAAACTTTGCAACTTTCGTAACTCGCTCCAGCTCATGTCAAAGCTGATACAGTGACTTTTATGGCACTACCATATATCTTCGAGCTATCTCGAATCTTTCAATTGTATCTCCACAGACAGGCAATAAAGGTTTTACAGTGTTTGATAAGCTTTACAGCTGAGCCACTGTTTGGTGTGGCTCTAGCCTTGAAATGATTACAAGTTGCCACTTTGATTTGATCTGATTGCAGGCTTTATGAGGGTCTCCACACCCACAGACACGAGTTCAGCTCCAAAAGGTAAATTTTTGGTGACTTTTCGCAAGCCCACTTTTACTTTCACTCGCCTTTTTTCACCTCATCGACTCTTTTGTGTTTAGCAATCTCGAAATAATCAGTTTCACAGCAAGATCATCGAGACGAACGAGCATCTAAATTGCATTTTAAACGGGAAGTGCGCAACTACAGACGAAAGTGAAAGACGAAATTATGTTATTAAGATGGATACAGATTGCAGTTCGCGCGTGATTTAATATTGTAGGTATACTCGTAGTATTTACTTTGCACACACAGCGTGTGGATAATCTGATCCAACATTGTTCTGTCTTAGTTTGCCAGCTCCTCTCGAAAGTCTACCATTTAATAATTGTTCACTTTTACTGCTTCTCGTGGCAATTCAGAGATATTTTCTCCGCCGCCTAATTGCATCATAAAGTTAATTTCGCATTTGTACTCTTGACTTCCTAGTCATTTAGAATTGCTAATATACACCGGTTGTAAAGTTTCGCAGACAAGTGCAGAAATTTTAAATTGCAGTGAAGCGAAAACACAAAAGGTGACTGCACAATGCGCGATCCGACACACGAATAACCTTTGCTTTTGATTTCAATCATAACCAGGTGCCGTGGAAATCAATGAACTGCTTGCTATTTGTAGAAAGCAACGCTACTCCGGCATGTGCATAAATGATAAACTGTTTGCCTAGATACCGGCCTCATTGTACACTACTGCCTTTTTTGTTTATTTATTGTTACATTTCTATTTTTGTGATTTTCACCAACACCAATGTGGCTTGAAACTTGGGAAAGCCCTCGGATTCTTAAACTATTTGGTGGAAGAAACCGCTTATGGATCAGTGTGTTAGGTGGAGTTAGGAAGTTTTAGAAAGCTTTTATTCAAACGACTAAAAAAGAAAGCAAACAAAATTTATAGACAGAGTATTTTTTTAAATAAAAATCTTGTACCTTTGTGAATGATGGGTTTGAAAAAATACTTGCTTCTGTTGACAAGAATTGTCTGTTATTCTGATAGTTTTCTTTGCAAAGTAAGATAAATAAGTGGCAATCTGTCTCTTACGGATGGGGCCACAATAAGAGCTCGTAATCAAACTATCAAGTTATCAAATATTTGCAAACAAACAAATAGAAATCAAATAATTTTCGTCAATAATTGTTTAGTAACTGTCAAATATTTACGAGTTCTAGCTACAATGGAATCTTTGCCTCGATCTATCTAAGACACATTAATTTTGGGTGTCACACACTTTTAATTTCTCTAAAACTTAACTTAAAAAACACATTTTAGTCTCGATTAATGAAAGCCAGTTAGATTAGCAAAAGGAATAAAAAACAAACTTATTTGGTCTGGAAGAAAACGAAATTTAGCATTTCCTTCTATAAATAAGTGAAAAGCTACATCAAATTCGTTTTCATAATATCCATAAACCACCTTGGCAATGAACTAGACGAACGTGTGCCGCAACTTTCAGCATAGCTTTCATAACCCACTTCGGCAGGCACGAGTATATTTAGCGCTAGACATAGTCATATGCTATGCCGGCTTGCGGCCTCCGGTTTCGCATGCCATGCTTTTACGATAATTGTTATTTTTGCTACTTTTATTCTAATTGGAGAACAACTTTTCCCAAGGCTCGAGGATTTTGCGTGAAGGTTAATCACTTAGCATTACTTGGTACATATGGAACCCATTTTTCGCAATACAACAAAGACATTAACGAATTTGCATAATCTCCGAGGGGTTCCATTAATCTTTGTGAACTGAAGACTTCTGAGAATGTTGAGCAGGCAGATTGAATATGTTTGTTGCTAATTGGTTTATCGCGGAACTGGTAAGATTGCATTTTTAATGCTTGCCAGACTCTCCGTCGCGCCGGCGTTTCTTTGACTAGACTGCCAGTAAGAGCAATTAAACCACTGGCACGGATCGTGGTTCTGGCATGGTTTTCTGAAGTAAAGCTCTTTTTCAAGACTGAGTAAGGTCACGTTTCATGATCTTCATGTTCAATAGGACTTGACTCTGGCAAGATGGGTCACAATAGGACCTTCGGGGTCTGCGTGACCTTCGACTCCCAGTACAATGTTGAATTTAAATGTTCAATAAGACATTTA
Organism: Forcipomyia taiwana; assembly: GCA_963930915.1. Lineage (NCBI taxonomy): Eukaryota > Metazoa > Arthropoda > Insecta > Diptera > Ceratopogonidae > Forcipomyia > Forcipomyia taiwana. The sequence goes on along the minus strand of CAWVOI010000079.1, from coordinate 800,899 downwards.
CTTGTCTTAGAACTGGGAAGAAAGTCTACAGAGTTTCAAGGTTTATGGAATGATAGGATTGATTTTTGGGGTCAAATTAGAAGTTATGGCTAAGCATTGAATCAAATTCAACAAATCTTGTGTTTTTGAATGAATAAAAGTCTATCTCCAAAGTAAAAGGGAAAACCGGAAAATGTTTTCCACTTTATAAGCCACCTCAGACCATTAGCGACAAAAAAGCGACTTTTACAACCCGAAAATGTCAAATAGCAAAATTTATTCCGCAGTCGTAAAACTTTATTGCGTGCTATTTGATGTTTTATTGTCTTCATTCCACTTTCTCTTGTCAGCCTTCCCATTCAGTTCAAGCAAATTGAGCGATTTCCGTCCCCTCGTGGTCACGCAGTCTCTTCTCTCGGGACAGATCAACAAGGTTCATGCAGACGATGCACTCCGTCAAAATGCACAATTATATTTGCCTTCCTCTATTGATTTGTTTATGATACTAAGCAATTTGCGACTCCCGCGTGGCTTCGTATAGCATCGTCTCGCGTCTCTCCTCGAGTCATGAATAAACACCACCGTTCGCGTGTCACTTAGCAATTCATTAAACGAGGTATGGAACGGCTGCGCTACTGAAGCGGCTACTGCCATGCGAAAAGGTACGAGCAACGGCTGGTGGGCGCTAACGGAAATCACCGGAAGCTCTGCAAATTTGACTAACAAGCAATACATTTTCCCACATACACCGGTGTGCTCGGAGGGTTTGACCTTACGGGGTGCTTTTACGGGCCCCACCGTGTCTCTGAAGGAAATGCAGCGCACGTGGCACACTTTGACGGAACTTGGCGTGGGGATGCTAATTTGGGTGACACACTTGGTGAGTACAGAGTACCGCAAGGCGGAAATAGCTTCCAATTGGCCGCCAATTTCAATGAAATACGACATAGTCGGCAACTCCTGTGGCCAAGACCTGCAACCTTCATTTGAAGTTCTACTATAAGTTTTCTTATAAATAGCGGAGAAAAAAAAACATGTTCACATTCTTTTGGCAACTTATTGCAAGATTTTTGAAAAAAATAAGTTAAGTTGTCTGTATATTTTAAACGTTTAAAGGCTTTCCAAAGTCTTTAATAAATTTTCTGAATTAAACTGACAATTTAGCTTCTCTTTCCCTAAGTTCGCTCTAAATTCTCTCCCAGGGACAACCTGGACATTGTGTCCTTAACTATGTAGTGTCTTGGCACCTTATAAACGTCTGAGGAGTGACCAAACAAAAATTTAATCAGACAATTGCCTTCCCAAAAATATCCGGTCAGCAACTAATAACGTCGTGGCCAGTTGTGTTTTTCGCCGATACTGTCTTCAGCGGCACATTCGCAGCAGCTCGAGGAACCAAAAACGTTTGAACAATCGGTACTAAACAAAGCGTGCCGAGTGAGTGGAGACACTCGAGCAGACAAAAGCTCACAGATAATAGTTTCGGGGGCGTCAAAGAGTGAAAAACTTAAGACGATTTATGTGATGAGCAGGGCATGATTTAGAGCATGTCACATGCAAAATCAAAACAAAACCGGCATTTGTTTTAATTTCAGTGGATTCATGGTGAGAGAAAAAGAAACAAAAATGTTGTTTGGCAACCAAACGCCACGAGAGGCGCGTTTAATAACCTCGACGCGCGCCTCACTTTTGTTTGATGTTTATCAACAACCGCGTCTCATTTTGTTATGCAATTTTACGCCGATTTGGCTCAGCGGAAACGAAAATAGAAACTGAATGGATACTCACAGCTGAAGATCTGGTGCTTTCTTTCGTCGTCGCTCACGTGGACGGCGGTCTCGCCACTTTTGGCTCTGTCTGCGGACAAAGTAAAGCTGTCTGCGGTCATTTTCGTCTTTGCTGCGGGCAAAAAAAGGAAATTTACTGTTACGTTCCTGTTGTAAGTAAGTTGGAAGAGGTCCAAGAACGGATCCTTGAGTGACGCAAGTGCCCTTTCGCTCGCTGATATTGACCTAAACTACCTCTGACATCAGCTTGCTAGCGCCCAGCGGAGCTAATTAAGCAGTTAATGCGTAATTCGAACTTTATTGCCCTCATACGCGATACCTTCGCGCTATATTTGCTAGAAACTGGGAAGGTTTACTGCTCAGTAGCGTGCTCTCCAATTTGGCAAAAGTCCTTCAGCTCGACGCCTTTTTGAGACATTTCAGATCGTTGGACAGGCCAAACGGCTATTAATTACGAGACATTTATTTATGTCCATGCAATTGTCACCGAGAAATGAAATGCTTGAATGGGCTGGAGCTGGCAGGCAATTGATTTCGCTATTAATGGCTCATTTTGCCGGCTTTGAAGCTCATTGACGGCGTAAATCGGGCGAGATGGCAAGTTTTACGAGGTAATTAGGCGTTCATTGTGCTTTGATCACAGCGGTTTCTGAAGTGCTTCTCGTTTGCAGTCCCTTGGATAGGAATGCAATTTTGAGGTTTGACGGAATTTCGATAAGATTTTAGTTCACAACATGACTCAAACTCATACCAAGGTTGATCGTAAGCGCTATAAGTTGATAGATTACTGAGAGTGGAAGGTCATGGAGGTTCCGGAGATCCTATTTCAAAATTGACAAAGAAAATAATACCTTAGAGTAGTTCCCTTCCTTTGAGCAGAATCAGACCGCAAGTCTGAAACTTCTTTTCCCCTCATCTTGCAACAATTTACCTTGCTTTTTGGCTCAATGAGTTTTGAGCAAGGAAGTCAAAATCTCCATCACGTTCTGACTACCATTTCTTAGCTCATCGCCTCAACTTAACATTACTTTTTCTTTGTTGAGCTCCCTTCAAAAAGCTATTATTTCTGAAGTTGTGGCTCAAACTTGGAAACTGTGCCCTCTATTTGCGTGAAACTAGTAAATTTATTTTTAATTTTTTCAACTCCATCAAAATAATTGCTAGCTGCACCTGCACTTAGAACCGACATTACACGGCTCAAGTGAGTAATAGATGGCTATCGTTATTACTTTTCAAACATGCTCGTTCGAGTTACAAGACCATACAATCAATTATTCAAGTGAGCAGTAAAAATGTCATACAGCTCAGATAAGACCGGCAAGGGAATATGCTGCACTTACTGACCCTTATCAGTCGATATTGCGCGGCGTGTTTGCTGAGAGCTTGCTAAACACGCTTGCACATCGTTAAAAAAAAAGGGGAGCACAGGCAAAACATTTAGCTAATTGCTTCAGAAGTCAGAGCCAGGAGGGGGAACACGTACGCAAACTCCAGTGCAGATGCGCAAAAAGTCATTGGGGCTCCGTCAGGGCGGGAGCGCCTGGTTGCTCAATTTTTTGCGATGATTGATTCACAAAGCCCGAGAAATAATGGGCTAATTTCCTAGACAAGCTGCAGATTATTGTGCTCGCAGCAGAGGCGGGATGACGACGATTACCTTGCAGTTCTAGAAAAGAACCTGACACTTTGACGCGTAATTGATTGATTGATCGCGGCAACCTTTGGATGAAGTTGCATAGTTACCGCTGATCGAATTCCTCACAGAGAAATTGCGATGATTCCGTATCAGATTACATGCTGCACGTAATATCTACATTAATATCAATTTTTAAATTAATTGCGCTTCAGACCATTGAAGAAAGTGACCGCAAGAGCGAATGTAAAGCGAATAGAAATTAGCTCCCAGTTTTCGATGCTGCCTGCGGTGGAACAATGATTGCATGTGATACCGGTTTCACGCCTTAGTGGTGGTCGGAATGCGAAAGAAATCGGATTTCACTTCCGATAAATGTGAGATGAGTTGGTCTTGGGAACCCACAGATCCGTGGACGATATCTGAGAACCAGAACTCGCAACTCATTCCCATGAAAGGGGGAAAACAATCGGTATGACTCAATACTTCTGGGGTCCGTGGAAACCAATTAAAAGGGTGTCATTGAGTTCCCAGAGCTGTAACTCCCTCTCCTCGATACGAGATGGAATTCTTAGACCTGTTCCACCGCTGGCTGTAGAAACCGCGAGTCCACGAGACATTCGTGATTTGTGCAACACATTATTATTTCAATCATACTCATTTTTTTATTGATTCAAATTACAGCTGCAGATTAATCTTTTTGCGCAGCATTTAGAAGGAATTGCACATTATCAAATTCGCAGTTTTTGCCTCACTTAGTGACGTAAGCAACGCATGTTGGAGTGATTTGCTTGTGGGAGGTAAATTAAAAAATAATCAGTGGAGCCGTAATTAGAAGTGAACATTTGCCTTAAGGTGTACATGGATTAGTTGCAAGTTACAAGTAAGGTTTTCTGAAAATCGGGGTTCAGATCAAATTCTAAGAATTATGGAATATTTTTCTAAGGAACTTGTTTTGGAGCCATACTATTTCTCGAGAGAAATGAAATACCTAAACTCAAAAATCCCACGAATATGGAAGAAGATTTTCAACATTACTTCTGTACTAAATAGTCCTCCTACTCAGCTCGACACGAGTTTAAGGCTCCACGAGTCATAAATCAAAAGACTAGCGCCAAACTGATTTGTGATTACATTGCTCACCAAGAGATATCTGTTTTGAAACCCTGATTGAATGATTTACTGCTGTTACAAGCCACCGCGCCGATGCCGCGTCGTGTCGCACCACTTCCGGATCCTAATGAGCTTGAATACCTCGTGCATTCGCGCAAAAGAATTTTTCGAATTTCAATAACATGACATAATGTGTTCACAGCGGCCGAGAGACTACAAAGCAAGTACCTGGTGGGCCTTTCCGTTTCTCAGGCAGTGACTTTACTGACCTACCCAATATCAAATTTAGTGGATTGAAATCTGTTTCGGCGTGCGAAGTTTCAATATTTTGGTATCAATTTACATTCATTATATGTGACTCTAATAAAGCTTCAGTCGGAGCGGCGCTTTTATTGACTTTTGACAAACATTTGAAGACAGTCTGGCAAGCACGGTGATAATCTCAATTAGAAAATGTGAACGGAGAAGGTGACACAGGCGACATTGACGCGACACGCCCTTCTTAATTGAATGTCAATATTGATATCAGCAAATTGATCCACATTCTTAAGGAGCTTCCGTTAATGATAGATTATCGCGAACGTGCGAACAACAGCAACTCAGAGAGTCAGAACCTCGGTAGCAATTATTGCGAGCCATCGTCTAATTGCAACCTTTCTAACCACTTAATGATGACCTACGTCTGCGTAATGGCGAATTAGTGAGCAGCTTTTATAATTCGATGTAATCATTATATTAAACGGCGACCAAGCACATGGCTTGCTGGGCCCGTCACAACACATTTCCTGCTCAACATCCGCCTCTTGATTTTTCCCGCGCTCTTGCTTTCAGTTTCGTTCGTGTTTAATGAACCCAATCGCAGATTGCTCCATTCACCTCACGGCTGAGTCAAATACAGCATAAATGAAATAATTGTGAGGTAGGTTTGGAGCTCGTGCAGTGAACTTGGGATCGGACTTCAAATATCTCTGCTCCGTTGGATGAGTTGTTGAGAGACAGACGATGACGGACCTGATGGAATTCCGTAGTTTGATTGATTTGGGGCACCTGCTGACTGCATTTCTCTCTCTTTCAAACTGCTTTGATGTTATGGGAACTTACCTAACGCATTCTGACCCCGAGTTTCTAAACAGCTAAACTGTGACTTTTTAACCCATTTTGGACCAATAATAAAATTGAGGGACGATCTGAGAATTGATTCAATAAATTATATTGTGCTTTTGGAAGGGGATTTATTTCGTACCTCTTGGTTGGAATCATTAAAATAGATTTGTCATTCCTAATAAGGCTAATGTTACTTCCGCTACGAAACTTCCAAGAAACCTTTAAAAATTTTAATTTCTCTGGAAGCTTTGCTGGTTCCACCAATTACTTTGCACCATAACATAAATCAAATTGAATATATTAATCTGTTTGTTCAATTATATTATTAATTTACTAATAAAATAAAAAGTTGATAGATTTTAAAGTTAAATCTAAAAAGTGAAGCCCCAAACATTTTTATGGATTATTTTAAATATCTTCATTTATAATTTAAAAGAAAGACTCGAAAGAACAAACCGAAACTGGGTCAAAGTTTTTGCAAAGTAGTCTTCATTGTAATTTTCAAAACCTTATTCTCATCTGTAAATTCTTCATATAAAAACACTCTCTTTGCCCACTATTAATAGAAAGTATTTTTTAACGAAGAAAAAGCAGAAAATTAATCAAGAAATCGTGTTTCTTTTGCAAAACAACCGTGACAATGGATAAACACAACAATGAGTAAATAATTGCTCGTCTCATAAGTATCTCGTACACTCGGGCGTTCATAAAAAGCTTATAAAAATTCTGCTTCAATGGGCACATAACCTCGCAAGCTCAAGGTGAGGTAGAAATCGGAGAAGAAATGAGTTACACTGACCAGAACCAATCGTCAAGAGAGGCACTTCTTCTTTGCGCTCGATCGAGTCCGCTCCGTTTCGTCCATTGTTCTTCACTGCTGAAGACATTTTGCACACACAAAAAACAAAATTAACTAGCAATCGGATCCACAGCCAATTGTAACTGATTCGAATGAGGTGCTAATGGAACTGGCTATGCGGGGATTGCACTCCTATGATCATAAACCGTGACGCGCACTCGTCGTATTCACTTTTGTGTGGATCGTGATCCGTCAATTGCATGCAGGTGCTCAAAGACTGCAGCTAGTTGAGGCTCACAGCTAGAACTGATTGTGTCGGGCAGGCACAATGCTACTTCGCGAACGTATTGTCTTCCGCACAGTGAAAACGATGATAATGGTGCAGTAGAATCGCGCTTCTATAAGACAATATAACGGCTCGAAACAATTAAATGTGTAGCAACGCTGTGAGAGAGCTCGGCAAAGCGCGTACGCGTTTATCAGCTAGCAACTAGCAACTGCCCAGCCACACACGAGCTACGAATTTTGAAGGGAATCACGAGATTCACGCAAAAAACGTCGGATGCTAGCACGGGCACGAATGAGGAGAGCAGCTAAAAGCGGCGAGGCAACCAAGCTTCTAAATATGATGGATGTGTGAATCATGATCGCACACACTTTGAATCACTCCGCAACTTATTCAGAACCTGGTGATTTACACTTCCAGAATGGCAAGCGTCAATTTCGAGAACGCAGCTTTATGCTCGATCGGTTGTTTCCCGAAGCCAGGGATGGACCAGAGCTGGGTCTGTAGAGTCTCCACTCAAACGAGCCCCGTCACCGACCTAAATCCGTATCAAAACACATTCAAGGCAGATCAAAGTGTTGAATTGCAATTAAGATCTTTTTGCAGAAGCAAGAGAATCTAGAACCTTGGCATTGGCAATGTCACGTTTTGACTCTGACAATGTCATTGGTGTCTCAGTACCTGACATTTTGTGACCGCCAACGCCTCATTGTTTTCTCTGCCAACCGACAACGAGTTTAGCTTTGTGGTCTAGCAGCCAGCAGAAAAGATGAAAAGAACCTAGATCGTAAAATGAGACATTCTAAGACGAGGAAACCAATATGAGTTTTATGAGTGCGAACCAGTGGTTGCATTTTATGAGGCAAGTGGTGGTTCTAGGATGCTCTTCCTTTTGAAAACTTAGTGGGAATCTCAGGTGTTCAAAAAACGGCATTCTTTTTTTCACAGAACTGCCAGTGATTCATATGAACCTTTATGTGCAAACACAGTTGCGGAGTTGAAAAGCACAAAATTATTAAGCCATAAAAATTTTTTATGGCGGCAACTCAAGAAAAACGACACACATTATCTTCAAGGCCATGCTAAGCTTCTTTGACCAACCTAGATTAAAAATTAATGAGTGGGGAGAAACAAACCTAACTACGCTCTTACATGGAAGCAGTAAAAGTTACTAATTAATTTTGAAAAGTTTTCTCCTCAGTGTTCCTCAGCCCCAGGAATTTTTGGAATTTATGACAAACAAAAATAACTTGCAATCAATTTTTCTTAATTATCTTCGAAATCGTAACAACCACTCTTAACACTTAAGTTGTTATTTAACACCCCAACGGGCTCGAAAACACTCATCACGAAACATCGAGTTGTCGTTCTGATAATCAATCATTTTAACAGAAACGATTTCAGCACTATCTTGCGTGATTGATAGATTTGTCGAGAAATAAGTTTTACGCAGAAAATAGCTCTGGGAAAAACTCGACGCAAGCGAATTCAGGACACAGCGTTCTTTTATCTCGTACTAGCCCGATTATCTTTTTGAAATATTTGTAATTAGCACAATACCTTTTTACTTTAAATCTCTGTTTGTTCAATTGCTGGTACAATATTTATTCAAATGTCCGCCTGAATTCAATGTGGATCACAAACAACAAACAATAGGCGAGACCCTCTGCTCCACTTGACTGTTCAAACTAAATTGAGAAAATGCAATGCGCTAAAATTTCCAACTTTTCACCGTGGCAGTTGAATGATAACTAAACGTGGTGTACGTTCAGTTTGGTCTGATATCAGCGCGCGCGATTCGAACAATATTTTTTATTTTGAAAAAGAGCGGCATGGCAGCGGCAATGTGTGTTCATACACGAAGCCAGGCAAGTCTGGCATGCAGAAAGAAACTCAGTGCGAATGTACTCTGTTGTACTTCACCGCCTAGCGCTGGCGAATCAGAGGTGGAGCTAAAGTACTGCCGAAATGAATAAGGAGTTTGGAGGCCCTAAGCTCTTACTAATAGTTTTTGAATTTTGAGTAAACAAAAACTCATTTCAAATAAAAACAGTGTAGTCCTTTCAGCTCTGCCTCTGAAGCTATCCAAGCATTTTCCCATCTAACGTACATGTTCGGAGCATGAATTGTGTATGGAGCCTCTCGCTCCATATGGCAAACATGTTTTTTCAGCAGCTGCTCCCCTCTATAATATGACTTGCTAACTGTCAATAAAGACCTAAATTTTGCCACTTCACAATCCGCTCGCGCTCTCGCACATTATTCTAGCATCTAACTAGCTCCAAACTGCCAAATGTCACACACTCGGCGAACTACTTACTTCTAGCACTTGACCGTCTTATGGATCCGCGTGTGTGAGCGCAAAGCAGCTGAATGCTCGATGAATGAAGCTAAGTGAAGTGAATATATGAACCGATAATCGATCATTACAAGCACCTTGAAATGCTAATTTTACAGTGATTCTGCGGCAGTTGGCCGTTCTGACTCTCCATTTTTTTCTTTCAAAATGGTAGCACCAAACATAAATCACGGAAAAAACGGCTGAAGGGAACGTAATGAACCATAACGTCCCTGCCTTTTACTTTCATGTCAAGAGCCAGTCAGCCAAGCCTCAGACGCTTTAATTCACTCGTGGAAAATCTCAATTTTTGCTGGCCACCAAGTCAAGCTCAAAGTCTTGCAAAAGTTTATATTCGGTGTTTGTTTTTACACACTGAACAAGAGCATGAAATACGAGCAGGTGAAATGCTTCCATTCGTGCCACTAACTTACGCTTTCTGCTTATGGTGGGGGCTAATGGCAAGGGAAATATTTGTGTTGTAATGCTTTAGCTTGTTTCTTTTCGATTAGGTGTATTCTGATTTTTCGACTCTTCAAAATTTGATTTTGGATAAGGCCTTTGAATCTTACTTTTGAATTGATTTATGGAGACTCATTGAATGGTGTTTTGTCAATTTGTATTTAACGCTAATTCCTAAATGTTTTGTTAAACCACAAAGAAATAGCACGGAGACAGACAGTGCAAGTAAAAAATAAGTTTAATTTAAGGTTTTAAGTTTCAAACAATCTTGATGTAAAACCTCAAATTTGTGGGTAAGAAAATAAATAGCATCAATGTTTTATCTCTAACGACCGTCTGAGATGCTGTTAGGCGATTATTTTCACATAGTTTTCGATTCATCCCCCGGGAGCTTCCTCCTTTGCCATTCTCACTAGAATTCTAGCTAATGTCACGCCTGGTACCTGGTACGGTAGTTCACGTCAAAGGTCAGTTGCTAGAACCATTTCTTGGCACATTCCTCAACTAAAAAAGGAAAATCGTGCACCATTGTGCTAAGAAAACGAGGCAAGACCACCCTCAAGTAAGCTGTGGTGGAACAGAAACACAAAAACGGCATTGCCTAGACTTTCCGGTTCACTTCATGCCGCATTTCCGACTCGTTTTGTATGTCAACAAGTGCATCAAGCGACTCCATTAGATTACTAATTTACTTTCAACCTCTGCAGCTACAGCTGGTTTTTTTTCGAAAGAGCAATTACTCGGTTGGAATCACAATAAATGCATTTCTAATACGCCTGCCATATTGAACGGATTAATGTAAAATGAAACGGCTCTCAGGCAGGTGTATGGAGAGCAAATAATTATGTCTATCGCCATTCACATTGGTATCAATTCTCTCAAAACATGAGCTGCTAAACGGGGCTCAAGTGCAATGCACTCCAATTATTTTTATTTTGTTCGCAGTATACTTGTTTGTAATAGCAATATTAAGTCATGTGTTGAGTGCATTTTATCGATTAAGTAAAACAGAAAACCTTTCTGACCACATGCTTGTCTGTCTTTGGAAAAATTCCCAAAATGCATTTCGTGGCAGAGGAGAAATCCATCAGTGCCCCCCCCCGAATTATAATCCTGGTTCCGTCTCTGTTTCGTGGATCTGTAGGCTATTGAAATTTTGAACTATTTGAGCTGGAAATACATTTACAGGCAAACACTAAATTTGGTGGACGTTTCGTCACAGTTGATAAAATTCTTCAAAAAATATGTTGAAAAACTGTGACGAAACGTCTACCAAATTTGGTATTTTCACGAAAGGCCACCTTTGAACCACAGATATATACATTTTCAGGCCTTCGTAAAAATTTCAAAAAAGGAGTCTTGTACATACAGCTAAATTTTTTGGAAAGGTCCTCTACTAAAACTTTTCTAGAGCTTAGTTTAGTTTAGCTGATTTTAAGATCTCCTAATTTGAACAGAAACATAAAATAGGGAGGAACCTGCCAGTCAAAAAAAAATGGCATGGGCTTTCGTGCAATCTAGCTCATCCACACAATAATTGTCCAGCACGACCCAACTTGATCTACAACTTGAATTTGAAATTTCAAACGCGCGCAACTTTTTGTTTTCCATTTTTGCTATTTTTCACTTGAAACACACTCGCACTCCAGTTTTACGCTAAAGTCAAACACAAATATTTTCATGAGTGGAAATGAGTTGATGCATGGCGCGCAAATATTTCAAGCAGCGGCCGTTCATTGAATTTTTGCAGTGCGGTGTTGCTTTGAATGCTGACTCGGAGCCTGCGATTCATGTGAACGTTGTAGCATGGGGATTTCAATCATCAACTAATCGCGATTTAATTTCAAGTGTAGCACATGTGACTTTATGTGGTGGCAATGCGTAAATGGGAGCAATACATTTATTCATTGTATGAGATGCCTTTGAACGCATGCTTTCAAGGTTATGGGGTGAGACATGGTTTATAGACGTGGCTAATATTTATGGGAATTCGATATTTACACCTTGTTGAGACCTGAGAGCAAAAGTTTGCTGTTTCACGCCACAATTCGGCACAAAAGGCCAAAAGACATAGAGACACAGAGAAGATATTTGTAGAGCAAATAATAATTTTTTTTTTTTTGAGAAACAAAACTTCATATTTGATAATTTTTGAAGTTGAAGCTATTATAGGCATTTTCAACTTTTATCCCTTTATTCCTTAAGGGGTTCAAGGGGCTCAAAACTTCCTCCTGGCGAACACAACGCCAAAATTTCAAATTCATCCGATTGAGCTGAAATTTTGGCAAGTGTTAGATGGTATTAAATCCAGTATTAAACAGTCCCACAGTAAGGCTTTCTGACTCAAGGGTGTGGAGTTGAAGGCTCTCAAAGTTAATATGAGGCTAAAAATTTTAGCTCCAATTGAGGGGTCAAATAAGTTTTTTCAGGTACAGAATTCGGGACAAAATATTTCTATTTTGATCCAAGTTTTGCACCTAAGCCGGATTGAAAATGCACTAAAATGCGTTTGTCCCTAACCATACTTCAAACATGCTTCAAGGTGAAGACTTTTTAATATTATTCTCGATTTTTCCAATTAAACTCATGCTGATTTGATACAAAATTCAATAATTGCTTTAGTCGCTAGTGTAACTTTCCAACAGCAAAACCTTTTTTAAAAAAGTTCTCTAACTGCTCAACCAAGTAGAAAGTTATACATTCTACTCTAAAATTAAATGTTCGAGCAATAAATACATATCTCTTACGAGTCTCCTCTACAATACCTCAATATCTAAAAACCCAACATAGGTTTTATGTTGGACTAAAATTTTGAAGCATTTAAGTTAAAGGGCTCAAAAGTGGGTAAGAATATGGTCAATTAATTGTTTGAAGGCTGAACCTCACACATTAGCGGCTTCGGACCAGAAAAAAGATGCTTAAGCATATGCAATTATTAAATGTAGATTAATTGAACTTTAATTATGGTAATTCAATTTGTATTAACAATAACTCTTCCACTCGCGTTATTCAGAATGCGACACCAATCTCGGCCAAGTTGCTCAGCAGTCTCTATTAGGCCTGCACAGGTGTAATTATGCAGTTGTGGGCCTGCCTTAATGCACCAATATATGCAGTGAGTACACGTAATGAAAGGTTGTCTCCGTTGCTTATTCGTGAGTCGACACAATGTCTATATCAATTTTGCATCAAACTACACCAAGGTGGATTGCAAGCTACTAGCTAGCGACAGAGATACTAAAACTGAATTTGCGTCACCTCAACGCCTGAATGGGAGTCGTGAAGAACGTCAAATGTCACCCGGAGGAGCAAACTGCATACAATGTTGGTTAGGCTTGGGGTGCTCACATGTCACTTTGACGTAAATGACCAGTCAAATTAACTGAAAATGGTATCGCGACGTCAATTCCGAGCTGCTAATTGAACGAGAACTTGAATTAAGAGTGAAAAATTTAAGCAAACTTGTCACTTACTGTTTGACTTTTCAATTTTGTGGGAAAATTGTTTTGGCTAAAACTATGTAAGTTACACTAATAAATATTGATTTATTTGTGGTTATTCAGAAGCTCCAATGTTTAATGATAAATCTTCAATTTTACCAATGGCTCCTTTCACAGAAAAACAGTTTTTCTTTGCTACGTTTCGACTCAAAAGACTCGTCATTTGAGTCGAAACGTAGCAAAGAAAAACTGTTTTTCTGTGAAAGGAGCCATTGGTAAAATTGAAGATTTATCATCAAATATTGATTTATTTTCCGACATAAATTTCATCATTGTCCTGCAATTTTTATCAGTCCAACAATAGCGTCTCTGAAAGTGTTGCTTCATCAGTCACTATTTTCTAATTTCAGACGGAAGAACAGACCGACAGACAGCTAAGTGGCAGTAATTGTGCCTTTTTCTAATGTTTTGAACTCATGGAAATTTTAGAATACCCCTTCCAAGTTCAAGATCATGTTCCAGTAGAAACCATTTGTGTACATAGTTAGATAATACTCTGGGTGACCAGCCCTATACTCAAGGTAACCGCAGTGCTCATTATGCAACTGGAAACCACGACGAACATCAATTGATCGTTTTATAATCATAACGTTGTCATTAAATTTATAACCACTTCATTAATCGAAACCGAAACTCAACAATGCGACGCATAAAAGAGTCGTAAGGAAGTGCGAATCAATTAAACTCTTCGCATGGGCGAGTCAGCGAATGTTTTCTCAGACACGAGACCCAGTTATTTGGGGTCAAATACGCTATTAATGCAAATAAAAAAAATTCTCGCATGTTATATCATAATTGTGATCTCTATCAAAATCCCGAGTCGCACTCGCACAACGGGCACGCAGGTGAGTAATTGCCATATGTCTCGCAATTCACGCGCGAGAGAAAATTTTTTGCCCGCGAATCTGAAACGGAAACACGACATTAGCTGCAGCGTGTTCTATATGTCGCTCAATCGGTCGCCCGCCCATTTGACACACGCCTATGCGCGCCAAATTTGAATATATGATAGCTTGAGTGTACACCGCAGACACACTAGTCGTCTAGAGCGGCTCGGGAGGTAGCTTGGCAGAACATTAATCTAAACAACACTCGCAACTTGACCTAGAAACTTTGGCTGGCTCTAGAAGGTGACTAACGAATTTTTCTTAAACACTATGTTGTGTCATCTGAGGTTTTCCTGTAGCTTGTGAATTGCCTACAGAGTCGGTTTGGAGAATAACTGAAGCATCTTTCGATTTCTGAAACTCTGCCAATCATGTTAGTATTTTTACTCGTGTTACCTAGCATTTATCTTATACTTGGATGAAATGGAAAAGGAGAAATATATTTCACCGATGAAAGTGGCTGATGAAATATTGTTGGTCTCGAAAAATGAACATTTGACCTTGATTCACTGACTAGGAAAGTTTACAATTTCAGTGAAACTAACTCATTTTAAAGCATACTTCCTGAGCATCATAGCTTTTAGTCCAATGAGCTTAGAACGCATTCGATGCAGGTGATGCTTCAAAAAACGCTGTTATATTTTTTTCATTAGGCGATAAATTAATCCCAGTTGCAGGAGCTCTAACTAATACGTGAATAGGTTAGCTCCCGGATCAAAAGGCGATTTTTTTTTTGCTATCTCCTGGATCTTCCCATGCATCTTGATAATGGGTCATCATCACCGCCATCACGTAGCAAACCAATTTATAACTGCAAAGTGCGCTTTAACGATGCAAAAATGGAAAGGTTTACGATGGTGGTGACAAGGAATGCGGTTGCCGAGATTGAACAAGACAAATGTGCATGCTAAAGTGACATCAATTATTGCAATAATGTTATCAGTGCATCAACTCATTACAGCGTTGCGAGTGTTGTCAGCTAGATAAAATCTTGTTGCAATTAGTGCTAGGTGACATTTGATCGGTTTGCAAATACACAAGTGGCTTCTTTGTGTCTCAGGAAAGTTGCCTTCTTAGGAAATGAAATTTTTGTGAAAGTCAATAGAGTAATCGTTAACATCAATTTCTGACGAATTAAATGACAAAAAAAATTGCTCAAAGTATTTTTATTGCATACATACATTGCTGAAATTAGTTTTTTTTGGTCATTGAAACTAACTACAGTAATTTGGTTCATCCAAAGGAGATCTTTTTGGACTATGGAAAGCTTTAATTAAGAATGACTCTTTTGATTTACAAATAGAAGTATACATAAGAAGCAAATATACGTTTGGTTTTGGTGAAGAACTTTAATGAAACGTGTGAAACTCATAACTTAAGATACATCGAAAATGGAGTAAAGGGTCAGGAAGGTTCCGAAGCTCCTTTTGTGACCCACACATATTATTTTGGGTTATATTGTGACATATGTAGTTTCTGACCTCATTCCCTTACTCTTTATAGGAGCAACAAAGGAAGGACAATTTAAAAACTCCTAGTAATTTAGTAAAAAATTACTTCCACCTTTCCCCAATTAACCTTTAAGGCATCCCCGAGCAGTAAGTAACAAGGTGGACAGAACATGGCAAAGCGCAAGGTCCATGGCCACTTCATCTTCTTGCAACCGTTTTGGCCAATTCAATTAACATTTAACGTTCCATTGATCAAGCCCCTTGATAGCCTTATAACTCCAAAACGAACATGACGCCAGACAATCACGTTATTCATTCATATTTTAAGCATTTCGAATTTATGACTTGCAATAAACATTCTCATTTTTATTCGGCCCGAACACTATACATTTTTAACACTTTGTTTACATCGCAGTCAGGCTGAGCCTCACGTGTGACCAGTTAGCTTTATCTAATTGAAAAGCATGGGCACACACAGTTCAACGCTTATAATGTTAACAAGATAATTAGCAACGCCTTTTTGCAGTAAGACTTTTGCCACTGCATGCTCGCGCTCATGAGAAGTCGCCAGCCAAAGGGAGAACAAAATAGACAGTAACGAGACAGCTCCAAGACACGCTTGTAAAACGGCCGCAACAAAACAAACAAGACATTGTTGGAACGTGAAAAAATTCATTCGCTCCACTATTATTATTCATGCTGCATATAATGTGATTTAATTATTGTGGAGCATTTGCGTGAGCTGCCGCGTTCCGATAAGATCTTCGCTTTCAGTGCGTTTTTATGATCTGTTTGTTTTGTTCAGTGTTGAGGTTCGGACTGTCATTAATTCGTGGTCAACTGAAAGCTTCAGGATTCCATGGCACAGCATTTTTCACTTTTTATTTCAGTTTTACGTAAAATTTTAATTCAAATACTTCAACCAGGAAAATATCACAATTTCTCACCTTTTTCTGAGGTCTCAAATATTTCGCACTGTTTGGTTTTTGCTTTATGCAAACACTTTTTGTCGCACAATTAAACGCAATAAAACTTCACTAATCTGCAACTTGAACCTATCCTTTCCAGGTACGCGGGCTTAATAAACAAGTGCGATGCAAAATTGCTCTCTAACACCGTGCTTGCTGCTGTATACCTAATATCACCTCCATACCATCATCATCGACATATCAACATGAAGAGTCACAGCTCCACCGATCCCCACAGCTACACACACAAGCCTGCGTGTTTCTTTCACCGCAGTCTCATGCAAACTGCGACGTTCAAGTGTTATTTAGCGCTCTGTGGTTTTGAACTTGGAAGCTGATTTGCCAGTTGTAAGTTTGCGAAGGTCATAAAAATACTCTTCGTTGTGGAGCTTTCTTTTACTTCTCATAAAAATAATTAATCAACAATCGAAAGAATTTCCAAAACAAAACATAAAATGTGTCGTTGCCCGGGAAGATTGGTAACTTGCCCAGTTTAGTGATTTTGGGATAAGTAGACTTGAAGGATTGAAAATGACGCGAAAAAATTTAACCTGGAGTTATTTTCATTAAGTCGAGCCTCACCCTTTTTCTTAATTCCTTTGTAGAAGAATATTGGCAAAAGCAGGGCCAGCGCCCAGCCGAGTAACATTTATTGAACGTTTTGCAAATGCCAATCCAGCTCTTTTTGTTGTTTTTTCTTACCGGTGACCGCTCAAGGAATTTGCAAGTCAGAGGGGTACCGTAACTGGGCTTCTGCTGACTGAGATGACTCACGTGGGCCGACGCGAAACTACTATCAATACGATTTATAAATATTGACATTGACTGCCGAGAACAAACAAATGAGCCTCCCGTGAACAAGTTATGGTAATATTTAGCCGCGATACAGACTAGGCTACTTGCAAGTACTGAGAAAATATCGTTCAAGTGCTGTTCAAACAATTTTAAACGATTATTGTTATTACACCGCTGTTATCTGAACCTGGTTGATGTTGTTTATTTGTCATTTTATGGGCAATAAACATATAGGCATGTCTTATAGCATTGAAATGCTCTCGGGTGCTTTGTTTGCGTCTATTTAGAGATCTCGTACCTCATGAATGTGATTAGGCTCGATCTTGCGGTTTTGTTGCGTCGCACCGATTGTCTTACTAATTCACAAACGAACTCTCGCGTGAAAAATTCGTCATTTACGCCTTCTATTGTCTCACTTGGTATCTCCACCTCCACCCATGCAAGCTATGAGGCAGTCGATCCTCAGTCGAGCTGTTAATGGTCTAATAGACCTTACATTCTCACTAGATCTATGAAGCTGTTAACTTCATTGACTTGGTCTGTTGTTAGTTGAAATATGAATCCAGGATCGACTGTCTGACGCGTTGAATAATGTGTTAACGTTTTGTAAATCACAATATTATTGCTGAAATAATCGCACAATGAATTATGCTCAAACATTTGACAATTTGCAAACATTGTCTCACACCGCCTATGAATCAGCAACTAATTCAATCATGTAATATGTTAAAAATCAGCGAACAAAAGACAAGCAAAGTTCAAGTCTGACAAATTGTGATTTATAATCACCATATAACCGACCTTGATCGAGATGAAGTACATTACACTCGAATCTGCTAACGAGACGGATGATCTTGACGTTTATATTGGAAAATGACAAATTTCGAGCAAAACATTTGGATCACTAGTGAAGTATGGGACTCTTGAATGTATCTGAATAATAAAAATAAAATTATAGCTTTGGGTGCTGAAACTTTAGAGTAACTGGGTGAGAGAGCTAAATAAGCTTCCTTAATCTTGAATAATTAAAAATAGGTCAATTTTTACAGGAATCATTGGAGAAATGGTAAGCTTGTTTAGGACCTTATTTGATTTATACATACATACATACATACAAATAAACGTTAATAAAAAAAAACATTTTTCAAGTTTTTTATTGCTTTCAAAATACAAATCATTTGGAACTTCGATTTTCAGTGGAGTGGGGTGAGGCATTTCAATCAAAATTAATATTTCAAAAATTAAATTATCCTCCTGATATTTTGTTTTGGTTGTCATTGGATTACATCAGGACGTTGACATGAACTGGTTGTGTGTATACAATTCGGTTTTCGGATACCTGAACCGAAATTATAGCAGGGAATGAATTAAGAAGCAGAGCTGATGTTGTGTATTTGAGTAGGTCACTTCAGTCGCTAACTCCGCGGTTCAAAATAACTCAGACCCGAAGACCACCATGGGTAGTTGAGCAGTCAGTCATTTTCTCATCCACGACTCGCCACATGCCGCCAATCTAGTCTCTCGCACGCACTCATATCTGCTGCTATTTATTGCACTTTTGTGGCTACAAAGCGGCACGATCACTGCTGCACGCCGTCAAAATGCATCACATCATTCACTTGAACATATTGCACTTTTCAATCTTAATCACAGATCCATGCCTGCTGTTCTCACAAGTCTCGCAAGTCAAAAGCGGTCTCTGAAGCTGTAATTTTTAAAAAGTTGAGGTTAACTGCTAGCATTTTCTTTTATTTTCAACCAATTGCTGACCATCGCTCTCATGTTTGGCCGGGCTTTTATGGACTTGTGTACATTCAATTTATTAGTGCCGCACCATTAACAGACCACCGCAAAATATAATGCATTTCATTTAAATCGTACTCAAATTGCATTGACAGACAAGCATAATCAAATCTGAGAGCCAGCAAGCAACACATGTTACACTATTCACGATCACATTGGACACAATCAATGGAAATTGTAATTATTTTAATTTTTATGGACTCAAGTTGGCGTTCAAGGGAAGTGTATTTGGTGTGGCAGGCAGGCAGGCAGGCAGCAAATGCACGGCTACATGGCAGGAGAGGTCACGTGACAATAAAACCGCAACATTTAGAATGGTCGTATTGTTTTTGCGGATTTGGAAAATGTACTCATGTTGGCCTACAATTCGAATCTCACGTGTTAAAAACACGAGACTTCATAGAAGAGAAAGAAGAGAGACTCGTGAAGTTTTAACCCAAAAATATGTTTCGAATTATATCCTTAAATCCGTCAAATTTTGGGCGTTCTCAATGCTAACTTGCTAATGTCTGGGTATAGTTCGCTCTCAGAGGTGAGGTCAGAGAGGAGATTTCAAGCTACGTTTGACCTTTCTGTTTAAAACCCTACAAATATGTATATATTTTTTTTTTTCGTATTAAATATGTATATGGTTTGCTATACTGCTATTATTCCTAACATAGCAAGCCGATCAGTAAAGTCTAATTTTTATTCGTCTGAATTTCCAAGTGAGAATTTTTTGATTTCTGCCTTTAAAATAGAATCATTGTTTATTAAATCCGGACCAAGTTTTCTACATATCTCTGAATCATGAACGCAAGAAAGCATTCAAACCACTGTTTTTTCGCAATTGTAGAAATTTCGACTACACTAGACCCTTAACTTCCCAATGAGGGACTTTCTTTCTAGAATCTCAATCTTTTGTGATCATCATGAGGACTGAGTAGTGTTGCAATATCAATTATCATTTTTCAGAAACGCCTTGAGTCATATTATTGTCTTGGAAACATCAAACATGGGCGACAAAAATCCCCAAGCGATTTTAAAATTCACAAAACAGATACCGGAGCTCTCTGGCAGTTGTTCCATTGTGCCTCTAGCAATACCAACAACTTTGATCAACAGGCAAGCTCTCGAGCACGACTTTGTGACTTCTAGTTTCGATTCTAGAAGGATTAGGACAAACTTTTTGCACCTGGACGAGTAATTTGCACGTTTAAGCTCTGCTTATGTATTCTTGAATTTTATTTGTTTTGCAGTCTGATTGTTTGTGAGCTTATTGAGTCAAACTGGCGGGACTGCAGCAAAACCTAGACATTCACTTGGATATTCAGCTGAACAAATTAAAATAATTGCCTCGGGGCTCGGGAAGTGAAATATTGCGTATTAGTTCAAACTTCGAGGCTAGCAGAAGCTACGAGTGCTTCATAACAATAGAAAATTATTGCAGAGCTGTCTCGGAGTCTTTTGACGCGCGCGATTTGTGCTGTGCCTCCCTCCGCGCACAAGGTCGAGGTCAACGACATCGCTCACATGTTCGCAAAAGTGCGAAATCGAACATTTCAGTCGCCCATATTATTGAGATGCTATGCAGTCTTCAAAGTTCAATTTGCCATCAACCAAATGATAGATTTTCGAGTTCTTCGCCACTTGCCGGCGTCTTTTGTTGTTTGTGAAGCCTAAATGCGCAGAAGGCCGAGAGCTGTGCTCTACTCGAAGGCTCTTGAACAAAGATTTGGGGATCTGTATCATTGAGCTTTCTCAGCGAGTCTTGCTTGCCGGTGTAGATGAGTATGGACATCACGTGACTGTAACATGAGGCGAGGTTAATGGCACATTCTTTCGTCACCTCGTTGTGATGTTAAACTTCGGGCCTTGGATACTTCAAATATGAGGCAATTATTTCCGGCTTAGCGTTCAACTTAGGATTGGATTTACAGTAACTGGAGCAGATATTTTCTATTTTGAGATACGTTTTTCTTTAAATAGAATGAGTTAGAGTTGAAGGGTTTTGAGTATAGGCTGTGGATCTGGGGTTATATGTACCTATACTCATATAGCTTGTAAACAGTTAAATCTGCTCACACAAAAATTGAAATAAAACTACTATAAAGCCGTTTTAGACTAACGTTAGGATTTATTTTAGTACTTTGCTTTATTAACTATCGATTCCAACTTAGAATGAAGCATCAATTGCATTTCGGGAAAAGTTGTGAATTTTCATGTTGAGGCCTCTCATTAAATCCATTACCGCTGTTTTATCGATCTTGTCTGCAGCTGAATTCCATGCTCTTTCGAAACTTTGAGGATTTTTGGCAACCTTGCCTGTAGCCCGAAGTTTCTGCTTAATGTGAGCCCAATATCTTTCGATGGGACGAAGCTCTGGACAATTCGGTGGATTTGCAATAATTGGAACGACGGACACATTTTTCGATATATACCACTCCTTTGTTGCCTTGGCATAGTGGATTGAAGCCAAGTCTGGCCAAAATAAAGGCATAACCTTATGGGACCTCAACAGCGGAAGCAGTCGTTTCTGGAGGCACTCTTCGATGTATACTTCCTTCTTTAGCGTGCCTTGCACGACGTAACTTTTGCTCTTCAAGCCACAAGAGCATATAGCCTGCCAAACCATGTACTTTACGGGAAACTTAGACAGTGACTGGTACTTAAATCGTTTTGTGACTCCAAAACGCTTCAAAGCTCTATAAAATGACCGTCCTGGTAGCTGCTTGAAGTCTGCCACACAATATGTCTCGTCGTCCATCGTTACGCAACGCTTTTTACCGGCCAAGAATTGTTCATACAGTCTCCGAGCTCTAGTTTTTGCCTTAGCTGCCTGGACATCATTACGATTGGAGTTCTTCTGTACGTGGAAGACTCTAAGGTTGCTTCTTTTAAGAACTTTAGCAATCCAAGTGAGAGACATCTCGTACTTTTAGCTTATTTTCTCAAACTGGCATTAGGATTTTGCTTAACATACTTGGTAACCTTCTTGGATAGTTCTGGGTTTAAAAAACCACTTCTGCTGCCGGATCTTTTCTTTCTTTCGACTGTCAAAGATTTTAAATAGCGATTGATAACAGAATTTACGGTCATTTGGGGCAAATTTAAGCTCCGAGCTATTGATCTGCGACTCAATTGCTGATTTTCAACAAATTTGGAAATAATCTTTTACCTTACTTCAAGTTCTGTTGCCATTTTTTCACTAAACTTTAGACTTAGACCCAAACTTTTGGTATTGGTGTTTAGGTTATTTCTTTATTTGTCAAAAAAAAGTCAACAGTCCTGTCGGCGGGAACAGCTAACTTTTCAGGAGCACCCATAACGTGAGCAGATTTAACTGTTTACAAGCTTTAAGCACTTAAATTTGTTTCCCTCGCTCTCACCAGAAAATAAGCACTTTCCACTCCGCTGAGGAAGCGGAAAACCAAGTTTTACACATCCTCTTATCCAGCAGTGATGTAATCTTAAGCGGAAAATTCTTTCGGCTTAGAGATCCAGAGCGAAAATTCTTTCCGATTGACAAGTGTCAAAGTCAACATTACATTGCAACGTTTTTAAATTTGCCGTAGAAAAAGCCTAAAATGCGACATCAGATGCCGCCTCATGCCTCGAAGTAGGGTGAATAAAAATCAAAAAGTTAGATTTCGCAAAATGGGTACAATTACAAACAGCTTTAAACGTGTAAAATTGCGACTTAAGAAGTTTTTTGTTTTATATTTTACCGCAAAACATCTTCTCAACTGTGGAATTAATTTAATATGTACCATTAAACAATTTTTATGGGGCTATTTTGTCTAAAAAGTCAAAATTTTTGCTTGCTTATCTGTATTTTATGCGTTATTATTAAAATTGAATGTTTACTAATCTAGCAGGTAATCTAACTTAGATGAACTTGGAGCCACACGGGTCAAAAAAAAAAAAAATTATGGGCCATTTTTTTTCTCGCCCTACTCATAATTTTTGATTATCAGCCGATAACGGACATTTCAAATTATTTAAAAATTTATCGGTCTCGAAGCCAGAAAGCGTACTGTGGTGCGCAACGAGAATTTGGTTCAGCTGATTTTCAAAATCTATTTTTTATTATTTGCCGAATTTCGCGGATCTCAACCTTGGCGATATTTTGGAGCCATTTGAGTCAAAAATGTGCGAGTAAATGTTATCATTTGTCATCACAATGAGTCGTGTTATCATTTGAAGGCGTGTTTCTTACAAAATGCAGGAGAAAAGGATTCAGAGGGAATATTTTTGGCTGCGGCGGTAATTATGATTCACAATTTTTTGACGACCTAATCTACGATGAACAGTAATCACAGCAAGCAGATAAGCTGGTGAGGTTAAGATAATTGTTAATTTAGAGACGTAATACCACGAAGAGAGCGAATCACATTTTTACTCAGCGGGCTGAACTGTGCCATGTTGAAATGGAGCCGCGTAGGATATTCAAAAGTAGGGAAATTCGCGCGTGGTGCTCGCAAGGGAAAATAGAATACAAACCTCGCGCACTAAATGGTTGAGTACAGCAACGGAAAACTTGCAAAACTCGGGAGCAAAGCTCCCTCGTATGCAACATGTTTTCCTGCTGGAATCAACCATTTTCTGCGCTTGGTTTGTAAATATCTATTTGCTAAAATTGTTGTTCCAATAAAGATTCTAGAATTTTCTTATAAATGACTGCTATTCTGAAATAATCATTTATTGCGTTTTAGAATTGTCAACTGGCTTTTGATTGCGTATCAGGTTTCAGCTAGATCTTTTGAGATGATCCAGAGACGTCTGGAACTTAGTGAGACTCCAATCTTATTCATTTGAAATGTGAATGAGTTAAAATGTGTGCATTCTGATAAAAACAAAATCAAAACTTAGCAAATTCTCAAATATAAGGAGATGGATTCTCGTACAATTTAACGGGAGTTTTGAAAAAAGAGCGCGATCTTGACTGTCATGAACAGCTGATTGCAAACAAAAATACAAGTTCATCAAGATTCAATAAAAAAGTCTCATTAGAAATGGTAAATTAAGTTTTTACCAAGCAACATATCAGTACAATTTCAATTTCAGAGGCGCTCTTTGGCACCCAGCAATTTGGCGAGAAATAAGCTGGTGATTCCATCGCAATCTCAGTTCAAATCCCCTTGCGTGGAGGCTTCCAAAAGATCCAGAAAATGCAAAGAAAATCAGGAGGAGAGGGCCGTAGAGCCTCCTTCCAAAATCACTGTGTCAGAGTACGAAATCATGATTCAGAAAATCTTGAGCAAGCCCTTCCGAGTCCCCCTCGACGGGTACGTTCCTGAATACAGCAACCGGAGCTTGGGAGTGAAAAGGTCCTCCGTTCGACGAGCTCTACATGATCCGACTGCCTGCAACGCTCTGGTGCTGTTCACTCCCCCAGAATACTCCGAGACAGAGCTCTTGAAGATGGACAAGAAGAAAATCCTGGTCCATGTAGTCGTGGATCCAGTCCTGGGAAATATACTGCGACCACATCAGCGCGAAGGGGTTCAGTTCATGTACGATTGCGTCACAGGAGCGAAGGGGGAGTTTCAGGGATGCATCATGGCCGATGAAATGGGGTTGGGAAAAACCCTTCAGTGCATCACTCTGCTCTTCACGCTCCTCCGCCAGAGCCCCGAGTGCAAGCCCACGATAGAAAAGGCCATAATCGTGTGTCCCAGCTCGCTCGTAAAGAACTGGTACAACGAGTTCGGGAAGTGGCTGGGGTGTCGAGTCGCCTGCTTTGCTGTCGAAGGGGGCTCCAAGGAGCAAACGACGAAGAGCTTGGAGCAGTTTATGGCGAGTCAGGGACGCATCGGCACGCCGGTGTTGATCATCAGCTACGAGAGTTTTCGCATGTACTCAGATATCCTGAATAGCAGTGCTGTGGGCCTGGTGCTTTGTGACGAGGGACATCGTCTGAAAAATTGCGAGAACCAGACATATCAGGCCCTCATGGGACTCCAGACGAAAAGGAGAGTTCTGATGTCCGGAACGCCGATTCAAAACGACCTCACGGAGTACTACAGCTTGCTGCATTTCGTGAACCCGGGAATGCTAGGGACAACAAACGTGCGTTTTTAAAAACTTTTTAGCGCATTTTTTTCCATAAACTATGAGGTAGGACTGAAAATCCTCCGCTTTTTCTGCGGTTGTGTTATCTGAAGAGTATAGTGGAAATTTTTTTATCTTCCGGAAAATTGCTAGTTTTTTTCCAAAGACGTTTTCCTACAGTATAAAAGAAATGTGCTGAAATTAAACTCATCAAATTATGGCGAACCTCTAGTTCTTACTTACGGGAAATTTTTAGTAATTTTTAATCTCAAGTTATTTCTCTGAAAGCCAAACTGAAGTGAACGTGCACTCTAATTCGTTGATTTCCGACTATCGAGTAACATTTGAAATATTTTTTTAGGAGTTCCGAAGACAGTACGAGAATCCGATTCTGAGGGGACAGGACGCGCACTCTACGGATAGTGAACGTGCCAAAGCTACAGAACGCTTGGCCGAGCTGGCAGCGATGGTCAACAAGTGCATGATCCGGAGAACAAGTGCTCTTCTGAACAAGTATCTTCCTGTGAAGTTCGAGATGGTCATTTGTGTCCAGCTATCCGAGACTCAGAGAGACATTTACGAGTCCTTCTTGCAATCCGATAGTATTAAAAAGGCCATGTTGGGTAAGAATTGTAGTTGAAATGTGATTCCCTGTTGAAAAAGGAAAATACTTGTAGCAAAAGATGAGACAAAAGCCAGTCTTACTGCCCTGTCAAACATCACATCTCTCAAGAAGCTCTGTAACCATCCTGATCTGGTATACGAAAAAATACAAGAACGAGCTGACGGCTTCGAAAAGGGCATGCAGCTTCTGCCGCCAAATTACAGCACTCGCGACCTCAGACCAGAGTTGGGAGGCAAGCTCATGTTGCTGGATTGCATGTTGGCCACCATTAAAGCCAACACCACCGACAAAATCGTGCTGGTCTCGAACTACACGCAAACGCTGGACCTTTTCGAGAAGCTGTGTCACCGCAGAGGGTACAAGTACGTGCGACTAGACGGCACCATGACGATCAAAAAGCGTGGAAAGGTCGTGGAGCTCTTCAACAAACCGGAATCTGAGCAGTTCATTTTCATGCTGAGCTCCAAGGCGGGAGGCTGTGGGCTCAATTTGATTGGAGCCAACAGGCTCGTAATGTTTGACCCCGACTGGAACCCAGCGAATGACGAACAGGCTATGGCTCGAGTGTGGCGCGATGGGCAAAAGAAACCCTGCTACATCTACAGAATGCTCGCGGTAAATTAAGTTTTCTCAAGAAGGTTTGACTCTTCAATATATATTTCATTTTAGACTGGGTCGATTGAGGAAAAAATTTTTCAAAGACAATCTCACAAGAAAGCACTATCGAATACTGTCGTGGACAATAACGAAGATGGTGAGCGGCATTTCAGTAAAGATGACTTGAAGGATCTCTTTAAGCTGGAGAAAAACTGCGTTTCTGACACTCACAACATGTAAGTTTTTTTTAATAAGCTAAATGTTGGATTAAATATTCTGTATGCGTGGACCGAGCACGAAAATTTTTATAAATCGTTGATATATTTACAACACGGTGAAAATTACTTATTCGCCCCCAAGGGGATCGTAGATCATAGAAAGAAAAATTCCCTACTCCCTAGTAGTTTAGAACTGAAAAAAACTTCCAAAAAGTTAAAATAAAAAATTAGGCATCCAAATATCCAACGTATTAATTATGCTCCTTGTACAAAGAACTAAAAATTAAATGAGTCCGAGTTTCTTTGCGAAAATTTAGCTTGACCAAAATAATCTTATCGTGAGCAATATAATTAGACAGTATTTTATCTGTTTCCAGATTCAAGTGCAAACGGTGTGTCAACAACATCCAGGTGAAACTCCCACCCGAAACAAGTGACTGCACTTCAGATCTTTCCCAGTGGTACCACTCCACTGTCAATAAGGGCATTCCCGACGAAATACTCGCCCGGTCTTGGGATGCTTGCGGCAATGTTTCCTTCGTATTCCACCACCGCTCCAACAATGGCCTCGCACAATCAGTCAAGCAAGAAAAGGAGGAAGATGAGGATGACGAGGACTCGAAACCATTGAAGAAGAAAACTCAGTACATCAGCGATGACGATTATGTTTCCGAAGACGCAAAAGAGGACAGCAGTGACGACGACTACAAATGAAACTCTGGATATAGCTTCAATCTCATAATTTCTGGATATACTTTAATACATTCTGAGGAAATACACGTAAATTTTAAATTAATTTAGACTTAATCAAAAATCTTCACACAATAATGAGGTCTCTTATTTTACGTATTTTACGCTTTAAAAACCTGAGACAACTAACTTAAACCTAAAATTAAGTAACGCATCAAACAATTCTAAATTATATACAAGGAGCTGAACGAAGAATCACGAGCGGGCTGTCGTTGAACTTTAAAATTTTTATTAGTTTGCAACAATTTTCCTTATGCAAGATAGAAGAGTTGTTCTAAGTTAACCTTGCGAGTTGGAGTCTTCTGAGAACGCCATGTTGGATCCAACGAAATCGCCATGGCTATCGCTTACAATCGAGAAACCTAAAAAAAGACTCATTTTAGCTTCTGGTTTGTGCAATTTTTGAGCTTCCTGGTCTCTAAGTGCGGAATTAACGAGACCTAGGAGTGAAAATTGGCAAATGCATTCATCGACCCAACCAACTCACAAGTGTTCGAGTCTTCCGTCCCAATAAAGTTGGAATTGCTGTTGGAGTCGAGGCCAGTGCTTCCAGTCGTTTTTCTCGATGCGTTGTTTTCCTTGTTCTCGGAGCTCGCTTGCTTGATTGTCAACCTCTTGGTTTCCGTCTTCGAGATAACTGGCACCCATTTGTAAATTCGCATCGTTGTCTCGCCTGAAATGCATCAGCCATTTTACAAACCTGCATCTTTTTCTGTAGAACCTCAACTCACCGATTTGAACCCATTTTTTCTCCCACTTTCGCACTTTCTCTACGCATTTTGTAATCCGTTTGATATCATCTTTAGCTCTGGTTGAACGAGTCTGAAAAAAACAGTTCTTTTAAAATCGATTTCAAAACAGGTCAGGTGTTTCAAGATGGACGAAAGATTATTCAAAAAGCTACTTCAGATCCCAAAGTACTCATTCTTTGAGAAAACTCAGGAATTGGCGCCAAACATCTGTGAGTTTCCTTCCCAGTAACAACGGGATTTCCATAGAAACTAAATGAGTTGGTACCGTAGTATTTCCTACCTCCGTTCTCGACCGCGACACTTTTGTCGAATCCTTGGAAACGCCAACCATCTTTGAGCACTTAAAGATTTGTCACACTTGAAAAATACAGCAGTTTTTCAACGATTTGTACAGAATCAGTTTTTGTCTGATTGTTGTCACTAAATCTGCAGATTTTACTTCACTGCCAAATGCATTTTCTGCGATAATGGCGTTAATACTGATACAGTCACGAAAGATAACGAAGGCACACAAAAGTATCACCACGCTTGCTAGGTGAATTTTCCAACGGCCTTTGTTGTGAATCTTTTAAAATTAGGCAACATCATAAATCGGTTCGTTGTCTATGAGTTGTCCCTTGGTTGAAGATCTTCTTATCATTTCTGGTTGATTAAAAAGTCGTTCATTCCTCAAATTTGCAATTTTTGAATTACCAAATCTAATGCTTAAATATATTTCTCAAATAGTTCGGTCAAAAGAAGTGCAGGTAAAATTAATGGACGTGAAAATTAATCAAAATACAAGTTGAACACAAACAAACTTCGAAAAGATGGTTATGAACGACGCCTAGTAAGGCTTGTCCACGAGCCACATGTGTGTACGAGTGTGTGTAAAAATTCCTACAATATGGCGTCATAGTTTGTGATAGAAAGCCTGATCTAGGGAAATGCTTCGGAAGACTGACCCATATGGATATGCTTGAAGATTTTCACGAGATTCTTGTTCATGTGAAATGTTTTTGGAGAGTTTGTTCAGTCACACAAGTGAAGTTGAGACCAACAGACAAAAGTCGCGTCCAAGTGGGAAGTGCAATTATAATCTTTTGACATAATTTTTGTGCGATCAACAAAACTTTTACAAATTTTCTCATATGCTCTTTGAAGTCAAAGAATGCGTTAAAAATTGATGAAAATCGTGTTGATTGATAAAAATATACCACCACAACATCATGTACAACAATTACAGCGAGCTGAAGGACATTTTGGGCCTTTTGTGGGGCTTGGCGGACTTCTCTGATGCATTTCGTTTGTGGAGCCAAGGCTTCGAATTCAGTTCATTTGAGCCATCTGCCTTGACACAGCGATTCGGGGGTCCTTGTGGCGTGCTGGCACCCGTGCAGGCGCACATTTTGAAGACATTGCTGGCAGATTCGATGGGAACAAACTTCGCTGACTTGACGCCAGAAAAGTGCAAGGCTTTGCTCGTACAGGCCCTTTGTTGTATCTTGACCAAATGCAAGTCCCAATCGAATTACTACTTGGTAACGCTGAAGGATGTGAGCAAAGCAGGTGCGGGAGGCAGCACTAGCATCGCTAGTGAGGAGGAGCAGGACATGAGGGTGACGTTGGATGACGAACTGGATTCAGAGACTTTTCACAATCTTCTTGTGATAATAGAAATGCGGGATATCGAGCATGTGAGGCAGTTCTACTTGGACCACTTCCACAAACTCGAGAGCAGGTGAGGTCATCTTGTGTCATCTAAATTTTTATTGCTTTCGTTGAACTGGATATGCGTTGCTTTGTAGAATGCTTTGGTAGGTCTCCAATAACATGAAAGTATTGAAATTCAAGACCTCGCGCAGTAAATATTTGAAATATCGGAGCCAAATTTTCAAAAATATCCTTGTGTAGATCCAAATTAATTAGATACTTGAATGAAAAGTGATACAGTCGAATACATAACAGTTTGTTTTGATTCTTCATTGCTGTTTTCTTGTCTAAACTATTTGATCAAGGCCAAGTACTGTTGATTTTAAGGTTGCATTGTTTTCACAACCACCCAGCTCGAGATAAAAATAAACTCTTTCATCATCGTGTCGTACAAATTTATTGCAGGTATGGAGTGTTGCTATTTTTGTACGCCGTTCTGTTGACAAAGGGTCTCCAAAACATTCTGAACGAGTTGTGCGGCGCCACTGAGGAGTCCCTCATCCACGCTGTCTACGGACACGCATCGCAGCCTCTCATTAACTTAATGCTGACTGGACGAGCGGTGCCTTATGTGTGGGACAATGACAAGAATATCGGGGGTCTCATGCTCCGTGGAATCAATCAGCAGTCCGACATCGGGTTCCTCACCGTCATGGAGCAGATGCAGTACTGCACAGTGGGAAGTTTCTACAAGAGTCCCCGTTTCCCGATTTGGGTTCTGGGGTCCGAGACCCATCTGACTGTTCTTTACAGCACTGAGAAGAAGCTCGTGGCAGCTGAGACCCCGCGGGAAGCCGCCATTCGGATATTCTCGCAGTTGAGCACCGATGGAGCGAGTTTCATTGAGGCCTCACAGCTGCAAGAGGTACTGCGTCAGTTGGGTCTCGTCAGTGTACCTGAGTACGTGGACATTATGAGGAAGAAGCTGGACCCCGAGAGCCTCGGGATCATCCTTCTCAACGCATTTCTCGATGAGTTCTTCGAGGAGGAGGTGTCTCGGTGCCCAGACATCTTCGACATCTACCACTACAATGGTATCCCCAATTCCAACACACACAACCAAATCAAGTACCACAAGGGTAATGCTGTGATCCTCGAGACCAACTTGCTACAAATGTCTGACCTGTCCAACCCCATGCTTACCTGTTTGCAAACCAAGTGGCCCCACATCGAAGTGAATTGGGCAGATGGAGTGCCATCGCTCAACTAAAGACGTTTTCGGCACGCTGAGCAAACTAATTTAAAATTAATTACGGTTAATATAATTCTACCATTAATGCAAATCAGGGTGTCCTTGAAGCTTCTGATATCGCATCACAAATTTCAAGTAAGCCTGCTCTAAATTATGTGGAAATAGATTTATAGTTTGCTTACTATGAAGCCTACAGGTTCATTGTTTCTCAGTTTGATCAACAGTTTCCTCGCGCCCAAGAGACGAAGTGGAAACTTGTACCGTACACGTACCAAACCGCTACATTAATTATCTTTGCTGGATGCCCCAACCTAAAAAGATCGTACCTTTGTCATAAAAATCTGCAATAACATGTTCTGCAAGTGCATACCAAATTTCTTTAATAAAATATAAAATTGCTTATAAAAATACATCATCTTACCATAAAATAATTTCGGCGTTAGGAAAACTCAAAATACCAGTAAATTATTGAATTGACTTACAATACAAATCTAATTACCAAAAGTAAACCTGATACGAATAAAGTAACAATAAACCGTAAGGAAAGTGGCACGCAAATATATTCTTGGAAACCAGAAATGGCCTTTTACTCTGATCTTCTTTTATCCCAACAGACTTCTTGGATGTTCTTCGGTCCATATAATATTTTTGTGACAACTACTGCCCTTTGAAATTCATCGTAAGTCTTTGTTAACCGGAGATGTATTTTGGGGCATGAAAGACTGATTTTTGAACCGAGGTAACGCTTATAAAGATTTCTGTATCGGAAGAATAAAATGATTAGTTAGGAGTTTATTTATTGAGTAGAAAAAGAGCGAAACCTTTAAATCCAACTCCAAATCTACCTTCATTGCATAATGCGAATAGTGACGTGATAGTTGATTAACTTGCTCAGTGTGTGGCGAAGTTTTTCTCTGTTACTCTTTTATACGCACGAAGTAAACGCAAAAGCACGAGAGAAATGTAGTGAATAAATGAGTATAGTCGAGGTTTGTTTGTGCAACCTGGAAGACCTCTAAATCTCTTCCTTTTCAGAGGCTCAAAAGTTCGGGACTAGCGACGCTGGCTATGGATTCGTTTGTGAAAATAAAGCATGGGGTCGTCAAGGGCGGCTTCGAGATATTCGATGGGTCGAAAATGTACTTCTTCAAGGGCGTCCCGTACGCTCAAGCTCCAATGGGAGAGTTGAGGTTTCAGGTATTTGTTTAAATAATGTCAATTGGAGAGTATAGTAACTCACTCCATTTTTTCAGCCTCCACAGCCCCTTCAGAAATTCACTACTAATGAACTGGACTGCACTTCGCACCGCAGCGAAGCAACACAAAAAGACATGTTTAGCTCAGAGTATATCGGCTCTGAAGACTGCCTGTATCTCAATGTCTACACCCCTAGCACCGATGGCAAGTACCCAGTGATGATTTTCATCCACGGAGGAGCTTTCAGTGGAGGAAGCGGCAATGACAACCTGTACTCTCCAGAGTTCCTCGTCAAAAATGGCGTCATAGTCGTGACCATAAACTACCGACTGGGTCCTTTGGGTTTTCTATTCTGTCCTCAAATTGGAATTGAGGGGAATATGGGCTTGAAGGACCAGCAGATGGCGATGGCTTGGGTCCAGGAAAATATAAGTGCGTTCGGAGGGGACCCTACAAACGTCACTGTTTTAGGAGAGAGCGCAGGCGGGGTCTCTTGCAACTTTCACTTGCTCAACGCCAGCTCGAGGAGGCTGTTCCACAAAGCGATATATCAAAGTGGAACGGTTCTTAACGATTGGGTGCTTCAAGTCCAACCAGTAGAAAAGGCCGTGAAGCTGGCGCAGCTTTTGGGGGCCCAGTCTGACAGGGACATTCTCAAGGTTCTCATGACGGCCGATGCGAAGAAAATAACTAGGCTTGCCAACAAGACACTGACTCCAGATGAGTGGCGAAGGGGACTTCCTATGCCATTCAAACCTGCTGTTGAAAGACCCAACAGCACTGCTATATTCACAGAACATCCCTTGAAGCTACTCAAACAGATGGACATTTACGAGGGTATTCCAGTCATGTCAGGGGTAACAGACATGGAGGGCATCCTAATGATGCAGGTCGGCGCAAGAAAAAAGATCGAGAGTTACAACAAGGATGTGTGCAAGTTTCTTCCTCTAAGCCTCAACTTGACCCCAGACAGCACCATGTCTGTAACCATAGGAAAGGAGATCCAGCAGTTTTATCTCGGAAGGCAGGAAAACGAGATACAAAATAAAATTCAAATGACCAAATTCTTGACAGACTTCCACTTCTCCGTCCACCACTACGCCACAGCAGAGCTCGTAGCGAGGCACCAGCCCAACTCGAAGCAGTTCCTGTACAAATTCAGCTTCGACGGAGCACTGAACTATTTTAAGCAAGTTTTTGGAGGAGACATTCCGGGGGCATGCCACATAGATGAGCTTAGCTATTTGTTCCGGATGCGAATGTTCGACACCGAAGTGTCTAATGACTCCGAAGAGGCGAAAATGCGCAGGCAAATGTGCCAGCTTTGGACCAGTTTTGCTAAGTTCGGGTAATTTTAGGACTCAGGAAATTTTCTGCTTGATCTACCTACTCATTGTTCTTTCAGAAACCCCACATCTTCTGGTGATTCGAACATTAAATGGAATCCTGTCGGTAAAATAGAACAAAGTTCTGAAAAGGTTACTCTTCAATGTCTGGAGCTAAATAGAGATTTCAGAATGGAGACTAATCCTGACAAGGAGAGGATTGACTTTTGGCGCAGTCTGTACAAAACTTGGAACGGAGATTTTATCAAGCCTAAATTGTGATAACAATTATAACTAAGATATGAGGAACAAAACTGGTTAGAATTGAAACGGGATAAGAATAAACTTTGTGATTCAAATGTGAAATTGCAGACGAAAAGTTAAAAGATGGTAAGTATAGGAACGAGACAAAGAGTATATGAAACGACTTGTGTATACCAGTTTGTATATGAGAGCAAACATTTGACTTGAAATAATGCTTTCACCGTTTTCGTTATCATTTCAGTATAACACTACAGTAGTGAAAGCAGCCTGGTTTCACAATCCACTATCAAACATAAATTTGTTTAATCTAGCAATTACACCCTAGAGCATGGAAATTTTTTTTTGAAAAAAAAAAATTTTCCATGCTCTAGGAATTACACACGCTTTATATGTAAGTCCTTCTAAAGAACTATAACAGAGGAAATTCAGAAATTCAGGCTAAAGTGATTAACGATTTGTAAAAAACAAAATTGACTTAAAATTCATAAGTATTTCTTGTGAAGTTAAATGCACGAGTTCAAAATTAAGGTATATATTTAACAATTCGTTTTTACTATGATTGTTTCACACATTTCATCCCAGAGAAAAATTTTCAATACGTATTGTTGTAATTCGAAAAGATAATTTACCATTAAAAATCACATCGTCTCAGAGTTTCCCGTCCGAAAACTGCCTCTGTTTTAAATAAAAATAGCGTATAATAGTTTTATAAAATCAGTTAAAGGGTTGTTTTAACGGCCATATCAAGCTTGTAAATATTGTTTAGAACTGAACAAAAGCTACCAAATCTTAATCTTTTGGCTACATTTTGTTGTTTCTCGAAAATTTATGGAAGCATTTTCGCTGAAACATAAATATTTAAGTTTGAAACAGTGCTAAGAAACAGCTGAGCACAGGCTTAAGAGTTTCGTTGGAAAGTGCGAGAAAGAAATTTTTTATAATACGTAGCTTAATGCTCGAATTTCAATATTTATAGTCTAGAAATTTGACTAAAAACACTTGAATACCTCAAAGGGATCTATGTGTGAAAATGGCTCCCAAACATAAACGTATTATTAAAATTAATGAATTATCTAAACCAAACAATATGTTTGGATAGTCTAAATAAAGCAAAAACGTAGAGTAAGATATCCAGTAGATACAAAATACGATCCATGAAAATTGTAATCACTTATGACTTTATCAGTCTTTAAATCAGATCAAAATCTTAAACATCTTGAATTTGTTCTTTTAGGGTGGGCGCTTGATTTTGGCAACTTTATCAAACACAGGACTTTCAGCCCAAAGACTTCAGAAAAATGTGGAAAAATGATTTTTAAACACATCGGTTCGCAATTTTCTACGCTGAATTTTATCAAAAACTCATGAGTGGTAACGTATCATTTGTTTTCCTATGTTCCGTCAAGGAAATCTCTCAAGGTGTGTAATTGTTGAAGATGTCAAAACTTCTTTTAAAACACTGAAAAAGCAAAACGCCTATTTTTGTGAGGAGCTTCTCTGTATCTAAGCGATTAATTTTTAAACATTGCTCAATTGGCACAGGTTCAATCGTCTCATTCAGACTCGGATGCGACTGACTGACTCGCTGATTGACTCAATGCGTCCAATTTAATAATACTTCGATAATAAAGTCACTGAAATCGATTTCTGCTCGAACAATAAAACTAGATCAATTGCAAGCCATTGACAGTATTTTACTCGCATGAAAGCAAGAATTGATCTTTTTGAGAGATTATGAGGTCTCCATTGTACATTGATCACACTTTTCACAATCAGAAGAGATCACGTAAATAGGGCACGTGGTTCATTTTAGGTGAATCGCAGACTCGCATGAATCTAAGTAGCGCTGATAAGTAGCAGTAATGCGTTTGACCTACGTGGATGTATTGTATAACAACCGCATAACAATTCCGCGCGCATAAAGTCTCAGAGACAATGGTTCAGGTAGTCATAAAACTCAAAATTCAAAAAAGCGTATAAGCCTTCCTCCTTCTTCTTCGGACCAGAACCGAAAAATTGCACTTCTTTTGCTGCACATGCCTCGTACTCACATGAGACGTACGCGAACAACAATGGCAATGTTATTCGCATTAGCGTCCACCGTATTCTAGCGATTCGTCAGCGCGGCAGCATAAAAACATCGATGCTTCCACATATTGTTCAAGTGCTCTATGCACGCACGCACTTCGGTCTCACAGTCTGAGGAAGCAGTTCAGGTTCAACTTCTAAGTAATTTTTCTCGAAGTAGTTCTACAAAATATAACAGCAAGTCTCGCATGAAACTTCAAAGGCCTCACTGAAAGAGTCCTAAGGATTTTAGAATCTTACAAGTATCGAAACTCATGGAGCAGAATACACTCGCTTAGTACGCTGAAAAATCTCTGCAGTTAGACAATTTTTCACTTCCAATCCACCTAAAACCCGACTTCATTCACTCCACATGTTCAGTTGAGTTTTGTCGGTGCTTAAAGAAAGACGTAGCGGCGCAAATTTCCAGGTTTCACGTAAAACTTGAATCGAATGAAATAAGGATGGTACCCATGCGTGACCACTCTTCTTTTGGTGGCTATTATACCAACAGACTTGCAAAGCGTCTTCATCGCCAGCCAGGTGAAATATTGTGTTGTTGAAAAATGTGAAAGTGAAAGAGAGACCCCACAAATTGTGTAATCATCTACCGAGATAGAGACATTTTGGAAAACACTCAGAAGAAATTGTGATAAGAAAGAAGCTGATGAGATTTTCGCCTGACACGGATTGGAAACTAAGTTTCGAGGAGGAAGCGTTGCGTGATACAAGTGAAATTGCAATTTAAATGAAAAAGTTGAACAAAGTGCACCATCAAAAGTGCATTTCGGAATAAGCAGAAACAAGGGAAAACCACAACTTGATTTTTAAGCGTCGTGCAATTGAAAAGTTCATTGAATACCTATGTAGATTTTCACAAACAAGTAAAATACTGGATTGGATATTTTTCAGTTTGAGGTAAGCATTCTATTAGTTAGTTAGTGAGTTATTTACGGGTGTGAGGCAAGATGCTTGCGCAGTTTCTTACGGATCTGATTGTAGCCCGTTGCAAATAAATAATTTCCAACAATTGTCAGGGACAGACACAGGCAAGCCTGTGTCACCTGGCGATTGCGAGAAAAGGAATGCAAACTACATTTTAAAGCATTCTATAAAGTAATTCAAAAGGTTTTGCAAGAGAATCCCAAAATTCTAACTTGGTGATCATTCGGAGAAAAATAGATGTCTATAGTTTGATGTCTTGTCTTGAAGAGTCTTAAGAGTCTTAAGACCAAAATAAGTCTACTCAGAAAAAGTAAAGTATCTACTGCTACACGTTTCACGAACTTTCTGTGAATTTTAAGAAAAAATAGCTACTTGAGAACCGGAATTGAGTTCAGCTAGTCGAGACACAGCGAAATACAAAGTTATTGTGACCGTCTGGGCTTTATCCAGTCAAAAGTCGAATTTTCCAAATATTTTATTTTTCTGGAGTTATAACAATCCAGAAATTGGACTCTGTAATCAACAGGAATGTGATTTTCAGCTTAATAGGATACCGGAGAATCAGATAAATGTCTGAATCGTGTGGCAGTACTTGAGAAGCCGAATAGTAACCTTCGGAGGAACATCAAAGGCGCCTCTTCCCCATTAGTTTCTTAAAATTAAATATATTCTTAAATTAGCCAATAAATGCAAGTTTCTCCTAAATTGTACTATTTATAGTGTACTTACATAGATCTAAATTCAATATATCAAAAATGAGACCAAATTTTACTAACTAGTAAAATTTTGTAAAAGTAACAAGTACAATTATATTCCTTTTCGATGGACTTAAATCAATAGTATGAATCTTGAAACCATTTCAAAGTCATTCGTTCTTTGCACCAAATAAATTACCACTGCAACGCCTAGAGCCTGCAACGGAGATAAAGACTAACTGCCAGTTCCTTTTAACTGCCAGGGTTTGTCTCTCACTATTTTATTTCTCAGAAAACTTATTCTGTAGGTTGATTAAGAGTAAAGGCCACTACTTTCGTTTTTATTGCGATCCAAAAATTGAAATGAAAATAAAATACTTACTAAATGAAGGCCTCTTAAATCTGGAATTGAGTCCATTAAGGAGTGCTTACCTTAATTAATTTGATTTGCTCCTAAAAATTTACTGTACCTCCTCAGAATGACAACTAGTAAGTTTAAATCTGGATGAGTAAGTCCTTACCAAGAGAAAAACCAATGATTGAATGATTTCAAAAGTGGCTCGTGGCTTCAAACGATGAGTACAAGGTTTTTGCATCTTTCATCATCTGCAGCAATCTTCATGTCTAAGAAAAGCCATGAAATACAATTTGCATGTGTTCCCCGATATGTTTTGCAGCAAAAGTACTTTAAACTGTCACAAGCGTAACTAATTCACAAGATGATTACAATTCCAATGATTTCGATGTCGCAGTCGTACCTACTCTTCTCATTTTCCTATATTACACATCCACGTCTTCGAGATCACACAAAAAGCCACCATTCTCTCAGAGCCAGGCAACGTAAAATGTACGGAAACATGCAAAGATGTGCCGTAGATTCAAATGCAGGCCGATAACTGGCTGCTTACCTGGCGGAAAATTGGTTTTTCGTGCACTCTGTGGCATGTCGCTGGCGCGCAAACTGTGTCATTGACACAAACGCTGAGGTCTGAGATCTACACGACGCACTCGCATCGCCGAATTGTTAGTGGTCCTAATTTTTTCGGGTAAAGTGTGACATTGCATTGATTTCACTGTCGGTTTTCAACTCACGTGCTCGTAATTTGTTTAGAAAATTTGGTAATTTTCTAGTTAGTTTTAAAATGAGTCATTTGAAAATCAAAACCAGGCAAACTCGATGGGTTGTGATCTTAACTGAGGCATTGACAATTTTAACCTATCAGTAGTTTCTCAGTGGTGAACACCAGGAAACCCCTACAAACTCCTAAAATATCTATTAGAACAAAATTCGTCATTGAGTATTTGAAACGAAAGATATAAAAATAAGCCACCTTATTTGGTTACACCATAAATATTGTTTACTTGTTTATTAATTTATATTATGATGAAAAAAATTAATTGAAAATATGAATTAACAAAACTTGAAATTTTTGTTTAAAAGGATGCATGGGCTAGTCTTAAAGTTTTCTATCGCCCTTTCTATTAGAAAATAATTGGAACAAGAAATGGTCGGAAAGAAGGTGATACCAGTTTTTTACCTGTCAGCCGCTCTTATGCATGCGCATTCTCAATCTAAGAATCAAATGAGATGCAGGCAAAGGCAGTTGATGTCATCCGTTTTTTCTTATAGGTACTCAAAATGACTCGTATAGTTGTACCACTTGTTTTTGATTTTTGGTATATTCCAAACATTTTAAACATTCTGGCAAATCAAAAATATCAAGTTTTACAAATTAGAGACCCAACTCATCTCCTTCTGTCAATGCCTTTGCTTTAACATTTTAGAGACAAGTTTCAATGTTCATGATCAGCTTTAACAATTTCCTTTTGACTAATTTGTGAAGTAACAGGTTCATCGGCTTCTTTATTTCCGAAGAAGCGGACATTGCGCCATTTGAAGTTCACAGCTCATACGGCCCAGCTCATACATATTACGGCATCGATGACTCTATCGCCTTTAATAATCTTTTAATTGTCTTATAAATTTTTAACAAACACTTCTTCCACCCAACATTTTATAAAACATTTCTGTGTTAATAGTGCGTGCAATTTTTGTGTCTACACCGCGCTCATGTATCCGTGCTCCGCAAATGGAGTCATCAGCGTGAATTTTCCAACCACAGAGCCTCCCGACGAATCTACGCTATGCTACTGCGAGCGTGTATGAATGGTTATTTTTATAAACCCGAAATTGTTTTGTTTTTACGCCTTTTGTAGCCGCTTTGGCCTTACATAATAGTTTTTGTTCGTCTGACGAGGAGCAGTGAAAAATGAAAATTGCGCAAAAAGCTAGTAAAAAATATGCAAAATAGAGACGATCCACAATATGCGTAAATCGCTTAATTGACTTATATAGGGCAACATTTTTATGGGCGGAAACTTTTGTTAATTTTCGCTTGTGAAAAGCTACATAAAAAGATTTTTCGAAACTTACAAAGCTTGCAGTTTAGCAACATCAGATAGGTTTTCTTGATCACGAACTGCCAATTATTGGTGTAGCAATGTAAACTTTAGCTTCATTTCAAATCTCAAGTTAAGCACGTAGCCAAGGAAGACGTCCGATTTGATGGAAATCTGGAATAAGTGAGAATCCAGGAGCCCGAGGTTTTGATTAATTTTAGGCATTTGCTTTCGAATCCGTTTAAAACAAAGACGAGATGTAAATTTTACAGAGATAGCTACCATAGCAAATCGTGGTAGGAGACAAGTTTAAAAAATTCTGCGTAACATAATGACTCAAGGCTTGATAATTTAGACTCAGGAATGCAAAATTTACTCGGTTTACCTTGGTTCCAAACAATTAAAGGTGAAATGTCTAGCTAGTCGGAAGCACACTTTAATTAAATAACACAAGACAGTGGAAGAACGACAATTACTTAATGGTTACGCTTCATTAGGCTCAAATTCGAATGTCGACTGATCAAGCTTGAAACTGGCAAGTGCTGGAATCGCTGATCTCATTGAGCGTACAAGTTTACTTACATAAAGGTCTTGCAACAAACGGAAAATCTACTAGAGGACTTTTCCTATGTCCTTATGCCGCTAACTTCTATACCCCTACCTTCATGAATATAGTTTTCATTCATTTTAGATGACGATAACTGAAATCATTGCTATACCATACTGAAACCGACAGAAATTTTCTCTATCCTTCCTAAGAGGAGACGAAATTCTCCTGTTACGAAAGAGTGTGCGGAGAGCGCTTTCTTAATTTTTTGGTATTTGGAGCTGATTTTTAGAGCTAGAACCTCAATTCTCTTTTTAAGTTTTCAATACTAATTAACTTTTTTCGATTTGATCTTCCAGAGATACTTGCACTATGCGTTGGAAACATCAGCAGCACCACTGGAGCATCAGACTAGCCCTTTCTGAAGTGAAACTCTGTAACAATGTTTCGAGAGTTCCAATAACACCAAGGATTTATGAGCAAACAGCTTGAAATGCTCGGAAACAATAAGGAAATGAATGAAATAATGCGAAATAAAGCACCAAAAGCAAATTGTGAATGATATGATCAAGAAACAGTATTATTGTTGTTACGATTTGAAAGAGCGCACAAAAAGAGGTGAACAGTAAAAAGCCAAAGTGCCGACCAGTACGAAGTAAAGCTCCAAAATGATTCTGAGAGTGAAAAAGTGTGTAAACAAAGTGTTAATTGTGGTGGTGCTAGTGCTGTACTTGACCGTAACTGAGACCAATGGACAAAGAAACGGCGACATTTGTCCACCGCAGGAAGCGATTTTGCCATGCAGATGCTCGTCGAGGGGCGTTGAAATCCAGATTTGGTGCTCGCACAGCGACCTTCCGCGCGTCTTGGCTGGCGTCAAAAATGTTGCCAAAGTCATAAATAGGCCCATTGATGAGCTCATACTTGAAAACAATTACCTACCGTCACTGCCTGGGCGTGCATTTTCGCCGCTCAAAGCGCTCCGGTTGATGTTGCGTCACAATGGACTCGAGAGACTCGCGAGTGGATGGTTGGTTGATCTCGAGACGAGTCTCGTGGAAGTCTACATCGTGGAGCGAGAGTTGCGATCCGTCCCAATCGACAGTCTCTTTGGCATGCGGCAGCTCGAGGCGATAACGATCCAGAGCGAGAACCTCAAACGAGCTCCAGATTTCTCAGGTCTGTCAAAACTGCGATACATTAACATTGAGAGCTCTGCTTTGCTTGAACTCTCCTCTCAAGGGTTCCGGGACCTGATATCCCTGGAGACAGTGCACGTCATAGGGAGTCGGAGCTTGAGTCGTCTCGAGGCCGGGCTCTTCCAGGACCTGCCCAAGCTAACGCACATCAACCTATCCGACAACGGCATCAGCTGGATGCACCTCAGAGCGCTGGTGGGACTTCCCAGATTACGCGTGTTGGAGTTCAGTGGCAACAAAATAACCGACGCCGGCATGGTTGGTCGCTCGATCAAGGACTTGGCCAATTTAGAAGAACTGCGTCTCGATCACAATGCTATTACCATTTTGGCTGAAGGTAGTTTCGTCGACTTGCCTTCGCTCAAGGAGATTTACTTGAATGACAATTCAATTGTTGAGATTCATCACGGTGCCTTCCATCGCGTGCCTCATCTCAAGCTTGTCCACTTGCAGAACAACTTCATTCGGCGAGTGCATCCCGAGTCTTTTCTACAGCCCTCCGGGAGCGGCGTCGAGACGGTCCACTTGTTTAACAACGAAATCGACCGCGTTGAAGAGCTCAGGTCCCTCCTGGACACGCTTCCAATGCTCCGGTTCCTCGATATGAGTTTCAATCGCCTCACTGACATCCCCTTCGGAGCCCTGCGAGGTCACGGCACCATGGAGCAGCTGTACTTGAACCACAACAACATCCGGATCATTGAGAGAGACGCTTTCATGGCGATGCCCGCCCTTCGAGAGCTTCGCTTGAGGAACAATACTCTATCTGACCTCCTCCCGATGCCCTTCTGGAACCTGCCGGGGTTGAAGGGCCTCGATTTGTCGTTCAACCGGTTTCGACGCATCGACCCTCATCTGCTAACGGGCCTCCCTTCTCTCAGGAGACTGGATATGAGTGGAAACGCCCTCACAATGATCGATCCAGCCGCATTCATCAACACACCTCTCCTCGAGACCCTCAACGTCTCGAGTAACAATCTGAACTCGATTCACTCCGCCACTTTCCGGGACCTCAACAACCTCTTTGAAGTCGACGCCAGCTACAATCAGCTGCCAGATATGATCGCAGGCCTACCCAAAGCAGTGGAGCGAGTGAATCTTCGCAGTAACCGAATCCGGTCATTGCCTCTTCCGCCTTCCTCGATGATGGAGTTACCCAAGCTGAGGATGCTGGACATGAGCGGAAACA
The DNA here is from genome assembly GCA_963930915.1 of Forcipomyia taiwana. Classification (NCBI taxonomy): domain Eukaryota; kingdom Metazoa; phylum Arthropoda; class Insecta; order Diptera; family Ceratopogonidae; genus Forcipomyia; species Forcipomyia taiwana. Next base: position 758,307 of record CAWVOI010000079.1, on the reverse strand, counting down.
CCATTCAGAGAATACCGAGGTCGATCTTTAAGGCCATTCCAGACCTGCGGGTGCTAAACATGGCTGAGAATGAGATCACCACCCTCGAAGATGAGGCCTTTGCAGGGCTGCACCAGCTGGAAAAGCTTAACCTGCAAGACAACAAGATAGTCGAGATGCAAGCGCGAAGCATGGAGCCGTTGGGGAACCTCCGATCGCTGAGCTTGCAGGGCAACCAGATGGAAATTTTACTTGATCATGTGCTGGAACCGACTGGCAGACTCGAGAGAGTTGACATTTCTCGGAACAACCTGGTCGAAATATCTCCAAACGCTTTCAGAAACGCGAGGTCTCTCCAAATGCTGGACGTTTCCGGCAACAACCTTCGTGAGCTGCCTGAAAGCATGAGCACCTTGGAGAGCCTGAAAGAAGTGGACGTGAGCTACAATCAGCTCTCAAGTCTGCCGCCTACCGTCATGACGGCGTGGAAGAACCTCGAGGAGCTGCGGGCTTCCAACAATCGAATTCCAGAGCTCCAGACAGGCTCGTTCAGAAACTTGCCGATTCTCCAATATCTAGACTTATCCAGCAACGAGCTCCAAGCGATCCAGCCAGGAGCTCTTCGTAGTCTGCCGGAGCTACAGGAAGTAGTTTTGGCCGACAACAAACTCTCAGAGCTTCCTGATCGCATGTTTGAAGATTTGCCGAACCTTCAGGCTGTTCATTTGCAGCAGAATGAGCTGAGGGGAATCTCCCCAAACGCCTTCTTCCGTTCACCGTCCATAGTTTACTTGAATTTATCTACCAACAACTTCAAAGCACTGGAAAATGTAGGACTGAGGAGTGTCAGAAACCTTGAAGTACTTGACCTGTCAAACAATGTCCTGAGAAAGGTTACTTCAAATCCATTGAGAGGGCTCGACTGGCTCGTGGAGCTGAAACTGGATGACAATCGGATTTGTGGAATTAAGGTATGCCTTGACAATTAATTGTAATTGTTTAAGGGCTATAGTTTATCTCTTTTCAGGGAGAGCCATTTCAAACGATGCCTCGCTTGAGAGTTCTGAGCATGAGAAACAACCGGCTAGCAAACGTCCCAGAGCGAACTTTCAGGAGTTTGAGGAGTAACATTGCTATTCTTGATGTTGATGGTAAGCAATTATTTATTCAAATGGAAAGAAAACATAGCCAGATACAAGCTCACGATAAAACTAAAATTTCACAAAATTTAAGTGTTCGGTGTAAATTTTAATTTCCTATTTTCCCATTGTATGAAAGAATGATAATAATCTTTATGTTTTAGCACTTAAAGCTTGATCTAAGAAAAAAATTCAATAAACCTAAAATTGAACTTTAAATTTCTGGGATCAGAATGACAGGACCTTTTTTTTAAGTTTCATCTCAAAATTTCGGATGCTTTGAATGAGTAGAAAAAGCCTTTTGAAGCTTTTTTATTTGTATAAAATACTTACATTATTTCTCCTTACAGGAAACCCTTTGGACTGCTCATGTGAAATGCTCTGGTTCCGCGCGTGGCTGCAAGAAACAGAGTCTCACTACCCAGGTCCCCGCTGTCGTGACGGTTCGATGCTACGCGAATCACGACTCTCTCGAAGTGAGTGCATCACCGACTCTCGCAATAATCACATACCGTTGACGAACGATCACGGCGATGTTTTCAACCGTAAAAACGACTTCGACGAATGCGAGTTGGAAAATATCGAGGCCTACAATAATCAGCTGCCCCCGTCTCCGGAAGAAAGCGACTACTTTGACCAGTACGTTGACTACCCCAACGAGATTAACGAGACGTTCCTGGCGACGAGCAATCATTCGGCTCCGGTGAACGCCATTCCTGGCAACGGCGGTCACAGGAACAAAGTGAGACCTGACGACGACAAAATGGTTGATTTTAACAAAAATAAATTCAACAACTTTGGCCAGACACCCCCGCCTCCTCAGCAAGGGAACTCGGCCTTCACGTTTTTCGGCGTCCCTATTCCTAGCATCGGAAATATATTCGGGAACGGGAGGAACGGAAACCAGAGAGCGGTGCACACCACGGGAATGGGGACTCGGGGAACAGGACGGGTGCAAATTTACAAACCCACGGACCCTGAGTATTCGAAACCACCAGGAGCTTCAGAAGAAGCCACCGAGTCGGGTTCTGGAGAAATCAGAAAGTCCACTCGACCGCCTCCAGAGTTGTTCAATCGTCCTGATTTCCAAACACCTTTCCAAGAGCCACAACCGGAGAAAGGAGGGTTCTCTCCCTTGATCCCCGGAAGCCAAAGCGGGTTCACGCCAGTCCATGGGCCCAGGAACGAGTCTGAGTCCGCCGAGAGCAAGCCCAAAAACGTCACTTCCCATGAGTGGCCAGAGTATTTTGAAGAGGTTCCCATCGTGACCGAGCCTCCCAAAAGCTCTCCGCATCCCACTCGTTTGTACAACACTATTTCCGTCAACAGATTTGAGCGACCCAAAGGAGAATCCCAACAAGTTGATGTGGGGACGCCCGAGGGAGCAGAAGAAGACGCTGAGGAAGAAGAAGAGGAGGAGGAAAGTGGCGAGAACGACAAAGAAGTCATAACGGAGCGGGCCTTTCGAAAGCCAGTCCCATCCACTATCGCTCCAAAAATCGTTGTCAAGGGGTGGACTGAGAGGCCATCGCCCTCGTTCAAACCAATTCCGGACGAAAAAGAGGAGGAGGTGCCCAATAAGTACGAGGAGAGCGAGCTGAATGTCAGCCTCCCGAAGTCCACAGTAGCCGTTCCGCCCACTCTCGAGGTGGCCGGCAGCGAGTCACTGGAAAATGCTCCATATGAAGACACTTTCAAAATGAGCAAGGAGGTGTACGACGCAAACAGCAACAGTCCCAGCTCATTATCCGCCCTCGTGGCTCCGGGGGCCCAGCAGGGAATCTACCGAAAGTCCACAATCACCAAGGTTCTGAATATCCACAAAAACGGCTCGGGAGAAGAGCCTCATTCTCCCACTCGAACGAACTCCCTCGATAACGAATTTGGCGGGTCTCACGAAAGTGCCACTCAAACAACATTACTCGAAGAGCCTCCGGTGAAGAGGGAGGGCATGGATTGGTATTTCAACACCTACAACAGCACAGACCTGTACGGTGACTACCAGCCGGGGCTAAACAGTTTGAAATCCGGCAACAGCTACTTAGCTAACGACAGCGTCAAAGTGTCCTTTACTGTTTTTGTTTTACTCCTCACTCCATTTTTATCTATTTTATGATTGTGCACATAAATTATGTAGAGTGTAATTAATTATTTGTAATAATGTAGATTGCGAGATTTAACAAGACAATTTACCGAGAGCGAACGGCTTAGATAGACGGAAGTAAGCAACCAAAGACGAGTTCTATAAGCTCCGAATGTATGTTAGTACAATAAAGAGAAAGGTTTTAATCATCGTTGTAAATAACAAACTTGATGTTAATTTAAACTATTAATAAAATGAGAGAAAAACGAATTCCCTGAGTTTTTGCTTTATTGAAACTAAAAACAGTCATCAAATTGAATAAATTGACTTCATTAGCTTAATTTCAATAGAATCAGAGTTTTTAAGGAAGAAAATTTATATATAACTAAAAGTCTCCAATTTTACATTGAAAGGGTTAATCATTTCACTCTGTTAATAAAACCGAGATTTAAATAATTTTGAGAGTTACTACTGTCTTTCGTCGCATGCGCTTATATTCGAATTATTTTCAAACCGCGAATTTTTGGAATTTGCAAGTATGTTAGCATCTATAGGCGCACCTTCGAATAGAAGCGCACTGCCCCTCTATTAGAAGCGCAAGCGACTTAACGTGCCATATTTTACTATTTTATGAATAGTTATGAATGAATAATTTTTTGAAAGGCTCCATGGTTTCGTCTTCTTCTACGTGGTCTTCCTCCAGGTTGTTGGCCATTAATTTAAATTTTACGGGATACCAATTTTTTCACTTCCAATCACAACACTGAAGCCTTGCACATTCTCATTTGTTTCCAGATGACACTGACAAATGACAAATTTTCGGACCGTTTGAATGTCAAATGCTATCGGGGGTTTCGAATACAAGCGCACTGCGCCTCCATTCGAAATAAAATAAAATAAATTATAAGGTGCGCCTTTATTCGAAAAGACCTAATTTTCTGATTTTTGCTTAATCTTAAAAATTCTGTGATCTTATAAGCGCATGCGGCTTTATTTGAATACAAGTCCCTGCGTGCTTATATTCGAATAAAGGTGCCTGCGCCAGCATGCGACGAAAGACAGTAGTGTAAAGTGCGGTATGTGTTTATGGATTGCCTGATCTTTTCAAATATTGTAAATGGTGATCTTAGCCTTAAAACATTTACTAAAGAAAACTAAAATTTTTGAAGGGTAAGTAAAACTTAACAAAATTTGTCTTAAAGTTAATAATTTGTTGAATTAGTTAGGCATATGTAAAAACTGAGCTGTTATGAGGCAATGAGTGAAGTATATAGGTTAATTTAGCTTGATTTAGATTTTTAGTTGAATTTCTCAGATCAATTGAAAATACAAAAATTAACAAATCGGGCACAGAAAGGATTAGGTGGCTTCAGCCTACACCAGGTAGTTTTATTCTTAGCTAAACTGTCCACATTTCCTAGCAAGGACGGGAAGTATTCTTAAAAGCTTACATTGTTCAATCTTTTATCTGACTATGTCAACACCGACTTGGCTTGGCAGATTAGCTCCGACCCCAACCTCTCACTTCCTGAGACTTTGATAATTAGTTTAACACACATTTTGCCGCGACTTCAAGTGTTACCTGTACAGGTGAAAAGTTTCAATATCTACGTATCTTATCAATTTTATCTCATTTGCGGAATCTGGAAGCTCGTTCGTGTGCCAGTCGGCGTCAGTCAAGATTAGCACGCGCCCGCGTTCAGTTAAAATTAATTAACCTTTCGCAGTTATGACAGCTTTTTGAACGTAGTAACTTGTAAATATACGCCATATACTCATGTTTTACGTCATTAAGAAATGATGAAGTGTTGACAATGCTCTGCGGACCTATTTACGACTCTCCAAATAGTGAATTTGTACTTTCGAAGAGGCGATAAAAATGTGAGAACCGCTCAAACTATTTTTAATAATTTCACGCGTACGAGAAAGTGCCTCGCTAAGGAGGGCACATTTTTCCACGGGACTGAAACATCTCGCAGTTTGAAGAAAACTGACATCTGTTAAAATCGCAATTATCCCTCCCTATGAACGGCACTGACCGTCCACCAAAGATCGAGTGCTTTCCGAGCGTTACTCATTTCATTCTGTAAGTTGCCCTCATCCAACGCAGACGTGTGATCGCGCGCACTCACGGAAAAATAAATTTTGAAAGACTCGTCGACGTGGAAAATGCGCCGCGGCAATTGTGAAGGGAAGATAAGCCAAAGTCGACAACAAATAATTTATGATTGACACTTGCCGCCGATCAGATCATGAAGAAGTGCCTGAGGACTGTGAAAAGAAGTCATCCAATTAACACACTAATTAGAGTTCTGACTGTGACTTTTATTTGCCTCACGACTTTGGTGCAACACAGTGAAACGCATTGGGTGGCGCAAAATGTGGCTGAAATCAAGCGCAGATTGGCAAGCGTGGGTGTGGAGAGTTCGATGCCCCGTGTGAAAAATGTGGTTCTTTTTGTCGGGGATGGCATGGGGGTGAGCACACTGACAGCTGCGAGGATCTACAAGCACCAGCGGGATCCTCATCTTGGCGGAAGTGCGACGTTAGTCTGGGATGACTTCCTCGCACTGGCTCACATCAAGGTAAATATTTGCAGGTCTACTTTTTAATCTTGAGCCAGCGCTCGCACTTGTCTCGAGAAAATTCCATTGTTTCTTCCGGCTTAATGTCGCGCCTAATCCAGTCCAGGTTGACGCGCTCGTAACGATTGTAACCGGGTTTTGTGATCTCGAACACGCCGTGGCTGGCCTCGGCCTCGATCATTCGCCACATGCCAGGAAAGACGGTCGATTCTATGTCGAATTCCACTGGAGGAGAGCCTCGACCGCTTCTGCGTGACTTCTTAGCTCTTTCTTCCTGAAATGTAGGAATAATTTTTTTTTATCATTATTGAGGTCCAGAGATTGATATATTTGACCTACTAAAATTAGAAGGTGAATTGAAGCACAAATCAAAGGTATATTTTTTTATGTGTAAGCCTTTAAAAATCATCTCTCATAGTCGAGGGCTGTCCATTCAGCTCACAAGATTTTACTGCGATTTCATATCTGATTTACTTCTCACCTCTTTTCGTCTCTCTGCTAAGTAATGGTCGAACCCAACGGCAGTTGCGATTGACTGACATTTTTTCATAAACTCTGGGTTTACTTTGAAACCTTCGAATCTTTCTTCCTCTTGGGACTCATCGATTGTAGCCGTCGGATGTTCCTTCAGTATTTGATACACGTCTTCGTAGAGCTTAGAGACTTCAGGGGGGTATCCACTGAGCTTTTGCTTGAAAGTCATTCCTTTGTCGTCTTTCTGAAATCCGCAGTTTGGAAAACTTTGATGTGTGTGTAAAAAGTGATTACCTTCACTTCCACTTTGGGCTTCGATTTCGGGCGGAACTCTGCCATTTCCACAAAGGGGTCGGAGAGCTCGCTGATTTCTGAAGGAACATCTTCTCGGTCGAAAATGTAAGCTTCTTCAGGAGTGAGCTCCCTTAGCACGTGCAAAATGTGATCCACGCTTTGCTGACGCGCAAAAGGATCAACATTACTGCTCACTTCGAAAGCCTCATCCATCTTATCAATTGAAGAAGTGTCTGAACACACCTGATGTCAGTAATTATTAAAGACAAGCAAATCAGAAAGCCTTATCGGGTTCAAATGAATTTAGTTCAAGTGTTATTATAGTTACAGCACAAGTACGAGTATAACAGGGCAAGATAAAAGCGCATAAATTTGTTTGCTTCGAGTAAACAATCGAAATCGGTTGAAGGTTACTAAGCAGGGCTGTATCAGTGACTTTAAGGATACAGGAAATCAATGTTTCGGTTTGGACTTCAGAATTTTCAATCGAGAAGTCAAACCAAGCTCGTTACGTTCAAATATTCATTTTAACTGCCATATTTCAATCAAGAACCAATCCAACTTCAAAGCCCGAATAACCTGCTTTAAAGATTTGGAAATTTTCCACTAACCCATTTCCAAAGTAGAGAAATTTTTGTGAAATTTGTTTGTTTTTCCAAGAAATTTTTCCCAACAAATACGATTCTTCATACATTCGAAAAAAGAAGCGCACGACTGGCTATTTTTAGTAACATCGCCATCGTATCGCACCTAGTCCCACATTTTGGAGACATTCCAAAATTCATCATCATTCATTACTCACAAGCATTTCGCCTCTTGATCTTGAGCTCGATAACGATTTAAATTTTATACAAGTGCGGCGCCATACTTTCGAATGTGTATAAACTAAAAAGCGAGTGTTGAATGAAATCAATTTGTAAAAATATTTATACGTCTCTTTTATCCCCAGACAGCCACAGCCAACACACAAATAGGTGAATCTGCGGCTTGTGCCACAGCGATGTTCACAGGTGTAAAAGCGAACGCGGAAGTGATAGGATTTGATGCCAGAACTGAATTCGGTCAGTGCAACACCTCCCGGCCAGGGAACAGGCTGTCGACAATTTTCGACTGGGCTCAACAAGCTGGAATGAAAACAGGGTAAGGCTTTTGAAGATTAACAAAAATACGATAAAGCTTTTTCACCCAATCAGACTACAATGTCATAATGAGAGCTCTATAATATTTTTGATATTTTCAGAAATTAAAAATATTTTATCATTTTAAATTAATAGCAGTTTCAAACTACCCGTAGTATCATGTTTTGCGAGGTATGTTATTGTTAGTCTAAAATCTAGAAAATCATGGAACTAAATTTGACCCCTTTCATGTACAGACACGGAGATAGGAGCCCCCAAAGTTTCCCGTAAAGTTTCCCTAAAATTTTTATTCCAATTGACTGAAATACAAAAATTACTTGTAAAATAACAGGTTAAAGTGCTCCTTCCAATAATCTTGGACATCCTCAACTAGAAAATATGAATCAAATTAAATCAAACAAAATCGATAATAAAGCTTTTGGGTAAATTTTCAACATGTTAAGAAAGGATGATATTTAAAATACTCAGGCAATATTTTTTGATGAGACTAGTATTTTAAAATTCACAACAAGCCCTATCACCGATTTTACTTGATTAAATTTAATTTTTTTGATACGATTTGGTTTTAAACATTTTTGTCTATTTCTTTTAAAATTTTTAGTGCACTTGCAGCAATTTGCAAAAAATGCACTATTGTGGCCGCTTTGCCGACTGTCTGTCCGAAATTTTATAACTCGAGAACCAGAAGAGCTAGAGAGCTGCGGTTTTTTACATCGAGTAGGGCATGGTCTGTAGGGGTGCAGGCTATCAATTTTAGACCCCCATCCCTCTTGGGGGGGAATGGGGGGTGTTTTACGTATGTATGAAAACTCCTTATATTACATCCGATAAAGCAGAAATTTTATTATGTTATAGTCTGTGCCAAATCTAGTAAATCATGGTACCACATGTATCCTCTATTATGTACAGGGACGGAGCTAGGAGCCCTTAAAGTTTGGTCTTTTTAAAATCTTTGAAAATGCACCCTTTAGCTTAATCTCCGATTTTACTTTTTATATATTTTGACAAATTAATAATTTTTGCAGGTTTGTCACAACCACCAGAGTTACCCACGCAACACCTGCTGCACTTTATGCCCACGCAAGCAATCGGTATTGGGAGGAAGACTCCAAGATCCCTGTTTCCCAGCGCAAGTGGTGCAAGGACATTACTAGACAGCTCCTGGAAAGCGTTCCTGGAAGGAACATCAACGTTGTTATGGGAGGAGGTCGACGGAGCTTTCTCCCGAATGCAGCTCTAAACGCCAATCAGACTGCTAGGAAACACTCTGGACGCAGACTCGATGGAAGAAACTTGATTTACGAGTGGATCAGGGAGAAGCAGAAGAGCAATAAATTAGCCCAATATGTCACAACAAGGTCCGAAATGCTCCAAATAAGCAACGAGACCGACTTCGTCTTGGGTCTGTTTGCGCACTCCCATCTCTCCTTCCACACAGACAGACATAGAGACCCTGAAACGCGCGAGCACCCGTCACTGGCGGAAATGACTGAAGCAGCCGTCAAAGTCCTCTCTCGAGATCCCGAAAAAGGGTTCGTTCTAGTCGTGGAGTCAGGCCGGATCGACCACGCTCATCATCACAACAACGCATTCAGAGCTTTGGACGAGACTCTGGCTTTGGAGGAGGCAGTCCGAGCAACGCTTCGGTCGCCTCTTATCAACCTTCACGAGACCCTGGTGATTGTCACGGCTGATCACGGAGAGGGAATGGTGTTCTCAGGCTACTCGACTCCCTTGGACAGTGATATTTTCGGGGTGGACAAGCAGCACTCGGACGTTGATCTGAAGTACTACCCTGTCCTGACCTACGCTGCTGGTCCCGGCCACTACTCGTACCAGAGAAACATGCACCCAAAGGACACCGTGCAGCCGGCAACGATCCCGAAGAGCTGGGGAAACCACGGAGGGGAGGACGTCCCGTTGTTTGCCATCGGTCCCCTGTCGACCCTCCTCTTCTCCGGGACTGTGGACCAGACCTACATCCCTCAGGCCATTTCCTTCGCCCTCTGCATTTCAATACACGCAGATCGCTGCAAGCTCATGAACGAGCTCAGTCAGCCCCTCATAAGCGTGGATAACAACAACATTAGACCAGATTTTTCTGACATTGCCACCGATAGTATTATTCTCGACGAATTCTTCAACATAAGTACAAACGCACAGTCCCTCAGTAACGGTTGTTGTAACTTATCTAGTATTAAGACTCTTGTTGTAGGTTTAGTGACTATGATGCTTCAGTTTTCAATCTTTTATTGGCCTGATTAAGTTCTGAATAAAGTCAAATTGTGTTGGTACGTTCACTTTTCGGCTGAACTTTTGTCGATGTAGTTCCGCTTGACATCAGACATCATTCTGTTAACTAGGGCACTCATGTCGTACTTGGGTTTCCATCCCCAATCCGACCTGGCCTCAGAGTCATCGAAAACTTGGGGCCAGGAGTCAGCTGAAAGAAGCTCTCACTAGTTACATAGGTTCGATTTGCAGCAATGGGTCCTACCAATGTATTGCCGACTGTCCGGTTTGTAGCTTATGGTGAGCTCAGGAATGTGTTTGGAAATCTCTGCCGCCAGCTCTTCTGGCGTGAAGGACATCGCCGTCACATTGTACACTCGCCGTCGAAGTTTTTCGTTAGGAGTCGTCATAAACTCATGCAACGATCTACGAGTCATTGAATGGAATTTTTTTCTTCTATGGAATTTACTTTTCTCACCTCAGGCAGTCCTCTATGTACATCATAGGTAACCTCGTATCGGGCTTCAGGTAGCACTGGTACTTTCCAGTCTTAAGTGCGTCGAAGAATATCGCAACTGCGTAGTCTGAAAATATATGTTGAGGGTTAATTGAGATAGCATCGACGCATTAATGCTTACCGGTAGTTCCGCCACCGGGAGGGTCGCAGGAAATCACTCCTGGGAAACGAAGGCATCTGAAATCGAGCCCAAACTTGTGGTGATAATACTCCCCCATCAGCTCAGCATGGACCTTTGAGACTCCGTAAATCGTACGGGGCCTTTGAATGGTGACATTTGGCGTTGGGTTTCGAGGACTGTCAGGCCCGAAGGCTCCGATGGTGCTTGGAACGAAAATTCGCAGTTGGTACTGCTTTGCAAGTTCAACGACATTGTGTAGGCCTTCAATATTGACTCTGAAAAGTAATTTTAAAATAAGCAAGAGTTTGTTTCGAAGAAACTTAATGATTTCACCTGACTGCCAGTGGGACATTTTGCTCTCCGATGGCGCTTAGTAGGGCTGAAAAATGAATGATCCAGTCAACGCGGTGATCAACGACAATCTTCTGCAGTCCTTTGAAGTCAAGAATGTCTGCAAAAATGTACGGGCCGGAGTCGGCAATTTCGGAATTGGGCTTAATGATGTCGGACAAGATAACGCGATCGTTTCCGTACTCTTTCCGAAGCAACTTGGCGCACTCTTGTCCTAGCTGCCCAAGACCACCTGAAAGTAATTTCAAATGTTATGATATTGCATTGACTAAAAACTCGCAGATTCAACACTTTTCAGTAGTATCTTCGATGCCAAAAACTTTTAAGCAAAATTTAAATTTAACCGAAAAACCAGAAATAGACTTGGTATTAAACAAGATAACTTCTAGCAGCAAGGGAAAATTTGAGATATTTACTCCTTTGAGAATTCTCAAAACTTTTTTGAAACCTTTGTTATACCAATATATTTATATATATATGAGTTTTAGGAGCCTATTTTTGATAAAAATTTAATGAAACAAAATCTAAATTAACTTCTATTACTTAAGATGTTTGTATAGTTTTCAAAGAAATTGACTTTTTACGTTATTGTTGGTTTAACCATATAAATAGGTGTTGATATAAAAACTATTTGTGTTCAAAGTGAAGTTCAAATGATCCAAAGAATATCATTAATTCATGATCCATTGTTATTTCACTATCCTTTTTTTATCATGTCCTTAATAAGTTAATCCTATAATATTGAAAGTGAACGTTAAATCCAACACGGACATAATGTTTGTTTAAATTACATGTGTTGTTTACTTCTGGTTATTGTTGTTAGCTATTCAAGTTCAACTCAAATAAAACAAATGAGTAGGTATGACTATGTATTCTGTGTCACTAAGCTGCACTCTCGAAACCCTCAGTTTCCATACATCCTAAGCCGCATGATGCAGATTTGTGAATGTGTGAATAGATAAACTGAGATTTACTCTCCGGCCAGTAACCAAGCAACTTATCATTCATTGAACACAATCTTGCATCTTGATCTTTAGGTTTATTCATATCACCTTCTGAAAATTAACTTCAGAATAAAACACTGCGTTCACACAATTTTTGGCAAATTCAATACATGACGTCACAATAACGAGCCTCTTCTTTTCTCATTTCGTCTGTTGACTTGCATGTGAGAAGTGATTTTTATTGGTTAAATTGGTTGAAGGCCGCGCGTGTGAAAACAGGTTCTAAGTACCAAAACAGGTTGTGGCCAAGTGAGGCGTCAGACTTAATCGTGTGACTGAGTTCTTTCGTAATTTTATAGCCTTCAAATTGGGTTAGCCGGTCACGCGAAGGAGTTTACCTGTGATAAGAATTTTCGGTGCTTTCTTCTGGATTTCGTTGGAAAAACTCCTGCTAAGCACATTGGGAAATACAAAATTATTTAGATAGTTGTTTCTGATAACTGGTAGAGCTTGGGAAAACACTTTTTTGCCGATCATTTTGATGGGATCTAGGTGAATTCTAAGAATTTGGGGGCTCGTGAGTTTAGTCAGGCTTGATCGGATGAAAGATCAGCGAAGAACTGAAGTCTCGTTTGATCTGTCTGAGGTGTGTGGAGGCAAGTCAGAGCGCTAATAAAACACGTTTTGTATGAGTTAAGCAACAGCTTGGTTCTTTTCTTGTGCACAGTCAGCCTGTCCAATAGTTCTGTATGAATGGATCCAGCCTCGTAACGAGATAACTTGGCGAGACTACATGCGATATGATTATCACGTCTCTCATGGGCCCGAGTTCAGAACACAGCAACAGTTGGCTTTCGGCGAATTTTCATGCATTTCTTTTGTTTCTGTTCTGAATCATTATCTCAATTAGAATGTCTTGTGATCGAATAATAGGTACTTCATGAAAACCGTTTTATTCAGTGAGTTTGAATTTTGCGCGCCTCAAAGTCGCACTAGTATGTCGCCAATAGAAGTCACTCAGAATTGGGTTGAGCGCCGATTCAGTATGTGAGTTACTTACAAATTAAAAGATTAGAGTTAAGTTTTCTATTGTTGAAGGTTTAATTGTTGATAATGGGCCAAATATTCTTCAAAGTAACCTTTGAAGTCTAAAAAGCGAAAATTAAATATTTTTTCTCCCGTAGTTCCAAAACACCATCCAAGTTAACATACATATAGTCAATCAGAAAATATTCAGTATGCTTCGTTTAGCTCAAAAGTACCTTCGAGACCTGAGAAATTAAGACTTTTTATTGATCCATCTATTTGCAATTAAGGTCGTTTTTAATTTTCATCCAAATTTGATTCCTTTTATCTACATAGTTTATACAAATTTTGTTTAGCAAGTTGGAAAACTTGACAAAAAATAGCTCGATGAAAATTAAAAGTCCAATGTTGTATGTTCATACCCTATGAGAAATTGAAAATCATAAAATAACTGAATAAAAGAAAGAAAACCTTCAACAGTACAAATTTATTTAGATGAAATTGATGATTCGTTTGTCTTTTACAGCGCTTTTGACTATCACAACCTAATGTTTCACAATTCCAAGAGGTTTTTAAAGTACTTTCCATGTACTTTTGTACTTCTAAATCAAAATTTCTATCCTTTTCGTCGATTTTTGGCACTCGCGAAATACTTTGATTTCGTTTAACTTACTATGTATAACATTTTAGTGTTAGTTAATTCAACTGTTTGGTTTAGAGTCCTTCTGCGGACATTGTGGATCCCACAGAAGTCGACTTTTGCTCCTCAATGATCGTCGTGAGGGCTTTGAAGACATTATCAGGCAAGTGGTCCAAGAACATGCGGGGCATAACCTTGAGCTCGGTGAAGTCCTCGGGGGCAGCCCATCTCATTTCAAAGGTTGGACCACCAGATCCGGATTTTCTTCAAAGAGAAAAATGCAAATAAGCCATATATTCTTACAACTCCATAATGAACCTACTTCTCCAGCTCTGTCTTCTTTCTTCTGACGATGTGCAAAATACGTCCACCAGTGTACAGTCTGGTCTTGGCGAACCTTCTCTTAGCGATTTCTCGCGATAGAAGGGGATTTTCCTGCAAAGTCACGATTAGAAGCACGATTTGTTTTTTTCTACAGAACTCACCGTTGTAGAAATGGTAGCTACGTTCGTTGTTTGTGGTTCCAATAAGGGACTCTGTCCCGCTTTGGTGGGTTGTTTGTTGCTGATTTGAGTTACGTCATACCATGTCGTTTCTAAATCTCGCGAGGGAATCCCAAAGAGCATGTAGCCAAGTCCGTTTAGCATGATTCGGAACTGGAACATAAATGGGTATATTGATTAATTGCTTCTTTTCCAAGACAATTTGTAGTTTTAAACTTTTTGTATATGAAAAAAAAAAATTTTTAAAGAAAGGAAGCTTCTCCATGACTTTCAATAAACTTTTGTTAGGTTTCTTCAAAAAGATCTGCAAAGTTAGGACGTTTTATTTTTTTAAAAACTGAATCGGCATTCAAAAATTTTGAGAGCTTGATTTATTTCGAATGACGTAAGCTCTGGGCAAAATGTGGAAATAAATAAACGAGATTTGTGTATTGTGATCGTGTAGCTAACATAAGGTAGAGCAAAGGCTAAAATGTGAGTGATGAACCGATGAAAGTTACCTTTGGAAGTTTGCACGCTCGGATGGTCTCTATGATGCTGGTCCTAAGATTTTCCGTAGACTCTACCCCAAGTCTCATGACAAAGTCGTCGCCAATACCAACCGTGAAAGCGTAGCTCTCTGTGTACCTCGCTGCTTCACGACTTATCAGCCCAGCGGGAGTGGCGTAGGCGAACACTCGGAGGTCCGGAAACTTGGGCCGCAACATAGCACCCAGCAGGATCGCAACACCAGCACCTAAAAAGTTAAGCAGCTCATCGAAGGGGTCAACGATAACAGCAAGCTCTACCTACCCAAGCTGTGGCCTGTGAGAGTCAAAGTATAGTCTGCGTATGTGTTCACGGATCGCTCCAAGATGTTTCCCTCCTTCAGCCGCTTCATGAGCTCTTCGGCCGCGGCGATCATGCCCTTGTGAGCAGACGAGTCAGGTGGAACGCCTGGTGCCTCGAACTTTTCAGAATTGGCGGTCAAGTCGGTGAACACGTCCCGGAAAGAGAGACTTCCGCGTATAGAAATGACGAGACTTTTTGTGGAGTGATCGACGAGAATGCAAAATGGTAACTGAAAGGGAAAGGTTAAAGCTATGAGAGGCCGTCGTTGGTGAAAACAAAGCCCAATCAATCATTTTTATGATTCCCAGCCTTGCGATTATCTCATTTTTCTATAAAAGAAGCTCAGCTTGGAGCGAGCAAACAAGAAGAGTGTCAACATGATCGGAGGTCTGGTGTTTGCTTTAATCTTCGTTCAGCTGTCTGTCACGGAAGAAGCTTCAAGTGACGGAGGTGTTTTTTCCACATCACCTCAGTCGCATTCCAAAAATGGTACGTGTTTAATTAACAGTATTGAGAATTTCACGTTCAGTGCGCAGAAAAGGTCTCTCAAGGGTCAAGCGAGAACCATTCTTCATTCTCCAGAGCATCGGACGTTTCATAGACACGATCAGAGGTCGCGGAAAGGTCACCAAAAAAGAAGACCGGGAGGTTTTCTTTGACTTCGGGCACCAACACAAGGGAAATGAAGGAGACTTGACAGAGCCAATTGATCCCACAGAAGTGATTGAAAATCCAGAGCCAGGGTATGAAGGCGAAGGTCAAGAGGAATTCAGGCGGCGGAACCAACCTCGGAGACTGGGGTTCAAGGAAGTGACGCAAAATTAAATAAACGCTGCACTAGAATACGTGTTTATCACTTAGCGTTGACACTAAGCGCGCAAGAACAAAACCTCATTAGCATAAAATATGATACTCTTATCGGAGCCAAGTTGTCACCGGCAAGTCGGCAACCTATATAAAACACGATCGAGCAGAGTTTCAGGCAGTATGAGACTGTAAAAATGGGCAAGTGCGTTGTGGTTCTATTTCTTGTGGGTTTAATGGGATTCGTTGGTGTGTTTGGGTCTGGTGATTTTAAAAGTGAGGAGAAGTTGGAATTTTTTCCCGTTGACGGTTACGTAGAGAATTTCAGTAAGAAGATTTCTCATAAAGAAGATTAGGTTAATACGGCAGACATTCCTGAAACTAGAGACAGTACTGAATAACTTCTATGTGGAAGTAAAGCTGAGATATTGAGTAAAATGTGTCCTCAAGATTTCTCTTTGTTTCATAAAATATCTTTAAACATGTTTAAAGCTTAGTCGGGGACGAACGCGTTTAAGTGCATTTTCAATTCGGCTTTGGTGCAATAGATGGATCAAAGTGAAAATATTTTTGCCACATTCCGTCACTACAGAAACTTATTGGACCCCTGACTTTAAACCCACAGGCCATAGAGCCTTAATGTACAGGGATTTTTGCCACATTAAATATCATCTAACATTTACTGGAATTTCAGCTCAATTGGAGGTGAAAAATTTTCGCCTCATACTGACTTTGGGAACTCTCAGCTCCAAACCCTTAGGTCATAGGGAGTTGTTGTAGAACTATTTTTTGCTGGACTAAGGTAAAACCATCTTACAGTTGCCAAAGTTTTAGCTCAATCGATTAAATTTGAAGCTTTGGTCTTGAAGTCTTGGATTGCCCCCCAGATCCATTATTTTGCATATTTGAGACCATGATCTGAAACAAAAGTTGCTTAAAATTGGAACAACTAAAATTTTGACCTCTTTGGGGGCCTCTCACCACATCCTCTTAGGTGATAGGGGCAAACATGTATTCTATGATTTGCTAGATTTGATATGATGTATAGCATATCCGAAATTCAGCTCAATCGGACAAAGTATATTGAACTTTCATGCCACGGGAATACCCCCTTTATAACCCCCCAGGCAGTTTTTCGGAAAAACCAAAATGGTTCCACCCCCCTCCAGACCATGCATAACAGGACCATGCAGGTTTCTAGCTCTTGTAGTTTCGGAGCCTTTGCAATTCAGACGGACTGGCGGATAGACGATGGACGGCAAGACAGCATATCGGACACTTAAGTGCATTTTTTTTCAAAATTGATTAAAACACACTAAAATAGTATTCTTTGAAGATAACAGGTGGTCAAAATTCTTCAATCTAGTTCAAGCAAGATTGCCAAGTTTCTTTTGCAACCAGTTTCAGAAGAAGCCTTTTACCCCTAACACTTTCCCTTGAGCTGTGTAATTTGTTATGGACAGGCTCTCTATTTCCCAATTTAGTACTCTAAAATTATGTTCCCCGAAAATCTTGGCTTAGAATCTAATTCTAAACGTTGATTTTCTTTGAATAAGCCCATCGTATTTGTGTCAAATTTTGTGTGTGCGTGTGGTTTGATCAGGAAAAAGACTTCACATCTCGATGTTGTACCTTTGAAAAATGACCTTTCTTCCAACCTTCCTTAAGCTTTTTTTGCTCACAACAGTTGGACATAAATTAGTTCTCTCTCCGACACCTCACACCAGGGAGCCACCTTAAATACGTATAATTATTACCATATATTTCAGAAGACGCTTTTGACCAGATGGATATTTACAAATCGCACCCTGAATTCCCTCAAATGACCCCCGAGATGACAACTCTGAAGAACGGTAAGAAACTTCTCGCATTTAGCATTGAAATTATTTGACACACTCGCCTTCAGACCGACAACGCTTTCCCTCTCCCCTGGATATCGAGGATGGCACTGAAGAATACTCGGCTGAGCTCGAATCTTGAATGCAGTTGCCCCAGTAACGAGCACTCCAACCTACCTCAAACACGTGATTCTTAAATGATGCATGCAAAACGTCGTCCGATCGAAGCCGTGATGTATATTTAACGCCCGCCACATGACACAAGCAGCAATTATCATCAACAACAACTTGAGATTTGGATCTGAAAATTTATAGCTACTGTAACAGACCTCTGCATGACAGAATTAAATTAAACCTGCGTACCTAAAGCAGGCACAGCACGTGGCCTTTTTGATGAGGTTGAAAGGTCCCGAGCAGCAGTGCAGGTAGCAAACCATGGGCCAGCCATAAGATGCCAGAGCCATTCTCAGAAAGTGTCGCGCGTTCTGAATCGTCATCCACGATGGAGAGGTGGCGAAGACCCGCGTGATGTCGGACGAGTACCGTGGCCCGTCGTCGTTGAGCATTCGGATGCGCCTCATTTCTCTCGTCTCTCGCTTCTGTCTGACCCTGAGCAGCACGCATCCGGCCATGATGTCAGAAGGCACAAGGTCCGTGCCCCGGAACAGGGCGCTGAGTAAGCTCGCCACTTGGGAGAAGGCTTCGTGCCCGAACTCGTCTTTTCGCAGGCAGCAGAAGGCCCATCGGAACCGTCGAAACCACAACTTCGAAACCTTTCTGTGCATCGCGGATTCCGTGGGACCATTTTCGTTGCTGTCCCGTCCATTTGGTCCTTTTTTGCTGTATCGCGTCGATCCGAGCGGATCAAACACGATCGCGAAGCCAAACACAATTAGCGCAAACACTATCCAATTGAAGATGACAAGTGCTGAAATACACAAATTCAATTACGTCAAAGCCAAAGAGTGCAAAAAGGCGTAAAAACTTTTGAAATCTTTGTGCTTCTCTCCGTTCCTCAAAAATTGAAATCAGCGTATGACAGACAAACAATGTGGGTGCAAAAAACACAATAAGTTTGTGGTAATGCGCAAATGGGGCCCAGTGAGTCTGAAGACTCTGAATGAATGAAAAATTGTTCAAATCAAGCGTTCAAAACCCCTAACTCTTTTGAGTGGTCGCGCAGATATTTGTGGCAAACAAGTAGAAGCCGAAAGAAAACAAACACGGAATTGCCAGAGGTCAAAATGAAGTCAGTCTTTCTAGCAGATTAATGGCTTGCTCTTGCGTAGGTACGGTACCTTCGATCAGCGTCTGCGTGAGTACATCGTCGTTAGGACACACGATGGTCTTGCAAAATGCCCATATTGTGGCAAACACGTTGAGGCCAGTCTCTGGTAAAATTAAAACTATCCTGCAAAACGAAAAGCGAAATTTTTGTGTAAGCAATTGGCGTGAGGGAAATGGGGGTGCCGAGGTTGCACACTTACTTAATCACTAAAAGTGGAGCAACATGACGTCTTTTGTGCACCTCGCTGATGCTACCTTGGGCCGAGCGGTTCACTAGGGCTAGACATAATGCTATGTTGACACATATTAAAGCTATTGTACTAACGACATAAATTCGTATGGAAAGGCCATCTGGTTCGCATTTTTCGGTGATCTTCCAGTAGTTTCGTGAAGCGCATATGAGGAAGGAAAGCCTGAAAATGATGACATAATTTAACATTTATTTCCCGGACAAATTAAAAAAAATCATTAGAAAAAATTTAACTTTTGAGCTTTTTGATATGTTTGAGCTTATTGTTTAGTTTAAAGGGATTCGGTTCGATTGGAACGAAAATAATATGAATTTAAAAGTGATTGTATTATATTACAGGTCTCAGTTCCAGACTTTTAACATGCATGAGAACTGAATGCAAACTCAAAAGAGCCAAGAAATAAAAATTACGATTTTTTTTTAGGGCAATAATGATCTATGCCTTCAAACCATTAGTTAACAGTGCAACGCAGATGGTCTGAAAATCTACAGTCCTCAATTATATCCAATTATTTTTATGAAGCCTCCGCTTATAGCGCTAGATTCTTCATTTAGAAGTGTGTCGCTGTTTGATTGACCTCACGTCATAATTTAACTATATCAAATTGTTATAATGAAGCTTGAATAACGTTTTTGACTAAATATTGCGCGCTCACGATGAGATTCTTACCATAGAACTCTGAGAAAAAACTCAAAAAGGCACGGAAACACTAAGTCATCTGAAGCTGCTAACCATTTCCGGCCAAACAAGCGCAGAGCTGGCATTGATGATAGTGCCTGAAATACAGAGAGACGAACAAGGAACAGGAGATTATTATATGACTATTTTTATGTAGGTGCTCTATCAGCTAGCAGCTCGTAAATTAGAAAATCCCCACCCAAATTGACTTTATCAAAATGAATTGCGATCTTCTTAATTTTGGTCGTGAAGAAGAGGAAGCTCATTAACAAATGTGTGTGTTTATGTGTTGGGTGGCGAAGTAGCCGGGTATCAGATTTCGTGGCTTCACCTAATGGAATGAAATGACACAAACAAAATATGTGACTTCTCTTATGCCATGAGCCGTTATTATGCCCGTGTAGACATATCAATATGACACGACACTTTTATAGTTGGCAAGTTATCATTTTAAAAAGAAATTATTCTAAACTTTCTGATTAGTTGAAACATAATCAGCAATATTATGTATGGAGTGTATGCGGAAGGAGTTTTAATTTTTAAGGTGCTGGCTGGGTGTGCAATATGAACATTTTGTCCCCCCAATAAAAAAGCATATGACATAGATCTCTGATGTTCCTCTGTTATCTTATTAATAGGACTCATAGAGATTAGTCGTTTTAATCTTTCTAAAGTATTGAATTTAGGTATTTTGTAGCCTAGATTATTCTTAACATATATTACGACAAAATATGTAAATGACTCTTACGGACTACAATGAAGTTTTACTCTTCCAAAACTGGTATCTGCGTGTGGTATTGAAACTAATCAGCCAGACAACAAACCTCCCACTTAACAAGCTCTTTTGTTATTATCTGTCAAAAGTGTCCAATCATATTGGGGTATTAATCAATCATACACTTATGGATTAATCATCCGTGACTTAAGGCAACAAAGTTTTATAGATAAATTGCATTTTATCGCTTTTCAATGATAAGCGCGATTTGAAAACCTTGCCAATTTGAACCTACAAGAAGTTGGCCCTTTAAGGTTAACCAGTCCCCTACTTTAAGGTTAACTAGCGTACATTCAGCGCAATTTTTCACCCCTAAGAGGAAAACACATTTTAGAAAACACTTGGAACTTTAATTCACCATAAAAACAAACATAATAAGAATCTTTGCAAAAAATTGCATAAAAGTTAATTGAGAGATATGCTCTTTTGGTACTCAAAGTACCTACTTCAGATGCTTTGAAATTTAATTTTTAACAGAAACACTGATTTTAGACTCCATTACATAGCACATAAAGCTCAAAGAAAACCTCCTAAATGCTAAAACTGCACTCCAAAGCTGGTTACTTCTTCCTTAGAATTTTTTAATCCTTACAAAGACTTTTACAACTGCTTATGGATTTTCCTATCTTACAGATGTATAGAGTACAAACGAGATGAATACCAGTTCAGGAGCATAAAATTATGAAAATGAGTAAACATTCAATATTCCCGACTCCTTTAGTAATTTATAAATAATAAATGAGGTTGCAAGAAGTACATATACCAACATGCCCATAAGAAATGCTTGTATCTCGAAATTCCGATAAAATTTAACCTCCATTTAATTTTATTGAGCACATGAATCAACATGGAGCACATGGATCTTATTTCATTTTTATGATGAGTATCAGGAAGTTGTTCGATTTATAAAAAGTAAGAGCACGTTGAAAAACAGCTTTGAACTCAGGTATTAATTAAATGAACTCGAACTTCACCCTCTGACTTCAATTGCTTTCACAAGGACACACTCATTGCAGCTCATGTATCTAAGGCAAGTCGTATAATTCTTAAGTCATTAGCATTACGCAGCTTCACAGTTCAAATCACGGTGGGGGAAGTGATCATGAACAAGTGCTCTTACGACTTAATAATAATAATAATCATGTGTAGAAATATCGTATGATAAAACAGGGTTGTAATTTTCGAACCTCACCTTTGCTTCGATTGCAGGCCAGTTTAAAGTATCCTTTGGGAAATTTTTTCGAGCAACACAGTCACTTGTTTCCACCACATAATAAGCTTCTCGGATGAATGCTCTAAGTTTTAAGCACTTGTGGTGATTTTTGTAACTCGGGATTTGTTATTTCTTAATTTCACAATTTTCGTTTGATATCTGCAAATGTTATAGTGATTTAGTTACAAAATGGCACAAAAATGGAGTGGTTTCAGTCGAGTGGAAGCGTTTCGACAAAAAATTTTCTTCAAGCGAGTAGAGCAAGCAACAAGAGCGCACTTGTTCGAGACATATTCGGTCATGTGTTGCGTAAACATCATTGTTTTCTTTGGACGCTCGCAAAAATGTGTGTCTAGCTGCATTGTTTAGCAAATATGTACTTAGGTAGTGGAAGTGTAGCTTGACTTTTTCCCCAACTAGCACTTTATTGTAATTATTTAGGCACGTTATATTTTTGGGACATAAGGGTCGTTGCTCAACCTCTGACTTTTGCTTTTTTTTGGCTAAATGACAATTCTTTCAGTAAATCAAACACAGCTAACTCTGATATCTTTTTACACACGCTCGGTAAATTTTGTCATATATTTTATCTTTA
This sequence comes from Forcipomyia taiwana, assembly GCA_963930915.1. Taxonomy (NCBI): domain Eukaryota; kingdom Metazoa; phylum Arthropoda; class Insecta; order Diptera; family Ceratopogonidae; genus Forcipomyia; species Forcipomyia taiwana. The sequence continues at coordinate 736,008 of CAWVOI010000079.1, read as the reverse complement.
ATCGTATTTATGATATACATATTCACACAAACAACCATCGACTAGAACTAAAACCAATTTTTTTCTGCCGTAAAACTTTGTTCAAAAATGTAATTACCCATATATTTTATCTTGAGTATGACGGTTTCTGGACTGGAGATGTGCAAAATTGAGGAAAAGCTTATTTTAATATGGACCTTGTTTGATCTCTTTTATGTTTTGGGTCAACTTTTAAATTTCGTTACATTCCAGAGTTTCCATTTTGGCTCTAGTTCACGCTTCATAGGGTGTTTTTAACATTCTCACTCGTACTCTCTATGTAAGAGGGAGTAAATAGAATGTTGGCCTATTTCTTCGTCAGCTCGTCTGGGTTCTTCTGTCTGCAAACGAAGCCAATATTTTGCTCAGAACAGCTCGCAAGAAGTTCATGTGAGCCACAATTACGTGAGTTTCAGACCAGACCTCCACACTGATTTGGTTAGTGCGCATATGCATCAATGCACGGGTGTGAAAATCCACGGTGTGAGAAAAAATCAATTAAATTGTGAAGAAAGTGTACAATGGCAGAAAGCACGTTTTGCTCACGAACCACCTCAAAAACCGGTAACAATAAACGTTGATCTTGAAACCAACGTTGTGCATAATAAGTGGGACATGATGAAATGAAAAAAAAATACTGCTGAAACATACAGACATTTGTGTTAGCATTCATCATCTTCCGTGCTTTGACTTCACTTTCTTAGACCATAATTGCTTAAGCTGAACAAGAAAATAACGAAAACATAGATTAAGCCAGAACAAAGATATAAATGCTTTGCTTGAGCCCATTTTTTTGTTCGTGGATCTTCGATTTCAAGTATTCGATGATTTGTTGATCGATCAGGTTACGGTTGTGTTAAAAATCACTCATTCCATTCATTTCGGGTCGTAAATTCATTAACACATTATTTATTTCAGCTGGTGACACTTTTTAATCAGCGGAATCAGCTGAAAGTCTAACCCGGCTCGGAAGAAAAATTCAAGGTCGTGTTTTGCCGCATGCAACATTCTTTTCAGCGGTAAGGTTACACAATGATCCTCATGAATCTTATGTCTATCATTGATATGATCAGAGGTCTGTTGATTTGACGGATTAAATGCTAATTTAGGTAGTCTTGCAATAAATTTTTAAATTATTACACTAGGACTCTCACGTAGTATCGCCGAAAAAGGTCGTGAAACTCGTTTCAGCTCGGTTTTCTAGAACAGAAGGTATGCATTTGATTTCCTTGAACAAATTAAGCGTTTTCTCAAAGATGTCATTCAAGATATAGTCGTGATTTGACACTGATAAGCTTGGTTTTCAATTTTTAGCAGGGAAATAGTTACGTATTTAGTAGCCAATAGCGACACATGTAGCGAGCGCTATGGAAACATGAACGCACAAACATGACAAATGTTGAAAAGCCACTGGTTGAAGAAATCGTCTAGTGTACACGATAATGCTAATAGTCATACTGAAGTTCAAATAAACCCAACGATCCACTATGATCAAATTACAGTGTGGGTCAGGAATATGGAATCGTCCAGGTAAAACACTTTTTTTCAGAAAGTTTAGGCAAATCAGAAACCCGTTCGTATTAGAATACCCTATCAGCTAGAGTAGGAGACTTCTATTCGGTAGCATGTGGAAGGGCCGTTCAAGAAAAACAGGTTAAAAAAACATAAAAATGTTATTAATAGTTTCATGTAGTTATATTTTTTCAGACCTTGAAAGAATTATGCTTTTAACCTTTGGAGTTAAATTACAGATAAGTTTTCTAACTTACAAAAAATATTTTTCTCCGAGAAAACAAAATATTGTAGGAACCTTAAAATCCCTGGAATCAGAATTTAGATAAAAGCTATTGAGATTTTGGAGCACTTCTTTTCACTATTTCAAAAATGTGTAAGACTTTTCTCTCTCAACTAAACAGTTCAAGCGCGACTTTTACGGTTTGAGAATTAATATGCTAATCAAAGGTTTTTTTAGTTCATTCAAGAATTGCTCGTCAGTTTTCATTGAGAACGCCCGTTAAGTGTCCTAAGGTTTTTGGCGTGCAATGTTTGCATAAGCGTAGGAATTCAAGCTTCAATGCAGTTCATATAATACAAAAACGAGTAGGTACTGTTTATCTCTATGGGCTTCACAGTTGAGTAACTATCGTTTGAGTTTTCCATATTTTACTTTTAGCCTTTTTGGGAGCTAAAACTTTCAATATCATTTTGAGCAAAACCTCACGGGCCGGTGCTCATGAAGCCTCAATTAAGTTACGTATGAAGAGGCGCAAATTCGCTAAACAAACAAATTCTCTATTCCACGTCTCCACTGCAGTTTCGAAAACCTTGAATTTTTTAGTTCCGATTTTTTAATTCTATTATTGGGTCGATGCCTCCCCTTAAAATTCGCAGAAACTTTTTTCCTCGGAAAACCACATCCACTCCGCGAAAAGTTGTTAAACAGCACAAAACAAACTATTATTCCTGGAATTTCTGTTCATGTTTCACTAATTTAATTTTATTTGTGCTTCCACTACACTATGCTACGTATTATTCCAATTTCACGTCTTTCTTGCCCAATCCCAATTTATATTTTCAATTGTGCGATTGCGTCGGCGTCGGTTATTTTGCGCACTCGTGAGGGTTAGGTTAACACTTTTCACTGAATAAGTTCCACAGCAATGCAACGATATTCCTCGAACATTGCGCTTTCAAGTGCTTCTGAGTACGCGATTTGCACCGAGCAGAATTGAGCACATGCTCACACATTGCTGGCTCTAAAACATTCAAGGTTGATCCGAATTGGAACACTTGGAATCTCACTTCCCAGAACTTTCGAGGAGACCCACGAACTACGAACCAGGAACCTCCGGGTCAGCAGGTCTTGAATAAGTATACAACTTTTATTATTCAACATTTATCCAGTTTTTCCGAACAATCAAAGTTCGTGCGATTCAATTGCTTTTATTGTCTCTCTTGTTCCGTTGTTGTTGCCGAATTATGTGTAAAACACAACACCGAAATTCAAGGAGGAGTAGGTTGTGAAACCAACAGCTTTACTTTCTGGATAATTGTTGGTAAAATATAAGTATATCATGTAGGTAGGCTTGTACCTCTGCGATGCAGTGCTTGAGTAGTAATATCAAAAATACTTTTGCTTAATGTACATGTACATCACCGAACCGAGCGGCTTAAAGAAACGCACGAACGAGAAAAATAAAACTTCAACTGCGGAGCAAAGTACGAGAGATGTTAAGGTGTCGAGATAACTTTCAAAACTGAAACGAGTTAAGCGCCGCGCTGAGCTCGAGGCAAATTCGAATAGCCACACACGTATGTACATGGGAGCACAGCCTTGTACGGGCCCGGAGAGCGGGCACTGCAGTTGTGGACTACATCAGCTACCGGGGAAGCGAGCACATGGCAGAGCGATTGAGCGTATTTTGAACCATACTCATATTGAGCATAGATATGATTGCTCGGACCGCGTATGCAAAACTTTTTGCTAGATGTGCATTTTGTTGCATTAGAGGGGGTTCCAAATGTGATTAATAAATTCTTGTACAAAATTCTGGTCACTGTTAAATTAAAAATTATAATTTCTTGAGTAGGTTTTGAGAAACATTCTATGATTGAACTCTTTAAAAATGGCAAACAATATCTCGTAGCTTCTTGATAAGTCGACATTTCGAATGATTAGGTACTTTTTTAAACTGTTCAGCAAAAGCCATAAATGGTAAAAGTTTATCTTCAAGTTCTTGAAAAGGTAATAATTCCAGTAATAGGGTACTTACCAAAACTGTGAAGTCCCATTTATATAGGGTCTTCTTATAGAGACCTCACAGGTGCACCACAGTCCTAGTATTTTAGGAGAAGTTGGAAAATTATTCATCTTTTCATCCCTTGTTTATGAAGTTTCTTTATTTCAAATCATTGAGGGTCAAATCATTAGAGAAAGTGAAGGATCAAATAAGACCAGCGTTAGGAAACCCCTCTTATTCCAGCCCATAAAGTTTTAAAGTTTTAGATGGTTTTATAACATTTGACTCACTGAGCTTTGTTGTTGACGAAGTAATTTAAATTTAGCTTCCATGCTAAAATTCAACTTCTTGCAAGGCTCAAAACGTTGTGGGATTATATGAGTAACTGCGTGGCAGTGAATGCAATACAAACGTGACACCTGAGTGCTAAAAAATGTAAATACATGAAACTTATCAAAACAATGCTGGGAGCGGAAAGAATCCCCCTGTACCCTATTAGCATTCGATGACTCATTGATTCTGAAACCTCATAGAGATTCAAAGTCTTCCTGTGTATAATGTTCGCGTTTCAAAATGAAAAAGAAAACAAGCAGAGCAGAACTGAAAGAAGCGCGACACCGCAGAATCAGCTTGTGTGGTTCACCAACGAGCACGAGTCTAGCTTACGAAGCCGACGCCGCACCGCGTTGATGGAATTCAACAGGTTTTGGCGGAATCGGCATCGGCAGCTTTTGATGCGAGTATCGAACCTGAATGCCGAAATTTCTATCTTAATTGCCAATTTCTTGTCTGAGGTCAGCTTCCGGCGCCGCATGATCCGTATCGTGCCAATTGTAGGTAATTAATCAGCCCACCCGTTGACAGCTTTTTACGATAAAGGGTCATGGATAAAAAGAAGCTAATGGGAATTGTCTCAAATCTGGACCTATTTACTTATTATTTATTGAGTCTGAGTGGTAAATACATGCTGCAGAAAAGTAACAGAATACGGCATTCCGCAGCTACGCGAGCGAGCCAAACCTCAGCAGCGACAGCCCGAAGTTGGTCAACCAGTAAAATGCGTCGATGCTGTTTTCGACCATTGCCATGGCATGCATTCGCGCACCGAGTAGGTGAATGAGTGTCTGGCCTGCAAACCTGCAGTGCAATGCAGCGTGAGATTTAAATGACTGGCCAAAGTGAACGCGCTTTAAGAACACATGCAAAGGAGAAAAATGACTAAAAAGTGCATCACATCTGGTTTTATTTATGAAAGCAACGCACTTTTGGTCAAGCGAGTTAACAGGTAACCATCTGCAGCAAGAGTGCTTTCTTCTTGATTATCAATATCAGCCAGTTTTTAGTATTTTTCTTGTCGAACCGACGACCAAAGCCTGCGTGTGCATCGGCATCGTATAGCTGCGCTGCCAGTGCGAGAGATGCGATGACAAATGTGTTAATAACACACTTCTTGCGCTGCTTCATCTCGCTCAACTTCATTCACTGCTCTTCGTTTTGTTCAATATTGCAGGTTGTGATACCACTAAAACCTGGGAGTAAGATCAGGAATTTTTAGTGCACATTGGCTTCATTGTATTTAAATAAAGTTCTTAAATTTATTTGCTTTGAATTTTGATCAAAAGTACGTTTTTATTGAATTGTAGAAAATGTTGATGATCAGCTAAATTTAAAGACAACTTTTACCATTGTAACAGTCTCTATTGAACCAAGGAGACGCCATAATTGAGGCTCAAATAAATCAACATGGAACCCAGATGCACCCCAATATGAAAAGGTGCACTGCAGTGAACATGGAAGAAGACCTTCGAGCATGGAAATTTTTCAGGTCGGTCGCTCTTCTCATGGAGTAGACAAACACAGTAAAATTTTCAGCCAATTTTCGTGGAAGTTTGGATTTGAGACCTACATGGATCGAAAAAAAAATCTCCCAAAGTACTTAAGTCCGGAGGCTCCGGTAGCTGTTTCTAGGGGTCCCTCTAGTGATTGTCACCAAAGATGGGAGCTGTAGCCCCCGTACTTTGGGAGCTAGAGAAAACCAAATCTTGGTGAAATTTTCCCATACAAAAATTTCACAAAAATTCGATTTTCTCTAGCTCCCAAAGTACGGGGGCTAGAGCTCCCATCTTTGATGATGATCACTAGAGGGACCCTTAGAGCCTCCGGACTTAAGTGCTTTGGGAGATCCAAGTCGTCTCAAATCCAAACTTCCACGAAAATTGGCTAAAAATTTTGCTCTGTTTGTCTACTCCATGAGCGACCGACCTGAAAAATTTCCATGCTCGAAGAAGAAGACTCACTGCAGCTTGGGACTAACTTCAGCTTAGAAATTAATCAATAAAAATAAAAATGCTTGCAAAATCTTTTGAAGATTGTTTATTTGTTTTGATGAATCTTCATTTTTGTCAAATCCAGGGAGGGGACGAGGATACTTGGTATGTACTGCGTTTAAAATTCTGGGAAGCGCAAATCAGAGGTGACCCGAGAATCCAAGATCATTGAAATATTTTACGCTTCGCTAGATTTGGTCTGATGGAGAAGCTCGCCTAATGAGGCACTGACACACGTGAGCTCGAGCAAGTTCTTAATGATGCCGCCAATGCATATCTGGGTGTTTAGCAGTTGTTTATAATTGTGATTCAATGTTAGAAACATACTTGTTTATTGCAAAATTTCAAATATAAATTTTATTCTTGTTTACCATGACCAATTTGTGCAATCGTCTTGCAATGCTAAATAACGTGTATCGTAAGTTAGATTTTTACGAGTGGAGCAGCTTATGTGTTGTTTTTCTCGTACATAAAGCGTACACTCCTGAGTGAAAAACTAAACAACAGAGAAGGGGTGGGAAAAAGGGGGTACTTTGTGAAAAGTTGCTTTGCCCAAAATATTTGAAAGTTTTGACATTTGACTTTTTCAAGTGAGGTCTGAATTTTCCTTGGTCATCTCTGTTGTGGAGGCAAACTTGATAGTTGATCACGTATTTGAAGGTCAGAACACAGATCTTGATAATTAGTCGTCATTTAATGAACTAGATTCGTTAAAGCTAGGCCTAGCTCAAGGAAAAGTTGGAGATCTAGCTCAGAAGATTCTTCATAGCCGGAAGAAATGCAAATTTGAGTATGCTGTAATATGAGAATTGAATTGAATTAAGCTCGCTTTGTACTTCTCTCAACTAGAAGAGTTCAACAATGCAGTACCGTAGCTCGAGTATTTCATACAAAACGATTAATATTCTGTCAAGTTATTAACTAATGCACGTTACTTCAACTAATATTTAATTTTAGAAAATACTGAAAAGCAATGAATAAAAAGATTCAGGGGCGTGATTTGTCTCCAGTTTGAGAAGATATTCTTGAAAAACCCCACTTTAAAGTACGTCGATTTCAAGAGACTCAGACCTCAGGCTTAGAATTTAAATTTATTTGCACTTGCAATTAATATTCTTCACCTTTAATTACGCAATGCTCATGCATCATAGCAGCACCTCTCACGAATAGGAAATTGAATCTCGCCATGATGCTAATTGGACTTTTGTCTGACTAATAATAAGTCGGGGCTTCACAGAGGGTTTTTGCAACCCTTGCTTCCGGAAATTCTAATATTACAAACCGTAGAGGTGGAGCTGTGAATTTTCTCAGAAGCCCAGATAACTTATATACAGCAGACGAAGCTGTAATTGAAAGGTTAATGGTTGCTTAGGAATCAAAGGGCGCCAGTCATTATAGATGTTGAGTTGCTTTTATGAGTCCGATCGAACTAAGTACTTTTTTCGTGAATGCAAACTTTGGGTTTGTCTATACAACATATTGAAAATTTCAGCCCAAATGGCCGAAAAAATAATATTAAATTTTCATATAACAGAAAAATAACCCCCGTCCTGCCTTTAAAAGTATGGGGGTAAAAAATTTTTAGTCGTATTTAAAACTCACTAAGTTTGACATAATGCTTTCATTGTCTTTCGGACGGAGGGATAGACAGCTACATATATGTTAGGACGAAGAAAACTGTACATTTTTCTTGAAGTTGTTTTTTCCAAAAAAATTGTTGGAATCTATTTTGAATCTAATAGACAAAAATAAACTTAATAAATCTTATAAAGCGATTCCTTATTATAGTAAACTATTACTCAACTATTACTTGCTAAACCATAAAAACCCTTTGAGACTCTTAGTAAAATAATATATTTTAGTTGGATTAATTTTATGCCCAAAACTTACATTTTATTTTAATTTAGGCAAATACTGTTTAACATGAAATAAAATGTGTATGTTTATTTCAATAAACATAGTGCGGTTACCGAGGATTCAAACCTTCGGGTTTTGTGTATGAATTTTGCTATTAAAGTCATGAAGCTCACCTTTTAAATACAGACGCCAGCAATGAATAGACATATATGTATTCCAAATACAACTCGCAAACCATAAAGTGCAAAAATAACTCGTTTTTATGTAATACTTATATTCTCTTATCTAACTAGAAAAGTAAGTAGAAATGTTATTACGCTAAACTTGTCTCGCGGCAACTTGTACGGTTTTCATCAACTTGCGAATGAGTTTGTGACGTAGCTGTGACATACTTTTGAATTTCCTTTGCAGTCTTTTGGTCGCAATGATTGACGCAGAAGACTCCAAAACCACATACGTTGACAAAATTAAGGAAAAGAATGGTCAAGGCTTCAACCTGACTCATTGGTGTTCAGAAATTTCTTGTCTTCTAGTGCAGTCAACTTTGATATTTGGAATGAATACATTAACCTTTTCAAACCTCATTCAAAGATGATACTTGAAATTGATATAAAGAAATTACTTAAGGTTGTTTAATTATAATTCAATTGAAGATTATATGAGAAATTAATAGAGATATAATATAATAGAGTGGACATCCCCATACATTTCCTTTATGGAGATTTTTGGCCACCACCGCTGTCAAAATCCGATTTTTTCGGATCAGATTGCATTGAAAATTGAGACCAGTTTTTATCAATAACTTTTATTTCAGCTGTAAATGGCCTCAAAACTCAGAAATGAGGCCACAGGAAGGCTTGGAGAGCCCGAAAATGGAAGCAGGAGGAATTTTAGGCCGATCGGAGCCTGAATAAGGAAGTTGAGAAACGACAAAACCCGGGACTTGGTGAGAATTTCATCGAAATTCTCTCTTAACCTGCTGGTTCCCGGCCCGAGACTAGGTTTTTTGGGAAGCTTAAGGCCCCAGGAAGCCGAGAGGGGCCGGTTCTAGCCGGGAACCAGCAGGTTAAGAGAAAAACAGGCACTTTTCTGCGCCAAAGTCGGGTGTCGGCCATTCTAATTTCCTTATTTCAGCTCCAAACTGCTTCAAACTTCGGCTGGATTCTTTTTTAGTCCCTCCGAACCATCCTGAGGCTTCTTTTTCGTGTTTGGAGGCCGTTTTGAGCTGAAATAAGAGATTTTTATGAATTCGATTACATTTTTCAATGCAATCTGACCTAAAAATTTCGAAAAGTGACAGCGGTGGTGGCCAAGCTAAAATGCTCTGATGTCCAGTCTATTCTATTATATGTCTATTGAGAAATTATACACTTGTATATGGATCGTGAACTTTAAATTTTAAATGGTCGAGCGAAGTTCTAATATTCTTGGCTTTGTTTTGTTTGAGTGTGAGTTAGTCGAGGAATGATTAAGATTCTTCCAGGTTAATTTTTAGTTAGGACCCAGAATGTCTGTTCTTTCAATTAACCCAGCAACTAAACAGACAATTCGATCCTCAAGAAGCAGTATTTAATTAATTTAAGTTTCACTACATGATACGAAAAAAAACCCTTCAACAGTGATCTTGCTCACCAAACCAGATGCAAGTACCAACACGTACGTGTGCGTAATTTCATTTTACTTACTAGCCCGATGTACTCGCATTCATTCCATAAAGTGATATTATTTTTGTTGTTTTTTCCTTGGCTGCTTTTTATAATAAAAGAGTAAAAAGTACGCAAAATAATATTGACAGGTTTGCTGGTGCATAATACAGCGAGATTCTTGCGATTTCTGATGCCCTGATGCAGCTCAACTATTCACTCATGCGTAGAAGGATAAAACTACTTAGATCATTTGTAAGTTCCCAACACTTGTCCTAGATACTTGTCATGATGACAGATTAAATTTTCTGCGCCATAAATTATCCTTGTTGCAACATTTTGTGGCTTGTGTGGTTGTTTGTTCGCTACTTATTTTACATTCGATTCACGTTTTCCTTGATCATCGCGATGCATGTAAAGACGGTTGCCTACCTCTCATTGTTGCTGCGTGCTCTGCAGTAATGAATGAATCTCATGTGTGTTGTTTTGAAGTGCTTAATTAAGCGTTGTTACGATCTCTTTATAGTAGAAATATTAAAATTTTAGAAGATATAGACAAGATTAATTAAGATAATGATAGTCATGTCATGATCATGATGCAATTTGAAATACCTAGGATAATGTAGATCGAAATATTAAAGAGATACTAATATGCCTTTGAGGTAGGCACAATTTATTAGTCGAATAAAATTCTTCCTTTCAGGATAATTAAAAAAACGTAGGTAGGTACGTATGAAAACTCGACCAAAAACAGATAAGTAGTTTTAAAGAGGATATTTAGCGTCAATTATTAAACAATAATGGTTTGTAAAGCAAGACATTGTGAGCTTAAGGAGTTTGCAGGCTTCAAGCAAAATTGAGTTTGAACATCAACCTCGCTAAAGGTCATCTGATGGGATTAAAAACGACCGAACTGTCTCCCATTGCTTGAATATTGTGTTTTTTAAGAATTCAATTTGGTTAATGACTAGGGGAAAAGGACCTAAAAGTTCTGAGATCTAGAGAAAAGCTAATCAAGTTGTTCTACAGACTTTCTCGGTAAAAAGCTGCAATTTTATCCCAAAAAAACTAGACTTTGACTAGTTGACACTTGCTGGTTCAACTTCTCAACGATATTGGTAGCAAAAGAGTACAACAGATAAGAGAAACAGATTCAAATCGTTACAGCTGGCGCGGAGTTGTGTTACACTGTTTACTCCCATGTCGAAGTTGGTAGAAATTCGGAAGATGCACATATGTACTTGGATGATACAGCTTTCGTTTACCAAAAGTTCAAGGGAATTCAAAATTAGCTGCTTATGATTCAAAAATTCCCCTTTCGATTCCTCTATCCACCAAAAGTAATATTAGGTGATCTTTGACCTGTACTAAGAATGCGTATTTGTAATTTACGTTGAAATCGTATTTCAATCAATAGCTCAATGATAAGGAGGGAAGCGAATATTGAAAAGACAAACTATGCCGAATCAATGAAGCATAGAAGATTAGCATAGATTTAAATCAGAAGAGTATATCTAAAAAGAAATGTGTGATTTTCATGAGTTATAGTAAAAGCTATAAGTATTGAACTCTCAAACTACCCTAACATGTTCAGGTCCAAGCATAGTTTAGATGTTTTTAAGTATTTATTCAAAAAAATGTAGTATTTATGTACGATTCTCACAAAGTTGGCTTTATTAGGTTGTCCTGCATCAGGTGTTTGCAGTTTTTGAACAAAAATATAGGTTTAGGCTCAAGACTGTGTACAGCTTATCCCAGCGCCATCTGGTCATCGTCGTCCTTTTCGTCCTCTTTATCAGTCACCTTCGCGGCATCTCCCGCCTTGTTTCCACCCACCGTGCGCTCCAGAGCTTTTACGAACTGCTCGAGGTCACCACTCACTGCAGCGGCCACCGCTTCGGAACTTAGCTTAAACTGTGACACAACGGGACCCAGTTGTCCGGATTGCAGGGCACTACAGAAGGTAGACAAGGCTTGCTGGAACTGAGGAGAGCTAAGGGTGTCTTTCAGTTGCTGCTTCTTGTCCTCGTCTCCCTCGACCTCGGGCAAGTGGGCCACGAGGGCATCTACGTTTTGCGGGTCCTGAATGATGTTCGTTAGGGCATCTGAGTTGATGGAGGTCGAGAGATCCACACTTCTTCCCCCACGGCCTCCCGACGACCCTCCAGCCCCAGAGTTGATGCCAGCGAGGTAGTTCTGTAACTCGGAGAGCAGAACTCGGGGTGCATCGCCACCAGATGGAGTCGAGCTACTTCCACTTGATCCAGAAGAAGATTTTTTGGGGGCTTTTGGTGTCGTCGCGGTAGTAGCAGCAGTTGTGGGAGTTGCGGCTACTGATGAGGTACCTAGAATTTTTGAGAAACCAAGCTTAGTCTAAATCGAGTAATATTTAACGAGTTGATAAATTACAGACGCTCTGTAAGAAGTTATGTCAGGGTACAGTTTCTAAGAAGGATCTAACCAAAAATACGCATTTGACCACAATATTTTTGAAAAACAAAACGCAATCAACTTTATCAAACATAAATTTTCTTCAAATTGGAATAAGGGCTTGTTCACATATTACGTAACGGTGAAAATCGAGATTTTCGACCCCCACCCCCCCCCCCCTCTGTCACGGTTTGTCCTATACAACAGTACTTGAGTTTGTACTGACTGTCACGGAGCGGCCGACACCCCCCCCCCCCTTGGACCGTGACGTAATATGTGAACAGCTCCTAAACATGACTTTGGGCACTATGTTGATTTTCGACTGGCAGGTATTGGACAATGAATCTTGACAAATAGTATTTATAGCAACGTAGAACACTTGAAAACAGGTTACAAGGGGGTTTAGTTTTATTTCATCAAGAAATTTATATCCTGGCATACAGGTATACATTTCTTGACTAAATGAAACAAATTTTAGAGCAGTTTAGGTGTTTTAATGAACCTTAAAATCTGGGTAGAAAATCATCCAAACTTTTCGGTTCACCGAAGATTTCCAAACTAGAAGTGTTCACTATGGGCAGCAGAGGATTAACTGAAGAACCTCGCAATCCCAATGTCAAGTTAATTTAGAACATGTTAAAATTATTTATCCTGTGCCTGATCAGTAATTACTAATCAGGTATGAGAATAAGAAAAAAGTCTTACTTCCGGCTGGAGTGGAGGCAGCGGTAGTTCGGTTGCTTGGTGAGCTGAGGTTGTTGCGGGCACTGGATCCACCAGAGCGGTTCATCGACCCCAAGAGGCTGCTGAGACCTCCCATTTGGCCGACGCCTCCGAAGAGCTGCATGAGCTGCTGCTGTGACATATTGTTCAGCATGTACTGAAGATCACCGTTGTCTGAACTCCTGCCACCTGACCCGAGACTGTTGGAGGACGGAGGGTTGTTCATGACCTCGTTTATCCTTCGGCACCACTCCTCGTCCTTCTCCGTCTTGGGTTCCTGCATCCAGAAAAAGAGTTTGCGGTTGGACGACTTAAAGCGCAGCAAGTAGACCCGGCCGGTTTTGCAAGCCTCCACACGTTTGAAATCGCAGTCATCCGGGAAGATGATGAGGTCGTCTTCGACGGTTCCAGTGGTTCGGTCCTTCCAGCAAAAGTGGATGAGCTGGTCGTCGCTCTGGTACAGATAAACGAGACCTTTCCGGGAATCGGGATGGACCATCTTGCCAACCATGTTCATGCGACCTGCCCGAAACTCCACGAGATGGTTTGAATTGCTCAAGGACGAGCTGTTGCCGAAAATTGGGCCACTCATTCTTTGATTGCCTGGAAAAGTCTGACCCGGTTAATTTTTCACATGATTATTTGCCTTTCCCATTCTCTCCTTGCCTTGTTCTTTCGATTTCTTAGAAACGTTATTTTCCTTGAAGGTATTGCAGATATTTTTTTAGGATTGAACCCAAACAAAGCAAAGTTTTCGATGAAAAGTGCTTTTGAACAAAATTATGACTGGCAAAATCTTGACGTTTAGGTGTCAAAACTAAAGAGAGCATAGAACTTATCTGTGCGGAACGCAAGCCAAAAAGAGAGCAGCTGTCAAACACGTTTGTTGTGATTCTTCTATCGGCTTCCTTGATTCAGAGGCTCTAAACGTTTTTAGGAACCAAAACCTTTCAGAATGTCGGAACCAGGTTCTTCAAAGGATATAGCCACCAAAACTGCAATGATCTACGTGTGTGGAGGTAAGGAGAGTCCAAAATATGGCAATTTCGTCAAAATAGAAAACTTTTCAACTTTCAGAATGCCACCACGAGAACGAGATGCGAGCCAGAGACCCCATTCGCTGCAGAGAATGTGGATACCGCATAATGTACAAGAAAAGAACCAAGAGATGTAAGAGGATGTAACTTTTTCGGGCTCTTAACGCTAAGCTATTTCATATTTTGCAGTGGTGGTCTTCGACGCTCGATGAACGCAACAAGGCGAAATTTCCAATGATTCTTTAATCTTAGTGTGTACACAACTTTTATTACAATAAATATCCTAGGAGGCTGAATTATTAGCTATTTAACTCAGTTCGAATCCAGCACCACTTTGAATTGCGTACAGAAGCTTTTCCTTCAAAATATCCTCCGATTCAAAAGCCGGTAACTTTAGTAGGTTCATGCAGGTGCTAGCTGATGGCAGCCGGTCCGTGCTTCCGGCATTCTGAATGCAAAAGGCCGGGTCTAGGTCCTTAAAACCTGTAACGAACGTTTACATGTTAGAGACTGAATGGGTATAACAAGCTGAAGTGAGCTACCTAACAGAGGCGGTCTCGAACACGAAGTGACGAACTTTAGCAACTGTCGTTTTTGGAGATCCGTGAACTCGTCCACGACCTTCCAGAAGAGCTGGATCGTCAGATGGTCCGGGGTAAAGTCTCCTCCATATCTCGTGTACATTCTCAAATCGACCACATCAACGGGAATTTCGGCCCCCGAAATCAGCACTTGGAGTTCTTTGTTACTGAACATGTAGAGCCACTCGATTGGTAAGACGTTGGCGAGCCCTTGGCGGAAAGCCATACACTGAGTACGGATTTGACGGTTCAGCTTGAAGTCAGCCATCAGCTGGATGTATTCGATTCGGTTCGATGAGTTCACCGAAATTCTGCTTCCGTTTTGTTTCAGCTCCTCCACCTAGAAACGGAAGTAAATGGGTCTCGGGAAGCTATAGAAGGTAAAGGTAGTCTTACCCGCTTTTCACCCAGTTCATCACAGACAACGGTAAAGTCTAATCCTAAGTCGGCAACGTCTCCTTCGTAGGCTTTCAAGGACATCAAATTCCTGCGAAAAAATTACATCCATTCCAGCTTAGATCTTGTAAGCGAACTAATATTCTATTATTCAAACTCATTTTAATTGATACTTGTTTAAGACGCTTATTTAAGATTTAAATTGAAGTTAGCTGCAGAGTTTAAAATTTCTTTTAAGCTTATGATAAGAAGATGGAGAAAATTAAAGGAATGCCGTGGGTTAGAAGTTATTTGGTATAAAAACATCAGCTATGCTGTCCGTAGGTATAAGGAATAAATAGCTTTTGAGGCTTGAGGAATTTATTTTAAAGATTTTCATCTTTACAGTAAGGAAGTTCTTGTGAATCTGAGCATTACCTGTGCAAGTCTGGGTCCAGCGAAGCGAGCTGATGCACGTCGACGTCCGAATGCTTGCCCGCCAGCTTTGATAGGAAAAACTCTGCCAAAGGGAGCTCCACCAGCAAATTCTCATACAAAGCCTGGAATACGAAACCTTGAAGGCTTAGCGAAAAGCAAAATGACACTCACTTTTCCCAAAATCCTGCCGATGAAATAGTAGTGCCTCTGGTAGTCCTCAATGATCTTCCCTACACCTGGATTAGGGTACAGCATATTGTCCTTCGTGATCATGAAAAAGCCTCGATGTGGGTCAAAGGCCGTCTTGATCAGTTCGGACAGGAATTCTCGGAAAACCCCCCCACCGTCAATTCCTGCCTCTTCCAGTCCCGTTACATTCACCAGCTGCACCCGAAAGCGAGGTCTCAGGTCCGGTTCATTCTCGAGGCTCAACTTGTCGAAAGCATCCTCGTACAAGTGAGACCGTCGCACCATGATGTTGATGGAGGGACCCTGCAGGAATCCCTGCAAGTCACCTTGGGAGCGAAGCTTGTCCGCACCAAGAAGCCCCTGCAGAATGCTGACGCGGGTGTTGAACTCCACCACGAAGGGGATCTCTCGCAGAATCGTGATTGACCGGATCTGTTTCGTTGAAAGAGGTGGGCCGTCGCTGATGTCGTCCCTCGTGAAGTCCTTGATGGGCTGAAAGGGCCTCAGTCCTCGTCGGTTCCGCGTGACATGGAGATCTGCTCTGTCCAGAGGCAGATTTAGAAGCTTGGCGGTCCAGTGGCCCTCGGGACAGTACCCCAGGCGCAAGTCTCTGGTGTGAAGCTGCCTCAGCAGAGCAACGCTGACTTTCAGAAGATGCGACCAGATAGCGTTGGTGATCTCAGTTTGATTGTCCGCTTTTTGATTGAGCGATGACAGCATCGTTCGATAGTGCTCCGTGAGGTTTGACCGCGTCTCGGGGAACGCGAGTTCTACCAGCCCGAGACAGATTTCCTTCAGCGTGGTGCTGAGAGGCACGATGTCCTCCAGAGTGAATGGCATAATTTTAGAAATCGCGATATTGCTGTCGTTGGAAAACTCCCCGTCGTGCAGAGTTGATATGAGGCGTCCGAAGAGGGTGCAGAACGTCGCCAAAAGGGGGATCAGACGGTCGGCTTCTTGCTTCGTCACCGCCAGTCCCTTCGATATCAGACTAATGGGTGATGTTATTCCTTTGCCGGTCGAGTGGGAAGTGAGGGTGAACCAGAGTGATCGCACGAACTTGGGTTGGAACGCTAACATGTAGAGAAGCCTGCAAAAAATATCACAATTTTTTAGAAAAGTTATTCAAAACATGTTCTAGAACTTATAATAGCAAATTAAATGTATTGGAGCTAGACTTCAGCCAAATATAAGACACAGATCTGTGTCGGAAAGCTAAACCTACAGATTGAAATGTGCCAAATTTTGTCTGAAAAGTTATTGAAGATTTGTTTTTGGGACATCATCCCCTAAAACTATTATTGGTTTCCTAATATATTAAGAGAGAAAGAGAAGACTTTCACTTACTTGAATTCACTAACAGAGCGATTGCAAGTCATCAGAGAGTGACAAATGACGCATAAGTTCAACATGATATCGGGGTCATCCAGGAACCACTCCACTCGTTGCACAATAAAGAGAGCTCTCTCTGAGTCGTTTAGAAGCTGAGTGCAATTGTTCAGAACGTTGATCTCCATTTCCGAGTACATTTGAATATCATGGTCATCGTCGTCCTCGTCGTCGGAGTCTGCAGAAGCGAAGCTGTTCACCTTCGGGAGTTTTTGTACGTTGCCAATAAGAGCTGATAGTACGCGGAAGTAATTTCGAACGACTTTCTTGTCGTTTGTGTGAGCTGCAGGAAAATCAGAGTCTGAATATTTGTGAGAGCTGAGTTGGAAGTTCCTTACGTATGATGATTTGATCGAAAATAAGAACGGAATGAAGCAGGAACGACGTCATCTCGGGAGCCTCTTTGAACTTCTTTTCTGGCTCAATATCTATCAGAATCGTCTTTTTGTAGTCGATTTCTCGCTGCCAGGCGGTTGAAATGGTCTGAATTAACTGGATGTACGGAAACCCTCTCAATCGGGCCAGTTGGGGGATGACAAAGAACTTGATTTGACTCGAATATTCCTGGGACAGCAGATTTGACGAGAACGAACACAGTATTTTCTCTCTGAAATTAATAGATTTAGCTTCAAAAGTTTTGTTCGTTTCAAAACTTACGTCAGCGCCTCGTTTGACATCTCTGTGAGTCTCAAAGGCCGCACGATCATCTGCAGAATCGCGTCTCCCAAAGGACTGTGGAAGTTGTCGTCGTCCTCCAAATCTGGAATCTTGAGGTTGATGAAGCTCCTTATCCGCTTAAAGTAGTGCTTCTCTATAAGGAACTTGAACATCACTTCCAGGTAGTTTTGGACCGTGTACGGGTTGTGGATGAACTTGCTCACAGCATCGCAGTCAGTGTAGACCTCGAGCATTCGGAGCGGAATAGCGGTTGGCTGTTTTTCACTAAACAGCTGCCACATGCAGCAATTTAGGAGCTTCTTGATCCTGTGGAACCAAACATTTTCTGTGAGGGACACAAACTGAAACAAGCAATTGGGGTTCTTGAGAACGTTCTGGCACAGGAACACCAAGCGGTCTCCATCTTCGAGGAAGTCGTAGAAAAATACAAGACGCTTCGTAAGGTACTCTAAGCTATCGTCATTGGGGATCCCGAATTTTTTCAGTTGGTCAAAGTTGGCTCGTTCTGCGGCCTTCTGTCGCTGCCGGACGGTGAAACTTCGCACCCAGCTTTGAATTTTTGTGGCTCCTGCCGTCTCCTGTCTATGTTGTTCCCTTTTCTGCCTCTCAAACTGCGCGTTTCGGATGATGGAGAGGCGGTCGGACTTCTGAGAAGAGCCTCCGAGGTTCTGAACAGGTTTTCTTCGGAAATCTCCGTCGAAACTAAACATTTCTGGAATTTCAGATAAAATATCTACTCATAGTTATGGCAAATGAATTTCATTCGAGTATCAGGGGAGACTAAAGTGAATCAGGAAGGAAAAACTTTTTTGACTGAAAGTTCTAGGGCTGAGGTAACAAGGAAAATTTGATTAGTCATGAAACTCACTTTGAATTGCGTACTTTGCCTTTTGAATAGACTTGTAAGGAGTTTGTTTACGGTCACGTGAAAAATACCATAAGTTTTAAGCCAGTTTAGCAGTTATTTGGTCATTGGGGTTGTTTTGTAAGGAGAAATATGAAAATCTTTGATAAGTGAAAAAATGTACTTGAAAATCTGCTTTGTTTATGTCACCAGCTGACACAGACAGATATTCCATCTGACTTTGACACTTCAACGCGTAACGCAAGCAGAGACCAAAAAACACAAATTGTTATAAAGTAGGGGGTCGTTTTTGTTATACTGAGTAGAGCTTTCAGTCTTCCTAAACCCTCAAAAGACCATCAAGAGCTGACCAGGACAGCAAGTAAAAAATTGCAGTTACAAAGGACAGAGGTTCTCTGGAGCTCTTCTATTATGTACTGCTTCTGTCTTCTATTCTCTTTAAATTGTTCTGGATGCCTGGAAAATGAATGATCCACATGCTGATTATTCGTTGCACCTGACGGAGCTCAAAGAAAACGCTCAGACGTTCCCTCTATCTCTTTATTATATATTTAGCTTTTTGGTTGATATTTCTAGCAGGACTCTGCAGAAGAGAGCATAATTCGGAAGAAATAACTAACTTTTTGCGGTTCTTTCATCGCTGCAAATTCATAAATAAATGATTCAATACTAATTATTTATTGGGCTTTTTGTAGAAATGGCCAGATAAAGAGCCTTCCCAAAATAATAAATCTAACTTGCAGAGTAGGACTGTTTTTGTACAGTCGTCATGGATAAAATAGAGACTAAAATGCCAATGAGAGCTTTATTGCGCTTGAAACTGAATTGGACAATATTGTTTAACCATTCTAATTTGAGAGAGCAAGTTTAAAAATGAACATTAAAATTATACTCCGCCAGGGCCAGTGAGAACTTGAAGTTACTTCATGCAGCTTCGATATACGAGTCTCTGGGACAAATCAGTGTCAAATACGGGCTTTCTCTGGCGAGAAGGCTTCGATGCTCGGGAGAACAAGTTGTGCTCGTAGTTTTTCTTGTTATCGTCGACTTTTGGCGGTGGAGTTTTCTTCGAAAAATCATTTTTGGCATCAGTTGGAGGCTGAGTCGAAAATGAGCGACACAAAACACGGTTCAAATAGCTTTCGGGAGACTCCTTCTCGTTTTTTTTCGGTGGTTCTTTTTCGATGTCCTTGAGTACATCCAAGAAGTCGTTCATGTGTATGCCTGGGTTTCCAGAGTCATCTGAGGCCGTGCTTGAGTTGTCATCATCGCCGAGGTTGCTCTCGAAGGAAAAAATCTTGGTCATGGACACAGTCGGAGCCAGCGATACCATTGATGAAGCCTTCGATACCGCCGGGGTCGAACCCACCTTGCAATAGTTGTGGTTGACTATATCTTCAATCGAGTTTTCGGCAAGCATGGATTCTTGCACGACGATAATTGTCAATGGTGACTGCCCCTTTTGATATAGCTCAGCTAGAGTCAGGACTGCGTCCCAGTCTTGGTCACTTTCGATCAAAATTACGTCATTGGAGTTATCTGAAGAGCTAGTTTGAGAAAAAAGCAGGAGATATTTGGAAAAAACTCACCAATCCAGAAGAGTTTCTTCGGTGCGTTGAAATCGATGACCTTACCGATCTCAATTGCGAGGTCAGATACGTTATTCAAAGCTTTTCGGTAGAAGCTCTTTGAGGACTCCATCGAAATGACACGGATTTTTACCAAGATTTCTTTTTTTTGTGGGTTCATTTCGAGTATTTCGATTAAATTTACAGGAGTAAAAACCGAGGCGTTTCTAAAATGGCCAATTCTTTAAGTAACGGTTTTGGCTTGGTTTTTTTCGCTGCGGCGTTGTTGCGTCGACGTGCATCTGTGTGTGTGTGTGTGTGTGAAATGGAAACACTTTGGTTTTTATCGAGATATTCATCTAAATAATTTTAACTACAAAATTAAGCAATATACATACCTACTTAAATAATAATTATATTTTCAGTTACATAATGTTCTAAAATTTTAATTTTCTAAAAAACATTGAAAATTTTGACTCTAGGCTCCTTAATTTTTAATGATTGGCTCTTAAAACTTAAAACTGGCTCTTAAAACTGCAATTTCAAGCTATAAAAGCGTTAACCGTGCAAATGGTAAAAAAATCATGCTGCTTGTTATGT
Organism: Forcipomyia taiwana; assembly: GCA_963930915.1. Lineage (NCBI taxonomy): Eukaryota > Metazoa > Arthropoda > Insecta > Diptera > Ceratopogonidae > Forcipomyia > Forcipomyia taiwana. Next base: position 715,550 of record CAWVOI010000079.1, on the reverse strand, counting down.
CTAACTATTCACTCTCTATATGATGATATGATGGCCTGATGGGGTTATGGAAAATTCTGTTTATGTTATTATAACTTCTATAGGCTGACTTATGATAATTGATAAACATCTTAGTTTTCGTCTTCGATATAGGATAAAATAGGAAATTTCGCAATTAAGTTGTCTTGAATTAAAAATTAGAAGATTAATTTTTCAGTAAAAACTTTGAAGCCAACATATGGGAAACTTAAGTAGATATATATAAATAGCCCAAAGTTCCCAATATTCATATTTCGACCTCTTCATAACTATCCAAGCTCACATATTTTGTTGTTCATTTAGCTTTGAGCTTTTTTATCTTATCTCTTCATTTAATACCTCAATGAGTCTCGAGCACATTTGAAGGTGCGGTTAGTCGAGTTCCAACATTCAGTAAGTGAACATTGCGAATCAAAGGTGTTGCATTAATATGAACTTCTAAATTAGACTTGAACAGTACAAATATCTTGGTTTTAAAGTGAGAAAGTACAAGGTCTAAGATTTCAAAACTTTAAAAAACTGTTTAAGGAAAACTGAGGAAATTAAGGTAATATAGGCCTAAAATACTATAGCTATCAAGAAAGTGGCAGTTATAAAAAAATGATAAAAAAGTGACCCAAATCCCACTCTGATTCCCTCAAAGAGACTGTTTTTAGGTGATTTCTATACATTTTGCAATGCGTGTTTAACCTGTTATGCCTTATCAGCCCCTTATCTGAGCGCGATAACACCTCGATAAAATTGTTGAGGTTGCCTCTGGTTTAGGTAAAATTGTTGCGTGCGGTACTTATCGTGCTAAGGTGCACCATATAGTGTGCTTGTTTATCAGCTCAAAAGTGAGCCAATCGAAAGTAAACAGGAGGGTTGCAGGTGGCTTCGATGTTTCATGGTCAGGATTAAACTTTTTTATGCCTGTTTTGAAAGACCCAAACTTTGCTGAAACCTAAGATTGGAAGATTTTTTTTGTAGCTCAACACAAGATGAAATTCTTGGCGGTTTTTGCTCTGGCCTGGACACTAACTGCCGGTCAAGAGAACGCTCAAACTCGCGTCCCGAAGAGTTTGGAAGCGTGTTATCGAAACAGAACCATCTTCGAAAGAGACAACAGACTTCCAGCAACCATCACGACATTGATCCGGCTCATAAAAAAGATCGAGGATCACCCTAGCCTGAACATGGATATCAAAGACTTGGCTGTAACTCTCGTTCATCGATTCAAGCAAGACGGCATCGAGCTCTCTAAGGGCTTGACTGCATCGGAAATAGTCTTGCCGTACAGCCCGTTGGGATACCAATTTGCGAAACACAAGATTCTTCTGAGTCGCTTGATTCCCGCCAATCCCGCGACCACTCAGAGATTCCCTAACGAAACGCTCTCGACGGAGGAGCAGTGCGCCCTGCATTTCATGCTTTCAAACTCCATCGACACACATGTGAGGGGCGATGAGGCCTTTAGATGTTCGCAGTTGGCCCAATACCGCACGAATCGGATTCCCCGAGACACCAAAAAGCTCGACGATGTCGAGATCGTGAAGCCTCTGAGGAAAAAAAAGACCGAGGAGCTGCAGGAGAAGATGGATGACTATGACACCGAGCTCGAGGACAGTCCGATTCCTATTCCCAGAACCACCTATGACTTTGGCTTCGAAACCAGCAACAACCAGGTCTCGCAGTGTCCAGTAGAGAACGGGGTTATCAGAACTCGTTGGGGAACTATTTCGGCCGGCACTGTCTTGGCGGGAATCGCAGCAGGTCTCGAACAGCAGAACGTTCGCGTTATCGATGTGATCCCTCGCAGAGTGGCCTCGGAGCTCAGACGAGGAAATGCGAGACAGAGTGCTGCTTTGATCGTGGATAACAGGTGGGCAGCCACGCTCTCGGGAGACATTTCAGAGGTGGCTCTTTTGCAGGGACCACGCCAGGGCTATCTGCAGGTTGGAGCTAAAGGGGTGAGTTTTTGAATTTCTGGGTTGGGATTAATTCTAAAAAGGTTGCTTTATCAAGGCCTGGAACAATACTGCTGTCCCGAGATGGTACTTCCTGTCCCAAAAAGAGCGCCATGAGGTCACCGATGCCGAGATTCGCGGAGGGCTAGACGGCTTAATCATCGCCAAGAAAATCCAGGACTGGCGAAACTCGTTCGGTGGTTTGAAGCTGAGTCAGGTTCTGGACATGTATTACTCCGACGTAAGCACTTGAAAATGAGTCACTGAGCTTGATTAGATAAAGATGATAACGATTTGTAGCGAGGAGTGTTCAATGGAGACGAAAGAGCATGCAAGCGAAAAGATTTGTTTGACCAAGTTGCGCCAGTGGCGGAAATGAAAGCGCAAGCCAACGCTTTCACGACGGTCTTAGACCGTGAACTTACCTTTGGAGCCACTTTGAGCGAAGAGGCGATGGAAAAGTTCTCCTCGGAGGCGTCTGATGCATTGTCAAACTATGTTCGTAAGTATTGAAGTTTTATTTGAGATAATTTGCGAAAACGAATAAAGTTCCGAGCTCTCTAAGTTTTTTAAAAATTTGATAAGGGTGGTGGGAAATTGAAGGTTGATGAACCCTGGATTACAATTTTCAGAAAATTTGCGGAAAACCATAATTCAGAAATCCAATTCCAATATCTATTGAGCTGAAATATTGATTCTCAAGATATCGTTTTCTTAGTTCAAAACATCGGGGCTTTTGAAAGAATTCATTTCTAGCATCACCTTGTGGGGAGATTGGCCTGAGTCTTAGGTTTAATAAGATGTAAAACGCTAAGGTGAAATTCAAATACAAACAAACAGAGTAAATTGTCTTGCTTTATGTACAGATTCAGGAGCTGGAGCTTCAACAAGAAGCGGTTTCTAAAAATCTGAGTTAAAGGGTGTGAGTAAAAGCACTCAAAATGATTTGTTTCTTACCATTCAAATTTCAAAACCTACGAATTTCTATATTAATATCATTTAATATTTCAAAAGAAAAATAATGTGAATCGCGTTTCATTATTCTTAGTTGAGTGGTTATATCGAACCATATGTCAATTTTTCTTAGTATATACGCAAGAACAACTTTATCATTTTGAAGGTCGTAACATTTTCTCGTCCCAACTTTAATGTTTTTTTTCAACTTCAATCACTGATACAGTTAATACTGACGCAATGTTGAAAATTCAATAAAAAATATACTCAGTTAAACTCATTAAACTCAGCCAAATGACCTCTTTTAAAATCCACAAAAACCTTTCAGCTCAATTTTTGAACGACCTTTCCTGCGACGCCTTGTCACGAGGAATTGACGACAATGTGCTTCTGGAAGCTGCCACTGACCTTTACATTTTCGTGGACACTACTTGGCAATGGCAAGAAATTCAACCCGTAGTCGCGTAAGACGTCTCATAATGTTATTCAAGCCTCTAAAATAATTTTGTTCCATTGAATTTCAGAGACATTTTGGAAAACTTGGACTTTCACGTTTCTTCAGTCTCGACTTTCACCGTCTTCGATGCCCAGAACGTCAATGTGATCGTGGAGAACACAACTGATCTGAGCCATCTGTTTGGAAATTGGACTCAGGACAGGCATCAACAACGTAAGACGCTGTTTGTAAAGAAGACTTTGCAACGTGATTTCAATTTATGAATTGCAGTACCGGTTGGGCTGAACTTGGCCAACATTGTGAAGGAACTGAGGACTCGCGGCCAGAACCAACTAGATCAGGAACAACAGACTTCTAACCTAGGGGGTAAAAGCAGTCTCGCTCTTGTTATCACTCAGCTGGCAAGTGTTGGGGACCAGGAACGCAACTACGTGGTTCAGAACCTTGACTACATGAGAGACGATGTTCCAGACCTGCGGTTACTATTCCTAGCAGCTGGTACTCCCTCGCGTTTTGAGCCGTTTGTCCGCGATGTAAGACGGGACGTGTTTCCGCTGTCGATAACTTCTGGCGGAAACGGAGAGTCAGCCCAGCAAAATACTTATCCAGTTGTTCAGAGAATCAAGCAGGAGCCCCGCAGGTTGATCAATCACAGATGTGGATCGCGGTGGGATAACAACGATTTGGGCAGCAACAGCATAGTTCAGTTTGTTTCTCCAAAAGGTATTGAGTTTTTGTAAAATATTTCAGTTCGGTTTGTACATAAAACCTCTTTGTTAACTGTAAGGTGCTTAAAATCGAAAATTGTATTCCTTGAACCAATTTTGACCCCAGCCAGATTTAATTTTTTATTAATTCCAATTTATAAACATATTTTACAGGAATAAACTACTACCGCGTTGCCCCCAACTACTTCTTCCGCAAGCAAGACAACCGCAAAATTAAGGTCCAAGGATCGGGGTACGGATCCTTGACTGTCTGTCATTCGCGTCAGATCGAGCACCCACGACAAAACTCCAGCGCCCAAGAGGGCGAAAAGTGGTGCAGAAACGTGAACACAGATACTGTCGAAATCGATTTGTATCACGCCTGCAGCGGACACGGAACTATTAGGAGTTGCTCACCTCTCTACATTTCCGTGGAATATGCCGTCTCGGGGCCCACCACGAACTTCAGGTGCATCGATAAACAGTGCCGAAATCCCGATGACGCTCGGTTCGTCATCCACTCGGAAAACTTGGGTTGCTTCAGCAGTGCCACTTCAGTGGCTGGAACTCTATCGGTTCTGGCGGCCGCCTGCTTAGCTGTACTAAGACTATTTTAAGGCAAGTCTAACGTGTGAATAAACGTTTTCGTAAAATGTTGAACTGTCAACTGCTTTTAAAATGAAAAGGAATGATAAGAGGTAGTAAAAAGACCTCTGAGGTGTTCCTAAACAGTAATGCATTCATTTCTAGAGTCCCAAAAATTGATCGCCTGACCTGTAGGACTTTTTAACAAAATTCAAACAAAAATTTTGAGATGAGAAAATTCTTTGAAGTCTATATTGATGGCCTGAAATTTCAAATGTTTAAAATAAAATGTAAATGTGTGTTTTTTAGAGAACACATTTCTTTTACTTCCTGTTTAGGAACCCTTGATTACCTCTCAAGAACTTAATAAATAAGCATGATTAATTTTAAAAGTAAATGTAGTAAGTAGGTTTATTACGGTTTGATTCTAGTGAGAACTTATCGATAAATATTTCAAATTAATTTCTTAGATCGCACGTTAGCCATTGCTGTGCCCCTGAAAAATTAAGGAAAGGATTGAGTGTTTAATCTGGTCACCTCAGTGCGTCAATCGATGACAATTTAAACATAAAATGTCTAGTTTAAGTCTTTATTTTTTAATAAAGGTTGAATTCTCTTTACTTTTGCCGATCTTTTTACATATGAAATTGAAGGAGTCCAGCTCAGCCACTGTATCCATTCAACGCCCATGAACCTTGTGGAGAACCGCAGCAATCATGTCGTCGGGTTCCAGCTTACGGCTCGATCTGGGACTCTTCAGTTCAGTCTCCTTTTCAGCTGTTGGTTTTTGGGGTTGGCGAGTTTTTCCCTTCTCAAGCTTGTCTGTCTCTCCTTTGGTTTTCGATTTGATGTTAATGCGAGGCACTACAGAATCGCTAGAGGCGACCGAGGGCGACGTATTGGCCTGTGAGAGAAAGTCTTTGTACTTTGGAGGCGACGCGGACTTGGCCATCTTCTCGAACCTCGACGTCTTTTCCGTATCTCGGACTCTTGGCGTTTCCTTAAACGACCCAGACCGTCGTCCGGACCCTGATCCGATGTCAGGGCGCTTTTCGAACAGATTGAAGGCCTCGTTCACTCGCAGCACCACATCTTGGTCTTCGATGGCGTAGCGGTAAGGCTTGAATTTGATGGGAGCAGCCGGAGGGGGGTCGACATTCCCGTTTGCTTCATCGAAAGAGAAACAAAAGATGTTCTTGTTCTCGGAAAAGGTAAAAACGACGCCGTCCTCGTCGCTCTCACTGGCCTCTCCGTCTTCTTGCTTGTCTTTTGTGTAGTTCTGCGAGCTACTGAGGTCTGTTGGCACTAGAGTTTGATCGGCTACTAACGTCGAATCGCGGGAGAGATCAGGAATTGGTAGGTCTGGTTGCTGTTCATGTAGAACGGGCTTCGCGGTTGACTCCTCTGGGATGTAAGACGGGTATTTCGTTTCATCTAACTTATTTGGTTCTTCTGATGTATCATTTAATGATTCAGGCGGAGCTTCAGCTTTTTTCGGGGTTTCACTCTTCTTGGGGGTGTCGCACTTTTTAGGAGCCCGCAACTTGCGCTTATCAGACCTTTTTAACGTCGAATTCTCATCCTCATCCTTTTCTTCAACAGAAAGTTTTAATTGAGACAATACGACCTTGCAGGTGCCACTTCGAGTGCGCAGTTCCCTGGTCAATTCCGTTTTCTCAACTTCTTTTGGTTTAGGGATTCTGGAAGTTTTTTTCAGTGGTACTTTCTTGGCCGGGACTAATTTTTTGGAGACTGCCTTCTTTTTTACCAGTTTGCTGGGAGGCGTCGGGAGCTTTTGCAGAAACTTGGTTTGTTTTGTCTTGGTGACTCGAACCTGGGTTTGGCGCTTGAGAATCGTGATGGTCCTCGCCTTCTTTTCCTCCAGCTCCGCCACTTGACGAGCTCTTTCTTCTACGTCATCTAGATCTATGCGACTTACGGCGGGTTTTCGAAACAGTATGCTGAGGTTATCGTGTGTAGGTGTGTTAGGGACATCCGGTTCCGACTTTTCCTGCGACGAGTGGTAGTCTGTTAGCTTTTGGGCACTCGTTTTGACGGCTTCAGCTCTAATTTGGTCCTCCAGCTGTTTGTCTGGCAAGTCATCGGGCTGATAATACGAGGATGCAGCCGAAGAGTACCCATCCGACCCCTTGACACACGAATTTAGAAGCTCCTGACCAGGTGTTTTGGGTAGAAGTGCGATGTTGGGTGTTGGCATCATTGCGTCTTTTATAAGAGAAGCCAATGATGAGAAACCAGCCACGACAGGAGTATTCACGCTGGAGCTGGAGGCTATGGCATTTGGCGTAGGTGAAACTAGCTTCAGTGGAGTCGACTCGTACAGAGATGACAGTGAGAGGGCAGCATCAAGTTCCACATTGTCGTGTGCTGGGTTGAAGCCTGATGGCATGATAATTGGCGAAGTCGGGCCACTCGCTATATTGTTTTCGAGCGCTGAGGCAGCTTGAATCATGCTGTGTGACATTGTGGCAGCTTCAGGAGATGCTTTTAGGGACTGGCTCGTTAGTGGCAAAGTAGGTCTGGGTTTTGTGGCCGACTTCCGAGGTGTTACCTGTGAGTGCAAAGAAATAACAATCATATAAATAAAGATTAACATTAGGAAAATTAAAAGAGTAATTAAATTATATCTTCGAAAAAGGAAGCAAAAGCCACTCTCAAAAGATTTTACATACCTTGAAAAAGATTTTCTCAGATTCCTTCTGAATCACTACACTTTCTGCATCTGGACGAGTTTGCTCTGTTTTCTCGACAACTTTTTCCTCTTCCTTTTCTTGTTCAACATCATCATTTTCCTTAAAAGTCTTCTTGTTTTTCATTCTGGCTTTAGCTCTAGTTACTGTAGGTTTCTTTCTCACGTACTTTCGCTTCACTTTTTGAACTTTTTCAGTATCTATTTTGCGGTTTTCAGCCCTCAGATGCTCGTCCCAAGGCTGTTTACTGGCGCTTCTTATCTTTTTCCACTCTTCCAAATCTACTTGCAACTTATCCGTCTCTTCCACATTTTTTGATTTGTTTAGTTCCTCTGTGATCAGAGGTCTCAAAGGTGTACCTTCTGGCACCCGCTTGAGAATGGAGATGTTGCCAGAGGGATCTGTAATCTTGGTAGGAGTTCTGAATCTTAAGCTCCGAACGTGGTTAGGTGTGGTGGAAGGATTGCTTTGAACAGTTTCAGATTGTACTACCGGCATCTCTATGATAGTGCCCTCGGGTAACTGAAAACTTGTTCCATCACGATTGTCTATGAAAATCAAAGGAAACGAATGAGGGTTGAGAAATTGGGGCTCTTGTATCACTTGCGAGGTTTGGAATACGTAATCTTGAAGCGATAAATTTTGGAGATTTCCTTCAGTTGAATCTGGACCCTTGAGAACTATGTTTGATATTACTTCTGCTTTTTTTGATTCCGGCTTTGGGACAACGTCTTCTGTTTTCTTAGCAGTTGCTTTGCTGGCGCATACGGTACTGGTATTGTAGCTTTGGCGATTTCTGTGCCTCAAAACTCTTTGGGATCCAGAATTTCTTTGATTTGGTGTTTCGAGGACTTCAGATTCAAGGTCTGGAACAAATGTACGAAAAATTGTTTTGCCAAATTATTTCCAAAGATCTAAATATTTCAACAACGTCTAAAATGTAATTTTGTTCTAAAAGTGTTACCTATCATTGACTTGTGAATGTCCGAAGTTTCTACTAAAGAACTGGCAATGGACTCGTTAGCAGTATTTTCCTGATCATCTTGCTGTTCATCAATGACAGTCGACTGGAGGAAATAATATGCATCATCTTCCCCTCTGAACCGCTTGGAGCCTCGGCAGTTATCCAGGGAACTACGTTTCCGCTTTGAGGGTTCCATCGTTGCCAGCATATTAATCAAGCTCATGACTTTCTCTCTCAAAGTGCCTTCCGTAGGTATGCCCTTGTCCTGCAGTACTTTGCTTACAATCCCCCGGGTTTCGACGTAATCTCCGAGGATAGTCTGGATCGGAGGCAGCAGATTCTCTATTACCACTCCTTCCTTGACGGCTTTCCATTCTTCCTTGAGATAGGGTGAGTTCTTGCAAAACTCGTGATGCGCTGAAGGTAAGCCTTGCAGGTAGGCCAACACCAGATTTGCTACATCACGTTTGGAGAGAGCTTGCATTTTTGTTGTTCAACTGCATCAAAATAAATCTGTGTCGTTTTCTGGCTATTTTTTAAGCCCAACTCGATTGTTTTTGATGAATACCTAAATTTGAAAGGTAATCTTTTTCTTTGGGAGCTTTAGTACGAATTAAGTCGGCAGAATCGAAAGAAAAATTTACATTTTACTGTTGGCTTCGAATTGAAATGCCCGAAAATTTTGTAAACAATACATAAGTCGAACAGTCGACAGTCGGAGACATGCGTCAAACGTCGCAAATGCTGTGAGTTGTCTAAAATGATGAAATTTTCGAAGTAAAACGTGCAAGTGCCATTGTTTTTGTAGAATTGTTTCATTAAATAATATAGGAAAGCGTCTGCATAGCTAGCGGAAATAAAAATTCAGGGAAAAAGAAAATATCAAAGAAAATGAAAATTGCGCCAAAAGTCTCTATGGTCATAGAAAAAATTGAGCATGAGCAAACTGTTCAGCAACTGTCAAAATTGGCACGGGGAGAGAAAATAGAGCGGGCAAAGTGTCTATAATTACGAAAATTTGGTCTCTTTTTTCTGTGGTTTTGGTTTTGGAGCCACTGTCAGATGACGAAGTGACCGAGTGGTTAACGCCAGCGTCAAGAGAGTTCCAATTGTTCATTGAAGTACTGGAAGAGTTTCAAAGGTTTTTCTCGATTTTCTCCCACAAGGAGCCGTCCTAATGTGCTCGCCCGATCATATTTGAAGCATCTTGACTTAAGCTCTTTTAAGCGCGTGAACCGGAGTAAAATATTGGAAACGTTCATATATTTAATAAAATATGACTTTTTATCCGAAGGGTTTTCCAACTTTTCAAAAATTGTGAATTGCTTGCTGCACCAAATAAGGTCGGGTGAGAAAGATTCGCCGAGGCGTTTGGGCCTGAGGGCCCTTTAGTGTCACCCATATTTTAATTTTTGATCCAACGAATTTTGGATGATTTCTCTTCAAACTGACTTTTTTGCCATCAAGAGGCTTTGCTGCACCAAATAAGGTTGGGCGACCAGGATTGTCCAAACATTTCCCCGATATTTTCATCATTTTCTGAGACCACGAATAATCACTTGATTCCACCTGCTACAACGAGTAGATTTCACTCACAGACAACACTCACATTACCTTTAGGATCCCATCGGACATGTTTTCCGTATTGAGGTATTAGTTTGGGGACCCCCTACACTGACGATTTTCTCAGCAATCTCAAATGTCTCAATTTAAGATCGGCGAGCTTATTTCACTCTCAAATTTCTTAAATTAATTTGATCGAGCGACGCGTGCATCTTTCGCACTTGTTTTCTGAGTTTTAAACGTCGGTTCGAAGAAACATTTTGTGAGTGAATTTATTCTAAAACATCGTAGAGACAATGAACTACACCCAGGACTTCGGTAAGCATGAAAACGTTTTGATTTTGTAGCTCAAAAGGAAGTTTTTTTAGGCCTGAACGATCTGCCTCCTTTGATGACGATGGAAAGTCAGATTAGTCTGAAGTTCTTACTGGAACCTCTTTTCCCGGCAACGCCCACGGGTGTGCCCTTGAATCTGAAGCAATTACTGGAAACGCCCCAATTTTCCGAAATTTTCCCAGCTTTTCCGCAAAATTTTCCCGTTTTCCCGTTCAAGGGGAGGTTCTGGTAAACTCTTCAGATTCTCGCAAACCCCCATGGGCGTTTCCAGTAAACTCTTCAGATTCTCTCGGATCCCGGATTTTTCCCTACAAGATTTATCCTGAGGCCGAGTCACTCGAAGGGTCTCGGATCAAAAGTGAGAAGGATGAGTCCTAAGATAAGGATTTCCATATAAAGAATACAAGCGCCTATATATGTTTCGTTTTTGGGGACAGTCAAAAGCGAGGACAACAGCCCATTTAAAAAATGGGCTAAAAGGCGCCCTCCCCGGACTCCTCCTGGGCTTGCAAAGCCTTGGCAAGCACTCAAGAAGGGCCGGAGAGGGCGCCAGATACTCTTCGAGGCAGAACCTCGCTTATCCTTACGTAAAAGAGCCCCTCCGGCCCTTCTCAGACCTGCAAACCAACTTAAAGGCTACGAGAAGAGCCGGGGGGTCTTTAAAAATTACAAGTAATGCTCGGGGAAGACAATGTGAAGATCCTCAGGGTCTTCTCTCTGTCCGTGATGAGCTGGAAGTCCAGTTTGGCAAGCCACTCCTTCTCCAGCTCCTTCCTTGGCTCCAAAAGTGCTTTCTGCTGGTCCTCTGGCTTCCTTCCGACTTCCAGAACCCTCAAAGTGAGCGTGCAGGCTGTTTTGGATCTGAAAATGAAAAATTTATTGTTCCAGGGAGGAGAAAAATTGTCGAAAATTGCTTGGTTTGCGATTTTCCGGCTTTTTCATTCAAAAAACTTATCTGAAGGAGGTTCTCTGGTACTCTAGAACCTTTTTCTGCCTCTTCCGGCAGGTTTCTCTGGTCCGGGAATCCGTATTTAACCATTTCTGAAATTGTTGATATTTTCCAAAAATCACTTTTTACAAGTGACTCATGGAAATTTGATACCTCGCCTGAATGCTTTTCGAGTCGATGAGGGTCTATTTCTATACTCTATGCTCGAAATATACTTCTTACGTCAGTTTTATTCATAAATTATAAAATCTTTATATCTTAGTTTATATTATTTACAAAGGAAGTACCCAACAGTGACAATTTAAAACTAAAAATTTAAAAAAATAAGGTGATCTGGAGCTAGTTGAACGAATGATTGAGCTTGAATTTGGTGTCCTTGTCATCGCCTTCCTTGATGCCGAAGTCGAGTGGTGTTCCAAGAGTGAAGTTGTTCTAGCTAAGGAAGTAAACGGTTAGATTTTAATTACTTGCTTTTGCCAATAAAACAACCTTACCTGGCCGTAGTTCAGATGTTAAGAAAATGTCTTGGCCCTGTAGTGACCGGGTTTGTCGTAATTTCAGCGAGGAATTCAAATTGTAGATCATTACTCCTAACTGTGCGGTCTCACTGACCGATCAGATGGTGCCTCCGATGTCTCAGAGGATCTACATAGACAAAAACATTTTATTATATTTAACATATTTCAAATAAAAATGTTGCTACTGTCTTCACTTGTGTCTGTTTCCGGTAACTCCAGTAACTTGAAAATGATGTCCTTAGTAAACGCTCGATGCCTCCAAAACACTCGATGATCTTGAGCCACTTCAGCTCGGTCGATATCAACGGCAGCGTCCACTCCTGAGTTAGTTTCGACCCAGACGTAGGCCCTCAAAGTTTGAATGAAGCTAAGTTTTGCTGTTTGGCAACTTGAAAATGCTAAAATAATTCGTCTTCAGTTAAGCTTTAATTAGATTTTTCTTTTAAAAGTATTGTTTTATGAAATTAATACGTTAAGTTTTATGTTTATTTAGTGAAGATGAATATCCTAAAACAATTAAAACATCGGTGGGAAAAAAATTGCACCGAAATCATATTGTATAGCCAAGCATATGCCAACTAGTGAGCAATTGTCAAAATTGGCTCTGAGCAGTTCAGTAAATGTCACATTGGCACCGAGAGAGAAAAGAGAGAGGGTACACATACGAAAATTTTCTCTCATTTCTCTCTGTTGGGTTTTAAGGCTGCTGGATGTATGACGAGGTGGCCGAGTGGTTAAGGCGTTGGACTGCTAATCCAATGTGATCTTCACGCGTGGGTTCGAATCCCATCCTCGTCGCATTTTTTTTCCATTTTAAATTCACTTCGGGAAGAGTGCTTCTATTAATTTTTCTGCATCATTTCCCTGAATTTGGCCTTTAAAAATAATACAAATACATATTATAAAGAGAAATCGGTGATAAAACTGAAGCTTACTCAGGTACGAACGCATTTGAGAGAAATTTCAAGCACTATTGTCACTTAAAGCTATACCAAATTTCATCCTAATAAGAGGACTTTGACTTTGGCGGTTGTAAGGGGGGAAAGGGGTTAGGGGGGGGTTAATATCACTAGTCATGTTAAGTCCAAAACTGGCAAGATGCTTCTTGATTTGTTGGACCATTTCGATTGCAGAACAAGAACCATAAATTTGGACGATTCCGGTGTTAAAAATAGACTTTTCAACATCACCTGCATGCGGAATCACTCCAAAGTAGCGTCTTCTCCGAATTGTTGTATATTCGTCGACGCTCATGCTAAACTTGCAACCGTTTTGAAGTTTTTGCTTGATTTGCTCGACCATGCTTCTTTTTTTCTCGTCGTAATCGTCGTGGATCAACTTCACCACAGCACTTTCTGTGGAAGGGAGATGAAAGCCGTCACGTTGGATTTATTCTCGGAGGTACGCATTTCTTGTAATTGCCCTGATCGAAATGCCATCAGTTGCGAGATCGGCAACTATTTCTTGGAGGCTACGTTTCTTGAAATGGTCAGCGATATTTGTCATTTTCAACCCTTTTTCATTTTTTACGGAGTTTGAGGTAGACGGACTTTCCGGAGATGGCTTGTTGAGGTCTATTCCGTGAATTTGGAGGTGCTTTTTCAACGAAGTTGTAGAGTTTCCGGAGCCTTTTATGATATTGTTGCACCTTCCGCATTGCGCTTCTAAGTCATTTGTCTGCTTTTTTTTGCGTTTTTCTGTGTACTTCCATACATTTGACATTGCTACAACCATAAAATTATAGGTAAACACCAAAACAGCAATTGAAAGAGAATATTTATCTTACTTGGCAAATTTTTATCCACCGAAACAGTTCTAAAAGTCCCAAAACTTGCGAAATGTTGATGGTTTGAAACCGTTATCCTCTGACTATCCATCAATAATGAGTAACCTACTGTGGTAGCTCACCAATTCACAGAAATATGAATATTTTTCGTTGCAAAATTTCACTTAATATCAAAAATATCCTCACGTGGCAGGAAAACAATCAGCCTTGTAAAACGAGAAAAACAGCATTATTTTTGTAAAAAAACAGCTGTTTTACTGTTACTGTTAAACAGTATGAAGAAACCCTAATCGGCAGCATGGAACCAGTGTGAGGTCAAAAAATAAAATAATGATGTTGAAGCACTGCGGAGCCGACAAGCTTCTGTCCGAGGCTCCAATTCTAAAGAGCGCGTCACATTTATCCTTTACAGGCTTCATATTAGGCTTACTGGCCTTTGCTGCAAACTCCGTCTTCCCCCCAGCCAAAGGCTTGTAAACCTAAGAGCCCCTAATACTTGGGTGTGCACATTGAAGAGGATTGCAGCTTTGACGTAAACTTTGAGCGGACAAAAGAAAATATTACCCGAAAAGTCAATTATCTAGCGAGAAATTAAAGGAAACTTTCGAGACCTACTAAGATATTGATGCACAAGGCACTAGTACAGCCGCAGTACAACTACTGCGAAGATTGCAACCTCAACTTCAAAACAGATTTTTGAGAATGATTCTGGATAAAACCATTTACGAACCAATCCGTTCGTTGCTTAAGGAGTCAGGTCTTTTGTCAGTGAAACAATGTATTTCGTATGATGTTCTGGTTTTTATGTTGAAAATGAAATATTCAGACCTGAGAGACTAGAAATCCGAGGTTGAATTGAGAATGGAGCCCAAGCCAAGTGCGAGTTTGAGCTAGGTAAAATTTATATCTGATTGTAAGAAACAGTATGTTAAATTTAAGAATTACAGGTGAAAACACCAGATTTGGTTCTGACATCGCATCGTTATTGTTCGTGCCGTAATTACAGCACAAAAATTAGGAAATTATAATTGAAAAAGAACTATTCAGCCCTGCAACCTTCTCCGCCTATCCTGATTTTTATCTTTACCATCTTGATCGCCAAACATTTGGCGACTAAAATTAACGTGCTGCTGGTGGATTTTTTTTTTTTTTTAGTTGTTGCACGACTTTGAAAGTCATTAATTTACCACTCAAAACTGAAGTTGCTCGGTAGTCCTTGCTCCAAAGAATCCCTCTCAGCTTTTTGCTGTTTTTAGGGCGTTCTGACTGATGGCTTCTGCGTTGGGGTTTCCCAAGCCCTGATGAGCGTGCTTACGGGCATTCGTAGTAGTCTGCTAGGTTTCTTCATGGTTTGACGAACGATAATAATGTTTCTACGAAATAAAAAACCCACAGCACACGGTTCAAAGTATTATTAAAGGCTCTCACCTGCTAGAGAGACGAGTCTGAAAGAAATAATTCTTTCAGCCGTCTCTTGAAGCTTCCCATACTCGAAGACGCCTTCACCTCTGCTGGCAGCTGATTGAAGATCGAAGGGCCTCGAAACTGCAGACTGTTGAGCCCTTGGTTGGTTCTCACCTTGGGCCTCCGAAGCTGATTTCTGGATCGGGTGTTGTGATTATGAGCTGCTCTGTTGGTCTCGAAGGTCAGGTCAGTCTTGGCAAATCCATTGAGGTATTTAAACATAGCCAGTGCTGTTGTGTAGCTCGCGAGCGATCTCAAAGGCAGGATCTCAAGCTTCGCAAACAAGTCTCTTGTCCTGAACCTCCCCGTTGCATACTGCCGATGCGCGATTCTCCTCACTGATTTCCTCTGAAGCACTTCCAGTCTCTTGAGCCTGCTCTGGGAGGCGACACACCAGACCTGGCACATGTAGCTCAAGTGTGAGTGTATGAAGGCGTTGTATATCATCAGCCCTGTTTCTGAGAATGCGAGACTCTTCATCCTGTGGAGAATCCCGACATAGGGCGAGATCTTTTTGACTACGTGCTCGATGTGCTGATTCCAGGTCAGTTTCTCGTCTATCACAAGGCCCAAATACTTAAAGCTGCTGACTCTCTTGATCTCCGTGGGTCCGAGACGGACAGAAAAATTCGCAGTTTCCAGCTTCTTCTTTCTTGGTTGAAAAATCATGTATTTGGTCTTGGATAGGTTCATCAGCAGTCTATTTCTGCAGAACAACGCGTGGATAGTAGCCAGGTCTCTGTTCATCTGAATCTGTAGTTCAGATAATGTAGTGCAGGAATAAACCAGTACTGAGTCATCTGCATACATCTTCAGCTTGCCAAACAGGTTCAGACTAAACGCGTCATTCATGAAAAGCAGAAACAGAGTGAGAGAAAGCACAGATCCTTGGGGGACTCCACATTTCAGTCGTTTTTCCCTGCTGGTGGTGCCGTTTATCTCGGTGAAAAAACGCCTGCCAGTCAGGAAGCTCTCTAATAGTCGATTGATAGGGCCCGAAATACCCAGCTTGTCCAGTTTGTTGAGGAGAAGCCCATGGTTGACACTATCGAAGGCTTTTGAGACGTCGATGAAGGTCGCGGCAGCTATCCTCTTCGAGTCTAGCTGGGTCTGAACAAAGTTCACCAGATCGGAGGCTGCAGATGTCGTGTTCGAGTTCGCCAGGAAGCCGTACTGGCCAGGATTGAGGCAGGAGCAGAGCGAGAGAAACTGCAGGATACGGACGCTGATTGCCTTCCTCAGGATTTTTGAGAATGTGCTCAACACCGAGATTGGTCTATAATTTCCAGCGTCTGTTTTCTCACCGCCTTTATGGATGCGGTGCCTCTTGCTACCTTCAAGGAGTCGGGAAAAACGCCATTTTTAAACGCTACGTTAATATAGTCTGTGAGAGGTCGTGCGAGTTTAGCTCGGTTGTCCTTAATCAGGCGCATAGTAACACCATCAGGCCCTGGGGCTGAGTTTAATTTAACCTTCTCGATTAATTCCGAGGTTTCTCTCTCTGAAATGGGTCTCAAGAGCATCGATTGGTCGTTAGATCTCGGGAGACTGCTCGTGTGAGAAGGCTGCGGGAGCTCTTTCTCGACACGGTCCCCAACCGACGCGAAGAAGTCTGCGACATATTCGTTGATTGCAATCGGATCTGTCTGGATTTGACCTGTCCCGTCTCTGATTGCTTGGATGTCGCTCTTCTCTGATCGATGTCTCATGAGCAGCTTTTCGTTTATAACAGCCCATGTTTTCCGCGCGTCACCTTCACACTGGTTCAGGCTTGAATGAATGTCATTTTTCTTTGCAATCCTTGTGAGTGAGGTGCAGTGATTTCTCTGTTGCTTAAATCTCTGCTCATATCATAAGAAGTTCAATCTCACACACGCTTCTGAGCGTTTCTCCGACTAGAATTTGAGAATGCATCTGTTTGACATGGACCGGAGGAACTCGCGATCTTGATATTGTAAGTGTCCGATTTGTTCGTCCATCTGTCCGTCCGAGTCGCAAAGATTTCGAAACTGTAAGACTTCGAGACCTGCAGTTTTAACCCCAACTAAGCTCTTGTCATGTTTTCAGTATGCCTCCCAGTAAGTTCAAAAAATGCGGATATTCGTCCAAATTTTAGTCAACTTGAGACTTATTGAGCAAACCTTGCAGGGAAAATCCTTTTTGAAGAGCAGAACCTGGAGAAGATCATATTAACAATAAACTAGATAGATAGATTTGTGGGTAGGGTAGAGGGTCACGGAGGTTCCTGAGAACCTATTGTGGCCCATGTGTACACATGATTAAAGCCTACTTAGCTGAGGACGAAGCATTTCGTCCATTCTCGCTGGAGCTCGCAAAATTGCAATTTTTAAACTGCTCTGAGGAGGCCAAAAGTAAATTTTTTAAAACAACCAACGTCCGAAGCTTTTAGAACTGTTACTATAAGCCGAGGTTTCTAGCGTTTGGTCATATATCTTCAATAACCACTCAGAAAAAAATTTTGAAAAACTGAAAAAAAACCAAAATGTGCGTGAGTAACGCTCAAACTTGCTAAATTTCTCCGCAACCCAAAACCCAAGGTTATGGTATTTTCGGAAGGAGAATTCAGAAAGCTTTTTGTCGTGGTACTTTTTATTTTCCTGTATTATCTATTAGAAATAGAATTTAGCTTTGAGTGCACTCAAGTCAAAAGATGTGACAAAAAATGTGCGTGAGTAACGCTCACTTTTTCTCAATTTTCACAAAGAAGATGAGCAATAGAAAACCCAATCCGATGTTATTGTAGTACCTCTTAAAACAGCTGACAGTTCAAGCCCAAATTGGCTGCTGTAGGTTAAACCCCCTAAGAATTAGAAGACCTCAAAGGGCACATTTTGTGCGTTCGTCACGCTGAGAATGGACGATTTTCAATTTGCCAAATCTTGAACTTTTACGAGGGCAATCTGATTACCTCAAAATTTTGAGTTGGAATTTTATTTTATTTTATATTTTGATGGATTTATTTTTAATTTGATTAATTTTCGTTGTAAAAAATTAAAAAGTAATCCATCAAGAAGCAATTTGGTGTAAAATAATTTAGGTTAAATGCGGACTGAATGAAGGCAAGTACGTGGTAGCAGGGATTTCTCGAGAGCCTTCGAGCTGCCTGACCGAGAAATTGTGTGCAAAAACTGGAGAAATATGGGACGGAGGCACGGTCCTGGGATGGTTCGTGTCTTGACTAAATCAACGAGCACAATACAGTTTTCAATGGAATGTGGTCAGTGGACCTGATCCTTCTGTGATCTCAACCACCACTCCATCGACACCACCCTCACGACCCTCAGGCACTCGGACTACGCCTTTGTTTACGGCAACATCAACAACCTGGCTCAATTAAAACCACCTCAGTAGCCTCAGTGGGCAGAATTACGTGTTTTATCATTGCCAACCAGCGCTTCGACGACGCCCTGAACGAGATTAAGAGACTCTTGAACTTCCCGTAAACCCACATTAAGGGCCTGTTCACATATTACGTAACGGTGAAAATCGAGATTTTCGACCCCCACCCCCCCTCTGTCACGGTTTGTCCTATATAACAGTACTTGAGTTTGTACTGACTGTCACGGAGCGGCCGACACCCCCCCCCCCCCTTGGACCGTGACGTAATATGTGAACAGCTCCTAACTTCCCTCTCGTCACATACGCGCCTGTCATTCCCACCAAGAGGGCCAACCACGTGCAGCTAACCGTGGCTGAGATTAACGCCAGCTTGGAGCCTATTAACTTAATTGTTAAGCTGCGTCATTAATCTAGATGTAGATGTGAGCGGGGTAAGGTAATCATAGCTACTTCGACACACACGGTCCTAGAGGACCTCTGGTGTCTGGAATACCACAAATGGCAGCCCCCTTTTTATACTACCGTAGACGCGTCGTGATAGTCGCATTCTTGTTTTTCTTAAAAAAACACATCTGACCAGAAGTTGCCGCGGCCAAGTTTTGAAGTTACAATGTGGAATCTCTTCCAACCACTACAGTTCTACTTTACATACCGTTCTTTACCGCTTTAACCATTTTTTTAATATTTAAAAC
The DNA here is from genome assembly GCA_963930915.1 of Forcipomyia taiwana. Lineage (NCBI taxonomy): Eukaryota > Metazoa > Arthropoda > Insecta > Diptera > Ceratopogonidae > Forcipomyia > Forcipomyia taiwana. The sequence goes on along the minus strand of CAWVOI010000079.1, from coordinate 696,540 downwards.
ACTATGATTTTGAAACTTCATAAATTTTATTAGGACTGCGTGTGGTGAATATAACTGCAAACAAATGTATATAAGAATGCAGCGCTAATGCGGAAGTTCATCAAACTAAGTACGATGCATAACCGCCATGAAAAATATGTCCAAGATAGAAAAGGTGTACCTAGAGTTGCCAACCCTCCGGGTTTCACCCGGAGACTCCGGGTTTGAAGGGTCATTTCCGGGTCTCCGGGTCAAGGCCAAATTCCTCCGGGTTTGGTAAATTTTACTTTATTTTTAAAATTTCACTATACAATATAATTAATTCATATGTATATTCTGAGCTGCTGAATTCTCCAGATTTGAATACCTAGAGCATGGAATTTTTATTTTTTTTTTCCACTTTAATGTGAAGAAGGCGAATCAATGATTTTCGTGTTCCAAAATGATTCAACAATGATTCACTACTTGGATCGAAAAAAATCGGGTTTTTCCCCATCCACTAAGGGGGTTTAAAGTGGTATTAATCTGTTTGCTAGGCTCCAAAGATTCAAATTACTATGACTTGCCAGGAACAACAGGCTGGAAGCCGCGCAATCAGCTTCCAAAGTTGGTGATTTTGAGTTATTTTTCCTCTGGAGGCGCGTCGACATGCTCGCTATTTCCAATTCTCCCCGACCAGCTAGGGGGTCGAATGTGGTATCGGCAAATTCTCTAGGCATTAAGAATTCTGGAATGCTATGCCTCGCTAGGAACAACAGCCTGAGAGCCTCGTAATAAGTCTCCAAATTTGAGGGTTTTTAACATAACATATTGTGAAAATCACTCCTCAGAAAAGAGTCAAAAATGAGCACATTTCAGAGGGTTACTAAACTGAGTAAATGGGAAATGCGAAAAAAAATCCTAGGGCTGAGATCTGGGTTCAAACCCGAGACACCCATTTTACCCAAATCTATAAATTCATATTTTAGCTATTTCTTCACCTATTTCGATGCGGAACATAAAAATCTAATGGTTTGCGACCCCGGAGAAGGTTCGGACACAGGTTCAAGACCTCAGGAGTCGAATTTTTGTGAACCAAAAAATTAATTTTCATCAAAATTCGATATCGCGAGGTCAAAGTGTGCGAAGAATATTATTGATTAGGTTGTGTATTAAAGCGGCCCTTATTACAGCTTTTTTTTACTTCTGCTGTAAATTATAGCAGTTTTTTAAGAGTAGTACAAAATTTTATGGGGCAACTTTCTGACCATTGATCTCAGCTCCCAGGGCACGTCGAAAAGCGAATGATGACTCTACATATGCGCACACTCTTCAAAAGATGCACGAGTTATAGTTTGGTCCTGAGTTTTAAGTGGCTTCGGAGATCTGGGAGTTCCCCTGGAGGCCTATCAAATAGGCCCGTTCTCCACTATTTCCCTTCAGACCCCCGGATATTATATTTTTCCCAGATAGTCCGTGAAAAATAAAGGTCACTTTGCCACGAAAAATCCTATCTCCGGGGGCTCCTTCTATTTATTTTCGATTTTTTTCTGAAAAAATTGTCCGTCAAATTTCACGGTAGCCATGACTTTTGAAAATTGAGGTTACTTTATTTCTATAAATTTTAGCAGTTTTTTAACCTTTTCACCTACTACTCAATTCCTAGATTAATACATTTTAAAATAACTTCAAACTTCAAATAAAAAACAATCTACCAACATCGACCACATTAGCCCATTACACCCCCCCCCCCAACTTGAAAATCTCCGGGTCTGACTTGAGCCCGAGTTGGCAACTCTAGGTGTACCCCAGGTATACCGTCCAAAATTATCCATTTTGGCAGACCAACATAGGGGCAACTTACTTCGCTCACATCTTACAAACAGGAGTAAAAAGTTCGGCGACAAATTTCCCCGCAGTTACGATATGGCCCTCATAGAGCAAATTGTTACGATAATTGCTATTAAATAGTTTTATTAAGAGAAAAAAGGACCCTTACTTCTCATTTGATAACCTAGATGATGCATGATGTACAACCGTCTTAGACACTTTGGGAAACAATTCCCGATGCGAGACATATTATAGACACAAAATTGAAAAATTTAGTAAGTTTCACAGGGCTTGGGGATTTGAAACCCAGAGTCCGGGGCAATTCGTCTCTGACGGTTAGGTCACAATAGGATTTTTGGGACCTGTGTGACCCTTTGCCCCACCATCGATCCATATATCATTTGAGAGACAAGTTGACGAGTTTAAACAAAAAAATTTCATGTTTTCATTGAAGGCTTTTTTTCGAACTCAAAACACATAATAGTGTAACATCTAGAAAGGCAATGAAATTAGGAAAGTTTTGAATATCTGCTGAGTTGCAATAAAATTTAATTGGAGCCACTTATTGACCCCCAGAGTCCGCTATTTTACATTTTTGAGACCATGCCCGAAACAACAGCTGCTTATTTTGTCATTTTACATGACCATTCTGAATTTCAGCTCAATCGGAGCAACTCCCCCCTTCGGAGGCCTCTCACCCCCCCCCCCCCCCCTTAAGCGATAGGGGCAAACATGTGTTCTATGATTTGCTAGATTTGACATGATGTGTAACATATCCAAAATTCAGCTCAATCGGACGAAGTATATGGAACTTTCATACAACGGGAAAACCCCCCTAATCACCTCCCAGGTAGTTCTCCGGGAAAACCAAACTAATTCGTCCACCCTCCAGACCATACCTGACAACATGCAAAAAACCGCAGGTCTCTAGCTTTTGTAGTTTCGGAGCCTTTGCGACTCAGACGGACGGACAGACGGATGGATGGACAGCGACACATAAGCGCATTTTTTTCAAAATTGATGAAAATGCACTAAAAATCCACCAAAAAGCTTAATTCAATTTTATTGAGGGCCTTTTAAAATAGTATGACACAGTTTGAGTGGGTAAAGGGGGGTCAGCTTCGTGACAGCCAGTACAAAGTGGCAAACCGTGACAGAGCGGGGAGGGGTTTGTGGTTTAGAATCTTGATGTTTACCGTGACGTAATATTTGAACGAACCCTAACTTAATTTTTTTTTTCAGTTGATCAAAAAAGCTTTGTGGCAACACTTCCTTAACTTTTCGATTTAAATACTATTTTGGATTTCAATCCAAGCGGTCAAGTAAAATTTATCTTCCATACAAATCAAATATTGTGCGTGATATGCTAAGTTATGCATAGACTATACAACATACTTAAATTTCATCTACATCAAAAATTTTATATATTGAAGTAAAAGATCCCCCATTTCAACCCTTTAATGCGCAACCTCATTAATAACTCACGACACACTTCAAACATCAAAAAACCGAAAGCTACTCTAGCTTGTTTTCAATACTTTTTCGCGTTGTACGGAGAAATAAGGAACCTTCTTAGGAATCTCGAGTTTAGGGCGATCAAGTCCCATAACTGTATATATCAATAGGATTTCAAGAACCCCTATACCAATGAAACTTAGGTAATCTACTTTACTGTTATGCTAATCTCAATTCCGAACACCTAAACAAGTATTGTATACCTTTAATACACCTATTGACCTGAGTCTTTTAAACTTCGAGTATGGAAATTTTTCAGGTCGGTCGCTCTTCTCATGGAGTAGACAAACAGAGTAAAATTTTCAGCCAATTTTCGTGGAAGTTTGGATTTGAGACCTACATGGATCGAAAAAAAAATCTCCCAAAGTACTTAAGTCCGAAGGCTCCGGTGGCTGTTTCTAAGGGTCTCTTTAGTGATTGTCACCAAAGATGGGAGCTCTAGCCCCCGTACTTTGGGAGCTAGAGAAAACCAAATCTTGGTGAAATTTTCCCATACAAAAATTTCACAAAAATTCGATTTTCTCTAGCTCCCAAAGTACGGGGGCTAGAGCTCCCATCTTTGATGATGATCACTAGAGGGACCCTTAGAGCCTCCGGACTTAAGTGCTTTGGGAGATCCAAGTCGTCTCAAATCCAAACTTCCACGAAAATTGGCTGAAATTTTGCTCTGTTTGTCTACTCCATGAGAAGAGCGACCGACCTGAAAAATTTCCATGCTCGAAGGTTTCAAACCCGAAAAAGCCTTCCTTCATTTTCCGATTTGAATTTGAATTATTTTAATCAGTAACACATAAATTTATTATCTCTTAAAAGCTCGATATGATAAATAATGTAAATCAATACTCCGTAAAGTAAAATAATAATATTGAAGCTCTTTTTCCACCCTTCGCTCATCCTACCAACACAAAGGAAACAGTTACCTTTGTCGTAAGTGAAAATACTATTTCCCTTGATGCGATGCTTCAAAAAGAACAAATTACTTCAAATTTTACGTTCATCCCCCTCATTACGTCGTGCATATGCGTCGCATATGTAAATAAGCAGTCCACCCCTCGCTCATTCCAATTTTCGCTTTCTTTTCATTTTAAGAGTTGGGAATTTTGAATGATAGCATGTTCTCTTTGTCTCTTGTACATTTATGAAGTTGTGACGATTTCAATTTTTATTTTTGGTTACTTGAATCAGGACTCAAACCTTTAAATCTGGAAAATTTTATGTCAGGCTCACTAAGTGTGATTTTCATGTTTCTTGCATTCAGTATTTTAAGCCTGCAAGTGAAACACTTAATTTTCCTATTTTTACCTCAGATGCATAAGCGTCAAAGGCACTTTGGGATTCATTTTCCTGACGCGGGACATGTTGCGAACGCAACTTTGAGACATGTGTTGAGACTTTCACAGGACTTCGCGGGGCTTTGAAATCTTGCCCCTGGGACCCGAAAATCTAATTACTCTCTTCCTCTCTATCAATCTATTTATCTATCTATCTAGAGGAGGTAGGCTAAGCAGGAGAGTAACATCTCCCAAGCACTTCTCGGATTCTTAATTTCAGCAAAGTTCACCACTGAGATAACGTGGTGACTTTTTTGGCATAAATACGAATCTCGGAAAATGAATTAATTTAAAGATGCCTTTTTGGTGGTGTAAGCGACGCTTCGTAGTGAAAATTTTGATCTTGTAGTGCAATCTATTTTTGTTACTTTTTAAACTCTCTCCTAAATTAATTTTAACAACCTTAGGTGGTATTTCTTTGACAACAAAAACCTCTTATGAAAATACACTGAACACTTTTATTACCGCACAAAAATAAGATTGCCAGTAATAAATGAAAGACAGTCCGTATAATTTTTTGCCACTCTGTATATCAACTTCACGATATTGATAGCATCAAATAAATAATGACATTTAAATTATTAAATAGAAATAGGATAAGGAATGTAAAATTAAAGTTAAGTTGTGCATTTTCAGTTTGTTATTTAAGTCGATGACAAACGTTCTTTGTTTCTTTTATTAGCAATTACTTTTAAGGGTGATATCGGTTTCGAATAATTTCATTAGATATCGTGGTCAAAAGAAAGAGCTTTTAAAATTTCATTGGAAATGTTAGAAGGTTTTACTGAAAATTGATTAGATATAAATGGACAACCCTTAGATCATAGCATTTTTTCCTCCTCGTTCCTTACAAATTGGTGTTCAGTACATCTTGACTCATACAATGTCTTTCTTTGATCGGTTTGCAATCAAAAATGAGGAAAACTATTCTTGCACGATCTAATTTTCCTAACCCAATTAAACTTCAATTAAAGTTAAATAACGAATTATTGTCAAAATGTCCGAAGTTTAAACCCAAATGTCTCTAAGTACCCGAAAAAACATTAAAAAAATTTACACATGTGGGACACCTTCGAGTCGCCAATCCTGAGGATATAATGATGTTTCTGATGTAAACAAAAAAGCAAATCTTATTGGCGTGAAAATACATGCCAATTTGATTACATCTAATCGTTTCCTGGAAATTTATATGGAGATACAAGAATCAGGCATGAAATATATCTGTGGCCTATTGTGGTATAACTGAATTCTACAATAAAATCTACATATTATTAAGTTGTTCAAAACTGGAAGATTTCAAATTTAAAACATGTTTAAAGCTTAGTCGGGGACGAACGCATTTGAGTGCATTTTCAATTCGCTTTGTTGCAAAAGTTGGGTCAAAGTGAAAAATTTTTGTCCCAAATTCCGTCACTGGACCCCTGACTTTGATCAATGCAGAATGATATTAAGCTAAATTTAATGTCATCTAACATTTGCCCAAGTTTAAGCTCAATTGGAGTTAGAAAATTTTCGCTTCATACTAACTTTGGGAGCTCACAGCTCCTCACCCTTAGGTCATAGAGACTTACTGTAGAACTATTTTTTGCTGGATTTAATGCCATCTAACAGTTTCCAAAGTTTCAGCTCAATCGGTTGAATTTAAAATTTTGCCCTACTTTTCACCAAGGGAAGTCTTGGGAGGCCACTTTTTGAACCCCAGAGTCCGTTATTTTACATTTTTGAGACCATGACCCGAAACAAAAGTTGCTTATTTTGTCATTTTACATGAGCATTCTGAATTTCAGCTCAATCGGAGCAACTAAATTATTCGCCCCTTCGGGGGCCTCTCACCCCACCTTCTTAAGTGATAGGGGCCAACATGTATTCTATGATTTGCTAGATTTGACATGATGTGTAACATATACAAAATTCAGCTCAATCGGACGAAGTATATGGAACTTTCATACAACGGGAAAACCCCCTTAATTACCCTCCAGGCAGTTTTTCGGAAAAACCAAAATAATTCGTCCACCCTCCAGACCATACATGACACCAGGCAAAAAACCGCAGGTCTCTAGCTCTTGCAGTTTCGGAGCCTTTGCGACTCGGACGGACGGACATATCGGACACATAAGTGCATTTTTTTCAAAATTGATGAAAATGCACTAAAAATATATAAAAAGCAAAATCGGAGATTAAGCTAAAAGGTGCATTTTCAAAGATTTCGAAAGACCAAACTTTGAGGACCCCTAGCTCTGTCCCTGTACATGGTAGGGGTCACATGTGGTGCTATGACTTGCTAGATTTAACACAGACTACAACTAAAGTTTGGGTTTAAACTAAAGTTTCAGCTCAATCGGATGTAAAATAAGGAGTTTTCATACAAACGTAAAACACCCCCCATTCCGCCCCAAGAGGGGGTGGGGATCTAAAATTGTTAGCTTGCACCCCTACAGACCAGGCCCTACACTATGCAAAAAACCGCAGCTCTCTAGCTGTTCTGGTTCTTGAGTTATAAAATTTCAGACAGACTTACAGACGGCAAAGCGGCCACAATAGTGCATTTTTTTGCAAAATGCTGGAAATGCACTAAAAATTAAGTTAATACTTTTTTTTCCTTTTAATCTTTTTGGTATAGAGTGTTGCGTTATCGCAACAAAAATTTTCAAACTAATGTATTCGATTTTTTTTTTTCGTATTGTTAAGGTTTAAACTTAAAGCTTTCCTTGATGCAATATGATAAAATAACATGTTGGCATTCAGAATATGTATTTTGACTTTCTGTTTTCCCATCTTTCATATTTATTAGTGTTGCCAAGAGACTAAGTGATTACACAAAAAACCTTGGAATTTGTATTGTATAACCTCACTAAAAAATTTTAAATATGGTTGTTCCGATAAGGCAACATTGGCTCGATGGCTGTGATTTAGCCAAAATGGTTATTCTAAATTTCCGTAAATTTTTACGGATTTTCTGAAAGAAATTTGACATCTCAAAAACATTTCTTAATCTTAAAATTCGTCATAATTTTTTAAATTTTCATATTAAAGACCTGGTTATTTAAACCAGGTCTCAAACTGCAGATTAATTCTCATTAGGACTTGCATGAAATAACAAAAGTCTGTTGAAAGTTTGTAGAGGTTATTTCGGAAAAAGAAAAGTTAAGCCAATACGTTTCAAATTAGAAATTTGGTGCAGTCACGCAGTGGCAGAAATAGCTAGTCCAACGGGAATCGGAGGCTACTTGATCGGTGTCGTACTACAGTTGGGTTTATTTCAAAGAGAATTCCTTTTGTAGCTATTTTCCGCACTCTTATCAAAAAAAAATTACAGCCCTCTAACGGTTGTGCCTGCTTGTCAAAATAGCAAGAAACCTAGAGACAGACCTCGAAGGGTTTGAAGGGTTTTGAAACCCGAACCCCACTGTGACAATATTTGAGATCAATTTATCGAAGCTCTTAGACTAAACTTATTTTTTAAACAGTTCTTGGTATGTTTTTAAGCTGAATTTTAATATTATTAAAAAATGAACAAAAGTTTACTAAAACGTGACTATGTAGAATTTCCCCTTGAAATAATGCACTAAAAACGCATTTGATTGTAGAAATTGTACTGGGAGTCAAAGGTCACGGAGATCCCGAAGGTCCTGTTGTGAACCATCTTGACAAAGTCAAGAGTTCCTCAGTAGCGCCCCAAACTTTATACTACCGTACGCGTCATAGCAGTCGCATTCCTGGCTTGCACCAACAACATGTGGGTGACACACAATGCAACGAAATTCCGCGGAAATCCCTGTAGCTCCTCTGGAGTATCTCGGAGGGCAAAATAATGTTCTGGCCGTAGCTAGAACTCTTTAAGATGTATCTGATGCTGAACTTTGTTTTGACCTGGAAGTTTCTGGTGAGGAGCTAGAGGGCTTTTAAGGCCAATTTTGGGGGGGTCCAGGCAAAGGAAAAATTCGGTGAAAAATTTTTTTTGGAAAACCAGATTTTCTTGGCTAGAGCCTCTTTTTGGATGCATTTGGCCTCAAATTTGAAATATTCAAAAAAAAATTTTTTTTGAAAAATTTTTGCTATGCCTGGACCCCCCAAAATCGGCCGAAAAAGCCCACTAGCTCCTCACCAGGAGCTTCCGGGGTCAAAATTTGAGCACCATCTGAAGCGTCTTAAAAAGTTGAGGGGATCTCTAAAAAACCTTTAAGATCGGAGCCCTTGTTTGGGAGCTACGGGGCTAAAACCCCAACTCAAAACCTCAAAAAGTGACGATTTACCCGTATTACATGCCGTTAAGCAGAAGTTGCCTCGGCCGATTTTCGATCATCCGACATCTCGATTGCAAGTCCGTTACTCTTCCGATTAGGCTACCTCTGCCCATGTGCAGTTAGTTGTGCCTTAAACGGAAATTCACAGAAGAGGATTTGTGAAACAAATGATAAGAGGTTAGTGGAAAAAGCGATACAGTTTAGCGATAAGCTAAACTTTACTACAAAAGTTTTGACTCTATCCTATGCATTTAAAAATTTATTTACAAAGATTTTCTTTGGCTTTGACACGAAAGGCAGAAAAATGTTTCTCATGGGTTTTGCTGTTCGGTTACTTCAAATGATTGTACCAGTGAATGTGACGTTATAACTTAAAAAACATGCAACAAAGGTTCACATCATCTGAATTGATATGATAATTTGTAAGCTTGAACTTATTTCGTGTACCGGAATCTTTTCTAAACTCAAATGACACTGAAAAGTTACTTTTATTATGACTTTTCTTCTAAACTAATAACCTCTTAAGATAACATTTTACTTAATCTGATTTTATTTTTTATTCCTTTTTCTCCAGCTTAAGCCCCACAAAATATGAGCCACACCACAAGAAATACTTCTAGGAGGTGAAAAAAATGCAGAATTATGTTTCCAAACCGCCCACATCCATCGGTGGGAAGCCTACAAAGCCTTAGAAGCCACCCGAGAAGCCTGCTAAGCTTTAGAACATGTTAAAAGCTTATTCGGGGATGAATTTGTAAGTCGGATTTGTTGCAAAAATCTTTGTCTAAAAATCCATTTCTGTAGAAACTCAAGATGTCCCTAATTTCGTTCATGGTGATGAAACGGATACAAACGGTCAAAAATAATTTGCTAGGTTTAATCTAAATTAAATTTTTTCCCCATATAAGCTTTGAGGACCCCTTACTCAAGTCAAGTATGTATAAAACCATGATTTGCTAGATTTGATTAAGACTAATTTATAATAAGATTTCAGCAAGGATAAGAAAGTTTTGTACAATGGGAAAACCCCCGTTTTATGTTACTGACGATTTTTGCGGAAAACAAAAGTGATTCGCCTAACTTGACAATATGCAAAAGACCGCAGGTGTGTTATAGCTTCGGAGCAGACGGACAGGCGGGCGGAGAAATCAGACACATAAGTGAATTTTTTTGACACGTTGGAAATGCTCTTTAAAACTGGGAGCATAAGGAAATCTGGAAGAAGACTTTAAAGAGCATAATGAAGAGCTCGTCCTCTTAAAAATGTGTTTCTGGCCTTTTAATTAATCGGAGTTAAACAAAATACAGGGTGTCCCAACCTCGCTGATACCAAGTGTTTCATTTCATATCTCACGAACCATTGGGAGTTTTTAAAAACATTTTATCCAGTACTTGCTAAAGGGTCAAGGATTTTAAAAAAATAGTAGAGCTCGAATATTTATTCCTCATTACTCTTGAAGGTAAGTTCTACGATACGGCACCACGTTCTCTTGGGGTAATTCGTCCCAGGTCCTTACCAAAAACTTAAGCTGCTTGATTTGTAGATGTTCGACGTTAATTATCTATGACAGCATGTAGTCCCATGCACAAAAGTTCAGTGGGTCTAGATTTGGAGACAAGACAGGTCCCTTTCTGGGCAAGAAAAAATCGAAAGATTTTTCTCGTTTATTATTCAACGTTTCAACGTATTCAACGTTTATTATTCTCTAATTAGTAGAATCTGAGATTAGCTGGAAGAAAAATTAGTCTTTATCGTTCAAAAATTTGGCATAAGGTACTAAGAAAATGCTCAACACTGCTTTCATTTAGTAATTCTGGTCGATTTTCACCCCACAAAAAAAAAATGATGTTTGTGATTAACTGAAGAAATTTGGCATTTATTTTTTCAAGCGAAACAAAAATGAAGAATACTCTTAGAAAAGTCCTTGGTCCTAGAAACTCATGTCATAATTATCAAATTACTATGGGTCACAATAGGGTCCTGAGAACGTGCGTGACCCTGTGCCTCGCTCGTTAATCTCTCAAACTACTGCCTTTTATAAAGTTTTTGAAAAATTAAATATATAATTTGATTGATTAAAAGATGCAAAAAGCTTTTTACACTTGTAAAAACGTAATTAAAAAGCTCTAGAAGTATGCAAAGCACGGAGCACTTAACTAATTTTACTACAGTATTCATATTAAGAAGGATAATCGATTCAATCGCGTTGTTTTGAAAGATTCAGCGGCTCTACGTATACATGTATACAGCCTTGTTCTGAAGCCGTGATAGCACTTGGTGAACAAAGAGAGACCCATCGGCCCTTTAAATCGCACACCATTTTATATGATGCTCGTAATATCTTTCTTCCTCCCGCACTCTCATGTGATCGCGCGAACCACCTCGCTTTCGCATATTTATGCGTCGGTGTTTGTTGTCAATGCCATGATGTTGCCGCCAAGATGATGATGATGAAAAAATTGTGTTGGATGTGAAGTAAATTTAATAACACAGCATGATCACGTATATTATGGAGAGGTAGGCACAAGTAGAAGCAAAAAGAAGCAACTTGATGAATGTTGAAGACACGCAGAAAGAGAAGAAAAAGAAAAAGTGTAAGAGGTGAGGTGAAATTATGTGGGGGACAGTATCGAGAGATACACACGATTTCCTTCGCACCAAACACACACTGCTGCAGCCGCTCATGCCCACATGTCTGAGACATAATTCTGAATAGTCTTGACTACTTAAGAAACGGAATTTTCGTGGTTTTTAGAAGTTCATTAAAAAGAGGCTCATTTATAAGTGGAAAAGGAGCCCAGGACAGGTCCTTTCTGGAGAGTGGGGAGGAAAAAGACTAAAATTGCCCGTTGCGAGATTAGGAAAAAAGTTTTGAATCGCCCATTTTCCAATTGAAGTTATCTCTGAAGAAGAAAAAGGACTCCTGAAAAGTTGAGAGCTTCTATCCAAAAGGATAACGAGCCCATCCACAACGGGTAGGGAGAGCTAGCGCAGTGTGAAGGTCTGCGATCACCCGAAGGAATGCTGCGAGTCGCGCCATGCGTGCGTACGCCGAGAAACGGGCACACAAAGAAACGTGGAGAACCGTACAAAGAGAAAAGGAAGAATGAAAAACCAAACCGACAGACAGGGTACGATCAGCGCATTCGGCGCTTTTGTGTGTATCTCATTCGCGCTGCCTACTACCACGATCGTAAAGTAAAGTTGGTTGTTGGGTCGGTTGGCGGTGCGGCGGCTGTTGGGTCGACTCTCGTACAAAGCAGGCAGACAGACGTCGCATATAGCTGCGTATTTGTGTGCTTTAAGGTTATTTATAGAACGGAATACGGGGCGCATGGAGACGAGATCACGGACAGCACACAGCGTCACACGAGGTGTATGGGGCTCTGTGCGCGCAAGTGGGATTTGGGTGGGTAGCTGCCTGCTTCAAACATTAGTTTACCCGTATGCTGTAGTTGAGGCAGATCATTCGGCAGAGAACCGCTCGAAACATTATATTTCTGGCTCCAAGCAGCCTGTGTTTATTTCGGAAAAGTGAAGTTGTTTTCCGCGGAAAGTGTCCCGGCGCGGCGCGGCAAGGGCAGAACTAAAGTGGGTCAAAGTCGAGTCGAGTTGGGTCTGTTTGGAAAGTGCTGGAGAGCGGAACGCGAGTGTCATCAAAGGCTGCACGAGTAAGTAGGTTGATGCGCTTGTTGCTCATTTTTTTCACCATTCCGTCCCGTCCCGTTCCATCCCGTGTATTCTTGCTCTCCGCATTTTTATAATATTATTATTTTTCATTCGTTCGTTGTTGTCTCGCATGCGATGATGAACATCCAGCAGACAGAATGTGCGGATGTGGGTGGTGTATTACACATATTTGCTTAACTGCAGTCTGCGATTAAGGGCCTTTGTCTTATCTTGTGTGTCTGCGTGCCCGGTCCGTGGATTGTGGGAGAGGGGATAGTGAGGAGAATGGAAAGGAAAGGAAAGAAGAGGAAAAAGCAAAGGCGACGATAAGGAAATTGTTGGGTACACAAGTAGAAGATCAACAATTTATTTTGAGACCGAGTCAACGGAACGGTCGGTCGGTCGGTCGGTGCAGACACATTATAAGGCCTTGTTGCTGTAGTTATGTAGTGTAGTAGCAGTACGTAGGGTTGGTAGGTGGTAAAAATGGCTGCGTTGCGGCGCGGCGTGGAGCGGCGGTATACGAAGAACGGCGCGAACGGTCAAGCAGGTGATTTTTTGTGCGACTCGAGTCGACTCGTCGTGTGTTAACGTGGTTGCTCATTTAAATTCTGGAGATGTAATTGCCCCGATGATATCTACCTGCTTGTTTGTGGTTTCGTTTTGGGGTATGATGCGTGTATCTGGTGGCGTTTCGAATGCTGCAAACGGCTTGGCCTGTCTCGGGTGATTCAAATTTTGGATTCGTCTCCAAGCAAAGGAAGTTTATTTATTGCGTATGAAATTCGAACTTTTAAAAATATCAAGAAAAGTCTGAGTTGCTGTTTATTGAAAATAATTATTCCAGATATGCTTAGAACTTAGAAAATCAATCAATAGTGGTTTTCTAAACTGAATAACCAACGAAAGCAGTACGCAATTTGGCGTTGGCTCAGTGGGTGGGTGGTGGTCTGGTGGAAAAAGCTGAGGTGTTGAAACCAAAACCTGTTTACGCCCGCCTTTCAAAGTCTTGACTCTTGAGCATGCCAGCATGGCTTAACTCTATGTCTTATAAAAGCTGCGTTAAGGTTACCAAAAATAAGCACTTAAGGTAGGAAACACGCTCCCGCATCTCCTTATCGGAGAAACAACGGAGCGTCAGCCGGCTCGGCACTGACAATTTTACTTTGTAATTTAGGCAATGGTTTGATTGCTTAGTTCATTTTGAATTGTCCTAAAAGGCCAGAAAAGTAGTTTTGAAAGCCTTACGGCCTTTTGTTAATTTTAGTATCACTTTATATCCATTTCCACAAAGTTTCCCATGTTCACTTCTTCGTTTGCAATTTCACTGTTCCCAACGCCGAGTCCATCAGAACTCGTAAATCTAAAGTAACCCATGCAAGTGTTATAAATTTTGCAAGTTATGATTCAATGAGTCGCTGTGGGTACTTTTATCTAGCTCCGGATCCCAGGAAGTACTCAATAAATTTCATCTCCCCTTTATTGTTACAGTAGAAGTACTTTAAAAGCCAATAACTTTATTGGAAACAGCTTTCACACATGAATTATCTTTCCCTTTGCCGATACATGTGCCGGTCAAATATGTTTTGAGCAATTTTCTTACCCTGCCCTTCATGCATCCACTCGTCTCGGGCTAATTTTACGATTACTGAGTGAATGACAGTAAAGTGTCAATGCACTTAATATTTGATCAATACTTCATTGATAACAAACAACTAGCACAGTGCTTGCTAAAGAATTTTGTTAAATTCAGAAAAAATCGTTCTCATTTTAGAATAGGGGCAAAACATTAGTATAAAAGCAAAATGACACATTTTTTTAAGGGTTGGTAAAACTGTATTGATAAAAAAAATTATTCTTGTAGATGCTTAGTTGGATTTAATAACATCTTGATTGAACTCAATTGACTATCAGAAATATTTTAGAACAATTTTATTATGAAATTTTTTCATTTTCACTCAGAGCTTAATCTTTCTATCCCCTCAAAATTTTCCTTGTTTCCCGCGATGTTTGGTGATTTTCAGGCAAGCGAGAACAGACCTCAATCCTTTGATGAAATCAGTCAAATGTTTCTCTTGAAGAATTACATTTGGAGGGAGATGAAAAACATATGTTATTTGGTTTTGTTACTTTTTCCCTCGTTCCATTGCTTCAAACTACCCCAGCGAAGAAATGGTGGTAGGTATTTTATTAAAGAAAGAAAATTTAGAGACAATAGTACGATGACAAAAATCGTGAATGAATGAATGGTCCCCCATTTAAAGAGCACATTAGTCCCGATTTAAATCCCACACGCCCGGCGAATTTGAATGTTTGTGGTATCAAATGCTCACGCTGATTCAATTTTTTTGTGCTTATTTTACAACTTTTGACTCCACTCCGAGCTGCCCAGTGACCAGTCAGAGCGCCCAGTTGTTGTGATAAATGTTTAAAAAGCTGAGGCCGCTTCTGTGCGGCGAAGTATGACGAAGCCGTGATCATGATGAGTGTCGCGTTTTAATGTCATATATACTTTCGTGTTGGTACACTACGATGTGTCTGTGACTCTGTGTGGGATTGATGTCACCCCTCGCAATGTCCAAACGCGTGCAATTCAACGACGCAGAGATTTTAATGACGACGATGACGGCTAAATGTTCATTCGCGTAGTACACACCCTCTGGCCATGAGGTTTTCGCCCACTCTCAAGGTTGCTATTCGGGGTGGGTGGCGCTTCCCCCTACAGCGTAGCTTGTTAGCCTCACTTTTCAGTTTAACAGTTAAGGGATTAAAAAGGAGTCATCAACTTTCTCACAAGTCGGTACATCCGTTCGGAAAATATCGCTAACTGCCTGTAGCGAATCCGAAGTAATGCATGTGTGTGGGTTTACTATGGACACTGCAGCCTAACTCCCCCCGAAATCACTCGTGACTATGAGAGAGTATAGCAACGCGACGATGACAAAGTGGCTTGTTGATGCAGCAAAGGAAGAAACAATTTGCAAACTTTGCCTCGCGTGGAGTGCGGATAAGCTTATATTCCTCCGATGATTGGCACGGCCCAGTGCGATTGATGAGTGCTTTCTGGCACAGCATCACGATAGTTTGCAAACATGTGACTCGGAAATCAATCGTCACAAAATCATCGGTTTGTCATTCAAATGATCCAAATGTATAATAAATTCTTCAAGTTCGTGTGTACGTATTGAATAAATATCTAGAGAGGGTGGTGTTGGGATGCGCAGAAGAACCAATTTGGGAATGAGATGCGCGGAGTGGGGGTTGTTAGCGATAATCGGTGTATGTGCCGAGCGCTCGGGTCGCTCGTTTGTACAAAAGGCATGAATTACGAACGATTAATAGCAACAATATCGGATGAAATTAAACATAAAAGTGAGTCGGAGCTGGCTGGGCTATGAATGTGCACAGACATGCGGCATGGCAGGGCATTTAAGATTTCGTTTTTCGGAGAAGTCGTCGTTGAAGTGATTATTGATTAGAAGCGATGATTGTTTTTGTCTCTCTCTTATTGTGCTTGCGTGTAGCTTGGAGTATGTCAGGTTTCGGGCTCGAGGATGGCAATTAAATAATTGATCTGGCGCTTGCTTTGGCACTAAGGAGAAAATTGAAATATTGAATGAAATTACGAAATGCTTTTGGATTGAGGTTTTCAGAAAAACATTACTAAAAAGTTTTTCCGTGAAATTTCAAAAATTAAGTTACCAATCAAACCCATTTTGTTTCGGTTCATATCTCTCCTTTCTTTGTTGTGAATCCTCGGTACTCATTAACATTAACATTCGTCAGAAAGTAACAAGAACGTATAAAATTAAAACAATCGAGACATGGTTTATGCGATTGCCTTGCCAATACTGTACCATATGCAGTCCATAGACGGTGGAGGAGGTGTGTGTGGAAGCAGGATGGGTAGGCAGCGCGCCGAGATTTCACTGACAGTCGCTACGGAGACTCGTGGAGGAGAAATGTGCAGTATCAGAATCTCGTTAGTGTGAGACATTTCATGTATAGCTACATGTGTGTGGGTTGCCGAATCGCGCTTGGTGTGTACTGGAGGGTTGTTGGGGTTGTGCGCCGGCGACAACGAAGTATGGTATAAGGGAGGTGAGGTGGCGGTGGTGTGTTAGAGATACAAGAGAACTATGGTATTGGGGTAAAAAATAGGCAGTCGGCCAAGCAATACGATTTGGAACGGGAAAAGAATATAACGTTTACTTTTGTGTGTTGTGATAAAGTTACAATTTTATCATCCCTCTTAGAAAGAAATTCATCCAGTGTCAAAGTTAAATTAAGTCGTGATAAAGTTGATGTAGGAGCTGAAATAGCCTTCGATTGGGAAGAGACAGAGTGTAGTAAAGTGTTGCAATAAACAGACACTCACGCTCATAAAGTCATAAATGTATGGGAGTTTGGAAGAGGGACGCCAATGGAGTCAGGAAATGTAGATACCGAGTTGATTTATTGATGTTTTTTCATTGTAATTCCACATCATCAATGGCCGGAGTACCAGCAAGCTCCTCACCCAGCGCTTTACGATACCGTATTGTTGATGAAGTATCGTAAAGTAGGCGACGAAGCACAAAATGGTGTAAAAAGTGAGTAAAGGAGTGGGTTAGATATATTTTTGGTGGTCCAAAATTCAAAAATGTATGACGAAACCGTCAGTGAGTGAGAAAGGGAAAAGAAATTTTGATTTGGTGAAAATATGGAAAAGTTGAGTGAAAATTTGGAAAAGCAAAGAAAATCATGAAACGGTCTGACCGCAACAAAGGATTTTCCAAAATGAAGTAAATTTAGGGGACTGCGCAGACGCGATGGAATTTCCAGTCACGTACGAGGAATTGAAAGAAAAAGAGAGAAAATTGGCAAACTGTTGGACTTCTCCCTGGATCGGAGAAGCGACGCTCGGGTGGACTTTGCCACCCGTTTTGAGGGTTGCGCCCATACACACAGTCCATATTTCCACCCGTTTTTACTACGATCGACCCTTTATAATTGCCTTGATTCGTCGCCGATTGAAAATGCGAAGCTGAGAGTTGCAATTGTTCCCTAAAATAATCCCAGACAACAAGAGTGCGGCTCGTTACTACAAAAATATAATAAAGAGATGTGGCAAAAAATAAAAACGTGCGCCGCACCGGTAGAAAGAACCCCATTAAGGGTTGCTCTTGACAATGAAACAGTCGACATAAGGTGGGTCGGAGCGGGTGCACACTGTGTGGGGGTATGTGGGCGGTAGACAGACTGGGTGTGCTCCCATCGCTGTCTGGTAGCGTTGTTCAAATAACCAAGGTTGCAGCAGAGTCGGTGGCTGCATGCACAAAGAGTGGAATGATAAAAAGTGAAAGTTACGCGGAGGGGCTGTGGGTGAAAAATTGAGTGGCGGCGCGACGCGACGCAGCGTGTGGGTAAAAATAGACATTCACGTGAAAATGAGCATCGGGTTTGAAGAGAGGTAGGATGATGGCCTCCATGGCATTGTCTCGTGCGCGCTGGATGCAGAGCAGTGAAAGTGAATAGGTTGCGTTTGTGGGACACGGCAAAAGTGTTTGTAAACTGTTGACATACTAATTAGGCTTATGCCTCTCACGTGAAAAGTGCAGCTGACCTATTGAAAATTGGTCTTGTTTTTCATGGCAATTTTCGTCCTTTTTCTGATTTATTAATTTCTCTTTTTACATACTTTCAACAGAGCTTTTTCTCTAAATAAACCTTGAAATTCTCAATGATGTTTTTCCTTTTCAGAGAAGACACCACTCAGCCATGGCAACACTACTGCCAACATCGCAATCCACCAGTGTGGAGGCGTACGAGGACATGTTCAAAGAGATCACTCGCAAATTGTATGGAGAGGAGTCAGCCCATGGCCTTTATCCACACAATACGCAAGTGGCTCAACTCGCAGCCGGCAATACTGGTCCCACCATTCCAGAGGGAGAACGTTCCTTTACAACTCTGGTATCAGATCGTAGTCTAGCACAGTTAGATTACGACAATGCCGTCGATACTCCGTTTAAGACTGAAGATCACCTTTCTACAGCGTTTGGTTTGGCGGCTTTGATGCAAAACGGATTTCCGCCTCCCGGGGCAATATTGAATCCGGTCAATTTTAATATGACCTCATCGACGAAGCAAACAAGTAAGTTCATTTCAATTTGGCTCGAGTGTCTCTGGAATAAAATATTGATGTCATTACAGATGTTGTCTCGAGCGAGGAAAAGTGGCAGCCAACAGAGGACCTTTTAAACTGGAACACGAGCAAGATTTCCAACTACACGGCCCCACAAAAGTTGTTCAAGGTCAAAACCAAGCAGGAACCCATTTCAAATGACACAAACGTCCTGAACAACAACAACGGAACAATTAAGCAGCCGCAGTCGTCTGCAAGTCTCCAGAGTCTCACAAATCCCACGCCAAAACGATACAATTGCGTCTCGTGTCCGTACTCCACCGACCGCAGGGATCTCTTCACGCGACACGAGAACATTCACAAGGAGGAAAAACCTTTCCATTGCTACGCATGTTTGAAGCAGTTTAATAGGGCCGATCACGTCAAGAAGCACTTTTTGCGGATGCATCGTGAAATGACCTACGACATCAGTAAAACGCGGCGCAATCCCCCCAAGACAAACTTCTATCCCCCTACCACCCAGCCTGTATCTCAGCAGCAGCAACAACAGCAGCAGCAGCAACAGCAGCAACAACAGCAGCAGCAACAGCAACAACACCAGCAGCAACAACAACAGCAACAACAACAACAGCAGCAACAACAACAACAACAATCCCAGTCTCAGACTCAGCCGCAGATTTCAAACTCACAATCAATAACTCAAAGTACAATAAACATTCCAACAGCCACTTTTGTCAATCAAAATGCACAGTTCGGGACACTCCAGAGCAACCATCAGATCTTAGAGCAGGTTCAGCAACATCAGCAACAGCAAAATATCATCCTCAATGGAATCCCGACTGGAGTAACGTTGAACACGTCTCTGACATCAAATAACTTGCCGAATAACATAACAATCAAGCAGGAGAAGCCAGAAAAGTCGCCGAAGAAGAGAAACGAGAAGAGGTTCATGTGCTGTTACTGCTCCTGGTCTGGAGCTGACAACTGGGGTCTCAAGAGACACTTGAACACACACACAAAGCCCTTCGTATGTCTCCTGTGCGACTACAAGGCAGCAAGGTCGGAAAGGCTGGCTACGCACGTCTTTAAGGTGCACAACAAGAAGGCCTGCAACAAGTGCAGCTTCTTCGCGGATGATCAAAACCAGCTTATGGCTCATCAGCTGGATGCCCAGTGAGTATAAATATTTTGGAGAGCTATTTTATTTTGTAGATTTGGATTTCGAAGATGAATTAAATTTTTTAAGTATAATTTTAATTCACAATATATTTCGTGATTTGAGAGGGGTCCTTAAGATTTTACAGCTCATTTTCACGCTGTTATATTTTCCACTACTCATTTTTCACTTTAAAACTGAAAATACTACCTATGTATGCTTGGACTATATCTCCAGCCTCTCCCCTGAACGCCCGGTCTTTGCCCCTCAAGCTTTCAAATCCAAAAAAAGTACAGGATCTGAGGCATCTCGATGGGATGTACCAACCAAGCCCGCTTCAGGGACTTTTTTTCTGTTGAAAATTTTGTATGATATCTAAGATAATTTTACAGAAATATTTAAAATGATTGATACCAGTTTTTGTCCGGAAGATGGTGCAAAACGTGTTTAGGCTCTAGCTATTTCTATGCATAAAAATAAGAAATTTTGTTTTTCACTCATGGTTGTGAACTCGCGTCTGAAGTTGAAATGGATAAATTATTGTTTGACAAAGTGATTTGTTAAAATTTAACCATAAGTTTTAATTTCTAACAATACCAACATCTCTTCGCACGCTTTCATGGATCAGTCCTGCAGAACCACGACCACCTGTGCGACAAAACAACAATCAGTCAATATCAAATAACACTCCGGTGACAGCGAATAATAACCAATTGCTGACTGTCACTAATAATGCGCTGACAGGAAGCAGTAGCAACTCTGTGAGCATTAGCAATTCGAATACAGGAAATGTGCTTAGGACGTTACAGAATGCATTTGTGCCAAATTCCTCTACCACCTTGAACAGTGTACAAAATAATTCCGTTTTCGGGTTCGTATTTGAAATGAGCCAAAAGTCAATGCATTTCCCAAAAGAGTGTTTGAGGAGTCTTTCCATAAATAATATGCAATGTTTCATTTTCTAATAATTTTTTTTCGTGTGAGAGATAACTCTCTCATTATGTACATCAATGATTGAAACTTAAAATATTTAAGTAAAATGTGCTGGAACCTTTTGCATTTTTATGTGATTTCTTAAGTCTTGCTTTTGTCTTAAAGAAAAGTAATATTCACTTCTTCCGACGGTTATTTAGCATTTTACTCTGAACTTATTCAAATTTGAAATGTTTTCGTAACAACCAAGAATTTGAGATTTAAAAAACTACTTTTTTTTATCCCAAAAGCATTGAAACTACTCATGTAAGAACGTACATAGTTTTGAAAAAAAACTCAAAGACTGTTTTGTTTTGTAAAATGCATTAGCTTTTATCTTCCCCTGAACTGCTTCAAAAAGCTTGCTCCTCATACAAAGTAAAACAATTTCAGTTCGATAAATTCCTCCGTACTGACGAATTCTGCGATTTACACCACAAATTCATCGGTCAATAATGTAACTGCGACAAGTATTCTAAATAACTTGAATAACCACTTGGCGGTTTCCACTCCAAATGTCACAAACGGATGGAGGATCAACCCAAATAGCCTCATATCAGTAACTCTGACTCCATCTTCGGCGTCGGGAAACGTGACGGCGAACCAGGTTACGAGTATCAGCAGTGGGGGAGGAAGTAGCAATAACAATCATCATCAACTTATTCACGTTAATAACAGCGGAGGAAGTCAACATTCAGCGTCACAAAAACACGGAGCTGAGCGATTATTTGCCTACTTTGAGGCAGATGGAAGTGATCCAGAGGACTACAATCGGTACATACTCCGTTTTGCGATGCGATTTTTGAATTTTTATTTGAATAAAAATATTTCTTTGTTTGAGTTTGAGTTATTTTTAAGTAAACATCATTTATTGTGAGTAATATATAAAAATAACGTCACAAAATCTTTTAATTGCAGCCAAGTGGCGATGCAGGCTCTGAGTCGTAACACCGCTTCCGTCGCTCAGGATTTTCATAATGCGGGAGGCGGAGAAAAGCAGCCACTTACAGTATCATCCACATCTAACAACAACAACAACATCATGAAGCAGCAGCAATCTCTTTTGAGTGCCATAAATAGCAAGTTAAAGGTTTACCAAGAGGAGCTCCAGCAACAGCACGAGCATCACCAAAATGGGACAACAAAGGCGACGTCGCAATGCTCGCCTCCCGCGATATCCAGTGACGAAAATCGACGTCGTCCAAGCGAAAAAAGCAATAATGGTATCCGCGTAAAGATAACAAACAAATCGACGGCTTCCAATGTTTTTGACAAGCTTTACCAGCGGTCTATTGAGAACTACATCGTCAACGTATGCCGCACAGAAGATGGCAACATAGACGCCAAGCTTCTGGAGTTCCTCGAGAACAACCCAGAGGTCAGCATCATCCAAAAACCGGCGGCCCCATGCAGTGCATCGTCGGAGAAGCGCCACAATAGGAAGCAAATGCAGCCGCGGAAGATCACGAAGGAAAAGTTCACACTGGCTGCGTTGCGAGACAAGCACATGAACCGGCTGGTAGAGCAGAAAGGGATCAGCTGTCGCATGTGCAAGGCCAAGAACATGTTTGCGTCCTATCACTCCACGGCGTCCCTGATACTGCACCAGATGTGGAGACATCGACGCATCAGGCGTTATCGGTGCGACAAGTGCCAGAAGGCGCGGTTCGACAAGAGGTACAAGCTGAAAGTGCATCTCCTGTCGTGCGGGAAAACGCAGCGCAAGAAAGCAAAAGTGAGCAGGAGAAAGAGGAGGGTTTCCAGGAGAAGGAAGTAAATAAGCTTGACTGTCAAAGGGAACACGCACATTGTAAATAGAACAGGATTATTTCGATCGTGCAATTTTCTGTTATAACATTTTGCCAGTTTGATTCCCGCATTTTTCCATATCAAGTGCAATCCATTAAGTTTCAGTTCTCCCAACCATGAAGCGATCTCAGTTCCAGTTTAAAATGGATAAATCACACATTTTCTCTAAGTGATATGAAATTATTATCGTAGGCTAAGGTAAATTGATGAACCCCTAATGATATCATAGAATACATGTAAGAAGTGTAATCTAAATGTTTTAAATCAGGATTTCTAAATGGGAAGACAGCGGAATTTTTGAATCAGAAAACTTGATAATATCAGAAGAGGAAATAGCGGTAACTTAAGAGTAACATTTTTCCATAAACTATGTGAAGATAAAAGAAACGAAGCAAATAAATGTATATTACTATATTTGTGTACAATAAATGTGTAGTTTTTCAGTAAGTTGTTGAGATTTCATGCCAATTTCGCGACGTAGATGTACTCGTTGTTTGCCATGGAGCATATTTCGCCGAATATGTCCAGTTTTCCAAGAAGACACTTGGCTGTTTTGAACCCAACGTTGCAGTAATCGGTTCCGTCTGAAACAAGGGAAGCTGCATGATTGACGTAAAGATGCATAATTAAGTTACTTTTGCCTGAGCAAGCATCCATGGCACTTGTAAGTCCAGGAATCCAGTATCCAAAGTCGAATTGCTTGAGGTGGCCTTCGTCATCCAACAAGCCATGCTCGTACAGAACGCACGTAGAAAAGCACTGGAAGTTTTCGTCTTCAGGCAGGTTACCGAGACTGCATTCCACGGGATCAACGACGCTGGCTTGGGTGCTCTCCAGGCATCTCTGGGTTGTTGCTCGGAAGAACTCAAACGTAGTCAAGGGGAGTACCAACGGCTACAATCAGAGATTGAAACATAAGGGTAAGACAGTTTGAAACTCACATGAATTTGTCGGACGAGGTAAATCCACACGGAGAAAAGGGCGACCAGCTTCATTCTTTTAGAAGAGTTGCTGCTGAACTGAAGCCTGAGCGATAACTTTTGAGGCACCACGCTGAGCCAAACAATAAGAATGCATCGTAAAATTCTACGATCCGGCCGTCTTTTGGACAAGAAAAGTGATTGAAACTAAAAGGCATTAATGTGACATTAAAAGTATGGTCATACGTGACCTTGAGAAGTATGAACAGTGTCGACCTGTTGGCACTTAATAATAATAAACCATACTCACAGAACACTTAATTGGTCGGTCACTCGCACGATAAAACTCTCAATATAAAAATTTGAGCAGGATTTACTTTGGTTAAGCCAAAGAGTTTTATGAAAAACTCGTCCCGGCATGGTTAAAATTGAGACCCCATTTCTGTCACGGCTTATTCATAAACTTGCGCGTGAGTTTTATAATTTGTCACGCAGTAGCAGACCGGGAGTCACGATCTAGCAACATCCCTTGACCGTGACGGAATATTTGAACGAAGCTTGTAGACATCTTCACCCTAGTTCGATTGGTGAGTGATAAAGATGATAAAAATAAATTATTTTGATCCGATCCTATCAAGTTTTAGACGGGCCTGTCATTAGCCTCAGTGGCTAATTCCTGATGCCGCAACAGGGCTTTTTTCAGACTAGACGATCAAAATTCAAGTTTGCATTGGGCATTGCTAGTTACCCTAGCCTCAATTGTCCCGAGAAATGATTCAAATTAGCTGAATCATAGGTATTTACAGCATCTTAAATAGCAAAAGATTTGTAGGGGTTTTTCAGACGAAATATTTATATAATAAAGCTGAAAAGTTTGAGAAATACTCGATAATTTTTGTTTTAAAATCCCTGAGGGAACCCACTCTTTTCAATATGTACTGCATTTGGCAGATATAGAGAATTGGATAGCTACAGGGTGAGGCAACGGTTCAACAAGCTTCCAAAAATATAAAATTTCCCAAAAACAAACTTCGAGCTTCAATTTAGTTCAGTTAAAACCATAGAGTCTAGACTCTATGGTTAAAACTCATCCTGATTCTTATCTAAGCCAATAGTTTTCAAATTTATGACTGAAGGTTGGCGGGGATAGAGTTTACTTATTGCACAAATATTTAGCACGTGATCTATTGGACGTAAAAACTTAGGCGTCAATGGGTATAATTATGGCCCAAAAATATCGTAGAGTCTTTTGGGACAGAAAAACTCGCTAAGGGGCATTTAAAGTTCTCTTAAAGAGCTAACCCGGGCAACTAAATATCAATATCAACTTACAAATTTCGTATCATTTTTTTATTTACCATTCCTTTACTGTTGACAGAATCTTACGTTACATTAAAAGTGCAATTCTATGTGTTGATATGCTCGATTCCTGCTAACAGACAGTTACTCACTTACTAGCAAATGCCTCGTGTGAGCTAAACTCCATAGCTTAGTGTAATCTGAGAGGCCATTGGCATATGGTAGTTGAGACCTACTTCTTTTATTTATTTAGGCCATACAAAGGTTTTTGATCTCTGAAGTGAGATGTCCAAAAATAACTGAATTTTTGATATGTATTTATAAAATGCATTTCCCTAAAAAGCTTTTGAAGTTTTTGTTTTAGTTTGCAGCTTTGTAAATTCCTTTTCTTTTCGTCTGTTAGATCTTGTAAAATCACATCGTTTCAAATCATACTGCACTCCCCAGTTTCTCTCAATATATGGGTACGAGAGAAATAACATAAATAGTGAGAATCTAAAAGTCGTAATAGAGGCCCTGGTGTTTTCAATAAGAAGAGTTATGAATCGCTGAGCGTGACTTGAAATTTTTGAAAATGTGTCTCATCATTGCGTTGAAAAGTCGAAACTTGTAATTAAAAATTGTTTCGTGAACGTGACAACCCCAGATGACAATATAAAAGCACCTCTACTGAGAAGCTAGCTCAGTTTCAGGCTTTCCGGTAAATCGAGAGTGTCGCAATGAAAGCTTTTTTCTTACTTTTCGTCTGCGTGATATTTGCCAGCATCGGTTCGGGACGCACTGGAGGTGCTACTCGAGAGAGACTGATTCCAGAGTACCTCCGCCAACCTCTTCGAGACTTGCATGCTGACTGCCTTGTGGAGTCTGGAGTTAAGGAAGATCAGCTGCACGTCTGCCTGGATCGCCAAGTCCCCGATATCCAAGAAGTCAAGTGCTACATCGATTGTCTGTTGCGTAAAAGCATGATTTACAACAGTGAAGGAAAAGTAGACCTCAACAGAGTTCGGTATCTTGTGCCCTCGGACGTGTATGTTATTTTAGATGAACTGCAAAGGGAGTGCGGACATATTCGTAAGACAATAAATATTATTTGATTAGTTTGGAAATTACCGAGACCTCCCGATTTCAGATGAACCTGATGGCTGTGAGACAGCTTACCAGGCAACTAAGTGTTTCTTTGAAAAACATGAAAACACCATCGAGTTTTGCCATTTGCTCGTATTTGACTACAAAGTAGGAGGATATGAGTAAAAAAAAACGCATAGCAAATAAAGTAAGGTATCATAAATAGCAGCGAAGGAAAGTTTTAGAAGAGTAATATAAATAAAACTTACAAAAAGTATTTAAAATAGGCTAACACCTGGAAATTTCTCCATTTTTAAACTTAAAAGAATTTTGGAATTTTTATTTAAAATTTTTCTTGCTTTTTGGTTACTGTTTAGGCATACAATTTGTATTTTTCTGCAACTCTGCAATTTACTAGTAGATCAAGTAATAGAATTCGATAGTAAGATAAAAACGGACGAATGAACATATGTAGATAAGTCAATGCACAACGATAGTTTTACTTGATTATTTGAATTATTTCCCAAAAGGAAAAGCCTAGAATTTTTAAAGTTATTGCAAAATAAGGTAACAAATTTTCGGTTTGGATTCGGAAACGTATTGGGTTTAGGGTCTTTTCGAAATGAGATATTTTGCAAAATCAATTGAAACGCGTGTATGTTATCTTACATAAAAATCTTTGCCTAGAACTTCGGAGCAAGGCCTGAGGGTAAACTCTCTTAAGGGAAAACTTTGATCATATTTTGGGCATATGTCGTTTAAGTTCCAGACCAAAAGTCGATTTAGTTTTTAGTTTAGTCAGTAGCTCTTGAGAAAAGGTATTAGCTACACCATTTTAACCGTGCCCCTAATAAGCTGGTTCCCATTTCAAAGGGTGCATATTGGTTTTTCCTATTTTCTGATCCGAAATTCAATATTTTATGGAGAACTACATAAGAGAGACACAGAACTCATATCTTTAGAAGCTTTTGAATGATGATACGACTCTGAAGTGAAGGTAAGCATAAGCGCTACATATTTACAACCTCATCCATATCTGCTATCTGCAACAGATTCTAAATTGTTCGCAAATCAACTCCCATTTTCACAGTTTCAATTAAATGATGGTTGCCACCATTTGAGTGAGTAAATGAATTTGAGTTTAAAGCCTTCTGTAACCTGCAATTTATGTAGCTGCTGATTTTTTAAAGTCCCAAAAAATAATTTCAATTACATGTCATGATTAAAGGTCTATGGCGCTAGGGTAAAACTTTATATCGAACTTGCATTTGCATTTCAGGTAGTGATGAAGGTGTGCTAAATAATTAACTTCGGTGTGCAATAAATGTGTTATCTCGAAAAAGCTATAATTGAGACTTAGATTTCAGTTTAGCGCTGAGCGCACGTAGTAATAAATTAGGTGATCGCAACATTGTTGCTTATCAATTCATTTCCCATGTAGAATAAGTTCAATTACCGTGCTTTCAAAGGTTGATGCAAATAGCAAAATTGATTGAAAATGGAAAGCTTTTTCAGCAAAAAAGTTAGTCATGGAATTTAGAAAAACGATCAACGATAGCGGGTTGGAGAAGAATGCCATGAAAATGTGTCAACTCCAGTTTGAAAACTTTTTGGTCAGCGTATACAACTTTAGACGTACCTTGATTCTTTTGTATCAGTATGCCTATAAGGCTAATTTGAACAGCGCGGTGTTCCCTCTTCGAGCGTACTCAGTTTCTTATCACACCGAAGATTAAAGCGTTAAGCGGCATCCACAGACAGGCTCAGTTGTTTTCTTACCCTCGCTGGGGTCAACACGCTCCGTATAATTAAATAAATTCAATAACAGTGTTCAAAATGTCGAATTTTGAGGAGCCTTCTTCCAGGCGGAGGTGGATTCTGGACGTCCTTGTGGTTCTTTTCGGTATCAGTGCCTGGCTCGGGATCAACTCGTCGTACGTCCAACTTCCGCTACTGGTGCAGAAAGCCCCTGAAGCCTGGTCACTGCCTTCATACATGGTGATAGTGATTCAGTTCGCAAACCTCAGCCCCCTTCTGTACGCACTGCTGCAGCGATGGAAGCTTCTGAACGACTCTGCGTACATCTTTGGCCTGTTGGTGATCGGAGTTGTGGGAGCAATTGCGTTTGGATTCTATTACGACACAACCACGTTGATTTTTGGAGAAGAGCGAAGTCTTGCATTGCTGCTCATTATATTCGGATTCGCTCTGGTCGGATGCACAAGCTCGGTAGTCTTCATGCCGTACATGGGAAGGTTCAAAGAACTGTATCTGATCACGTACCTGGTTGGGGAAGGATTGGGAGGCTTCTTGCCCAGCATCGTGGCTCTGATACAAGGGGTGGGAGGAAATGCCAAGTGCGTGAAGACTCCTGAAGGAGGATTCGAGTATGAAAATCGGGACCCAAGGTTCGGAGTCACAGAGTTCTATTTCTTCGTGTCTGCGATGTACGTACTTTGCGCTGCCGCTTTCGCATGCATTGACCGGCTTCCCACTTTCAAGTCCGAGTACTCCGCCGTAGAAATCAAAACAGGAAACGATTATGAGTACAGGGAGGATACTAAAGAAACGAAAGTGATGGAACGAGATAGGCTGAGTCAATCAAATTACGTGTATTTGCTGATATTGATGGCAGTCATTTGTTTCTTTACCAACGGGGTCTTTCCCAGTGTGCAGTCTTACTCGTGCCTACCCTACGGGAACGTGGCTTATCATCTGACCGTAACTTTTTCGGCAATAGCTAATCCAGCTGCATGCTTTTTCGCATTCTTCCTGCCCCACAAGTCGGTCAAATTGGTGTCCGTTCTGTCGGTGCTGACGGGGTTATTCGCGGCCTACGCTCTGGTGACATCTATGATGAGTCCTCCGCCTTTTGTGGACTCAGGATTCGGCAGTACTTTGGTGGTAAGCTGCATCTGAACCCGCTTTTGGATTATATGAGTATTTGACACTTTTCTTTTCCAGGTGATTTGCTGGACTGTACTGACTGGCCTCCAGAGCTTTGTGCGGCTGTCGATCAACACAATCTTCCGCCAGCAGGGCGGGAAGTCTCTGTTTTATATCGGAGGATCACAACAAATCGGGTCCTTTCTGGGCTCGATTCTGTCTTTTGTCTTGGTGAACTACACAGAAATTTTTAAACAGTATGACCCGTGCTCTAAATTTTATTGAGTAACATCGATGATTTAAGTTATATGTAAAATAAATACGAGAGAGGTAGAATTACGAAGTGGTATCGACTACACAGTATGAAAGTTACTAGAAGGCTCCAATTTATTAGACCTAACTGACTGTAGTTCTTTGAAGCTTTTTTGAGGATGAATTTATATAATTCCTTGCAGGTAAGAGTTGTTATTTAGATCTCAGAGGGATTCAAACTAACTCAAGGCAAGATTTAAAAAATAACTTGATAAAAGTATGGTTATTAACTTGTAGTTAGTTTCTAAGAATTGGGCTATCAAAGGGCAAAAATAGTGGCCAAGTTTTGCTCAAAATGGCCAATGAGATATTTTGAAGTGTAAAGAAAGATTATTTTGTGAAAAATTTTTTTGCTTTGAAAAGTTTGCCCTCATATCCATCCAACATGAATTTAACTCGATACAACCCAGTGCTTCTGCCGCTTCGTCAATTATTTTCTTACAATAACGACAAATTGAAATCTGCGCGCCATTATTTGATTTGACGTACGTATCGTACGGCTCTCACAGTCTCGTTTACGTTTAGCTACGAGTGAGCAATTTGACATTTCGTGAAAGCAAATTTCTGAGAGCAAAACACTGCAAACGCTCCTGTTTTTCATACAAAATAAGCCCTTTTAGTTGTTACAGCGGTAATTACAGAAGCCAAGATGGGTGAAAAGAACTCGGACCAAAGCATTATGGATAAGTCGATGAGATCCGTCTTCGGTATGCTTCATTTGACGGGATCTGAATTTTTTCAAATTCTCAATCTCATGTTTCAGTCGGCAATATTCCCTACGAAGCTACTGAGGAAAAGCTAAAGGATATATTTAGCGAGGTTGGACCGGTTATTTCGCTTAAGTAAGTTCTTTAGGATAAAGACTTTCAACATTCCCCATTGACGGTGTTTCTGCAGGCTCGTATTTGACCGAGAGAGTGGGAAACCCAAAGGCTATGGTTTCTGCGAGTACAAAGACCAAGAGACTGCTCTAAGCGCGATGAGAAACTTGAATGGTTACGAGATCGGGGGTCGCCAGCTACGAGTTGACAACGCTTGTACTGAAAAGTCTCGCATGGAAATGGCTGCGCTCCTGCAAGGCCCTCAGATCGAGAATCCGTACGGAGAGCCGGTTGATCCAGATCAGGCGCCGGAGATTATAACCAAAACGGTGGCTTCCTTACCCCCGGAGCAGATGTTCGAGTTGATGAAGCAGATGAAGGCCTGCATGACCAACAACCCTGCCGAAGCTCGTCAGATGCTGCTACACAACCCCCAGCTGGCTTACGCACTTCTCCAGGCCATGGTCGTGATGAAGATTCTGGACCCAGGAACTGCGGTGACCTACTTGCAGCCCGCAAATAAAATGCCGCCGGTGCTTACGAACCCAAATCTGGTTCCGGGTCCAGTCGCACCCGTTCCAGCTCCGGCTCAGGTCTCAGTTCCAGTGGCCGCTAGCTTCTCAATGGGACACGACGTGGATTTGCGCGACCCTCGTCTGCCCCGTCAAATGGCGCCCCAGATGAACGTGGCGATGGGCGACCAAGACATGAGAATGCCCCCATCTCAGATGGAATTCAATAGGGGAGGACCGCCAGTGCGTGGCTCGCTTTCGGACATCCGAATGGACCCACGTCGGGACCCGAGGATGCAAGCTCAGAGAGCTCCAACGGCGTCTCAGCTGAACCAGATCCGAGGAGCAGGCATTCCAAGTGATGCGTCGGAGCATGAGAAGGCGCAGCTCATTATGCAGGTTCTAGCGCTCTCAGACGAGCAAATTGCGATGCTGCCTCCAGAACAGAGGAATTCGATCTTGGTGTTGAAGGACCAGCTTGCTAAGACAGCCCAGCGTTAAGAATTCTTGACTAATAAAATATTTGATTCGTAAGAATAATATCTTTATTTTCAATGCGTTACCGTTTGTATTAAGTCCTCCTACATATTTTTGGTAAAATACACACTAGATGCTTTGAATACATACAAAATTCTTTTAGGTATTTTTTTTTCTTGAATATCGTTTATCGACAAATCAAAACTACAACTATGAACATTTATCACAGAAAGCATATTTTTGTAAGTAATCAACTAATCAGCTGAAATAATATTTTACAAATTAATATCAAACTCCGTATCCTATGAAAAGGATGCTAAGGAATGTGCGATATCAGATTTAATGTAGCCAATGAACCTGTGAATGTTTTCGAAATGATTCAATACGAAGCCACGTTTGGCGCTAAACAAAACCTAGCATTGCGTATGTACAGTGCTAAAACGTCAGAATCGGAGTCTCACGATGGTCCAAGAGGTCTGCAAAAAGGAAAAATTAATAGGTATGCTATAGTTCCAAAATGATTTGTTGTGGCTGATTTGAAACTAATTAAATAAATGTTGTAGGATGGGGAAATTTACTGTACATATTTAGTTCCATAATTTCAAATTTTCACCAGGAAAAAGGAATATCACAATTTTAAGATTTTTTAAGTAAAATTAGTGGACATCGAACGATATTTTTTAAAATACTATGATGGTTTAATTTAATTTATGTTTTACTGACAAAATTGACTTTTGTACGACATATAAGGGCCTTGGGAGGGGGGGGGGGGGCTCTGAATTCTCGATATTTATCGTGACCTATGTTAAGCATGTGATTTGAAATTAAGACAGGAGTTCTAATCAATTGCTGATACATAGTTAGAATATTGAAACCCCGAATCGAGATTTCTGTTTGTTTTAGCCATGAAAGATATCTATTTACCGTTGATTTGGTCTTTGTAGTAAGTTTTCTAGGTAAATGAAATCTGAAATCCATGATTTAATAAACACGGAGATGCTCTAAAGTGAATTTTCTGAGACCTAATGCAGGAATTACTGAAATATGTTCGGGATTTTAAGAGAGGGTTTTCAGAGATCTTTAAGAAGCACTAAAAAAATAAGATCCAATGCACCAAAATCTCAAAAGTTATCTTACCTTTTGCTATACTCCACCATGGAAGAGTGACGTATGTCAGGAACGCATTCAGCGGAGTAGACTGCTGCCGTCGGTTTTCCTTCCAGAAGTGGAAGGTCTGGGTGAATCCGCGACTAGTCCACAGAGGATTGTAGGCTCCATCGTCTAGCTCTGAAATGGAAACAAAATTTTGAATTGTTTGAGACTAAAAAGCAGATAGTGCTTGAGAGGTTGACAGAGGTTGATGAGTTTAAAAATAAAAGACCTTTGATTTTGGATTTTGGCACGTCGCACCAGTAATAAATGTTTGTGCCGTCAGCCGTGGTACGTTTCGGGACCTTGAAAGGCGTTCGATTTGTCTCTCGGGAATACAAAATACTTGGATGGAAATGGGACTTCCGCATCTTTGGCAAAGTGGAGAAGTTTCTGTTGAGCAAGAAGGGTCGCTGGTTGCCATTGAGGTCGGCTATCTTCACATAGAGAGCGTCTTCCAAGGCGTTTTTGAATTGACAAGGTGTGGCGGACGTTTCAACGAAAGACGTTTCTTCGGTTTTTGGAGGCACCGGGGAGGTCGGTTTCGCCTGTTTAATTCCGTTCTTGGTTGGAGGACGCTTGTTGTACGAGAAGAAGCGTTGGATGCCTTTTCTTGGGGACGATTTGGGACTCGAGTGCTGATGGACCTCCGCTATGCTGTGGGACTTGGGCCGCGCATATTTCATCGCTATGCTGTGCTCATTCAGCGAGTGAATCGACTTCGAGGACGACTTAAAGCTTCTTGTTCGACCCACGACTTCCTCTACTCCCGAAAACACCTCTCCAACTTTGAGTTTGTCGAAGTTGCATTTTTCCTTGTCGTCCCCTTTGGGAGGACAAATCATGACGTCGTCGCCCACCTCGTCATACTTCTCCTCCGCATTGCCGTTGATGGTTTTTCTAGGACTCTTTTTGGGAGTCTTTTCTGCCTTGGGCGTCTTCTTGCCCTTAAACTCGATTTCACTCTCCATGGCGAGCAAGTGACGGTGTTGGAACCCGCTTCCTCGTGACATTGTATTGAGACATGCGGGGGAGTCAAAGTCTGCCAGCCGGTCTGCTTCCACAGAGTAAATCTCCGACATTTGGGCGGAAGAAGTGGAATCACAGAGCATTTTCTTAGGACTAGGGAAGCATTCGCAGCAGTTTCCCGTATTAGGTGGTGTCACCTTTTCTTCTCGTTTGGGTTTCTTTTGGTCTGTGGTGCGACGCGTGGCAACAGGGGGAGCAGGACGATCTACAAAAGACGGAAATCGGAATCAGAAGGTTTATTATTTCTATGCGGAACCAGAAAGCAACTCAAGGTTGGCAAAAACTGAACCCCTTACATCAAGTTTTAATGGCATTTAGATATTAATGGTCTCCAACAAGGAGAAAGCTGCAGAATCCGTTTAATAAAATGAGTGTTAGTATTGTGTAGGTGAGCTTATGTTATTCGATGCCACAGTTATGTACATCAAATTTCCTTCCTCTCTCTCTCTAGAAGTACACAGTCAAACTACGGGGGTTTGGAGTCTAGGGGAGGAGCAAATGATCGTCCTGCTTCCCTGAATTTTGAATGAAGCACCCATTTCAAAACCGCATTGAAGCCGAATAAATTGAGCAAATATACAAAAGCTACTCATAACTAGTTTAATCGAAAAAGCTCAAATAAAAACTAAAACAATAATTACTAATTAGTCAAAAGTTCAAACGGACCATTCTTGAAAATATAAAATAAATGAAACAAGGGATTCGCGCCAGAAAACGGTAAAAACAGAGCAGTGAAAAATTCATAACAATTTATGGAATAAATAAATAACCACCAAAATAGTTCACATATTTAAAAACTTCCCAAATGTCTGAAAGTATTTTATTTTGGTTTTGATTAACAAGCCCCAGGGATTCACCAATGAGTAATGTTTAATGAATGAAGCGACGCACACATTCCAGATTAGCTAATGTCTTCCTAGGTTCAGTAAACACATCAAATGAGACGTAAAAATGCAATACTACAACAACAACATTATCTAAAGAAAACCACAATTAGTCTACGGAATTTAATTTTAAACGCTTATATACTTTTGCTGGTATATAAGGTCGCGGCGAAAAAATGACATGCATTGATAACAGAAATTGATCACACAATAAACGAAAAAGGTCAACATACCGAGACGGAATCGAAGCAATAAGGAAAATTGAAGGAATCGCCAAAAAGCCAGTTTCTGCCAGTTCCTTGCAGTTTCGGGTGATAAAGATAACTTACCGTCGCGGACGTCTCCCGACTCGATCTCTGAGACCTCCGAAGCCATGCAGTCCAGTCCCTCTTGCTCTGACCGCGCTTTGGCACCTCCTATTCCCCCCAAGTCGTTGCCGCCCTTCGCTCGCCAGGCGTATTTGTTGCTAAAATAGTTGAGGTTCGAACTGGGGTCGCTCAGTCGTCGCTGATGTCGGTAGTTGTAGTCATCCACGTCCTCCTCCCACTCGGAGTCCCACATGTCGGTGGCGCAAAACCCAGGCTCACTAGTTGGCGTCTCAACTCCCGACCCTTTTGGCTTCGTGACAGCCATTTCAGCGTGGCCCTTGCCCTGCGGTCCCTTCATGCGGACGAACTCGCACCGCGTTTGTGGTCCACCAGCTCCGGTGAAGAACCCGAATGACATCCGCTGCGCTACCTTTGAGCTGAGACTCGATTGCCGAGCGTCGTAGACCTTCTTGAGAGCATCGTACCGGATGGAGCCCAGGAATATTACTCCCTGCACGGCCCCATCGCGGTCCTTGGCCACCAGCTCGACGCACACCATTTCACCGTCACGGACTAGAATGTCGTGGAACACCTCGTCGAAGTTGTCTACCATGAAGCAAATGTGAGGATATGTGATCTCTTCACTCTCGCCCTTTGTGTCCATTTTCCGCCGACTCGGGGACGCGTAGACTTTCTGTGAGTGACGACGCAGGACTTGCAGCTCTTTTGGAGAGGTCCTGGTGCAAATGGCAAGTGTTAGAATGTAGTCGAACTGGTGGATGATGAGGTTCAGGTAGATCGTTTCCTCCCAATGGACGTCAGGATCTCCTATTGGCAGCTTCTTTGAGTCCTTCCGGAACACCTCTATTTCCTCCTCGTACTTCGGAGCGTGCCTCGAAGTTCCCCTGATGTGTTTTTTCCTCACAAAAAACAGCAGGTCGTCGCAGTCTCGGGCGTCCCGCTCTGATTGGAAGAGGAAATGTCGCACAAACAAGTCTGTCCACCAGGTGGTTCCCTGCAGCACCACAAAGCCGCTGTCTGGAAAGAAATTATATCTTTACTTAAAACTTCCTGGTAATCATTTTGAATAACCGCCGCGCCGGACGAAAAATTTACATCGATGATAACCTGTGCCCCCTCCTGAAAAATAGTGGAATTTCACGACCATTTGCCTTATCACAAAACAAATAGCTTCTGGAAGTGGAATGTAAGCATTCAAATAAGATTTATTTTGTAGCAAAAGAGTTAAATGTTCTTATCATACAACTGCCCCGGGACAGAGAAAATGACATCACAGTCTGAGTTCACTAAAGGCGTGGAAAATCAATAATTCTTAATCCTTCTTTCTGCACTTACCGTC
This sequence comes from Forcipomyia taiwana, assembly GCA_963930915.1. Taxonomy (NCBI): domain Eukaryota; kingdom Metazoa; phylum Arthropoda; class Insecta; order Diptera; family Ceratopogonidae; genus Forcipomyia; species Forcipomyia taiwana. The sequence continues at coordinate 660,906 of CAWVOI010000079.1, read as the reverse complement.
CTTTAAAAGGCGCATTTCTTTCTGTCTCTGAAAGTTTATTTCGTCGAGGAGCATTTGCAAGGGAGTTGCTTGTTTTAGAAATGAGTTAGAATCGTAAGCCATGTTTGCAGAACTTTCCGATCAATTGGGGAAAAGGAAAAATCGATGATGTTGAATGAAAGAAGCAACACAATTCGGAGTATTGAAAATTTTTACAAATTTCAGAGCTACATGAGTTCCAGTGTTATTTTGTCGATTTTGCGATAATTTCACAAGCACTTTTACTTACTAACTCGACAAAAGAAACTTATACCAAAAATATTGTTTGTCTCTCAATTCTCATGAGGGTAGGTTTTTGACATGACAGGAGGGGAAATGTACACGTTTTGAGAGAGCGACCAATCGCGATCCGCTTTCTCCTCATGCGCAACCTGAGAGTAAAATGACAGCTGGTTGTCAAAGTGTTGTAAATTTTTAGAAAATAATTGTTTACGAATTTCTTGTCCTCTTTCTATCGGAAAAATGTGTGATTTTAATAGCAGTTTAGTGAATATCAAAACAGAACCCGAGGACGATGACTACTGTTATCAAAGCTACGGCTCCAGCTCAATGCCTGAGGCCGAAAACACGGATTTCTTCACGAGAATAAAAGTGGAAAAGCTCGACGATGACTATCCCCTGTTCCAGCCGAATCCGGATGATATCAAAACTGAGTCAAAACCAGATGAAGTTGAACAAGACTCTGTTGCAACCTTCATAAAAACGGAAGATACTGAAGGTTTCCCAGCAACTCCCATGGTCACCATTCCATTCGATATTCCTCGAGATTCCTCGAAGATTGAGAAGAGCACATTGGTTTGCTCCTACTGCAGCGCTCAATACACGAGTGTAAAAGCCTTCATGAAACACATCAAGTAAGAACCCTTCCTTCTTTCAAAGAAAAATAATTAGATTTGTTTTCTAGATCTCATGACTCTTCTGAGCTTGCTGAGATGTCCAAAGATCTCTTGTCTAAAAGAGTCGTCAAGCCGAAAACGAAGGAGCGAAAATGTCGAGTTTGCCAGATGGAATTCCCTACGTTCAACGACCTAGTAACCCATTTCTTGACCCACTACAATTTGTCTTTAACCAGTCCTCACCAGCAGCAGCCGCCAAAGCCAAAGGTTAAGAGCCCAGCTACTCCAGCTAAAGCTGTCCGTCGGAAATCTCACGTGTGCACTGAGTGCGGAGAAGAGTTCCTGACGCTGACTCCTCTTGTTTCACATTTCCTCGCCCACCACAAAATCAATACGTCGAAGCCAAAAAAGCCCAAGTTAAACTACTCGTGCAGTTTATGCACCTTCAAGTGCTCGACGATCTCTGGCCTCAAATCGCACTCGTCGACCCATGACACCACATCGCTTCCAGTAAGCTGCGCTATTTGCAACAAGTCTTTCAGGACCCAAAAACTTCTGGACCAGCACATCACTCGGCAGCATGTGAAAATTGAGTGCAAGGAATGTGGAATGGTGTTCGCGAAACGGAACGAAATGGTCGAACACTACCTGAAGCACTTTGATTTGTCGATAAAAGGAAAGAAATAAATAGCTCACAAAATGATCTAAGATAATTCAATCAAACATTTATTAATATCTTTGATAAAACAGCTTGTTTTTCTTTGGATCTATTACATATTCGGAACTTATGATTTTCTCCTGAGTATTTGCAGTTTAGGAAGATTTTTACTGAATTTTTAACATCCATGAATCGTGACTCCGTGAGGCTATTTTCAAGGAGCAAATCAGAACGCGATTCTGGGCAACTTTTTTTTTCAAATTGCCCACTGTGCTGGTCCCAGATCGTCACGTAGAAATGCTTAGCCAATCTGAACACTTAAATTTGGCCATATATGTATGAGTAACGGTTTGAAACTCGGTACATAGCTAGAAATCATTCATTCTCATTCATAATAAGATATATTTTGCACGCGTCACAACCAAGCGAAGAAAGTGTCGGAATTATCAGTATTAAACTAATTTCTCAATTTGATGTAGTGAAAACCAACAACGCGCTCTGCTATGCAGTCTATATAGATAGGTAAGAGAATTGCCCATTTTGGAAGAAATGCCGTGTGGAATATTCGCGCATTGAACGTGCCTATTCTAATTTCTAATGAGGTAAAAAATGTGATACAGGCGCATGTCGAATGAGCAAACTTGGTCGAACACGTTGGGGGCTATGAGAATGTTCCCAGTCCAAAAGGAATGTCTTGAATATAGAAGCTTATTTCTGGCTAGAAATTTTGTTGCTTAGCGAACATCAATTGAATATGACAATCAAGTCCCCAAAGGGTATTCGAATGAAACATTTCATTTACGTGTTCCTGTGGGAACTTTAAACTTTCCAGCTTTCCATGATACTCCTCTGCACATACCCAAAAACTGATGTATGCTAATTTCGAACCGAAAAAACATCAAATCTGTACTCTTTAAGGTTCGAAGGATCTCATCTAGTCATCTCCCTACCATCAGAAAAGTCTTCGCAGCTGGAAAATTGATGAAAACCATCAGAGAATGCGCTGAGTTCATGAAGGTCAGAAAATAAACTTATAATTCTTTTAAAATAAATATACATCAAACTCTTTACAAAATGAAAAATTTAATTCAGAGGCTGGTTCTACAGGGTGCCCCAGATGTGGTATTACAATGTAAAACCCCTTATATTTCACGAACTATTTTCAAAAAACTTGATTCACAGAGTGCTACAAGTTCAAGGATTTCAAAAAAAAAAATGTTAAGCTCGAATATATCTCCATTTTCCGTAACAACGCGTCTCATTTTACAAACGAAGCTCTCGCATTAGGCACGCACGTTCTCTTGTGGCATTTCGTCCCATATTTGTACCAAAAGTTTCTTGAATTCGTCGATGCTTAGGCGTTTCACGTTCTGAAGTGTCCCCATTATGTAGCCCCATGCATAAAAGTCCAATGGGTTCTAGACAGGAGATGACGCAGGCCATTCCGAAGGAGACCTAAAGACCCTCGAGGGTCGCCGGAGACTCACCTAAGCCCTCTTCGCGCTCAAATTCCTGATAGGGAGGCTCCCTACCCTGGCTCGGGTGCTCGTCTTCAGAGTCCCTTCGTACCGCACCCGACCACACTCTCAAGCAGGGAGTTTGATTGTCCCCGCTGCCGTCACCAACGTGAGCAGTACTTTCGACGCAATAAGTCGTCAAAGAAGGTCATCATTTGCAAACCGCACACAATAAAAAGTTAAATTTAAGTCTATTGGAGTCACAGTTTATTCAATTATTTCTAAATCTCCAAGTCTGCAAGCAATCAGGGTGACACGATCTACACCCTCCTGCTACTGCTGCTGCTGCTCCTCGTGTTCTGAAAGAGTAAAGTAAAATCCTAAAGTTAAATTTTAAATGGAATCATGTATATTTAAATACTTACGATACTGCTCAAAAACCTCTTAATAAGCTGAAGCAAACTGGGGGACTTGGGTGAACTGAGCGGCTTGTGCGAACTGGGCGCCTGGTACATTAAAATGGTAAAAATATACATTTTAATTAAAATTTAAGTTAAACTATTTATCAATACTTACGGTAGGGGTAGGCCTCGTAATCCCCTAGTTGCAGCAGCCCCGCTTGAGGGACTGGTGCGGACTGTGGCACGTATTCTGAAATAGTAAAATTTAATATTTTAATTTAAATATGAATATGTAGATGCAGATGTGACAGGAGTGAAATAGCCAAAGTTACTTCGACACACTCGGACCTTGGAGGTCCTCTGGTATTGGGATACCCTAAATGCCTCCCACACTATCATATACTACCAATTTATTTGCACTAGGAACATAGTTAATAAGAAGATGCCACAGTTGAGTTTCGAACCGACGACCTCTCGATCGCAAGCCCGTCACTCTACCCATTAGGTTACCTCTGCCTCCTAAATTTAAATAAAATAATAATAGGCCACCTCCGGCTGAAGCCCCTGTTGTGGGGCTCGGGCAAACTGGGGCGCCTGATATTTTGAAATAGTAAAAAACTACATTTTAATATAATATACAGATTATTAATATATCAATACTTACGATAAAGGTACGCCTGATAGGCCACCTGCTATCACCGGTTAAAAAGCTTGGGTGTACTGCGGCGCCTGGTATTCTGAAAAGATTATATAGCACAATGAATTCAAATTAAAGTTAAATTATACATAAATACTTACCGTAGGCAGCCTCCTGCTGCGGCCCCGGTTGAGGGGTTGGCGTGACATGCGTCACCTGGTATCCTGAAATGGTCAAATAACACAAGTTAGTATAGGGTGAAAACTTTATTTTGCTGGGTTGGCCTGAAATTTTAGTAAGATGTATATCAAATCAAATATAGAAACTTTAATTGTCCTATAGTTGATTCGTATCATCGTCAGGGACAGATTTGGGGGCCTCCAAAGCTACTTAGCAACTTTAAATTTCACCCAAATACTTTCGTTTCCGACTAAGGCTGTCATGGGTCGTTTGAATGCTCCAGGAGCCAATTTCGAGGCAAAAAAAAATTTAACCGAAATTCCAAACTGACACTTATTTTGGTTTTGTGCAACCTGCAACGTATAGACGATACGACAGTTAAAAGACAAATTAAAATTCTAGTCGACAACACTTTTCTATCCTTACTAGGACACTTATTTTGGTGGCCCTAGTAAGGATAGAAAAGTGTTGTCGAATAAAATATTAGTTTGTCTATTAACCGAAATTCCAAAATTAAGTTTTTGTTACCAAGTAGAAATTTTGCCAATTTATAAATTTTAGGTGAATTTTTTCTAATTACTTACGATCTAGGGATTACCACGGGAGTTCTGGTATCGGTGTCCGCGTCCCGAGGCCTGAAGTGGCTTCCCGCCTCGTAATAGTTAGAAAATTTAGTATAGATTTTCAATTTGACTTGACACTTCGACATCTTGATCACAAATAAACCAAATCGGTTATACTTTAAGGAAATTTCGTAGGCGCCTAATTGCAAACAAATAAAGTGTGTGCAGAGTTAAATCCGGTCACCTTCAATCGTCAAAATTTTCTAGAAAACAGTGATTTAGAACCATAAATGCATTTTTTTAAAATTAAAAGCACTATTGAGCTTCCGAAACATCAAACATTTAAGCCGCCTCCCCATGTGGGCATTTAATTTGGCGGAATTAAATTAATATCTCCAATTGTTGGCAACAAAATTAAATTTTAAGTTAGCATTTTACATAACAAAACATATCTGTTAGTAAAATGCTAACTTAAAATTTAATTTTGTTGCCAACAATTGGAGATATTAATTTAATTTCGCCAAATTTAATGCCCACATGGGGAGGCGGCTTTAGGCATTAATTGGTGTTCTTGAAACTTGTAGATTTTCGTAGCTAACCCTGCCATCAAGCGCTTCACCACATCTTCTCCGAGCCCCCGGGCAGCTACATTCCAGTACCTTTTGAAGCTTTTTGGATTTGGAGCTACTTTTTGTCCTCTTCTAAGCTTAGCCTTAGTTAAAGCCCAAAATTTTTCTATTGGACGAAGTTCTGGGCAATTTGGGGGGTTGGCGTATTTGGGCACGAAGAGCACATTGTTGTTCTTGTACCATAGAAGAGTGTCCTTGGCATAATGGATGGTAGCCAAATCGGGCCAAAACAGTGGCTGAACATCATGAGCCTTCAAAAACGGTAAAAGTCGCTTCTTCAGACACTCCTTGATGTAGGTTTCCTTCTTCATCGTTCCCTTCGCGATGTAAATTTTGCTCTTTTTTCCACACGAGCAGATCGCTTACCATACATACCATGAACTTTTTCGGGAATTTCGTCAGCCCTTTGTACTTAAACTTCTTTTCCACTCCAAATCTGACGTAAGAACGGTAAAAAGTACGACCTGGAAGCTGCTTGAAGTCGGCAACACAATATGTTTCGTCATCCATTAAAACACATCGATTTTTTCTTGAGAAGAACTCGTCGTACAACTTCCGGGATCTCATTTTGGCTCTTGAAGCTTGCTGATCGCTGCGATCTGCCCGTTTCTGAACGATGTGGTCCTTCTTCATGGTCCTGATGTGTTTCGGCAAACTCTGGACATTTGCCGAAACGATTTGAAGAGCACACGGTCTCTTGAGGTGGTCGAAAATTGGTGTGAGGAGGCACTCAGCACGTAATCGACTCATTTCCTTCACCGTCTTCTCGGGCTCTTCCACTCCGTCGACCACTCTTGCCTTGGGAGGTTCGGGCTTCTGGAACTCTCCGATGATGTACAGGCCTTCAAGGTGAGTCGCTCGAGAAAGTGCAACGTAAAGACCCCGCCGCCTCAGGCCTTTGGTCAGTTGCAATTGTACCTGTCTCATTGAGGCTCCTTGAGACTTATGTATCGTCATGGCTTCCGCCGGTACCATGGGATACTGCTCCCTCACGACCTGAACTGAGCCGCCTTTGAGCAAGTTGAACTGCTTCTTGACGCGCTCAATCGGAGTCCAAGACTCGGGAATGTCGTTCTCTGCCATGAACCTCCGCATCTTCTCGTCAGCCTTCCTCATCTTTCCGACTTTGGCGTCATCGAACTCGATAAACACGTCACCTGCTCGCTGATTTAATATGACGACTTTTCTGAGTACTCCGCACGCCCCATTGAAAAGCCCGTCAGCAACGTCGATGTTGACGGTAATCATGTACCTAAAAGTAAATTTATTTATAGCGTATCTTTACTTCAAAATTTAACTAATTTACTATTTAACGTATATCCTACTTAATTCAAGTTTATCTCTAGCTTACAAGAGCAATTAAATCGTAAGTAATTTAATAGTTGAATAAGAAAAGTCACCTGACGCCACAAATCAGCTCTAGTTGCTTGGGGAGACCATGGGTCTCGCGGGCGCACTTTGTCTCAAGTGAGTGCTTGGCTTGCCGCTTCTGCTGCTCGCTCAAATTCCCGACTAGCTTATCTTCAGCCTCGAAGAGTATCGATTGGACACCGTCTCTCGATTTGATCTCTTCCATCCGCCGCCTGTTGTACGAGTCAACGAGCTCGTTGAAAGCAATGAGCCGCACAACATCCTGGGCTTCAGCGGGGACTAACGGCTTCTGGTGAACGTTTGGTTGTGGACGACTGGTTGCCGCAGAAGTGTCTTGAAAGCAGCGAGACTGGAACATTTGGACGTCGCTATCCGTGGATTCTCCGATGGCCAGCCGGCTCAGAGCTTCAGCAAACCGAAGATCCTCCCGCTGTCTCATGATCTCGGTTAGCTCGAACAGTTGAAAGCTTTCCCATGGAGTTGAGATGGCCCCCTTCATGGGCTCGAACGCAAACCCGGCTCCGATGGGCTCAAGCTGGTTAAAATCCCCCACAACGATTACTGGAACTCCTCCGAAGATCTTGTTTGTTCCCCCCGTCTGGAACACATCAGTGAGGTTCTGATGGATTTGGAGGAAGAGCGTGTTCGACAGCATCGAGATTTCATCTATGATCACCAGCTTGAGGTTGCGGAGTTTTGAACAGAGGGTGTTGAGGTTATCACTGCTCAGATGAACAACCTTATTTCCCTTGTTGGCCGGGAGCATGAAGGCTGCATGGGTCGTCATCCCACCGATGTTGCAAGCCGCCTTTCCTGTGAACGCTACCAGCAATACCTCGTTGCCCTCTACTGGACCCGTGACTTCCGCGTAATGGAGGCGCATGACCGACTGGTAGATTGCTTCAATGAGCCGACTTTTACCAACGCCTGCGCCGCCGCTGATAAAGTGGTAAAACGGTAGTCGGCTCTCTTTGAAGCAATGGATGACGTGCATAAGGTAGTCTCGCTGCTTCTCGTTCAGCCCATCGACCCGCTCGAGGTACTTATCAGAGTGAAGAAGATCGGGAGTCACAAACTTGACGGACTTCTCAATCGTGACTCTATCGTCTCCCAGCTCTCGTCGGACATCTGGCTGCACCACGTTGTCGTCGAAATCATAAACGTTAAGCCGATGAACCTCATCGTCGTCTCCTGCTCCCCCTCGTGCTGTCTCTTCCTCATGTTGCTCACGAGCTGCGTTCAACTCGGAGTATATTCCCTCTAAATCCAGGTCGACGCTGTTGAACTTCCGGTAGTTCACTGAAATCACAGCTTGATGGACCTGGAAGAGTTCTCGGCAGTTTTGCTCCTCGACCTCGGTTGCCTCGTTTCGCCACGGTAGATAAAGAAGGACCATTTCCCGGTAGTACTCCTCTGGCTCCTTGTGCAGGTTGAACCTTCGGTACCGAATCACACATGGCTTCTTGCGTTTGTGGAGTGGCCGACGATTAAGCAACGTTAGGTTACTTCGCTCCATGTCTTGATCTTCGTCCTAAAACAGTTAAAAGAAATGATTTCTAGAGTCTAAAATTAGCAAATCATAAAAACCTAGTATTATTAAAATTTTATTCAATTTGAGTATATTTATATGTTTTATGCTTAAAATTTAATCAATTAGACTAAGATTTTGATTTTATAATTCTTTTACTACGCTACAAATTTGAAATACTATTTGGCAAACCTAACTAAATTTCATGAATTTTATCTTAATGACTATAATAATTTAATGACTATAATAATACTTCCTTAGTAAGATCGCAGAAGAGGTGTAAAATGGGTTGATAATTTGAAGAACTTAAATATATAGAGAATTTTATTTACCTCGTTCTCAGCCTCGCTCGGAGGAGCTTTTCCTCTGACCTCGTAGTATGCTGAAAATTCCGCCAGACAAAGGTCTTCCAGCTCGAAGGGTCTCTGGGCGTAATTTTCAATGGGGCCATCAACAAAAATGTCAGTCGTCTCCGGGTCAAGCTGAACAAGGCGTTCGAGCTCTGCCTTGTTTTTAAGCATCCGGTGCCGAGTCTCACTGCGGCCTGTGCTTATAAACTTGACTGCTGTGGAGCAGTAACCCATTGGGAGACGTAGTCGAGTCCATGCTGCCTCCTGTGCTGATATCTCTGAGAAGTTCCAGAGGATATGGCAGATCCCGTTGAGCTGCTGTCGGAGTGGCTGATTTCCCTGCTTCGCCTGGTGGATACACTCCCGGATCATCTTCGACAAGCCCCGCGCTGGCTTGTTGATGTAGTCGACTACGTATCCGACGCAAGCGTATGCGTCCGTGACGTACTGAATGTCCGTGTTGGAGCGGCACAGCTTAAGGACTTTTGGATTGAAGCAGTTGTGGCGGGCGTTTTTCGGCTTACGCTTCAAGAAGACTTTTCGGTGTTTTAATTCAAACCGCGCCGCCAGCACGTAGTCTTCAAAGCGGCATTTAGCAGCTGCACAAACGTCCGCAACGTTGTGGAGAGTTATGGGCTCGTCCTTTTGGCACTGCTTGTCCAACAGAGCCACGATTCTCTCGCGGAGTTCACCGATGAACTTTCTGTGATGAAGAGTCCATGGATACTCGTCGGGGATAGGCTCGAGGATGCAGGTCTCGTCCATGGGGAAAAACGGAGCTCCGAATCTGCATGTGATGGCCTTACCTCCTCGTGAGTGACGACACGTGTCCTTTCAGGTGTGGTACTGATAGCACGCGAAATCCTTGATGGTGGGGTCATCCGTGTCGGTGGAGGCAATAGTGTCGATGAAGGCCACGATCTCTGCCATATTCCCGGTGTTTGCTGGGTTGAAAGCTGGGACGTCGTCTAACCACAGCACCATGTGGATGTGAGGCGATCCTCGATGCTGGAACTCAATTCGGTAGAACATGTGGACCACTTTGTGCCGGCTAAAGGGTCCACCGATTGTGTCCCAGGTCTTGCGGAGCTCCCTCATCCGGTGCTCAAAGTATAAGGCGCACGTAACAGGGTCGTCCCTCACCAACCTAGTGACTTCCATGAATGATAGTTCTGCTGCCTCCTCTTTTGAAATAGTCTCACCGTCGAGGGTCTTTTTCAAGATCACGAACAGCTCGAGCCATTTTGTATCCACCATTGAAATGGTGAGAAACACGTGAAAAAGTCCAAATTGCCGGATCATCGCCATGACCTTCTTCTTGTACTCCTCCCAGTAGTCCGGAGTACCGACAATGCCTTTTGTGAACCGGTACGCTGTTCGCCAGGGGAAGTCTTGGGAGGCCACTTATTGACCCCCAGAGTCCGTTATTTCACATTTTAGAGACCATAACCCGAAACAAAAGTTGCTTATTTTGTCATTTTACATGAGCATTCTGAATTTCAGCTCAATCGGAGCAACTAAATTTTTCCCCCCTTCGGTGGCTCTTCTCTCCACCCCCTTAAGTGATAGGGTCATACATGTGTTCTATGGTTTGCTAGATTTGACATGATCTGTAACATATCCAAAATTCAGCTCAATCAGACGAATTATATGGAAGTTTCAGACAACGGGAAAACCCCCTTAATTACCCCCAGGCAGTTTTTCGGAAAAACCAAATCGTTTGGGCCACCCTCCAGACCATACCTGACATCATGCAAAAAACCGCAGGTCTCCAGCTCTTGTAGTTTCGGAGCCTTTGCGACTCGGACAGACGGACGGACGGACATATCGGACACATAAGTGCATTTTTTTCAAAATTGATGAGAACGCACTAAAAAGCGACCGACCTGAAAAATTTCCATGCTCAAAGCTCTCAGCTCTTCACTATTAGGTCATGGAGACTTACTGTAACACTATTTTTTGCTGAATTTAGTGCCATCTAACAACAAGCTGAATAGGTGGGATTTGAAATTTTGTCCTTCTGTTCGCCAGGGGAAGTCTTTGGTTGCCACTTATTGACCCCCCAGGTTCGTTATTTTACATTTTCGAGCCCATGATCCGAAACAAAAGTTGCTTATTTTTTAATTTTACATGACCCTTCCGAAATTTAGTTCAATCGGAGCAACTTAAATTTCCCCCCATTTGTGCCCCCTCACCCCAACCCCTTAACGGCATATGATACGGGTAAATCGTCATTTTGTGAGGTTTTGAGTTGGGGTTTTAGCCTCGTAGCTCCCAAATGAGGGCTCCAATCTCAAAATGATCGTTGAGAGGTTGATCTAAGAGAGAGACACTTCAGATGGTGCTCAAATTTTGACCCCGAAAGCTCCTGGTGAGGAGCTAAAGGGCTTTTTCGGCCGATTTTGGGGGGTCTTTTGAATGGTTTTAAAATAAAAAACCTTTTCAAAAATATTTAGGGCCCCTAAAAATTATCAGCAAAGACTCCTTAGTAATTGAAAGACCCCGCAAAAAGTTCACGAAGATCCTAGAAAATTTACTGACCCCTAAAATGATACAAAACGACTCTCAAAAATTTAGGAAGCCCCTTTAAAATTTATGGACGACTTTTGATAATGTAAAAACTTCCTAAAATGTAGAAATCTCGTTTCTTTCACAAGCCTCATACACTTAAATGGTGACCTTAGAAGACAATGAAGTCCAATATTGATTTTGGAAGCCCTCCCAGCAGTCTCTCTATTAGTTTCAATGATTAAAATAACTGACGTAAGTAGTTCAATAATTTAAGGTTTTATTTAGATAAATATGACCTATTTAACATAAGTATAAAACATTTCTCTTATCTACAGCAAATTCAATAGTAGGTTTCAATAAATTATGCAATTTGAGTACCGAGGCACAGTAATCACAAACTGTCTTAGTTCTAGGCGCTAAGCTAGTTCTTTTACGTCTTATCCAATCACAAGAAAGCTCAAATGAATTCAAGGGACTTAACTCCTTCTGAACTGTGGGACAAAATTACCTCTTCACCTATAGTCTTTATAAAAGTGCGAAATACTTGCGAGCCCTCTCACTGGCTTCTTCTGGATATAGTAGAGTTTGTATAGGTATGGTAGGGTGTAGGCCATAAACACCGCGACTTCATAGGTCATTGCTCTCTGGGTCGAGTCGCTCTCTGGGTGAGAAGCAATAGAAGCGTGTTTTAGATAGAACTTGTCGTAATCTTAGGTACATTATTGTGCTAGTAAGTTGCTCTGTTTGTAAATACTTCAAGCTATCCCGCAACTTCTACATTCCCTACTTAAGGTACAATCAAACTATCAGGACTTTCTTCATTAACCTAACGTTTATTATATCATCTGGGAGAGAAATAAAATATTAAAACTCGCACGAGCTTGGAGAAAGGGGACGAAAACTACGAAAAGGCAAAGATTCAGGGCTTGAGATATCCGTTAGCCCTTTGAGGCCGAATACATCCGAAAAAAGGTTCTGGCCAAGAAAATCAGGTTTTCCAAAAAAAAATTTTCACCGAATTTTTCCTATGCCTATTTGACTACAACTAGGGCTACTAATTTTTAATGCGTATAATTAAAGGCTTATCATAACTAAAACTCGATTCGTATATAAGTGTTTCTATCAAAGTATGACCACATTAGAAAATACCGCGTCTATTGTAGTGCCTTGATTTGTGGTTGGCTTTAACGGAGATAACATTTTTAAATTAAAACTATTTAAAAGAAAATTCTAGATTAAAAAATTAGTTTTAAAGTTATAATTAAAATCTCCTGCTAAAATAATATTTTTGTCACGAAATTGGCTAAGTGTTATTTCTAAACTACTTTCAACAAATGTGATGGACGAAGCGGGGCTTATATATATGTTAAACTTATAAAAACTATATTTCTTATTAAACTAGTTGATGCCTCTGTGTGGTTTGTTGAGTTTTCAAACTCAAAGTTTCTAGCATGGCTACTTAGTTCTTTTTTTTTCGCAGTTAATTATTGTCCCTCTTGCACGTGACTTATTTTGGGTTCGATTTCGAGAGACCTCTAACATATTTTCTAAACTAATAATATCACTATCATTTAACCAAGTCTCTTGAAACATATATATTATACTTACTCTATAAACTAAATTAGTAAATTTGTAAATTTATGAGCACAAAGAGATTGGACGTTGTGACAAAATACTTGGAAACAAACGGTAGAGATAACAGTTAAATAAAAATTAAATCAAATGAAATTAAATCAAATCAAATTAAATTAAAATACAAAATTGAAGATCAAGTATAAGAAGTGCATTTTCCCGGGTTTATATTTTGAGGGAATCTTATTGTTAATCGTTCAAGGGTTTAGAAATTGAGTATTATGCTCTCAGCGAACTTTGGAGTTACGAGCCTGCTCTGCACGTCTTTGACTCTCGTCTTGGCGACGTTGGCGATGGGCTTCGGTGTTAATTTGTTGATATCTTTTTGAATTAGCTGTCCTAAAAGCTTGGTTGAGTCTCCTCCGCTTGTTTCGAGAATCTTTAAGAGTGAGCCCACCTCGTCTTCGTTTTGTCTCATAATGATTTTACGTGACTGTTTTGAATTTCAGCTCAATGTGAGCAACTAAAGTTTTCCCCTATACATACAATCTTCGTGTTCAATGATTTGCTAGATTTAATGTGAACTACAACATATCTAACATTCAGCTTAATCGGACAAAAGATAAGGACCTCAGCGTAACAATTCTGCAACCTGCTGTGGGCTTGACAAATGTTCTTTAACCTTCCCTAAGAACCCACGCGAATCCCATACCCTCCGAACCCCGATCAGGAGGCTGTTCAACACGGCAGGACCGCCAACCCTATATGACGTTGAAGATTTTCAGCAATGAGCGGAAGAATTTTTGGCACTTCTCGTAGTAGTTGCCGCTCTCGTCGGAGGTCGCCAACTTGATCTTGCCCCCCATGTTCCGCGTCTTGTGCAGACTTCGAGGTGGCCTCTGGAAGTTACGGTTGCATTCATGGTCAGGGATCAGGTAGGGGTTTTTGACTTCCCCGTCCACGAGGAATTTGTCGCAGGTTTTGCAGATGTGCTTCTAGGCTCCCCAAACCACCAACTTTTCTGAGCGGATACCACACAGCGTTGCAATACCCGCCTGCGCAACGTAGCCTCCACCACGGCCTTTTGTGGGCCATGAGCCGTCGCAGGAAAGGATCAGGATGTAGTACATCTCTCCATCTCTGCTGACCTCGGCTATCTTGAGAGCCGCGTTGATGTCTCTCTCATACCTCCAGTAAGTTGTTTTCGCGCAGGAAGATTACCCATGGCTGCCATCTGTTTGAATGGGCAGTGTAGTCCTTCTCAGCCACGAGAGTGCCATTGATGACGAACTTGGTGATTTCCTGATGACCGTTCGTCCATTTGAAGTTCTGGACCTTCTTGCATCACGTCACCTTCGTCGTTGGCTCGTTTTGTCCGTTGAGAGGTAAGAAACGTTGGTGAAGTTTCCTACGCAGTTCTTTCTATCGCACCTCCATCTCTTGATCACCTCCATGGCGTATGGAGGGTCCACCAAGCTCTTAGGAGTGACTTTCATCAGTCTACTCCCTTCGTCTGATTTAAAGCTGGACTCAGACGAGTTGGATTTGGACTCGATGTCGTAAGAGTTGACGTTGCCTTCAATCCTACCTTTGTGCTCGACGATTGGAGGTAGGAGCTGCAGCAGTGGGAGACAAGCAGTGTTGCAACCCGTTGACTTGTCTGACTGGGTGCAATCCGCAGCGTACTGATAGCGACAAGTCTAGCTTTCTCGGCTTCATATTTCTTTGTGAGCTGATGCTTTAGGTAATTCACCTGGTTTCTGAGCTGTTGGAGATTTTTATTCTTCTTGGTTTTGATTCACGCTCTTTCGAAACTTTGACGATTTTTGCAACTTTTCGTGTAGCCTTTATTTTCTTCTTAATTTAAGCCCAGTAACTTTCAATGGGACGAATGGGCCAGCTTTGGTCCCATATAGTCTGGAGGTCCTGGTAGTTCTTCTCTAGCCTCTTTTGGTCTGGAACTTTGTGGTCAGAGTTAAAGCAAATGAGAACTGGCTCAGGATATCCTCGTCTCCCTGTCGAGGTTGAAGGCTCCTCATTTGCCTCAACGACTTTGATGCTGAAATCGTTGGTAATCTCTGGATGATCTACAAAAGATAACGTAACCTAATCGTCCACGCATGTGAAGATTTGAAGAATTTTAGGGGCTCTGATGCTATCGGGCTCTAGGGTTATGACGCCCTGGGACTTGCAATATTTTGTCTTCAACTACTAAGTATCAAATAATAATGAAATAGCCCAAGATTCCCATTTCCAAAACTACAGTAAATTAACATAAAAACTCCCAGTATTCAGGTATTTTACTATGCGAAAATGGTTCTAAATAGCTGTTTAGTTTAGGACCTAAGTATACACAACGTTAGCAGTTTTAGATTTCAGTTACAAAATGACTAGGTTCGCAGAAGACTCTAGAATACGCCACATAAAACTGGTCATGACTGAAACAATTGTCTCGAAGATCCAATCCGGCTATAACTATGTAGTGTTTGACCTTAAGCTTTATTGACTGTCATTGCAAAGTACACACGGTGAAGAAATTGTGTTCCTGTAAAAGAAATACCCGTGGCGCACAGCGCCACGAGCTTTAAGGATGGGTGGGGGGGTTGGCGAGCCGTGCGAAGCGAGGTGCGAGCAGGGGGTCTTCTCATAAGATGATTCTATCATCTTTTCACTTTCAAACTGTTTAAATAGATTTGGTTAAAAGATATATTTGTTCATTCATGTTTGTGGACATAGTCAAAGTATTTCACCATTTGTTCTAACGGTTCAGCAAAAATCATCTACAACTTTTATAAAATCGGTCAAAATATTGATTCTTTCAATCTTTTGCTACTAAAAACAATGGAAAAACATAAAACCTTCGAGCATGGAAATTTTTTTGATCTGTAGCTCCTCTCATGGAGTAGACAAACAGAGCAAAATTTTCAGCCAATTTCCGTGGTAGTAGGGGTTTCAAACCTGCTATGATCGAAAAACAAAATCTCCCAAAGTACTTAAGTCTGGAGGCTCATCTCTTGGTGGCTGTTTTTAGGGGTCCCTTTAACGATCTTCCCAAAGATGGGAGCTCTAGCCCCCGTACTTTGGGAGCTAGAGAAAATCGAATTTTCGTGAAATTTTGTATGGGAAAACCGAAATTCCACTTTTCTCTCGAAAAACGTAAATCTTCGAGGCAATTCTTCATTTGGGGACCTGTGGTTGTCCCCAGAGCCGATTCTAATCCTTCCTGACCCTCGTTGTCAAGTTTTTCGTTCCAGACTTAAGTACTTTGGGAGATTTTTTTTTCGATCAAAGTAGGTTTGAAACCCCTACTACCATGGAAATTGGCTGAAAATTTTGCTCTGTTTGTCTACTCTATGAGAGGAGCGACCGACCAAAATAATTTCCATGCTCGAAACATAAAACGCACTTGTCATCTCGCGCTAATAAGTTGATTGGAATCAGCAAGTCCTTCAAGGTGCAAATAAAGAATAACTAGGTCTTAATTTTCAGCATGCACCACGATACTTTAAATTGATTCTGTTCACCTCAAATTCCAGTATTCCTCTAATTTGGAATCGAAGAAACATAGGGACTGTGTCTGTAAGCAATGAAACTATCAATTCAAGTACTGAAAGAGTACTTTCATAAGCCCCACGAGTTAGTGAGATTTGACTTCGCCAGCACAATTGAGGGCGTGTTTTCCTAGCTGTCGGAGAGTTGCGTAAGGCCCTGGCTTCATCCGATTGCACGTACATTTTGTCATCCAGCTCTGCGTTGTCCAATTCCGTATCCAAGTCCTGGTTGATGACACCAACAAAAGTCTAAAGCACCCCGTTAATGGTTTCTGAGTTTCCTTCTTCGAGCATGAAAACTAATTTTCGATTTCGACCCCACATGGGTTTCATATGAAAAATGAGTTTTCATTCCAGCCTTTAAAAACTTTTTTGAAAATACAATTGAGCATTCTGATCCAATTTGAAGATAGTTGGTAAAAATTCTCAAATGGGTAGGCCGAAAAAGAATCAGCTGGTCCAAACTTGCTGATCGCATAAAATATTGCCTCAATTCCAAAATTTTTCTTTAAGAATTAAGCTCTAAAGTTGGCTATGGCTGAGCTAGAGCTCAGAGAAGATTCAAAAAAATTTCTCGTGCGAATAGCTGCCTTAACCCTTGAACCCCCCATGGTAGAATAGTGCACCAAGGGAAGGAAAATGAAAATTTCTGCCAGAGAGGGATTTTACCGCCAGAGCGACGTAGGAGCAAGGGTGGCAACCCCCTAGAGGGCAAAAATAGACCTTCCTCCTATTAACTCCTATTAAGAAGTAAAGTAAAAAGTAGTAAGTAAAAAATCCTTGCTGTTGTGCAGCAGGCTCATACGTCATTCGTGGTGTTGGACTAAGAATGGCAAAGTGTTCGAGAGTTATGTGTTCAGTACTAAGCTTAGGCTGCCATCGTAAAAAAGTAGTCGGCAACACAAGCACCACTCAATAGGCCTCAGCAGGATCAAGTGGATGAAGCTGATAACAACCGAGGGAGCTAAATAGAATATTTCTGCCCTAGAGTTTTTTTGACCGCCCGAGCGACGTAGGAGTGAGGGGGGGTAACAAATCCAGCGTAGACATATTCTTGTCAACTCCCGAGGTGGCACATAGGACTTTTATCCACGTGACATAAAAACGCCCTTAATTAGTATATTACGATATACATATTTTATTTTCATTTAATCCTGGAAGATGGCCATTATTCCCAACACTTCCTTGGGTGACCCTCACTAAGAAAATTATTATTAAAGTTAAAGATATGAGCATTAAAAAAGATCATAAGTTGAACTTTTTATTCAATCTAACAAGTCACAAAGGTTTAGTTACTGACATGGAGGAGCAAAGCACTTTCTTCTCTTGAAAATTCTTCGTGGAGGACACGGCTGACCTCCGTTCCGAGCCTCTTGAAGCACATTCCGGTACTTCTCCGACTTTCCTATGCCACAAGTCACACTACAGGGAGTCCAGTCCGTCCAACCAGAAAGAACACAATCAACCGGGACATCCAGTTCGTTGAAGGGACGTGACTGAGTGGGCGTCCTCATGACACTCTCCTCAACAGGTTCATTAGCATTACCATTTTCACGACACACGTTCATGCAGTCCTCGTATGTCAAGAAATTATTACCATTCCCACGACACCCGCCATATGTGAATCCAACGCACGAGCCTGTTTCCGAGTTGTATGCGAACCGAGTTAATTGGGCACGACATGGTCCCGATTTGGGAGGTAACTGGCACACTTCTCTGGCTTCTAGGGGGTCCATGACACATTCGACTTGGTCGGTGCAGGGACGCTGCTGGTTCAATTCTACTCGACTCTCACAAGTGACTTTGACATGCGGTTCGACTAAGAGAAGGCGAGTTCGGATTTGAACTCCCTTGCCGCAGGTGGCACTGCAGGGGCTCCAGTCGCTCCTAAAAAAATGAAATGAAAATCCGTTTTGCTGTAGAATGCAAATAAAGGCTAAAATACCAGACTGTGGTGGGACATAAGGGATCCGGGACTTCCATATCCGTCAGCGAGCATTCAGGCTGCATGCATTTTTCTTTCTCAACTGTGAATAAAGCAAGAAATTAGCATAAAGTGTCAACCCTGAATGGCTCACTCTAGTGTTTTTCTCACCTACGCTTATGTGAGGACACTTTTTTCTCCCCTGATGGTCCACAAAAGTCCTTGTCCGCATGGTCACTCCAATGCCGCACGAACTAGAGCACGGCGACCACTCAGACCAAGGATGCGTTCTGCAAACTCCGGTTCCTTCTCCATCCTCTGTGACAGCTGAAGTGACTTTAGCCAGGTTTTCTCCGTCATCATCGTGAACATCACCTCTGATATAGGGATATAAATTAACAATAGATGAAAAGGGCGTATAGGTATATCAAGGGTCAGTGGCAAGATAGATTTATGAAATGAAGAGGAATAAAATCATGAAAATAAAATGGCCGGGGGCACGACATTTTTAGGTTTTGGAAGTAACTTGTCCTTGTTATTTTCAAGCAAAAAATGTTAAAGTTTTAAAATTTTTGAAGATTTTGAGGCTCATTTTGGTACTTAAGGTTATCAAAACAAATATTTTTGAATGGGGTTCAATAAAATGTTTTAAAATTGTATGACCCTTCGTCAATTTGAAGTAGATATAAAAAGGGTCGCCGCAGCCATTTGTACTTTTTAACTCATTAATTAAAGAGAGATCAACCTTAGATTATGAAAAATGTTCCTCCGCCCAGTTGCTTGGATGGAGTGAATCTAAGATTAGTTATGACATCTCGTACATATAGCCTTACCTATAACCAAGGCTGGGCTCAAGATAAACTGGTCAACGTGGAAAACTCCAAAGTGTTTAACAAATTCATCATTGGGACTTAGTGTTGTTTAAAGAGAGATATCTGGGTTCAAAGTAAGACAAAATTGGCAAAAACGCTTACTAACGATTGTCGGATTGAGCCGATTTTGTTTCTAAAATGTTTGAAAAAGAACCAGCTTATAATTTTTATTTCTGATGTTCGGCTTTAAGCAAAGCAAAGTAGAACTAAATGTTGGATCTTCTTGTTCCTCGATCCAAATAAGCGACCAGAATAAAAAACAATTTCCATTATAAAGTGACTTGCTCAATTTCATATTATGCGACAGTAGCGGTAAACAGTAACCAAGTAACAAATAAATGCAAATACTCAACTTTCCCTCCGAGCAAAACCCCCCTTGCCAGCGATTCTGAAATGAACTCCATAGGATAATCGTGACTTACTCGCACTCCGGGATCCTTGCAACGCACATTTCTTTGGATACCAGCTGTCGGTTGCATCCGTTCTGGGAAGCAGCAGAGGGCACGCGATATACTCGAGAGCGGGACCTTATGCCTTTTCCGCACGTTACGGAGCACGGAGTCCATTGGCTCCAGTCGGTAGTTTCACACTCCCCTGTAAGCAGATAAGAAATCAGAGTTATGTGCTCGTGAACTTTGGCACGTTCTCTCACTTCGAATATTTTCCTCACTGTTTTCAGCCACATCGAGCACTTGAGCCTGCAGGAAGTCGGCGTCGCAGCTCTTAGGAATGACCTTTTCTCGTCGAATAAAGAGCCTTGCCAGAGGAGTCATGGTGGCAGCTTGGGGGTTGTAGAATGGAGCACGTGGATCCTCGGGGTACATGGTGGTAATTCGGGTCATTCGCTCACGTGGTTGAGTCTGAGAGTTCGGGGACATGTAGCTAATTCCGTTGTCTGTGCCCGCATCCCAAGGGAAGAGCTCAAAGTCTTTTTCTGCCTCCCAAGTGCAGTCTTCCCGGCACAAGTTTAACCCGCTGATTCCTACAACCCAGTCCGGGCTCGGTCCGAACATCGAGACAAGCGAGACTTTGTGGTGTTTTCGGTCCACGCGAAAGTGAGATGAAGTGTTCGTGTTAACGTTAGGATACCACAAACCAGCAGCTTTGATCAGAGTTCGAAGCCGATTGCCCTTCAAGCGGAGCTCCTGCTCGAGGGCCCTGGGGCTTCCGAATTCTGCTAGTGAACGAAAGCCGTCCGTGGCAATATGGTTCTCTCCCCAAAACGAAAACTCGGTGTCGTGAGAAGCTCCGATAACGTCCGAAAAATGTGTAAGCCAAATCGCGAAGGGAAAGTCCTTGGGGTGAGTCTCGTTAGACCAGATTCCCTCGAAGACGAAGTTGTACTTCGCTTCGTCGCAAGCGCAACACTCGTACTTTTTAGAAAGTTCCTCAGGTCGGGTCTCACAAATAACCTTGCTGAGCTCTCCGTCGTCCGCGTACCAGTTCCCATTTGCTTCGTAAACCATCGCCGAAAGAGCGACACATCCCGATCCAGAGGCTGGGGCTACCCAGAGGACCTGTATTTCCGTTTTGGGGAAGTCGTCGGCTTCCGAGACGGTGTTGACGCAGTTTTCGTTGAACTTCGTCAACGAGTCGCTGAAGAGCTGAAAGCGACCGACTCGCTTGGGTCCTGCAGCAGTCTGCTTGTTGAGTCCCTTGACTGCTTTGGCAGTGAGAGTAAAGTGCGTAAACTGTTGCAACTTCTCGTGGGTGCGTTGGCCCAGCAGGAAAAGATTATAGACCTTTCCGGGTATGTAGCCATTGAAGATTGAGCCTACGAGGAGTTTGTATCCATTGTCTCCTTTCTTGCGTGGCCTGTACTCCTCGAAAGGAGGTTGTTTGTCGCACGAGAGGACAGTGGGCGCAAAAAGTAACAGTACAAGAGATAAAGCTTCAAGTTTCATTGGAAATGACGGATCAATTAGAACAACACATGAAATGTACCAGCGATAAGATTTAGTAATTGGGAAGAGGCAAATCTGTGTCTGAGCTTGACAAAGAGCGAACAGAGACTGAGCTTGAGAGCATTGCTTGCTCATCCCAATTGGAACGAATGTACACATAAACGTTAATAATGAATGATGATAAGACAAAGAGAACGAACTCAGAGACATTCTAATTGAAAGTTTTAACATTGTGTTGACTGATTCAATTTAGTTTTCAAGATGCTGAAGAGCTTTGAAATTGCACTTATTAACTATTTTTATTACAGAAGTTATTGAGGGTCAAATTAAAGATCCTTTTTTTGGCAGTCCGGAAATCTTTTTTCGCAAGAACACATTAAAAAAGACAATTGAGAGACAATTTTGAAACGCCTAAAATTTTTAGTTGTGTGATTAGGATTATATACATATCGTATCATTTGTTTTCCTTTGTAACTGCAATGCCAGATCTATGGCAGTCAATTAATCTACAGCTCTTGGTGTAAAAGCATTGCTCAGCTCAACGAAATCCCCAACAAAACGACGAAGGGGACAGCTCAGAAGAACAAGTGACATAGTCTGATCAGCCGCACCGCAGTCTCATGACGCAGAAATGTCCAGGAATCAATCTTGACAGATGATGATTGCATTGTCCATGCCCAATTGCCTGTTAAATTAGACCCATTTTCTCCGAGGCAAGTCTAACAACCAGGAACTTCGTCAGGAAAGTTGACTAGTTCGTGATTAAACATACTAGCATAATTCCAAACAAAATTCCATGACTGCTTGATGTTAAAATTGCGTAATTCCAATAGACGTTGTTGAAGTGGGAGACGGGATTTGAGCCTCATAACATAGGTGGTTGTTCCTTTAAAAACTTGGAGAAAATTGATTCGTCAAAACACAAAGATTTATTTACCAAATTTGAAGTATTGGCAATTCTTCTAAGTGCAGGAGAAGCTATATTTGAAAGAAGTGTGTAGAAAGACCATCTTTCCACACACTATCGTAGGCTGCTGAAAGATCGATAGAAGCAACAAAAGTATTTATTTTGTTCTGAAAACCATTTTCAATAAACATTGTGAAGGCAAGTACTTGATTTTGACAGCTAGGATCTGAGTGAAAACATGCTTGTTCTATCGGAATTTCGTCATCAAGCAGGTTTTTGATTAGGATGTTTTGAATGAAAGGTGGAATAGCTTTTTAAATAGGCTTCGAAATATTTGGATTTTGCACTAAAACACTTCTACTATACCGTTTTGAAAAGAATTATTAGCCTAATTTTTTAGAAAATTTCTTTAAATACGCGGATTATCATGCTTGCCAACTCTACTCAAGGAGTGTTTGTGGCTTTGAGCCTTCGACCATATTATAATGACGGTCGTTTTGATCCAACACACCTTGCCAAGTGGCCCCCATTATTTTCATTCGATTGAGGTTTGGAGAAAAAGCTGGCTATTCCATTACTTCAATTTTCTTCCCCATCGAGACATCAATTTGGTTCTCCAACCTCGTAACTGATGCTATGCTGACATGAATTCTAGCGTTATCGTGATGAAATACGAAGTTTTTGTGCTGTGGTCACCTCATGAAGGGCAGCAAGCTCATTTGAAATACTCGGATGTATTTTTTTCTATTCATTTTACTCGAAGTAAACTGAATCTCAAATGTGAAATTTCGTGAAGGGCATCTCAGATCTCGTCTTTAACTTTTCTGCAAAAAACCTAAATGTTACGAATCCTTTTTCAAAAATGTCTGAACTCAGAAATTGAAAATTGGAGCACTTCAAAAATATTCTAAAATAAATGTGCCTCTGTCAGGTGTCAGGACAAGTACCTACTTAATGGTTTTAAGTCCTTTAAATTATTTTGGAGTTGGGCATGCTAATGGGAAAGAGCAAATCACATCAAATTAAATTAACTAAAACTGTTGGCAAAACAATGCAATTAAAAGTTGGAAGCTAAATTAGTTTTTCACCTGCATAACAAAGTGCAGAAATTGAAGCTATTTTATAGTCAGGGGAATATGTGCAAGGAAGAGCTGGAATTCAACTTTTTACATCCTGTATACTTCCGCTCTCCTCAGGCTACATGCAGGATACGGCACCTCTTCAAGTTAAATATTCGCACATACTAGGGAAGCATTCGTTCTCTTAATTATGTGCACCTAATGTCAGACGGTGCCATGTGGCGGGCAAAAAGAGGACATAATTTAAGTTTCAAGGAAATTGGACGTAAAGCAGCAACTTGTTGTGTGGACCATGTAAATAATTATACATAAGAAAATAATTTATGCTAAAACATTTTGCGCTTATCACGGTAAAATGTCACTTCAATTCCTCCAAATGGACAAATTGAATTTCAAATGAGGCCAGTTGCCAAGCTCGTGCTACGTGTTGTTAAAAGGCAAGTTTGGATTAGTATACTTTTGGCTCAGAAAAGCTCATAAATTTATTATAAATCATAACGATTTAATAAAATAAATAATAGTAAATTACTGAATTGAGTGAATAGCTTCGATGGTTATCGGAAAAAGTCAAAAATTTATATTGAAGTTGAAAACCCGGTTGCTAAAGATCTTTTCTTAAACTGATGGGGACGCCGCCCCGCCGGGTGGTCATCCTTCCATCTGGGCTGGGGCAGCAGACCATTCCTCTGTGGGTCAGTTTATGATTGCCATCTACAAAACGGTACATTCATTGGAAAAATACAAGCCTGTAGAGGAGAACAAGTGATTTTGTCTCTTCTGATGTCCTTGCGTGTTAGCAGAAGTCGGATCCCTTGATTAGCCTCGCCTTAAATGTGTCGTTGAGACATCTTTATTTAAATTGTTTAACCTTTTACAACCCACGTTATCAAGTGAAAATTTCTTAAAATGTCAACTTTACCCTTTCGTTCAAATTTTTTTCGGACGAAATTAAGAAAATGAATGTACTTCGTGTGTTTGTACTCTTCGATCACTGAAGCGATTGCCAAAATTCATTGGTCGTCGGGTTCCAGTGAGGGATGAATGGGCGTCAGGCATTGGCAGCAGCTTGATTGTAGTCGTTCATCATAGTTTTAGCAAACATGAGACTCCATCCTTTCATGTACAGGCTGTAATAGCAACTTTGTCAATAAATTCCAACCGACTGAACTGCGAACCATATTTAATGTCTCACTTTCATTTATTTTTACTATTGTGCTGGTTAAATAAATCATTACACTTTATATCTTAAAGCTCAGCAAGAAAAAACGTTAAGGAATAGGGTTTTCCTGTTAATTCTAAGCTTTATATCTCGTGGGAGGAAAAAAATAAAACTTGTATATTCATAAAATTTTCCGTAATAGCAAGTTTGCTTTACTTTCAACCAGCTGTAGCAAGGCTCGTAGTAAAACGAAAAACCTTATGATGAAAGGCGCTCGAGTCACGCTGCATTGTTGGCAAATGACGGAGCAGGGAGAGACAGATTAAAAATGCAGAAAATGTCATGGCACAACGGTAATGAAAAAATAAGCAATGAATTAATTGAATTGCATAAATTTTTTTCTTGCGCTCGTAAATTTTCCTCTGCACCGTCTTTTGTGTCCGTTCTTGCGCGGTGCTGAGGCACCTCTGTTGGGTTTCTTTCACTTGCTTAAGCCTGCACTTGCTTCCTGCTACGTTGCTACGTTATATAAAATAGTTGTGCATTACCATTCTATTATGTTATTGCACACAGACTATAGCCACCACAATAACAAAATTCAATTGAAAGTTATATCTTTCCCTAGCAGCTTAGCGAAAGCGGGACTGTTTTCTTTCCCTGTCGCATTTGCTGCTCCTTGCGGTTCCATATTAATCGTGCTCTTGTGCTCCCTGCCTGCATCACCGATTTTTATAACCTAAACAAATTTAGAGGAAAAGTTTGAATTGCTGACGACTGTGATTCAAACCATTTATTTCGTATGTAAATGTAATTATAGAAGTCAAAATGTTTCGGACGATCCAGGATATCCTAAGCTCACTACTTTTAGTTTCTAAGAGAATAAAGATGCAGGGAAAGTGACTTAAGATGAAATTTAATACATAAAATATTTCCAGCCAGACACCATAGCGCTCCATATAAAATTTGTAATCTATATATCTTTGGGTTTAACTGGTTTCATTCCTTGATGTTTCCTACAAGTGACAATATTTTTGGTTATCACCAGACCGAAGAGGAACAGTGGCAATCTTCTTTGCAGTAGCTCTAAGCAAATTCGTACCGAGACATCTGTCTTGAATATTATGGACTGCACGACTCAGAGCGCGAGATGCAGATTTGAAACGGAAATTTGTCACCAATAACAGCTAACAAACTCTTTTTAAACTCTTTTTAAACTAAATTGCTTTTAAATAAATTGATATCTTAAAAAATTCATTAAATGTTCTGAAGAATGAAGAAACCGCTGTATAAGTAGTAAGAACTTTGCTGCAGTTTGTTTACTTTACTAAAGACTGAATAAGGCTATGTAGGAGAGCTAAGTTAAAGAATTCATCAAATAGTAGACTGTGGTTATTTTTTCAGAATACATGGAAGAAACTGAGCACCTATAGACGGTGTGTTTGACGTTTGGGCATGCATGGAAAAAATCGAGCATCTATAGACGGTGTGTTAGACGATTGAGTATGCATGAAAAAAACCGAACACCTATAGACGGTGTGTTTGACGTTTGAGTATGAATGACTTGGAACTGAGGATTTAAAATCTAAACCTGATGTTTGAAACGGAATTTCTAAACTTTGCTCCTACAGAAGACCCTTAAAATTTGGTTTTTATCATTGTATGTGCAAAAGCTTATTTGGAAACAGCAATATTCTTGTATTTAGAGCAACATTCGCATTCGTCAGTGTACAAAAATTTAGGTTCAAAAGTTCAAATCTAAATTTTTCCGGTAGCTCATTCTTTAGTTGCGATAAAACTTTTCTTGGCTTTTTCCAATTTCTTTAGTTTCAGCTGTTTTTAAGTAGAAAGAGTTTTTAAATTAAGAAACGGCGACAAACTGTTTGATATCTCATCTAGAACACTATGGTGAAACGTTAAGTCTTGCAATACATGATGCTCAACACCAGCTTTCTATGATATGAATTGTTTTTGAGACTCAGTTTGGGATTTCCAGAAATAATCAAATACACTTTCTCAATTGAAATAGAAAATTTTAACCCCCTGGAGGTGTCTCAAAACTACTGAAAAGCTCTCCTATCTCTAAACAAAAGCTTCTAGGTCCAAAACAAGTTCGGGATAGGAAATGTCTCAGAGGCTCCTACTAACTTTCTAAAGTGACTCCCGGTCTCCGGACTACCATAAACCCACCACAGAGCGATTCTTCAGTTTTAGTGAACGACCACCAAAAAACTTACCTTAACTTTTTTTTTGCAAAATGGAGCTGTCGAAAAAGAAAAATTTAGTTACGAAAAGATCTCTGAAAGTCAATTTTTCGAGCAAGTGGGACGAAAAAAATGACCTGTCGGCTTAGCTCTTCACATTTGTTCTATGGACCTTTCTTCACTACATTTTGCGATAGTAGTTATTTCAACGGGAAGCACTCCTAGGCCATTCAAACGATCTTGTCCCAGTGTGCTTTTCAAAACATTTGTGACAACACCCAACTTGGAAAATTATCTATTACCTTATGCCACAGATTCAGGAATGGTGCAAAAATGGGCAATAGTAGGAAGAATTCGGAAAATTTGGAACCGCAGCGTTAGAGATTTTTAGTTTTTTGCAGTGTGAATTTATTTAAATTTCATACGTTTTCTGCAAGAAATCACCAGTTACCAAGTTTTAAAGCCGAGAACTACTTACAAAGGCATTTTTTGCTAATATTTTTGACTTTTCCTTGATTTTATTATATTTTCGTCCCTTTCGCGTCAGCAAAACTTTTAAGTTCGATTCGGCACAATCAATTGAAGTGGTATCGTAGCTACAACCCAAAAATGAGAATAAAAGATTCTTTTTAAAAAACCAAGCCCGGTCCAAAATCTCTGAGTCGGGAAATCATTAAATTAAATTAAACCGAAAATGCGAAGAAAAACCTAACTGAAACGATTTCTCATAAATATGTGTTTACAAGAAGTGAAAGTAAAATGTTCAAAATATCATAGGTAATCTAGCCTAAATTATTTTAGGCTAAGACGCTTTGTCATCTTTTCTTTCTTAAGTTATTCGAAACTTATTAACTTCGCTTCCCATGACAAAATAATCTTTGACGTAACATCATCTACCTGTCGTCTTAAAATGTTCTTCTCGCGCTCGTTCCTCTTTGTATTCCAAAATGTTCGTAGCTGGAAACACAGCGTAAAATGCAATTAAGTTTTTCATTTTCCCGTTGGAGAGAATTCAATTTCACACCCGAGATAATAAATTTCGACTAGTGAATTATGAAGAAGAGTGGTGAACTTGAGTGAGAAAGATTTTGCGACGTCTAGTGACCAACAAACGATGGAGAGGCCGTGAGAAGATAAGTTTTCAAGGTTAAGTTGGGATCAAATTAATTGTTGATGTTGAAATAATCCAAAGCGTAACCCGGCCAGCTTGAGTGCGACGGAAGAGAAACTTATTTCCGGAAATCGCATTAAAATGCAAACTCTTCATGTGCTAGACCGCGACAATTTTCTGCAGAGGCAATCTTTCGTAGGTAACCAGCAGCATGAAAAATTTCTTCTTTTAAAATAAACTTTTCGAGTTCGCTTGAGATTTTCATGTTAAAAGAAAAAGTTTGCTGCGAAGCTACAGCTTTGCCTTGCTCGAAGCTTTGTTTCGTATGGTGATTGTCTCTGTAATGAAAGTAAAGCATTTGGCATACATTTTTTTTCATTAAATATCGTGAGGATTCGAAGTTTGATGTTGTGAAACTTTTACTCTTATGATGATTACAACAGTAGAAAAGTATTTCACTCTGTCAAGTTTTGACAGTTTTCGGTGGAATTGAATTCTTTTACAAGAAGACCAGCTGAAGACGGTTTTGGATAGAGGGTTACGGTAACTAAATAGAGCTACGAGTCCAATTTAGATGAGTTAGAAGCTGCATTAAATTTTCAAAAAACTGATGAATAAGTGTTTTCAGAATATATCTATAATATATATTTATTTTTTGAATAAAAATAAAAATAATATTTTTTAAAAATTTTGAAAATTCTTAAGTGACAAACATGCACACAAAATTTAACGAGTTTTCGGCTTTTAGTTTGGAAGATATGGACGATTGAATGGGTAAAGGTCCATATTTCTTAATAGAAAAATTTTCTTTTACTCCAGTACAAACCTTTACAATACTGAATTCTCAATGCATAAATATAACCAAAAGCTTATGATGACTCAAGTAGAATTCACATACATATACAAGTTTCTATCGCGGAATGACTTAAATTAGAAAATATCGCTTTTATTAAAGTATCTTGATTTATGATTTAATGGAGATAACCTATTTAAATAAATCCACAGACTACTAAAGTACCTAGACACCCAGATCGCAAAAGTATGTAAATTTTGTTCGTAAAATGGATTAAGTCGGGTACCGTCGGACTCACCTTTGAAAATGTTAAAACCTTAATATGGTAACTTTTTCCCTCAGACCTACCGTTCTCGAGATATTGGCCTTCAAAGTTGGACTTTTTGGCATCCTCTGTGGGAGGGGTCAACTTCGAACGACCATAACTAGCTTATAATTCAAGCTTTCGGGCTAATTTTTTTATGTAGTCTGTGTGGACTATGACTTATTAAAAAAGTATAGCTTTGGGGTAAAAATCTAAAATTCCATTGAAAAAAAAATTTGTGAATTTAAAAAAAAAATTCACCTTTCTCATAAAATAGCGTAGAGCCGCTGCGTTACAATGAGCTGGGCTCTAGTATTTTATGTAGAGGTTAAGTCAAGGTATCTGAGGTACAAAGAGTTTTTCTCGATCTTGTGCACTTCTCGAGAAAATCGGGATTAAGTGTGTGATTTATGAAATTTCAATGAAAGTGAAATTTCTTTCCATTAGTTATCGACCTAAAATTGATTCAATGACCTTAATTTAACTATATCAGATGCATTTCATAGTTATCCAGACAAAAAAAATGCAAAAATAGCTCGAAAAATTTTATTTTGTGCCCAAAAAGAGTATATGATACGGGTATCTCGTCATTTTTGTGAGGTTTCGAGTTGGGGTTTTACCCCCGTAGCTCCCAAACGAGGGCTCTGATCTCACAATGGTCTTTGGGAGATCCCCTCAACTTTTTAAGACGCTTCTGATGGTGCTCAAATGTTGACCCCGGAAGCTCCTGGTGAAGAGCTAGAGGGCTTTTTGGCCGATTTTGGGGGGGTCCAAGCATAGGAAAAATTTTTCAAAAATTTTTTTTTGTTGAAAATTCCAAATTTGAGGCCAAATACATGCAAAAAAGAGGCTCTGGCCAAGAAAATGAGGTTTCCAAAAAAAAAAATTTTTTTCACCGAATTTTTCCTGTGCCTAGACCCCCCAAAATCAGCCTTAAAAGCTCTCTAGCTCCTTACCAAGAGCTACCAGGTCAAAAAAAATTCAGCATCAGATACATCTTAAAGAGTTCTAGCTACGGTTAGAACATTATTTTGCCATTTTTTTGACCTGGTAGCTCTTGGTAAGGAGCTAGAGGGCTTTTAAGGCCAATTTTGGGGGGTCCAGGCATGGGAAAAATTCAGTGAAAATTTTTTTTTTTTTGGAAAACCTGATTTTCTAGGCCATAGTTTCTTTTTTGGATGTATTCGGCCTCAAATTTGGAATTTTCAACAAAAAAAAAATTTTTGAAAAATTTTTCCTATACTTGGACCCCCCAAAATCAGCCAAAAAAGCCCTCTAGCCCCTAACCAAGAGCTTCCGGGGACAAAATTTGATCACCATCTTAAGTTTCGTTAAAAATTTGAGGGGATCTCCCAAAGATCATTGTGAGATCAGAGCCCTCGTTTGGGAGCTACGGGGGTAAAACCCCAACTCGAAACCTCACAAAAATGACGAGATACCCGTATCATATGCTCTTTTTGGGCACAAAATAAAATTTTTCGAGCTATTTTTGCATTTTTTTGTCTGGATAACTGTGAAATGCATCTGATATAGTTAAATTAAGGTCATTGAATCAATTTTAGGTC
Organism: Forcipomyia taiwana; assembly: GCA_963930915.1. Classification (NCBI taxonomy): domain Eukaryota; kingdom Metazoa; phylum Arthropoda; class Insecta; order Diptera; family Ceratopogonidae; genus Forcipomyia; species Forcipomyia taiwana. Next base: position 630,804 of record CAWVOI010000079.1, on the reverse strand, counting down.
GATAACTAATGGAAAGAAATTTCACTTTCATTGAAATTTCATAAATCACACACTTAATCCCGATTTTCTCGAGAAGTGCACTAGATCGAGAAAAAATCTTTGTACCTCAGATACCTTGACTTAACCTCTACATAAAATACTAGAGCCCAGCTCATTGTAACGCAGCGGCTCTACGCTATTTTATGAGAAAGGTGAATTTTTTTTTTTAATTCACAAATTTTTTTTTCAATGGAATTTTAGATTTTTACCCCAAAGCTATACTTTTTTAATAAGTCATAGTCCACACAGACTACATAAAAAAATTAGCCCGAAAGCTTGAATTATAAGCTAGTTATGGTCGTTCGAAGTTGACCCCTCCCACAGAGGATGCCAAAAAGTCCAACTTTGAAGGCCAATATCTCGAGAACGGTAGGTCTGAGGGAAAAAGTTACCATATTAAGGTTTTAACATTTTCAAAGGTGAGTCCGACGGTACCCGACTTAATCCATTTTACGAACAAAATTTACATACTTTTGCGATCTGGGTGTCTAGGTACTTTAGTAGTCTGTGAATAAATCTTATTTTTGTAAAAATTCTTAGTAAAAAAATATTTTTTTAAGGTGTAATTTAAGTCTCCTGCTTAAAAAAATATTCTTGTCATCAAATGGATGGACTACGTATGTTTTCTTAACTTCTTTCAATGAATTCCATTGATGAATTGGGACTTTTTTCTCATTAAGCTAATAAATGCTTCTATGTAATTATTTAAGTTTTCAAATTGTAGTGTGGCTGCTTGATTCTCCTTTATCGCAATAAATAATGGTTCCTCTTTCACGCGATTCACCTTGTCCCGATTTCGTGAGACATCTTTCATATCTTTTAAACTAATACTATCGTTATCCCTAAATCATGTCTATTAAAAAGGATCACAATAGGATCTTCGGGACCTGCGTGACCCTCCTCCCCACCCGAAATCTATCTCTCAATCTACGTCCCTTAAAACATATATACTATGCTTACTCTATGGGCTATACAATATGGGAATTAAGGAATTGGGCGTTATGAGAAACAAATTGAAAAAAAAACTGTAGGAATAGCAGTTAAAAATTGGAGAAAGAGAGTTTCTTGATTGGAGTTTCACTGAACTTAGATGGCTTTGAAGCTTGACATTTTCCAATAACCCCTCTTTAGATGTAGCCCTAGGAATGCCCATTTCCGGATCTAATTGCACGATAACAACATTCATTGACTGTCCTTGGCTTTTGTGAACTGTTATTGCTTCAACCAAAACAATAGGGTACTTCACATACTTCCTAACACTAAAATGTTGGACTTAGGTGACGTCCTAAATTGTTCTTAGAATTGGAGTCCATTTGTCAATTATACCGTTGAGTTTTTGGGGAAAAATTAATCAATTAGATCTCAATCCATTGGGAAAGGGCGTGATTGGCAACTAACCTGTTGAGTTTTTCATAAGAGTAAGAAAACAATATAGCGGAATCCCCATACATTTCCTCAGGTAGGAATTTTCCTCCACAGGGATTGTCTAAATTGGTAAAACTTGTTATCAGTGCAAAATAACAAAGTTTTTGTTTTGCTTTAGGGAAAAGATAATGAAGATTTAGAACGAACGCTCGTAAGGCGTTTGTAAGGCTATTCTCATGTTTTCTTTTGGTTGAGAAGGTTCTAAACCAAAACTCGTTCGTAAGAATTCAGCTCCGGGTTGCTGAATCTCTGCAACTTTTTCTTGAGCTGACCGTTCTCAACGTGAAGTCGAAGAGCCTTTGCAACTCCTCCTCTCGAAATAAGATAGGACTTCGTTGCCAGTTCAGAATTGGACATGTCCTCCAACGAGAAGTTGGAGGTGTGAGTCCTATAGCAGTGTTTGGGAGCTACTTTTTAATTTTCAGAACAACATTCAAAACAATTTAGCTTAACTTTAAGCTTTATTTTTTTTAAATTTTTTTTTGTCTGTGTGGGGTGAAGAGAGACGCACAATAAGACATGTACCTCTCCCTTCTTCACTTCGACCTGGAAGATCTTTAGTGAAAAACCCATTCACTGTTCATGAGCAGACGGTTCCTAGACCAAGTCTCGCAAAGAAGTACAAGATCAGGCGGAAGCTCATCTGTCTAATGTCAAACAAGGTGGGAAATCCCCTTCCCAACAAGTTCCATTTGGCCCTCATCTTCGGTTCACATTCACATAGAATGTGAACCGGGGTTTCACCGCTCTTACCGCAAAACCTGCACATGGGGTCCCCGAGTCGGCCGATACGGCCGGTTTCAACAACCAAGAGTCCAACGAGAAGTTGGAGGTGCGAGTCCTGTAGCAGTGTTTGGGAGCTACTTTTTAATTTTCAGAACAACATTCAAAACAATTTAGCTTAACTTTAAGCTTTATTGACGTGGTGATCGTCCAAAGGTTGTTGATGGAATGAAAGACTCAAGAGAATGTACGAACGTTTTTTTTTGTACTCTTGTAAGACTTGATCGATTGGCCAAAGTTTTACCCTCCTTATTTCAAATAGTCTGTTATTTCTCTCCACATACAATGGCTGATCCTTGCTTTTTCCCACTTGATCGTCATCGAACTCAATAAAGATTGTTTGAGGCTTCATTTCGTACATTCCGATGAACTTCAGTACTTCCGTAGCTCCATTGAATAGCCCGTCAGAAACATCGATGTTGGACGTCACCATGTACCGAGCATCCCCTTGCAGAAATAGAGACGAAGGTAGCCCATAAGTATCTTGCACTGAAAGCTTCTTGGCTCGGTTTATAGCTTTGGTGGCCTGACTTGTTTGGGCGCTCGGCTATTTTCTTTCGAATGTTTCATGAGTTGTATGCAAGTACATCAGCATTGCGTCAAATAAGATGAATCACGATCTTGGCGTTTTCGGACAGCAAGTCCTCATTTACAAAACAACGACTTTGAAACAATGCGATGTTTTCAGTAGTACATTTCTCCGGTTGCAAATCTCTTCTGATTCGATATCATTAACTTTTGCCGCATTATTTCATCCAGTTCAAAAATTTTGAACCCCCATAATGTGGACATTAAAAGCAAATCCTTCCCTTACTGGTTTGAGCTGATTGAAATCGCCCAAAACTATGACTGATCGTCCATCGAATAGTTTTCTTTGTTCCAAAACCTTGTGAACGTTTCCTATTCCTCGCTATCAGAGAAATAGTCGTTGCGACGATCTTGAAACGTACACCTCGCACCCTTTTAATCTTATGCATAATATTGTCAATTTCGGCTTCTTCATTTCGAAATGATAAGAATAGCATAATTTTGTCTCGAAGAAAATCTCGAAACTGTGTATGACGATTACTTTCAGGAGCGGAGAGTCCATGAAAGCTCGTCGGTACTAGGTTCAAGGATGCACCTAGTGCACCTAGGATGCACTTCGATGCACTAGGATGCGGCTTCTTCATTTCGAAATGATAAGAATAGCATAATTTTGTCTCGAAAAAAATCTCGAAACTGTGTATGACGATTACTTTCAGGGGCGGAGAGTCCATGAAAGCTCGTCGGTACTAGGTTCAAGGATGCAGGTATCCTCCATAGGGAAGAACGGAGCTTCGAACCTGTTGGTGATAAATTTACCTCCTCGTGTGCGACGACTCGTCTCCTTGCAGTTGTGGTGCTAATAGGAAGCGAATTCTTTGATAATGGGATCATTAGTACCGGTTGAGGTAATCTCTGCCATATGTATTCCCGGTGTCTGCTGGTATAAAAGTCGGGGCGTCATCCAACTATGGTAGAGCAAGCACCATGTCAATATGAGGTGATCCTCGGTACTGGAAATCGATCCGGTAAAACATTTGGATAACTTTGTGCCGGCCAAAGGGTCCACCGATTGTGTCCCAGGTCTTGTGGAGCTCCCTCATTCGGTGCTCGAAGTACAAGGTGCAAGTTACGGGGTCGTCCCTCACCAATCGAGTCACTTCCATAAACGACAGTTCTGCTGTCTCCTCTTTTGTAATCGTGACACCGTCGAGAGTCTTTTTCAGCATCACGAGCAGCTCGAGCCACTTCGTGTCAGCCATTGAGATGGTGAGGAACACGTGAAAAGTCCGAACTGCCGGATCATCGCCATTACCTTTTACTTGTACTCCTCCCAGTAGTCCGGAGTGCCGACAATGCCTTTCGTGAACCTGTACGCAAAATCTTCTAGCACTGATTGATGATGATGAAGGAGTTGTCAAGAGCCATGTCTGCAGTAATTCGAGCCCCGTTGTTCTTCTTGCGGAAGAAGATCCTAAGCAACTTTTTCATCTGGCGGATGTTGGACGTCTTGCTCTCGAGAAAGAGATACTCATTTCTCGCTCAGCGGCGATCAGAACGGCGGATGTTGTAAAGAAATGGACCCGGGGGGTCAATAAGTGGCCACCCAAGACTTCCCTTGGCGAACAGTAGGGCAAAATTTCACATTCAACCGATTGAGCTGAAACTTTGGCAACTGTTAGATGGCATTAAATCCAGCAAAAAACAGTTCAACAGGAAGTCTCTATGACCTAAGGGTGAGGAGCTAAGGCCTCTCAAAGTTAGTATGAGGCGAAAATTTTTAAACTCCAATTGTGCTGCAACTTGGGCAAATATGAGATGAAATTCAACTTAGCAAAATATCCTTCTACATTAAGGCTCTATGACCTGTGGGATCGAAGTCAGGGGTCCAATAAGTTTCTGCAGTGTCGGAATTTAGGACAAAATATTTTCACTTCGACCCAACTTTGCTCAGAGTAAGGTTAACCTACAGAGTAATTACGCAAGAAAAATTATCATTTTACCCTGTTTGAACATGTCTGTCCGCGGCCATATAAGCGAAAAAAGCACTTTTGTATGAAAGTGTTCGGGAAGTCCCTTCCACGTGGAAGGACGGTGGAAACTTGGTCAATTTTAAGGCTCCTCGCGAGAAAACCTGGACAGGCCCGGTCAATTTTGGCCCCGGAAGTCAAAATTTAAGGCAGTAGTGAGGCAGTAATGCCTTCAAAATTTTCTTCCGGACTTCAAATTTGACCGGCCAAAAAGGTAAACAAACCAAAAATGTAAACATTGCACATTTTTTCGCACAGAGTAACAAGTTTTTCAGCTCATCATCAATTTGGGTGCCCATATGAATGTGTCGAGGAGTTATGCGGGTCAGCTTGTTCTTTTTCGTGGCTGAGGTGACATACCCAGTGACTTCCAGAACTTCAAACAACAGATTTTTCAAGACAGCAGACATGTAAACGCCGGCTAAAACACTAATTCGATCGGCATATTTGCCTTGATGCAGATAGCGCAAGATTCTGCCAACGGGAAAGATCAATCCAGCCCGCTTTGACTTGGTCGTCTCTTTAGGACTTTTTTCTCGACTAGCTGAAGATAAGGAGACAAAAGTAAGCGTTAGAAGACACAATTTTAAAGGGAGATTTCTGTACTTACAACTCATTTTTAAGGGTTATGACCCTTTGGGGCTGAAGAAAAACACTGGGTTGTGGCTCTTCAAGTCGGACACCACATTTTATTAAAACTAGACATTTATAACTTGACGCAATTAAAAGGGTGCGAAGTGCATGCTTCAAGATCGTCGCACCGACTGCTGATCTCCGTGGACGCTCCGCTATTTCTCTGATAAGGAGAAATAGGGAACGTTCACAATTGGCATCCCTAGGGCCGTGAACCCAAGATCGACCTTTGGATGTAGTTCTGGCCAATCCCACTTCCTCCTTGTCGCTTCCATTCCTCCGTCTGCAACTGGCTGCGATCAGTTCTCTTCCGTTCCCGGAACTCGACCGGACCCTAAGCTGGTAGCAAATTCCCATCTCCTTCAAGCCCGTCTTCTTTGAAGCCACGTCGTCGTTGAGGCCCGTCTCCACAATCCACTCTTGAGCCCGTCCTCGTAGACGCCCGTCTCCTCGGAAGCCCGTCCGTCTGGATAAACCTTCCTCGCTTCCCAGCTCCTCTCCGGTCATGCCGAAACCACCAAGAGTGAGCATCCCTCCTCAGCCGAGCTCCAACTTTGCCATGGACGCAGCCACGATTGGGACACCAACTTAATCAAAACTACAGTAGATCTTCCAGCTCGCCACGTGCTCCATCGTTTCTCTTCGTCTCATGAACAGTTGTCACAACGCCGATTCTACGCTTGATGGGATGCCACTTATGACCCTTTAGATTTTCCCAGTAACACTCGTGGAAGGGACTTTTGGAACACCAAGTACGATTGAGAATTACTCTATTGAAAAGAATATTTAACAGTACAAAAACGCGACTGCTCGACTCGAAGGTCGGTGAACAAGAGCGCGAGACCGGTGTTCTGGTCCTCGCTTTGGGCAAGTGTTAGATGACATTAAATTTAGCTAAATATCCTCCTGCATTAAGGCTATGACCTGTGGGATCAAAGTCAGGGGTTTAATAAGTTTCTGCAGTGACGGAATTCGGGACAAAATATATTCACTTCGACCCAACTTTTGCAACAAAGCGAATTGAAAATGCACTTAAATGCATTCGTCCCTTCGAATATGGACATTTTTCAGGTCGGTCGCTCTTTTTATGGAGTGGACAAACAGAGCAAAATTTTCAGCCCATTTTCGTGGAAGTTTGGATTTGAGACCTACTTGGATCGAAAAAAAAATCTCCCAAAGTTCTTAAGTCCGGAGGCTCATCTCTTGGTGGCTGTTTCTAGGTGTCCCTCTAGTGATCGTCACCAAAGATGGGAGCTCTAGCCCCCGTACTTTGGGAGCTAAAGAAAATCAATTCTTGGTGAAATTTTGTATGGGAAAACCATTTCTTTGAAGAAGCTGATCAGGTACTTTCTCTAGCGGACATTAAGCTGGCCGCATAAAGTGATGTAAGAGAACTATGTAGGTCTTGACACGTTCGTTCGGCCTCTCATCTGCTCTTGGCTTTATCGGGCAACACGAAATTGTCGTCGAAGTTGATTAAGTTTACTCGCCTAAATTTTTCGCCCTCATCGCTGTATGGCTTGTTCCTCCTTTATCTGTTCTTGGCGAGCTGTGTACTGGTGACAAATCTCCTCGAGATCGTTTTCGACAGCGTTGTACTTTCGAAAGTTCTGAAGGATAGGAAATCGAAACTGATTGCCAACTTCCAGGCAGTTGACGTCCTTCGTTTCCTCTGTTTCGTTCCTCCAGGGATTTAGAGCATGAAAATCTCCCAATAGAATCTCTCAGGTTCCTGGTTGCGGTTATAACGGTTGACTTTGATGATACAAGGAGCCCTTCGCCGAACCACTAAATGCTGTTACTGAACCATGTATAGCTGCCCAGGAGCAATCTGTTACAATCATTTTGATACAAATATTATTTATTTTTAAATGACATCCCAATTTTTTTTTTAAAAGGTATACATTCTATATCTTAAAAACATATAAGATACAATACTTTCGTGTGTATGCAAACTGCTGATGTGTGTGAAAGTGGAAGAACAAAGTTATCAACCTTGATAACGCCAAAGTAACCGTACATGAATTGAGTGTTGTGAGGTTGGTGGTTACTTGATTTGCAAATATTTGAACACAAGGTTCCCGTAGCGTCAAAGTGAACAATGACCTTTCGATTCTTCCTATATTTCAAGAGTATTTCATTTACAAGGTGAATATTGATTTTAGGTTGTCCATGAATATTCTCAATATTACAAGTTCGTATGACTGAAGGTTTTAGGTCTTCATTCGCTTGGAGTTTACATAACGTCATGTATATACATGATTCGATATTGAACATTTTGTTATTAATCTCCGAGCGAACCTTCCTGGCCGCATCTCGTGTCATCCGGAGCTTCTACTGGCAAAGGTTCCCCATTGTTTTCATTTTTTGATCCTCAACGTCCTCCATTTGTGTGTTCCTTAACACAAAGTTATGGTCATATCCATGCCCCATATTTTCGTGAACCACCAATCTTGTTCCAGTACCTCTAACTTGGGGACACTTAAGAGTGTCGTGATATGGCTCAGTTGCAGAATTGGAAAATACAAGTGCAAATACTCGATTTCGACCATTTTCTTCAAATTTTATTTTTGCATTCATAGCTTCGATAACCTCTGATCTATTTGAAAAAGTAAGCACAACTAATTTTCTAGATTCATTTATTTTTGTCCCGAGCAAACGGTACAATAGCCGTAAAATTTGAGAGATTTTAGACCGCTGTTTCTTTTTCGCAAAGTTACTTGGCAGCTGATTTTTAGATTATTCTTTAAAAACAAACTAAACTCTTTTTGACATTTTATAGATCATCACCATTCGAAACCGCTTGTTTCCAAGACAAGCAAAATCGCCCGCGATTGAAAAAGGGCATTTTGAGATGTTAAGATGAAGAAATGTTTAAAGATTCTTTTACAGAGTTGATGTTAATAAAGAGAGTCACATAGTTTTGTATGTCTCTACTTTCAATTTTTTTCTATTTTCCCAAATTCCTCCTCATTCTGTTTTTTTTTTTACTTTTAGCTCAGATTGTTTCTCTTCTACCTCAAATTGAAAATATCGCAGTAGACCGATTGGTCTAGTATCAGTCCTTAAAGCTTAGGAAAATACCCAAAAATTTAAAAACATTGTAAAAACAGCCAAAATCCAAATTTCGAAATGGTTATGAGGGTTAAACATTCAAAAATCGAGCTGTTTAACAATCTTAAAATACTTTAAGTTGGAACCGGGTTTATTTTCTCGGCTCCTTGTTTTTCTTTAAAACTGTCTATTTCTGTCTCCAGACTCATCACTTTCATCTTCCAGGTGTCCTGGAGAGTCAGCAAACCTCCCTGAACTCTTTGAAGACGCTTATAGACCTTGCACTGATACTTAAAAGTCTTAATCTGTTTAGTTGAGAAAATTGCCGGTCTCGGGTCTTTGAAGCGAAAAGCGATCGATGAATCTCTCACTGTCGTATCCGGACCCAGGTGAAGACAATCTCGCCACCTCGGAACGCTCTTATCCAGATACTGTGCTCCAGTTTGTTCTAGAAATCTTAATTAAGATGAGTTTCAACATTGATTAGACCATGACCATAGATGATTAGTCTATGACCCATAGACGTCACCAAGGAAGAGAAGGCAGAGTAAACCTGTCTGTGTAAAGTTTAAACACTTAAACTCTAAATATTCCTTAACTATAATAAATAACTTATCTGGTAGCGAATTGCTATTCTACTCCTATTCCTTCTACTTTGATTTCTAAATTCATTATTTTATTTTCTACAGGCATAAACGAAGCATTCCATTTGAGTTGGGATGAGTGCCAATCAGGAAAAATATCACAACACAATGATTTTAAAAACTTTGTTTCATTTTATTTCAAATTTTCAGAGAGTACTTGTGCTTTTGAGGAATAATTGATCTAGATGATTCTTTAAAAGTTTTATAGAAGCCACCACAAACATCTATGAATTCTGAAAACCGACCCTCAAGCAACTCTAGTAGGAAAGGAAGAAAAATGTTGAATTACTACCAGAAGGGAATAAATGTGCTCATCAGCTGCATGCAATTTATGGGGTGTGGATATTCATAGTAACTACTTCATGTTTGTACAATGCATAGGTACTTGAGTAAGAAGGAAAGCAGCAACAATTCAGCTCTGGTTAACAATGTAAATTCTTACAAATACAGAAAAAGCTTGTTTGTGAAAAGGTCTTCAGCCTTGAAAAATTAAAATTTTATACAAAATTAGAATGGTGAAAAATTTTGTTTCTGTTCTCACTCTGATCGAGGAACGCCGGAGGCCTTTCCACGTTGGTAAAGATCCCTAGCGTCCTTTCTGGTCATTTGAAGTGCTTTCTTAGCTCTGGTAAGCTCAGGAAATAACCGGAAAAAGCGCTTTTTTACGCTCGTATACTCTAAGTAGCTTTTTCTTTCCAAGAAAGTTTCTAGAAAAACATGTTTACGTTGGAAGACTAAAAGTAGTAGACTAAAGTAGTAAAAACCGGATTTCCAAGCGTAGAGATTCCTTAAAATCAGGGCCGTCGGGAGAAAATCCGGGCCCGGTACTATCAAAGGTCCTAGCCTCCCACCACAACTTCAAAAATTTTTTGGTGTATATTTTAGATCCTAATATTGTTAGATTAATAAGACAATGTTTTATTTAAACTCTTATTTTTTTGTCTGCAAAAGTTTTTATTATTTTGTCAAAACGTACTAATTTTTGTATTTAACACTCATCTTCTGGTTGGGTCAAATTGACCCAATTTCGGATTTCAAATAGATTTTTTTATATGATATATTTGTCCAAATTAGCTGAATTTTTGGCTCACTGACTGATTTGTGTTATATATAAAGAATTTATGAATCAATTTGTTATATGATTTGTGTGTGACCCCCAACAAAAAAAGTTGCAAATGTTCTGCTCGCTGGGAACGGAACTTTTGTAACTTTTTCTGAACGGAAGATGAGTGTTAACTCTTTTTATTTTGTTTAAAACTTACTTTTTCAAAGAAACACACAAAATACACAAATTTGTTTTGATTTGGAAGTGCCTGACACTGTTATTTAGGCTCTCAAATATGTTTTTGAGGAGAACTCAAATTAAAAATGTCAGTATTGAACGTTAGCTGTTCAATTTAAAAATTATTGACGACGGGAAATGTTCGAGATTCTAGGGTCCCAGACGCCGGCCCGGGCCCCCTAAAAATCACGGCCCCGGGGGGTTTCCCCCCTTCCCGGGGGGGGGGGGCCTCTCGTCGGGCCTGCTTGAAATATGATAGGACCTACCCTACTTAATGATCAATTTCCCAATTCTGTCTGAGTAACAGCTAGCTGACACTTACAATCAAACGCAAAATTCTGTCGATCAGGAAAAGAAAATATAAATAAAGTTGTTGTTGTTTTTGTTAAAATATCATAGGTTGCCATGTTAAGGCGAAGATTATAATATTGCAAACAGTTGATCGATAGGGGTAAGATACTGTCGTACCTGCTAGTACCCTAACAGAAATTACCTTCAATATGAATACTGGTTCTGGTTTTCAGCATTTCAAAACACCTTTACTGTACAAAAAAGAAATAAGGGAGTCAAAATCGGTTGAAGCATTATCGTCAAGATTAGTTATAACACTATAAACATTTTTAACTTTGGTAGACTAAAATTTGTTGGCCAAAATATCGATTAATGGGACTTAATTTAAGTAAACAACTTAATAGTATGATGTTTAAGGTTAAGGAGCCAAATAAAAACTTTTAAAAACTTTTTTAAAATATGCTTGATATAATACGAAATAGATGAAATGGGTAGGTAAGCTATCAACGTAAAATAGCGGCAACCGATTTTTAAAAAACTCGTAAACTCGTAAAACTCAAGCCCAACTACTCAAGAAAAATGTGACCTCAATTGGAAGAGCACTGGCCCGGATATTCAGGACTCTGGGTTCGCTCTGTTCGAAATTTTTTTCATCTCTCCTTACCTATCTCAAATTTTTCTGAAGTATTTGGACTAAAAATCCTTTGATAGATTAGCTAGTTTGTAATTTTCTTTCACACAAAAAATCAATCAATCGTTCAAAAAGTATCAAATATCAATCACGCTTATAGCATATTTGCAGCAAAGATATTATCTAAATATTGCATTTATTCATTTGAAGTGAAACAGACAAAACAGCGATGACACATGGAATAAAATTTGAGGTTGGAAACGTGCTCCCTGTGCAAGTTCATTTTACTTGAGCGACTTGACTTCATGCTTGCATGTTGAACACCACATATTGTGACGTGTCAAGTACCACTAAACTTTATTGCTTTTGCACACAATTTCGCTCAAAGAAGCGCTTCTGGCATCTGCTTGGTGGAAACTCGGCTGCGTTTTGTTGCAAAGAAAATGTAAGCTGTTACAAAGATTGAGAGAGAGAGAATCACCTGCAGTACTTTTTTAGTTTCATCCTTTTGTATTTATTCAACCTGCATTTCCCACAGCCATTACTTCTGCATACCGCTCCTCAAGCTCAAAAACTTTTACATCGTATTACCGGATGGAAAAGTAGCTTGCTGGAAAGTTGATGTGTGGCTGCCTTTGTTTCATTTTGGATTTTATTTTGTGTACAACTCAAACTCAAAGCTATGGTTTCCAGCTATTTATAAAATAGTGATGTATCTCCAGATAGAAAGTAGTAGGTAAGTAGTTCAGCGGAAATCATGTATGTGCGATCATCAGAGTCTCATCTGGACACATTTGGGCCAATGCTGTTTTTGAATTAAAAAAATTTTAATCACACACTTTAGACAAGAACTCATTCTTGAATCTGGTTCAGAGAAGCAACAATCCTAAGATACAGTGGTGGAACCTCGTCCGTCAACTTCGAGGTTCATCCCCAGCCTTATTACGCTTGCTATCCTAACCTTCTACGCACCATTGCCTTACTACATTGTCTTAGTCTAAAGGAACTAGAAAGTTTTTGTATTTTTAGAAGTTCATTATCCTAAAGTAAAACAGGGGTCATTTTAGATTGTACTGGGAGTCAAAGGTCACGGAGGTACCGAAGTTCCTATTGTGACCCATCTTGACAGAGTCAAGAGTACCTCAGCAGCGTCCCCCATCTTAGACTGCAGAAGGTGCCTTGGCCGAGTTTCGAACATACGACTTATCGATCGCAAGTCCGTTACCTTACCGTTTAGGCTACATCTACCTCTCAAACAGGGGTCAAAAACTGCTTTAAAAAATTACAAGGCAATTTAAGGTTTTGTAGCATTCTGTAAATGGTATTGGAGCTTATTTTTGGTGATATTCAAATATTTTTCGATTAAATTAAAATAAATTATATGCCCAAGGTCATCCCAGATTGCAGTTTCATGTTAATTTGACCAATTTTGAGCCATGGTGTACTAGAAATTTATAATAATAAAATATTGCTAGGGAGAGATCTGAGAGAATTGATCACTCTTTATGTACATTGCCGTCCACGAATAGAAAAAATTGGAGGTTCTATTTCTTTAACGGTTTTTTTCAAGTGATATCTTACAATGAATTATGTCCTTTTCTTATACTACCACGTGCTAATGGCTAGAGTATGATAGTATCTACCTAATGTTTTATTTATTTGACCTCATATGGCGTGAACGCATGATAGTCTATAGTTTTACCTAAAAGCAAGTCTACAATAAATAATGACTGCAAGAGGAATGAAGCGCAAAACAGCTGATGCCTTTTGAGCGACACTCTCTGAGAGAAGGAAAGCCGGAAAAACAAGGAGTCTCTCATCTCGCGGAGAAAAACAGTGAGAGAATAGCCTCTGAAACGAGAGAATTCGTTACGTGAATCAGTTGGTGCTTAGACGTTGAAGCAGGCAGTTGAAGTTTTGAAAAGCGGATTAAAGTTAAAGTGTTGAATATATCACAGTGAAATTTGAAATGTTTTGGAAAATAAAATCAGAATAAAGTATGATAAAATTGTTAAGTTTTAAAGTTACATATATGGTAGAAGTCCAACAGTTTGCGAGTCGAACTCATATCACTACAATTTCCAATTAGTGTTACCGCGTGTTCATGCAACTTTCAAGCTTCCTGTGAAACGTATCAAAATATTTTTGACGGGAAGAATCATATTTGCCATTGACTCAAAAATATTGCCGTGACAAACATCATAAAAGATAAATGAAATGCATCAAAACATAACAAAATTGACGTTCTTCTGAAAAAGTGATACATATTGCAAAAGCGAACAAAATAAAATCACGAGAGCCAAAAAAGCACACACCGTAGCAATTCAAACTTTTGAATAATTTGCACTAAATTTAAACTAACGTATATGGAGAATGCTCGATCCAGAAAATAAGTGTCAATGAGGGATTTTACGTAACCAAACAGTTAAGAAGTTATGCTCAAAAGGTGATTAACATTTTTCATACAAAATTATTTTTTATCAATAAAAAATTGATTCGCTCCAATCCCTAAGTGAATGTCTCAAAACCCTTATTACTTAATCTCTAAGAAAAATTTGTCAATTTCGTCTAAACAATGAGTTTAATTTTGCGCATTTGAATTCTGCTATTAATTGTTCTAGTTTTAGCTTGCATTCATATTGGTTTGTTTAATATTGAGTAAATTTGACAATAGAAGGTTGAAAAAAATGTAAGGCTACAATGAAATTGTTAAACATCATTTTCCAAAACATTTTATTGCAGCTATTTATACCTTTCGAAAGTATCTTCTCCAATACTAGAAGGTGTTGGAATAAATTTATTGATAAAAACTAATTCGAAAATACTAGAGGGTATGTTAGTTTGATTAACACTTTAAAGACAAATTGTTTGACACAAACATTAAAACTTTGAACCTTGACTCCTTTCCCTTTGTGTATCTGAAGGCAAAAATTTCTCGAGACTGAGTCGTCGGCAAGTCGACAAACAAATTGAATGCGACAGGCAAAAAACAGTTCTCTAAAAGTGGGATCGCAATCCTTGAGCTTAACAGCTGCGAGAAAAATTGCGGTAAAGACAAGCAAAAAAGCAATAGGGGTGTCTCTGGAGGTCGCTTGCAGGGTATTTGGCAACCCTTGATGAACTTACATAGTTTGTTTTCTTAGTAAACCTACTCAAAGGTTTGGCCACTTAAAATTGAATTTGCGATTATTTTCCAAAGTGCACAAGTTCAACTTTTTGACTGATTTTTGGCATCAAAAATTGAACAAAATATTCTGACTCTTATTTCAGTGTATCATTTTCTACGAAAATTTTGTCAAAAAGATACATAAGATTTCAGAAACTTAAACTACATCATTATAGTAAAGAAAATCCATTTTATTCCATCAGAAGAACGATGAAGTAAAAACAGCAATAAGTTGAGCTCTTCGGCAAAGTTTCAAATGAAGCCGCAAAAACTCGATTTGTGATCGTAATTTATGGCATAAATCTTTGAAGTGCAGCACTACCTCAGGCAGGAACAATGCAACCCACTCCGTGCCAATACATATTTTGCACGATTTTGTATTTGCATGCTTCGACTGGGACTGCCACTTTTTAGTGCTGCTTGCCAGCAATTTTTTTCAATGCAATCAAGTTTTTTCAGCGCAATATTCTTTCCTCGATGTTATTTTGCGACCATAATATGTTGAGAATTGCGTTCCAAACACTCGATGACAAAGCTTTATTGCAAATAATTTGCTATTTCTATGATAAATTGTTGTTTCCGTCCACACCACGAGCTCCCGTGTTGTCATGGTGGAGGCGTGGATGCATTATTGGGAGAAATGTGTGTTCGATTGCTGTTTTGTGTGATATCATGCTAAATTCGCGTTTTCGCGTTATGAGGGGACAAAACGCCATTTTTCAACAGATTGTTTTCGGTCCTGATTGATTTTCTAATGAACCGAACCCGATTCCTACTGTTCTTTGAAAACCGATTGAAATCAAATAGACGCATCCTTTTAATCTAAGACTTTTGATGATTTTCTCAAAATTGTAAAGACTTCTTTCGTGTTGTTTTGGAGCATGAAGCAATACTTTAAAACTCCTGGAAATTTAGTTGTACCAAAAGAATTGACTAAGAGGCTTGAAAAATTTATTCGCTTTAATGAAAACTTTCACTTATCAACATCCTAAATTTTTCTGCACACCAAGTTTCTCACCTTTTTCCACTCACATAGCTTAACACTATTGTTCTAGAATCTACAGCACGCAGCAGGAATCGTAATGGAGACATTTAAGGCTCTCAACTGCCCATCCAACCTCAAAGCAGTTTAACTATGGTTTTTGCTCCCGCGCCTCAGTCTGCATAGTGCCAATAAAAGCGCTGCTTGCTATGATCTCAAAGATCCTATGAAACGCTTGTGTTCGCTCCCAAGCTTGATTATTCCTAGAGCAGCGGCAAAATTAAATTCATAAATATTTCATTTCATGCTTCTTTTCCTCGTTGACTTCGTTGCTGTAACTGGCGACGACCGACGACTCAGCACTCGCAGTTGTTGTTTACGTTTCACATTTCCTTGCCTCTTCTCGCTCTGAGACAGCATCCTTCAACATTGTATGCTTCGTTAAATCACGGTAACGAATCATCACACTGTATTTCGTCCTATTTTGAGCCCCTAGTCCACCCTCACGTACGCAAATAAATCTGGCTCAAAGAGCACAAAAACACATTTTTAGACGTCAGGGAGCACTAAAAGCCGTATAACGCAAAATTTTTCCCTTTGCTGGATCATTTTCGGACTTATTATTATATTTCTGGCGTCGTCGTTTCTTCGTCCTGGATTGCTGAAGTGAAGTCAGGTTGAAGAATTTTTCGAAAACAGAATTTCTCACTTTGGTTGGAAACAGCAGTGAAACAAGTTAATTAGAGTGCCTGTCGCTCTCGGCAGAGTTTAAACTAGTTCTTCAGCTTTCCAGTTCGAAGAATTTTCCAGTCATGCTCTTAACTTTTCTTTCGATTCTGCAGTTCTACCGAGAACTACACGATGTACAACAAGTAGCAGCAAGTTTTTCCTTACGGCGCAACGCGCTGCAGCAGAATGTTCCTCGTTCCGTTCTCCGTCTCTTGTCAGACATAAAATTTAATATGGCGTGATGGAAACCGTCTTAGCGCACAAAATGAGCCACCATGTCGTTCTTCGGGGAGTTTCCTTCAGAAAATATTTATATTGCTCCTGCACGTTGCCATGCACTTTCTCCCACCCCATCTCATCGCGTAGCACACTAACTAGCTTAACGTCTTACAACACGACAATAGTCATAATTTAACGCGATTCACGTAATTTTGTATGCATGAATTTGGCTCCTCTGCGTCGAGCCACGCCGAGTCAGGGTTGGGTGAAAATTAGGTTTCTCCTCTTGAAACATATTTACATTGATGTTGAAGCATGTTGCGTTTTCTAGTCTAACTTTGCTGGAGGAAATTAAAATTCCTTTCATTTTTCACATCCCGCAATACAATTCAGAAGCTTTTTGGGCGGAGAAGTAAAATGCTACATTCTTGGAATTTTTATGGGTTGAAGAAAAAATGTTTGTATATCTGCTGCGTGTTCAACTTCTGTGGCACAAAACAGTTCCATATACTTTCAAACTTTGGATCTTTATTGGGTCCACTTTGACCAGATTAAAGAAAATAGGTAGCACCAAACAAAAACCACTCAAACCTCTTCAAATATTTACAATTGGGTAGAATGTGTGGCAGAAGAGCGTCACGACCAAGAAGCAACCCTTTACCCCCTTTTTACACGCTAGCCTAACGCCACGCCGCTCAAATCGCCGCATTGTTGACACTAAATAGCGGTGGAATGGGACGGGAATGTTGCGAAGGCGAATGTAGGAAGGGTACAAAAATCAACCGTATAAATGTACCCAGCGGATTTTTACAGCACATGTTTACCTGCAATACGGTTGTACGATAATCACCTGCAAAACTTTTGGGTTGAGATTTAGGCGCGTGATGTCTCTCTGAGTGCACGTCAGCTTGCTATTTGTCCGTGAAACGGGTCGCTAGTGATATTTATGTAGGCACTCACGCACAAGTATTAACGCGAACGAATTAGCCACCTTTCTCCTCAATGTTCGAGATGAACTTTTATAATTTACCATAGAATCTTTTATGAAGGATTTGAAATGGTTCGTTTGGGGAAATACGTAACTCATAGACATCAAGAGCATCGCTCCTTTGAGAGCTTCATTTTAAGCAATTTGAAGTAACTTTGATGGCTAATTGACAATAAAGCTGCTTCAAGCTTAGAGTTAATAGGCTTAACCCACCAAGGAACTGCGTCCTGTAAAACCTCCTAAAAGCTATTTGTTAGAGCTTGTTTGTCTGTCTGAAAATTGTTGATACGTTTACTTTATTTAAGAATGTTTTGTCTGAATTCTAAATCTAATGTGACGTCCTTGCGAGTCTACGTGCTCAACATTCCGATACGTGTTGATGATATAAAGTCACCCATTAAGCTAACATTTCTCTTTTATTTAAATAAATTTATAATGACTTTGAAATAGGAAATACTCTGATGAATTCTGTAACAGGTTTGAGTTCGAGGAAAACAGAGTAGAGTCTTGCTTTTAGCTGTTGGCAATGGTGGCTTTGATGTTTCAGGAAGCCCAAACCAACTCTCATTAGGTGCAACCCTGTTAGCTGCCTGAATGTGTAACGACAGCTTGGAGTTGAGAGAGAAAAGTCAAGTAGGCCAATTTCTCCATGCATGTGAAAACAGATAAAGTAGTAGGATTACCTTTGGCAATTTAAAAACACACATACATCTGTGCCGAGTGCCGACAAACAGTCATCTAGTGAGTTGCGGGTATTTACTCTGCCTTTGCCACAAAATTTACAAGAATCTTCCTCTGAGCCAAATGTGAATGTTTGAGCAACTTTGCCAACAACGCTCTTAATGTAATCAAGATAAGTGCTTCTGTTTGAATTTTAAAATCTTGGTGAGTTTGTTTGTGTGTTGGCACATAAAGGTTTAACTTGAGAGCTCTTGGAACCCATTCAAAAGGTGTAATTCCACGAAGAAAAGTGTGGATATAAGCGGCGAATGATTGCGGTGGCTTGCTAGCGTTGGATGGGAAAGTGTTAATGTAGTTTTATGTATGAGCATTTGACACTTTTTGCGCCACAAGTTTATTTACCTACCTTGGTTAGGTGAATCGTTTTACTTTTACTTAACGCAAGAGACACAAGAGTATAAAAATATATAAAAAGCAAAATCGGTGGATTTTCAAAGATTTCGAGAGGCCAAACTTTGACGGCCCCTAGCTCCGTCCCTGTACATAATAGAGGACACATATGGTACCATGATTTGCTAAATTTGACATTGACTACAACATACTAAAATTTCAGCTCAATCGGAGGAGTTTTCATACAAACGTAAAACACCCCCCATTCCCCCCCAAGAGGGGATTAAGTTTGCAAGCTTGCACTCTTACAGACCAGGCCCTACACGATGCAAGAAACCGCAGCTCTCTAGCTCTTCTGGTTCTTGAGTTATAAAATTTTAGACAGACAGACAGAAGGCAAAGCGCAAAATGCTGAAAATGCACTAAAAATGTGCCATACCCATATGTACATAACTCCAAAAAAAAAATGAAATTAAGATGAAGTTTCTTTAAATATTAAACTGGAAACCTTCCTCCTTTCCCTTTGGTAGCAAAAAATACTGAGTTAAACAGACATCTATTTTTGTTTGTGCCGAAAATTACAAAAATCCTTTGTCTAAAACACTTTTAACATATTTAACTTTTTTTAAACCTTAAATTTAACTAGAAATTGATCACCTGTTATTTTATTCCAAAAGAGTGCCAGTCAGCTAGAATAATTTTACACAACTTCTGTTCAATTCATGCCCAGCGGTTGCTAAAATATCACATCCCGCAGCCAGACCCACCCCAAAAGTACGTGTAATGTTTAGATAGTCATAGTTCATGGAGTCTGCTTCAATGATGAAAATTATACTGGCTGGTTCATCTGCAAATCCGAAATGTGTACTTCATATTTTTCCATACCGTTTATTCTCAATTTTCCTCTTGGGTGTGTACTGGCCCACCTCACCGTGGTGTTATTCAGTACAAATTTCCTTGTTTGCCACTACGTGTGAAATATTGACATTACTGCGGCGTCGGTGATGGCAATATCAGTGTCGGCTGGTGCGGAATAAAGTCTCTCATTTTTCATCATTTTTGGATAATACCCAACTGACTTAGTTGGCATTTCGGTGGCAAGCTGGCAGGTAAATAAAATTACTTTTTCCCGGAAAGGTTTGACGCTGTTTTAAGCCTTCAGGATTTGGTGTTTTGTTTCCGCCGGACTGGGGCTTTTTGTGAAACTTCATTAATCATACGAGTGAGGGTAAAGAACGCGTGAAAATTTAGATTTGGGAATCATCAGCAGTTTGAGCAACTCATCAAATAATTAATTTACGGATTTGCCAGGATCTCTACAGAGAAGCCCCATTAATTAGCAGATTTTGAATATATGTAATCTTACCCACAGAGGCTTCAACCAAGCGGTTTTCTCGAAACAAAATAAGTGCCTGTTTAAGCCTTCGAGCTTCGTGCTCAACGGAGCGAGAGGTTTTTCATACCGCTTGCAATTTTGAATGAATTCAAGCTTAATGAAGTGGATAAAACGCGTGTTGCTTGAAGAAACGAGCTGATGCTGACATGTGTACAAACGAGAAACATGGCGGAGATGATTTTCACGTTTCTGCGTTTTGCTGATTGAAATCAGTTATTATTAATAGGTTTATTTCTCGCCTGGGGAATAATTGCTTTTGAAGCCTGATGTCGATACAGTTTCTTGACGCTTGGGAATCGCTTGAGGCGGAATTATAAGGGTTTTGTAGGGTTCAGTTTAGGGTTTTAAATTAGGTACTACCTCAGTACTAATGTATGCTCCTTGCTTTTAGGAAGAAAGGGCCTTAACAAGGTTTTTTTTCATGCTGAAACATTGCAAGATTTTATTTTGTTACTGTATAAAAGTAAAATCAGGCATGACGAAAATGCCGAACATATTTTCTGTAACCTAATTTTTTGCAAATCCCAAAAGAGAACAAATCAATTCCCTTGGGCCTCCTTGGGTTTTGCTAGTTATGCTCTTCTTTGAGTACTTTTGTCTCTTTTATTTATTAAATTTTTTATTAAAGGTGTGGTATGTTGTTGTTGATTTTAAAAAATATATTGAAGATAAAATTTGAAAGTATGAATCAAATAAAAATCAACGATTTTAAGGAGTGTTCGAAAACGAAAATTGGGAGAGGGAAAAATTTAGCATGTAAGTAATGTAAGGCCAACTAAATTTCCCGTCCAATCATTGATAATTTTTAAATTTAAGCGCAAACACTAAGCGTGAAAATTCTTCAAATTCGATGGATCGCTAGTGACCCCTTGGTAGACAATGGATTATGTGACCAAAAATAAAAGACCGAAACAAGTCTTGTGTACTAACTTTGAGCTATCTCAAATTGATCAGTGCGGGGATTCGAGATGACTGCCAACTGGGAATAGCTATGGTGAGTGGGAAAAACTTCAATTTCATGTGTTGCCAGATGACTTATGATGAAAACATTGAATTTCCAGTTACATATAAATAGTACAATGCGTTATTTTCGTCTTGAAGAGGTTGAAAATACAGCAAATAAAAGAGATTATTATTGAATTTATTAAGTTGTTCAGTCATGCGAAATTTGTACCGTCTCCACGTTTTCAATTGGGTTTGGAATGGAATAAAATGAAAGGCAGCGAAGCCGGTGGTGAAGGGTGCTTGAAAACCAGAGAAATCGACGTGATGAAAATAGTATGAATTGATATCGGAGAAATTGATTTAAAAAGTTTTTCGTTGTGGCCGGGTTGAGAGCTCGTGATTGTTGAGGCCTGATTATTTAATTTGTGATTGAAAGGAGTAAAGGAAGCGAGTCAAGAAATACTTTTATAAATTGCATTTTTAACTTCTGGTTAGTTGCAGTGGTTTGTTTGAACATTTTCGAGTGGAAAAACGAGAAATTTGTATTTCTTTGTACTGAATTTTTAAGTTTCCACTATTTCAAATATATTTTTAAATGATACACAGGAATAAAAAAATTTTGTAGTCTTATTCTTTTGAAGTTTTCCAAGAAAACTTAGCTATTTTCATGCCTATCTCTGTCATTAAAAGAAATTTTTTTCAACTCTGAAATAAATTCAAAGAAGACTCTGAAATAGTTAATTCTGTGTAAGTCCATTTAAATTGGCTTCTATTCGACCACTCATTCATACTTGCCCATCGCTTCATTCTCAAAACTGAGGACAAAATGAGTGAATGTATGTAGAACCATTCAAATATAATTTGATTTCCTACAGAACGATGGCAAATTTGTAAGTACAGCCATCATTTTGATTGGATGACTACGGCCCGTCTCATTTCATTTTACTGAAATCAATTTAAGGACATTTTATTTGAATAATTTGTATTTGTGTTATTCTCATAATATTCATCGCGACCAATGTCGGATCCACGTGCACATTCAATTTGTCGTTTCGGATGGACCATTATTCGGGGTTGGCATAATAAAAATAAAATTACCATTATTTCGCAATTATGATTCTTTTATTCGTAATCCATTGGGGAAAACAAATCTATTGTAAAATATTTGATGACCGACAAAAGGCCAGTTTTCGATGTTGTTAAATCTTCATAATGGCTTCTGAAAACGTTAATAGAAAAGTTTTTTTTCTTTTGAGCAAAGGAAGCACAACTTTTAGCTTGTAGAAATTTACCTCGAAGATTGGCTGGTGCAAGATTGAACGAGTCGTGATTGCAAGGACAGCTTTCCCGTACAGCGTAATCCTAAACCCAAATACTGAACTTTAAATCAATTAAATTCTATTTTATCGTAAATCCTTGTGATCCCTGAATTCAGAAATGCTACAGCGTCTAATCAAATACAAACAAATTTAATTGGATAATAAACCAAGTACAAACTTCGCCCACCCCTCGTCCTCAAGTGAAAAATGACCGAGCCATTGAGCAGCAAACGGAGAACTTGTTAATTAATTTTGAAAATAAAATTTTATCTAGTAACGGAAATGCAAACAAGCTTCTGTTTTGCAGTTGTTTCTTTATCAAAATTCAATTTCAACAAGAGCCCGCAAGAAACGAAGTGACAAATGTTGTACAATTTTCTCCATTTGCCGTTCTCGCCCAGGACGTTTGCAATTGTCGAACAAGACATTATAAATACTCTGTCTGTTGATCCAAAACCCGAGAAGTACCGGGAGTTCCACTTTAACATTTCTTGCATTTTTATATTCACCCCATGGGCTTTACGGGCCGCGAGTTTCAAATCGAGATAAACGTAAAATGCAATGAGACACTCAAACTTAAATATTTAGTATTTGCAAATTGCTCTGTGCCGCTTCTAATCTGGTCCTATTCTAAACCGAGCTAATCATTAACACAGAGAGTAATCTCATTTAGACACGAAACTTTGTGCGATGATGACGCGCAATATTAGAATTGAGTGAAATTAGTATTTACACGAAAGAAGGAGATGGCAGAATCCAGGCTCACGGAAAAACGGATGGCAAACTTAATTTGTTCATGGCACAACTGCCAAACTTTTTGCATCCAAAATATTCGCGCGAAATGTTGTTTTTGTGTTCGCTCTTCGCCCCAGCTTGTTGCCTAAGCGAGAGACGCGGCACAGAAGAGGAGTGACAAAAAGAAACTTCGAAGATGATGAGTAACTGGGGATATCTTCATCTTGTTTCGAGCAGTCTGCTTTTTACCCATTCCTAAGAACCGAGAGCGGCACGACTTCATCATTTGAATCGCGAAAAAGTTCTTGTTTCCTCCACACACAAACAAATACAAAGCAATGCCAACAAACAACAAATCAAAGGTCATAAGTAAAGCCCTGAGAATTCAGCCTCAACCAAATCCCTTGCCGCGATATGTTATTGGTTCCCTTGCCACCATTCGACAAACAGAAAGTGAACTGAAGTGCTCTCGAATGATGAAAGTAAATCTTGGAATTGGAGGAAAAACATATTGCGATAAGTGAGTAGGGTTCGTATAACATGAAATTGGCGAGCTTTTTGCGAAACAAGGACTGCGACTACGTAAACGCATGTCTGTGAAGAAAACTTCCGTCAGAGGCATTTTAAAACTTTCCGTTTCCGTGGCTTACGTGCGCCATTCCATAACGCTATGTGGTATGAGACGAACATATATCTTCCTGCTACCAACGTGAGCTAAAGGGCCCTATACAAAGGAAAAGTTCAGTTTAACATGTAACAAAACTTTTCACGTTATACATTTTCCTTGTGACTAACAAATTCAATCTTGATACAGGCACACTTTACGTTGTCATGCTATACCCCAGCTTATTTGGCTAATGTCTGCTTACACGCAATCACGCACATACCATCGAAAAATGTTAGAGAGGCATATCGCAGAGACATACATAACTTATAACTCGCTATACCACGTAAAATTACGATTACGAAGAATTCCAGGGCAGGCTTGGGTGAACGATGGTAAAATGGCAGTGAGTTGTTCAATTGTATGTTATTTCTACGTAAAAAGATGCACGTTATCATAAATTCGAACAATATGGACATAACATCAAAAAATTCCCGGAAAAAACAAAACAATTTTTCAAATTCCTCACTTGGGTCGATACTATTTTGGTTTTTTTTAGGAGCGTTGCAAAAACACCCAATAACTATTATTAAAGCTCCTAAAAATGTTAAAGATATCGCTTAAAAATTTTAAAACAAGTAGCAAAAAATTTAAAAATTGTCAAAAACAATAATTAGCTGAAAAGTAGAAAACTTCCCAGCGGTGAAATTTAATTTTTGCAGCAATATTTAGAATCTAGAAAATAGTTTTGAATAGAATCTAGAATCTTAAAACTTTGATAAAACGTTAAAAGTCATAAAAATGTTCAGCTCAAAATTAGTTCACCTCAAAAATTTTAATTTTCTCGAAATCGTGTAAATTATGTTTAAATCTACTAAACATATTTTTGAGCTATGAATTTTTATTGTTTTTTTCGTCTAGGCCAACAATGAAATAAATAAATTATACAAATGCAAAAAGAAAATGCTGATTTTCGTCCTAAAATCAAAGCATGAAAGTTAAAAAATAAATTTGAGGTTTTCTTTCGCTACAGCAATTTGACTTACATCCCTGCCCCGAAAAACGTCGAAAGAAAACTCTTAAGCATGACTACGAAGGTTGAGTTTCATAGCCTGAAGATTGCTATAACATCACCTTCTTATACCTTCATAAATTTCGATTTATGCGTACTTAATGTGGAGCCAAGAAGCCAACAACCCTTCCGTAGCACATTCCCACCCGCTCTCGCATGCCACAGGTACGCTGATATGTGATTCTTCTACATGAGACTGGCTTCACAGAGAATGATTATTCGCATTCCTTATTTATGGAATAAGTCAAAACATAAATTTTTACCCGGTGTAAAGCTCACATGCTCGGCTCTCAGCCGTTCCTCGTGGCTGTTTGGTGGCGAAAATTTATGACACCCTTGAGAATCAACACTTCCACCAAATATGCGAGTGTGCGAGTATGAAAAAATTAGATCATTACCATCAATGTGCAAATTAAACGTAATGAATGAGGAAGCGCTTGGTGATTCTTAAATATTTTCATCAGCCATGAAGAAGCTAATTTGACGCGCGTTTATATACGCAATTTAGCACTTTTGTGGGGTGGTTTAAATTTCGCGTCGTGGGTAGGATTTTGCCTAAATTAGAGTGTATTTCATGAAGCGTTTATGTATTTGACTAAGGGCGTTTACTGACAATAAACGGAAATGGGGTTCGCACCGACCCTTTTTCGCCCAAAGTAACCCCAATCTCCTTCCGTTGAGGGCAGCGACAGAGAATATCGTGTTCAGACATGCAAGAGAAGCTCTATAGTAACGAGCTTTTACTAGTTTGCGGTTAAGTTGTTTCAAGTGGCAACAACTTACTTCAACGATACATCTTCGATCGACGTGTTTTACTAAGTGCCTTACACCGAGTGACAAAATAGGGTTAGTGAAATAACTTGAACTGTAAGTTACTATTTCCTACCTCATGATTCTATCAATGTTTAATTTTTTACGACCATGCAACAAACAAAACGTTAATTCCGATTCTTCTGTAGTGTTTTCTGGTCCAGTTAGTTCAGGTTAATTTCATCGAAATCCTTTGATTACCATAGCGTTACGTACTGACCCATTTTTAAAACTCCCGCACCAACATAGTATACTAGAAATAGCTCAAATTCGAGTAGAACAACAATAATTATGAGAAAAAACATTGACTATTTGTTCACTCTCAGCTTCTGACTTTTGAGAAGAGGAATTTTTCAAATAAAGTACACTGATAGGGTCGCATCTTGAAAGACGTCTGTCCTTGGATCAAAAGTATTGTGTCTCAAGAGCAAGGATGGCAGATAATTCATTACATATTAATTTGTATAAAGTTGTTTATGGGGTTCTTCAATTCAATAAAATAGACGTTTCTTCCTTCTCTTCATACTCCTTCACTATAAAACAATGGACAAGGTGTTTAAGACAAAATCTGAGACAAACGCATCAACGAGCATCCTTAAAACGGTTTTTGTGGCATTAAGGCAAGATATAAAACTTTTCTTCCTTTACTTGGCGCTATAGCAATCGCATGAACACTAGAATTGGGCTAAAATATCCACCTTATCCACCTTCTACAAAGTAATTAAAATGTTACTTATTTATAACTGCAACAAGCCCCAACTGAGATAATTTTTGATAATTGCCTAGATCCGAATTTTCATTTCCAACTAATTCCCCAAACAGCTGAACAAGCTAGCAGTCAGTCAAACTTCATGGTTCATGATGAAATGAGAACTGCAAATGACCTCTCCGGGGAGAGAAGCTATCTAAATTTTTGTATCACTCAGTTTGTGACGTCTGCATTTGCCACCGTGTCACGCGGTAGGTAAGCTAAAATCAGCTGCGGGTCATTTTCCTCATTCTCTATGCCTCTATTCTTCCTATATATGTATTTAGTATACCCCAATGTAATACAACTTAGTCGATATTTTGCGTGCGCTACATATGCCCTCGTGCCCTAATGGAATGAGTGAGCACATAATTTTTTCACTCGCCATCCAGGTCAGTGAATGAGGTATAATGCTGTACTCTTGATACCATGAAGCAGTGTGTACAGGAAGAGATGGAAAATGTGAAAGTTTGTGATGATGTTGGAAAAACCATGAACTAGGCACAAAGGAAAAAGTGTAATTTTTAAAATGCATCACAACTCTGAAAATTGTTTATGATACAATTTCGGAAAATCTCTTAATGAAGTAACAGTTTACTAGAAAAGTTTTTGTTATCAACTGGAGGTGGAACAGTGAAAATATTATAGTGAAAGTCTTCCCAAAAAAATCCACTTGTACGTCTAATTTTTTCATCCGTCTGTCCTTCCGAATTGCAAACGCTCTGCTTTACCAGGAATATGGCCAAATTGTTTGAGTTTTCCCGTAAAACCTCCAAGTACGTAACCAGAGGCTTTTACAATTGTAATAAACTTTAGCATACTTCATCTGATTGACCTGAAATTTAAGTATATTGTATTCCTTTCAAAATACAGCAAATCATGTGAACACATGTGACCTCTATTACTTAAAGAGACAGAGCTGAAGACCTCCGAAGTTCGAAGGGGGGAAAATTGAGTTGCTCCGATTGAATTGAAACTCTGGCAAATGTTCTCTCTATAACCTAACGGTTCGGATTGAAGGATCTAATACTTTCTACAGAAACAAATTTTTGGACAAAAGAAATTTATGTCGATCTAACTTTTGCGATGCATCGTACTTAAAAATAGACTCAAATGTGTTAGTGCCCGACTAGGCAAGATGATATTATTCATTCTTTTACATTTAGTGACATGTATTTCATGTGGATTTCAGTTCAGTGTATAAGGAAAAATTTTCTTTTACGCAACCTGTGGGGGCCTGTTTCTTTGTCTTTTCGAACTACAACATACAAAAGTTTCAACTGAATTTGATGTTATACAAGGAAGTTTTATTTTAACGTTAAATGTCATGCAAAAAACTGTAGGCTCCATTCCTCAGCTTGAGTCAAAAAATTTCATACAGACCGAAAAAGCAGCTTCAATAGGTACCTTCTTTTCAAAAATGTACATACGTTTTAAATTTTTATTGTGAGAATGGTTTCGTTCAGGGAGCTTCCCCTGAATTGAAGAGTTTGCTTCTCTACACAAGTTCAAAAAGTTGACTAATGAAATTCAAATCAGTCAACTCCACAATCGAGAAGACACACTTAACATATACAGCTCTATGACAAACCAGGGTGAGATTTTTGGTTATTCGTCCCGCACCATTCTAGAAAACTAAAAACATATTTTGTACGCTTGTTGATTCTATTAGAGTTTCGACAATCGCAAAATACTATAATTCTCCGTGCAATGACGATAAGCCGGGTAATGCTTCCTTTGAAGGCTAATCAATCAGAGAAGTTCTCCGAGCAGAGCAATACATCACTGAGCCGTATGAGGTATATGCTTAATCGATTTGGTAGCTGTAGGCTTTCCGTGGAAGCTTATACTTAATTCATGAAAAAAATGGTATAGCAAGGAATGAGTATGAGAAATAAAGAGGAGGATGAGTTGCGCTGCTTCAAGGACAATCGATGATGAATTTTCCCACTCGCATGAAAACTTTTCCGATTAACATTGGAAACTTGGAGCATCGGCAGAAATTAACGGATCAAGAATTTCCTCATTACAGCTTAAAATATTCATTAAAACCCGTGACGTGGAACACCATCCGTACAACATTGGGCTGTTAGGGCAGTCAGTGTGGCGTATGAAATTGTTGTAACATTGTAATAAAAAGTTTCGAGTATTAAATATTCCGGTAGGTACTTTTTAGGACGCAGTATAATGAAATGTTGTCGAAGTGTAGCTTCCTTCATGGCCCTAGCGTGGGCACAGAGAACCCCCATAAATAATTGAACATCTTATTTAATTTGTGTCACAATCACAACAAGTCTTGGTTTTCATGAATATGAAAATATTTGAAAAAATATATTTAAAGCAAAATCGGAGATTATGCTTTAAGAGTGCATTTTCAAAGATTTTAACAAGACCAAACTTTGAAGGCCCCTAGCTCTGTCCCTGTACAGGGTAGGGGTCATATGTGGTTCCATGATTTACTAGATTTTGCACAGACTACAACATACTAAAAATTTCAGCTCAATCGGATGTAATATAAGGAGTTTTCATACAAACGCAAAACACTCCCCATTCCCCCCAAGAGGATCGGGGATCCAAAATTGTTAGCCTGCAGCTCCCTAGCTCTTCTGGTTCTTAAGCTATAAATTTTCAGACAGACAGACGGCAAAACGGCCACAATAGTGCATTTGCATGGTGAAAATGCACTAAAAAAGGAAAACTGCACAAAGTTTTCTGGCTTTTTCTTCAGAACCATAACATTTTATGTTAGAAATTTTTATTATAATCCCCTATTTTGAAAAGGAAAAGGAAGTGGGAACGAGCTTAAATTTTAACACTCTAGCCTGACATAAGTCTTTTTCATCCTGACAATTTCCTGCTAAAAGCACCTGAAAAAATCTAGGTCCAGTCCCACCCGAACTCCGAAGTCCCTACTGGACAAATGTTTAAACTAAAAGAAAAAGGGAACAAATTTGTGTATCATTCATATAATTTCAAAGGAATCTTTCCAGGTTCTGTAACCCCCCCTCCCTCAAAATTTTTACTTGCTTCGATTCGGTTAAAATTCCAAATCCCAATTCCAGAGTCAACTCCGAGGTTGCTTCGCAACAGCACTTATTGGCTTATTTTTGACCTCTTAGAGGGGAAATTTTTTAAGCCACAACTCTGCAACGCAATACTTTACATCATCATCATCATTATTAAAACAGTAAACTTTTAATTAGCAAAAAACCCTCTTTATTCTTATTCCGTTACGTGAATTGTGGTAAAACGTTCATCTCAGCTTATTTTAATACACCTTTCATCACCTTAATGTGGGTGTGTATGCACAGCGTAAATAGCCTGCTAATGGGCAAAGCGTTCATGAGTAAAGAGAAAAGTAAACATTAGGGTAATGTAGGTGGTTACTCTTGCTCTCAGTGAATTGCTGTTTTCTGAACAAGTTTCTTGATTTTCTTGGTAGGCAAGGTTTTTCGTCAATAGGGGAAAACTTTTTTATCCTAAAGAACATTGATGATGGTTTCGTTCAAAGATACCTACTTTTATTTTAATTTACGAAATTAGCAAGAACATAAAACCAAATCAGACTAGATGGTGCTAGTTTGGTTTGTTCAGTCCAAATCAAATTAGAGACAACCTTAAAAATATAAGCAAAATTGATGCCTTTTTCAATTTCTCCCGTTTTTGACCTTAAACAACTTGCCTTTTTTCCGGAGCTTTAAAAGACGCCTTCAGAATTCTACATATAAAATATTTTTTATATGAATTTTAATAATTTAAACATTGTAAATAAACTAACATTTTGTTATATGTATACTGTTTTAGCAATAATACTCAACGTTCAAATCAGAATCTGAAATTATGAACTCTTGTGTCTTTCTTATCAATTGATACAGAACGTAGCAATTAATTCATCAATTTTATTTATTCTACATAGGCAATATGGTTTAGATTTAGATTTAGATTTAGAAAAAATTATGGTTTAGATTTAAACCAACCTAAGTAGTGATGGCTACGGTCCTCAGCCAACTTTGTTAGGAGCTACAAATGCAAAATATTGATAAAAGTACATATGTAGTTCAAAGATTGGGTTAAGTCAAAACAGCCAACCACTTACATAAACGGGCAATTAACTAATTACGCTCTTGGAAACATGCCATTAACGAAACTTTTTAATTGATTTTATACTTTAAATAATTCCTAATTTCTAGTTACGGCACATTATTAAATTTTAAAAACTAAAGACCCCTCATGAAGATAAAACGTTGATAAAACGTTGCTGAAGTACGTTCACTTTTCTTGGGTAACTTGATACCCGCACTAGAAATAAAGCGTGGTCAATGCATAATAAATTCAAGGATTCATTCCCGCTTAATGCATAAAATTCACACTACAATAATAAACCACAGATACATTTGTTTCACAAATTCTGACCTCCCTTGGCCGCGCAATGTAGTGCCTGCTGCACCAATGCCGCAATTAATTATTCAATTTCAGAGTCAATACGATTCGATCTACATTGCTTCTATGGTTTCATAATTATCTCTGTTGGTACTGATTATCCACATTATAATATGTACAAGCATACAGCTATGACAAATGCACATTTATGACTTTTCTCAATACTTTTCAAAGAAGGGCAGGTCCTGGCTCAAAGGAACAGGTTTTGGATAGTAAGTTTTGGATTAAGAACTAGGTTGGGAATTTATTTTTGCCATGTTTGAACTATTTTAAACTTTTTTTAGCCTCAAAGTTACGGAAAGGGTATAACGAGAGTAGTTATTGGAATAACCTACTGAAAATTCTGATCACCATCAGTCTTATGATTCCTAAAAAAGCTGTCTCAACCACTTGAAACTGGTGGATTTTGCAATCCACTACCTATCTAGAATTTAGTAGTGAGAGGGGAGGAGGTGACATGCGGTCGTTGTTAAGGCAAACATGAATCTAATTAATTAGCAGACCTATTAATATTCATTTGGAGCATTTATCATGTTTTTACGTCTGCGCATACACTAGTGCTGGTCGCATATAATTTTTTGATTTGCATCACACCAAAAGTTCGTCACATTTCCCACATTACCTATGCACGCTCGCTAGCCAGTCCATTTGGTGTCGACCGTCGAGTGCACAGTTTCACATGCATATTTTACACCTGGTCGCGTGAACTTAGAGTTAGGGCACACGCAGGATATGAAGCTAACGGTAACTTTTAGTTTGAATGCATGAAATGGTCGTTTTGGGAATTTTGCTAAGTCCTTGCTCAAACAGGATTATGTGTATGAGTCACATAGAGACATACGATCGTGTGCAAAGTGGCGGAGGTGAAATTTAAACATTGTAATTTAATGCGAAAGCGGCAAATTTTAGAGGCGCCTAGAGACTTTAAATGGCACTAACTGGAAGGGTGGGAGAATTTTCCGAGTGATTCCAAGTGGTGTTTCAATTGACGCAAGCCTTAAAATTTCCAATCGTAATTATAATTTGTTATTTAAATGACAATCGAAAATGTTTGTAATTCACGTAGTTTCGTTAAAATTAGACAAATATTTGCCCGAGATAAAGCACCTTCTGGCTTTAAATTTATCCTAGACCCTCGTTTCCCCTACCTTCGAGAGGTACTAATTTAGCATATGTTTGAATCACACTTGACCTCAATCTCTGAAACGGGTACAAAACTAAACGACCTAAACCCTTGTATTGTCGACATATGTAATTTTTGGTTTCGGTCAAATTAACATTAAAAAACTAAGTACATTTCATTAAGTATAAGACGTTGAGACGTTAATTTTTATTTCATTTCTAATTTTGAGCACAATAAAACTAAGGAAAATGTTTGTACTCGATTGACTTTTACCTGAACAAATATCAGCTTAAATTTCTCAATATTAACTGTATGTCTTCTGTATAACAAATGTATAGATGTATTATTTTTAATTTCAGGAACCATTTATAAAGAAGTCATGATGCCCATGAGAAAATGTATAGTGTTACCAGTGTTACTGGTTGTTTACGGCTTTGCGACTGCCAGTGGAGGAAATTGCAACACAGGAGTTCAAGGAACGTTTAAAAATATCAACGTCATTGAAGATCAAATACCTACAATCGTGCTGTACGAAAATGTTCCGATTCAAGAGCAGATTGCAGAAGGACAAAGAAAAAGGTAAGACAAGCTACCAACAAAGCATGCGAAAAATTAATTTGCTGCACCTGAAAGAGGCAGAACATTATCTTATGTCAAAAGAGAAGCTCAAAAGTACTATTTCTTTATGGCTCAGAAGAAACTTGTTAATTAAGTGAGATTTATTACTTAATAATAGCGTGAAAAATTGTGAACGGTGTGCAGTACTCAGTGACACACAGTGAGTTAAGAAAAGGGGATGGAGAAGGGTAAAGCAGTGTGGAGAATACGAAACAAAGAAAAGAAAAGTTTTGCAGGACAAAAAGAAACTTGGGACTTAGCAAAACAAAACACAATGAAAAGGGTGAAATTGTGAATTATGAGGAGATTGTGGCTAAATTTTCTTCGCTCTTCTTCCACCCTCCTTAAGTTTCTTCCCGCTATAGTTAAGTTCAACCTTTTCTGGTAAAATATTCTTAAATCAATAAGTACACCGATAAATTATGTAGTTTCAATTTCCGTCATAAACTAGTTTCGCAAGTTTTGTGTCACAATGAAGAGTTGTGGAGGCATACCTTTGCTTTGGATTTTCATCCTTGAAGTTGTAAGAGTTTATTTTCTAGACTTTCAAATAGTTGGGGTTTATTGTCTTCCAATAACTAACAATACTGAGACTTTTATGATTTAATTCGACCACTTTAATTATCTTACATATATAATTACATAATATATATAATTATATATAATTACATAATTATCTCATCTTACATATTTAATGCCCTTTAGATTGATAAGAGCCATTTTGATGTCTCGAATCTACATTATTGGTCAGAGAGATTAATTTCAGGCAATACATAATTATTAAAGATAAAATTGTTAATGTTTTTGAAAACATTAGAATATAAAAAAATCATTAGCAGTCCAAATATGTATTTCAAAAATACTTCAACCGGTAAAAATGAATTGGGTTGAATTGAGTTCTTAGTTTTCTTTTCTTTGGGGGATTTCTCTTCTTATACAACTATGATAGATATTTCACAAAAGCATAACTCATGAACAAATGCACAGAACCAAATAATAGTTCAAGAGTGACATTTATTGCAGTTGTAGAAGTTTGAACAACTACGAGTACTTGCGTTGCCATAATTTCCACAGTTCTCTTCCTCTTCAAAGCAAGCCGTATTATTGGTTTTTGAGAGGTTCCGAGTGCAACTACAGAACGGCCATCGAGTGATTTAAATCAATAGATTGTATGTTCACTGCAGGAAGGCAAACCAGCTATTTTGATAATTTGAGCGCACAAGGAACTTTAATTTTTTTTCATTTAAAAGTGATCTTTTTATGGCAAGAGAAAGGAAAGCGAAACAAAATCGTTAAGATATTTCGGTGGATCCACAACATAACTTTTTGGTTAACTTTTAATCCTACAAAATTTTTGTTTATGAAAAGCTGTGTTTTAAACTGTAAACAACAAGTTCACAATTTTAGTGATTCTTAACAACTTCAAGCAAATTTTGCTGTTTTTTAGTTTTAAAAGTTTTAAGTTTAAATTAATAATATATTTTTGAAGTTTTACAAAGAGATTTGTTAACTTTAATTTCCACCCGAAAGAATAGAGAACCGTTCTTTACTAAATTGTTTTACTATCTTAAATACCTTAAAACAAAGATTTAAAGAAAATAACAAACACTTGATTTTAAAATTTCTTTAATTGTGTCCATTAAACTAAGCTTAAACACTAGCACAATTTTGAATATTTTGAGCGCAATTTAACAACATTTTTTGGCCCTTTGAGAGCACAATTTTAAAAGCTCAAATGATTTCATATTTTGTAACTTCTTTCCGAGTCACGTAAGAATTCGATCACTTCTGTTGTAGACGGTATAGAATAGATGGAGGGTGGAGACAAAAATCTTTGAAGTATTTGAATGTCCAAATGAATGGAAAAAAATATTAGAATGGTCTTGTATGCAATGCTAAATTCCTATTTTAACTGCCAACATTTAGGTTATCTGAATCAGAAAAGGGCTAATAAAAATGAAAGTCAGTAGCCACGCCACCCTGAATATAATTTTCATGGTTAAAGCAAATCAAAAAATTTCGTATACAACGTCTCTATTTTATATTCAAAATATCAATTCTCTTATATACATTTTAGTTCTAGGAAATTTTATTCGTAATCTTTGAAAATGGATCTTACTTTTGTCTCCTTCTAAGCAAAATCTAGAGACGCTTCCTCCTATGGTCTAATTTTCACAAACCATCCTTAAGGATATGCGTTGAAGATAAAACGATCGGTCTTTAGAAGTCTTGAGACTACCTTGAATGACGCAGCTAAAACAGAGAAAGCTGTTCATTCTCATTGTGAGCGCTGGAAGACAAAAGAACCGTATCCATCGAGCAAATTTTCCTGGAACCCTACAAACTCATTCAATTTCAATTAGTCCATTCAATAAATTCCCCTCAACAATGGGCATTAGAAGTCTCAGCACTGATGCCATTCATGCTAGCGCCGGAACATTGTATGTCATCGGCTTACGGCTTGTTCAGTGTCAGCTCCATTACAAGCACGTCTGATGTGTGACTCTAAAACACAATGGAAGATGTGAAATATCCCGCTTTTCGACGAGTTCACATGAATGTTTTTCATTTCCGCAAATATATTACGAGCTCTATATTTTTGTTCATCCCCACTCACTGTTGAGTTTCAATGGGAACATTTGTGTGTACCTCTTCCGCTAGCTATGCCCCGTTCTGGTGCTCGGCTTTGTTGTTGTCAGCGCACAAGAAAACGGAAAATTATTTCCATGAAATTTTCTTCGTCTGCACACCACATGATTACTTTTGCATCATCATTTTCGCTGGTGAACAAAGTACAAATTGCGCTGCGAAACTCGAGAACACACCAAAGATAAACAAAACACGTACAAGCCCACCTCATTTGGAACACAATGGCTTTTCTCGCAAGCTCTTGAAGCTGCCGATGACACATGAAATTTCACACAAATTTGAATATTTTCTTTGCTCTCTCACAAATCACTTGAATAGCTGGCTTCTTGGCCGTCTGAACATCATATTGCTGTTATTTTTATTTTCTCCATGTTGCACTTCACAGGAAATTGAAAAACTCTGTTATCTTGGATAGTAAACTCTTCATAGAAATTATCTAGCTTGGCATCTTTTACTTAACTTCACTTTTCCAAAAATATTTGAGGTAATCCAGCTTGTAGTATTTTCAATATTCTCTCGTATGATCGTAATAGGATCTCGTATGATCGTAACGGAATTCTAGGGTTTGTGTGGGAACGTAGAGGAATGTTGAATAAGAGGCATGAAGATGTTTGTGTTAAGTTTTTAGATAGTTCCAATGACATAAGCCATGAGTTGGTTGAGTTGTCAATTTAGTGTGACATATCTTTAAAAAATTTCCAAATAACTCAGGCGCGTAGTCAGACTCGAATTTAAGTGGGACTCAGAAAGTTTTAGAAAGTGATCAACCAATGACTTGAAGGGGCTCACAAAGCGCTAAGGCTTAATAAATTTTCTACCTCTGACTCTCCCCAAGTCACCAACACAGCGAAAACTTTATCAAAATGAGTTTACTTTAGTTCACCACCTCGTGATGATCGATCCCTTAAATAAACAGAATTGAAGTAAGGACAAAATATTTTTACTCTGATCCAATGTTCAATACAAAACAACATTGAAAATATACTCAAGTGCATTCAATTCAAACTCAAACATGTTTAAAGCTTAGACAGGACGAACGCATTTGAGTGCATTATCAAGTCGGCATCGTTTCTAAGTTGGGTTGAAGTGAAAATCTTTTGTCCAAAAATCCGTTTCTATAGAAACTTCAGGGGTCTCTAGCTCCGTCCCTGGTAATGGTACGAGTAAATTGTAAAACAATTATTTTCTAGGTTTAACAAGTTCAGCTGACAGACTACTAGATTTTGGGGGGGTTCAGGCATAGGAAAAATTTTTCAAAAAAAATTTTTTTTGGAAAATTCCAAATTTGAGGCCGTATGCATCCGAAAAGAGAATCTGGCCAAGAAAATCAGGTTTTCCAAAAAAAAAATTTTTCACCGATTCTGGGTTCTGCGATCTGGGTGTCTAGGTACTTTAGTAGTCTGTGGTTCAGCTTAATCTAAGCCACTAAAATTTTCCCCCCTCTGGTGGCCTCTCACCCCATTCTCTTAGGTGATAGGAGCATACATATGTTCTTTGATTTGCTATATTTGAAATGATGTATAACATATCCAAAATTTAGCCCAATCGGATGAAGTATATGGAACTTTCATACAACGGGAATACACCCCTAGTTACCAACAAGGCAGTTACCAACAAGGAAAAACCAAAGTGATTCCACCACCCTCCAGACCATAAATGACAACATGCAAAAAACCACGGGTGTCTAGCTCTTATAATTTCGGAGCCTTTGCGACTTGGACAGACGGACAGACGAACAGACAGACATATCGGACTTTCGGATTTTTTCAAAATTGTTGAAAATGCACTAAGAATGGCCGGGACTTCAATCTCAAATAACCTCTGGAGAGAGGGAGACAGAGTTCTGGTAGAGGATAAAATTCCTGGAAAGTCTACAAACCAGACAGTCAAGGTACCTCATTAAAAAATTTACACCTGGCAGACCTCGTCTGTACAAATAAAAATTTCCTCATTGTAGCAGCAAGTATCAAATAGAAAGAACCGTTGTTAATTAGGAGAGAAAAATGTACGCTTGGAATTTCAAAGAAAAGTTTAATTGCAACATTACTTTTGGAGCAAATAAAACTTTAGCACCAATGCAAAATTGCGAGAAACGAAGCTAAAAGTCGCAACTTTCGTAATAATCGCATTTCAGAGCCAGCTAATGTGAACAACGAATGTCAGCTTGACTAGTATTTCCGGCAGCTCTGTGCTCCCGTATGGGGGCTTGGAACAAAGACAACGCTCCTAGATGAAGGTTTGTGTGTCATAGAGAAAAAGTGGAAAAGGAGAAGGACGGGTTGGTAAATCCCCAGAATTACATCATGTTCCCTATTATTTTTAACTCACTCGTGCTCGGCTTCAGACCTATCGTCTGGCATTTTTCAATAGGCTGCGTTTTGTAAAGTGGAAAAGAAAGACCAGAGGATAGAAAAGCCGTAGGCACAATGATGAAAAGAACCAACATATTTCAATTTACAACGGATATACTCAGTCACTGCGCCTTGGCTAGAAATCAAGCCTTTACTTCGTCTCTGGTGTCTCGGAAGAAAAACAAATGCAATGGTTTGTGCTTTGATATTGGAAGTATGTATACAGCTACTACATATTAGTTTTCTTGTCTGCGGTTTTTCTTTTCGATTCCTTGCTCGAGATTTCCCTTCATGGTCAGAGTCACAAAAGAAAAATAGATTTCACTTATTTATGGAAGATAGAACCTGCAACAGTTCAAGTTCACAATTAAAGACAAAAACCATTTATGTATATTAGATTTTAAATACAGAAAAAATTCTATTTACAGCCCGCATTTTCTCTTATTTCAAATTTTCAAAAATAATTAATGATGCAAAAGACAAAAACTAAAACTAATATCGTTCTGGTACCTAGCCTTCCTATAAAAAAAAACAATCAAAATCTTGGGGCATGATAATGGCGCGATACTAAATTTGGAATATATAATAATTCGGAATAATTCGGAAGTACCAGTCGGTCATTCTCTCTACGTCACTTGTTTTAAAGTTCACACAGCATTATGTTTACATCTGAGCAATAATTTCTTCGAAAGAAAGTCATATCACCTCATAGGACAAAGAGACAAAATAGGATTTTGGGTTGTTTTGTTAGTTGTATTTTATTCTCTAAATAAGAAAGGCAGACAAAATTGACAAGCAAGTCAAAGCAAATCTGGGAAGTACTGGAAATGATACTAAGTATATGAAAGCAAAGTTAATGGACTGCGATATCTGTCAAGTAAAGACGTGAAAATTTTTGCTCCGTAAAAATTTTGTGAAAAATACTTATTTCTAACGCAGAAGATAGATTTCAGCTGCCTTAAACGGCCTATCAATAGCCTTAGTGGCAAAATAGCTGATCCTTGACGCCGCAATACGGCTTTTTTTCGGACTCGGAGATCGAAATTCAAGTTTCACCCCAAATCAATTCAGCCAAGTATGGACCAAAGTCTTCAAGAGGGATCCTGTATTGGGTTTTGCTAGTTACCTTAGCCTCAATCGTCCCGAGAGAAGACTCCAATGAGCCGAATCATACCTACAACACTTTAAATAGCAAATGATTTGTGGGAATTTTGTCATACGAAAAATGTATAATATTGTTCTGATTGTAAACTTCCTGTAATGAGTGTTATTTTTATTACACATGGATGTTCGCGAATATGGTATATCATAAATTTTGTAATATTCAAACACTATGTCTGTGGTAAAATTGACTAAATACGGTTAGTCCGAAACACGGCAAATGTATGTTTCATGTTTGCATCCTAATCGTTGTCATTTAATTAAATACCATAATCGTTACATAAATAACACGAATTTAAAACATTTAAGCAGCCGTATTAAGCGCTTTATTGCAGCAAATATGAGCCTGTACACGCTGCACACATTTGATATTCGAAAGTTTTGGAGAATTTTGCAGTAATGGAAATCCCACGACCGCTAACCACATGTTTGATGATGACATTGATGATGACGACCAATATTGATTGAACATGAATTGCTTGAAATAAAACTTTTCAAGTAAATTTCCTTCATTTCGTTCACATTCTAACAATCAGAAACTAAACAAACAGAAGATCTGATCTAAGCGTCTGTTATATAAATCATTTAGATTCATCAAGCTAAAAGCATACACGTCACATGAAGTTAAATTAATCTGGGTATTTAGCTCGTGCTGTGCACTTACGAGGCCCTAAGCTGTGAAATTGTATGTTGGCACTCATGTCCGTGTCCCTAGGTCCTAGCTTACACTTTACCAATGCAAAACACGTAAATAGAGCACCGAGTTCATGGTCACCGCTGGCTTGGTGCCAAAGAAAACGACTTAATCATTGGCGATTTGGGAGAGCGTCGGAAAATGAATGAAAAAGGATGACAACGAGTGCCTTTGTCGGAGGAAGGAGACATCACTGAATTGTCATGCAAATAACAATAATAATAAAGCTTAGGAGAGGTTGGAGCTGTATTCATATGCAAATTTCAATTTAAAGGGACATGAATGATGATGAAAGTCAAGAAGGAATACACTGCGAATTTATTATTGGCGGAACCATCGTTGGGCTGGAGTATCTGACAGTGATAATGGAGCCGGCAGTAAAAGGGGTGCAAAAGAGACTCTAAATTTGTATAATAAAGAAGTTTGTAAACGACTCCAAACCCAGAGCTTACGGGGTTTATGATGATCACCGTACAAATTATCTCTTAATATCTGCCTGGCGTGATGTTTTTACGTCGAAACTTCAGTCCCTATGTGTAGGGAAGCAGAAGCAGCCTCATTTTCAATTCAACAGTTATTGCAGTTAACGCGCCATGAAATGTATTTTTCCGACCGAAACTGGCATGGCAGTGCAGCTTTTGAAGAGCTCCTAACCGAATCAAGCACACTTGATATTTCAATCACGAATGCTACCATTATAACGAATCATCAGCGCGTTGCAACGGATGTCTGGGAGGAAGGAACGCTATAACACTGAATATGCACATGCATCCAAGATTGATTGCATAATGTCTATAGAATCTGCTTCTGTTATATGTTTGAAGAAGCCTGTGAGCAAGGAGGAAGAGGAACTTTAGTATGTAATCAAGTAGTTTGTTTCTGCTCCGAACGTGATGCAAAATCTACTTATTGCCAAGTTGTTGATAATTTGAAGGAAGCTCGTGATGGCGGTAGCACGCCGCAGAATTGAATCTAGACGGAAATAAGGGAGGATGTTCAAAGCCAAGAAACAAATGTTTGCCAAACTAATCAATAAAACATTTTCTTATGCATTTTGGGGAAGTGTGTTCGAGAAGCCCGTTTATGTATGTATATGCATTCGGCAACTTCATTGAACAGAAGCGATATTTTATGTAAGAACTGAAGACTTTTGAAAACTATGATGTTTTTAGGCATTTCTTGATTCGTATATAATGCATGGGAATTGATTTGGGATCTTATAGTTGAGAAACTGTGCTTATTTTCAATTTGACTTTCCTAACTACTTCCTTTGAAAGATGTAAAATAATAGCAGTAAACAAATCGTCGTAGAACGTAGTTGAATTTTCTTACGATATTCTTGGCGTCTTTTCACGGGTCGTTTCGGAGTCATCATCACTATAATAACTCTTTTGGCGAGAACCACTTCTCATCTAAAAATATGCTTATATCGTCCATTCTCAGCGTGACGAACGCACTAAATGTGCCCTTTGAGGTCTTCTAATTCTTGGGGGGCTTATCCTACAGGAGCCAATTTGGGCTTGAACTGTCAGCTGTTTTAAGAGGTACTACAATAACATCGGGTTGGATTTTTCATTACTCATCTTCTTGGTGAAAATTGAGAAAAAGTGAGCGTTACTCACGCACATTTTTTGTCACACCATCTTGACTTGAGTACACTCAAAGTCAAATTCTATTTCTAAAAGACAGCACAGGAAAATTTTAAGTACCATGATGGAAAGCTGATTAAATTCCCTTTCCAAAAATACCATAACCTTGGGTTTTGAGTTAAGGGTTGCGGAGGAATTAAGTCAAGAAAGAGCGTTACTCACGCACATTTTGATTTTTATTTTGGGT
This sequence comes from Forcipomyia taiwana, assembly GCA_963930915.1. NCBI lineage: Eukaryota > Metazoa > Arthropoda > Insecta > Diptera > Ceratopogonidae > Forcipomyia > Forcipomyia taiwana. The sequence continues at coordinate 589,811 of CAWVOI010000079.1, read as the reverse complement.
GTGCGTGCGTCACGCTTCAACATATGATCCAGAGGAGCAGGATTCATTCTTCATCAAAGTTTTGGAACTTGAATAAGTTACTGTGCTTGAATATTATTAAAACAAATTTATTTGAGTGGCTTTAGTAAAAATTTTCCTAACCTGAGGGGCCGCAAAAGGGGTCCCATACGTGAGCTAGGTAAATATATTTATTTCATCCGAATTGGCTAAAACTCAGAATGGTTACGCAAAATGACAAACTGAGAAATATTAATAAAGAAATATATCCTCTAAAATGTAAGATGACGGATCTAGGGGTCTTTTAAGTGCAGAACTGTAGGTCAATTTTTTAGAATTGATGTTCAAAATTTTTCATTGCGGTTAGGACTGTAAATGTCGAGTTTATCAGTCATTTAAGTCTTTAAAATTTCTTAAATTTTCAAAAATGTGTTCAATGAGCCTTTTAAGTCAATCCGTTGAAGAGTTATAGGGTTTTAAGTGAATGAAGTCCTCAGCTCCTATGTCTCTCCGAGAGGCAAAAAAAATTTTTTTATCGGTCGATTTTGACAAAGCCTCATCTTTAGTTAGTTTTACTGAGGCATACAATTTTGCGAATGACCAAACTTTTCAATCTTGAGTCTTCTAGAGTAGCACGAAACAGCTAACGAAAAAAGCGTCACGCACGCACACTTTTTGAAGGCTCTTTTTGGGGTACTTCTTGACCAGTAACGACGGAAACACCCAAGACCAATTTTTTAGGGAACTCAAAACTCTAAAGCTTGTGGGCCTTTAGAGAAGCCTAACTGTCAAGATGAAGCCAGTAGATAAACTTTTCTATTTTCTAGCGTTACGCACGCACCAGATCTTGACCCCTATTGTAAATCAGAAACCAAGAGAGGGAGCATGAGTAACGACGCATATTTTGAGACTTGTTGACCTCCTCTAAATTTCATAAAACAAAGTTTTGAGATTGAATAACAACTAAGAGTGAAATCAAGAAATTAAAGTTAAAATTATTCGAGCAAAATTTTTTTTCGTGACTTAGGCAAGGAAAATATATTACCATACGCTAGAAACCCCGGCTTATCGTATCATTTTCGAAACCTTAGGACTTCGCTTGTTGTGAAAAAGTATCATTTGGCACCCTCTGAGCAGTTTGAAAATTTCGGTTTTGCAATAGCGCCAGCGAGAATGGACGTTATTCACATCAAATACGGACCCAAAATTCGTTCTCAAAATATACATTAATAATATATGAATGTACGATATATTTTCTGAAAAATTTGTTTTCGGAGAAAGTGCATTTTGGTCGAATGGACACATCGACCATTTTTAATCACTAAAAAAGGGTGGTAAAAAATATTGAAAAGGAGGTTTGACTAACAAGAATCCTGAATGCAAAGAGGAGTTCATTTATTTCAGCAAGCAGCAACGTTACCTTCGAGCATGGAAATTTTTCAGGTCGGTCGTTCTTCTCATGGAGTAGACAAACAGAGCAAAATTTTCAGCCAATTTTCGTGGAAGTTTGGATTTGAGACCTACTTGGATCGAAAAAAAAAATCTCCCAAAGTACCTAGGTCCGGAGACTCCGGTGGCTGTTTTTAGGGGTCCCTCTAGTGATTGTCACCAAAGATGGGAGCTCTAGCCCCCGTACTTTGGGAGCTAGAGAAAACCAAATCTTGGTGAAATTTTCACATACAAAAATTTCACAAAAATTCGATTTTCTCTAGCTCCCAAAGTACTGGGGTTAGAGCTCCCATCTTTGGTGACGATCACTAGAGGGACCCCTAAAAACAGCCACCAAGAGATGAGCCTCCGGACTTAAGTACTTTGGGAGATCCAAGTCGGTCTCAAATCCAAACTTCCACGAAAATTGGCTGAAAATTTTGCTCTGTTTGTCCACTCCATAAGAAGAGCGACCGACCTGAAAAATTTCCATGCTCGAAGAACGTTACTTAATCTGCTTAGGTGTTCCCGACGGAATACAATCTACACCGAGGGAGAACGAATCTTTTCAATATAACCTTTCAAAGGAATGAAAAATTTTCATCAAGCAAATGTGGATCGGATTCATTTTAATTTGTTCGTCTAAACGCATTCGAGAGTGAGTGTCAAAGTGTTCGGTAACCAATTTCTACCTCCTCTCATTCGCACAATTGTGCACAGATGAAGGCCCCAGATTCGGAGTACATTTAGTTTATTGAATCTGAAATGTTTTGGAAGACATTTCGAACTGTATTCCAATCAAGATGTGACTTTTTCACCCTTTTTCCTCTCTTTTCATCCCCATACAACTGCACAAGTATTGGCAAAGCACTTGACGACTCTTGAATGATGTTGCCGATGAAAAAGTTGTGAAAGCCCAGCAGAAGTCGCAAGGTTCCTTTGAAAGCAGCACCAATTTCTATGATACTGAATGTCCAAACTGAATTTGTTTTCCTTCTCATTGCTACGGTATCCTGCATGTTTGATGACGAAAATGTTCGGAAAGGGGTCAAGTTGTAGATTCACTTGACCCAATTTCTTTAAATCTTTTAAACAGAACACCAATATTTTATCACCTTCGCCTGTCTGTACGTCTCAAAGCTGAAACTTACCAAGGATTACCCGAAAATTTTAGTTCGCTAAACCACTCGTAGACATTTCTATCGGTTAAATTTTTCGCCCTCAAATCTAAATAATCGGGCTTTTTAGGTCAACCCTAGAAATATTTCTATGTCAAAAATGTGAATTTCATTTCGTATGGTTTGATCTGTCCTCAAAATAAAATAAAGATTCTATAATGAGAAATATGACTTTGTAAGATTTAATGTTAGTAGTGATTAGAGCTAACCGGGACATCCGACATCATTTTGTAGCCGAGCAATTTCATCTAAAAACTGTGTGGTAGGAGGAACAGATGGTACATTGTGTAGCAGAGTACTCCAAAGAAGGACGTGATAAAATAAAGAAATAAGAAAGTGAGGTGGAAGAAAGGAAGAGTATGCAGAACAAACAAATAAATCGAAAGCATACACACCATTATCTAGTTCCAGCTTGACTGAATCTATTTTCATTACGATGTGTTGCAAGCGAGCCCTCGACTCACTTTTTGCTGGGCTTTTATGCAGTGGCACTTCAACTTAGAAAAACAAGTGCTCACGCTTTTTCGAAAAGGCTTTCCAATGACGACGAGGGTACTGGTGTTGAGAAATAATGGAAACAATAATGAAATGCTACACAAATCCCAAAACACTCTGGCCTGATCGAGATGAATGTGATTCAATTAAAAATACGATGAGTTGAACACGAGCCAGCACAACATAGGTTATCTAGTGGCGCGGACTAGCAATCGCACTCTCGCAAAAAATTGCCTGAGGTCAGCACCGACAAGCAGCGCATCCTTCGTTATTGGGCTGGAAAGAAGCAGAAAAATTTCGGTAAAGGCCTGGAAGCAAAAAAACTTTTTCAATCTCCATGTTCATTCTCTGGCGCTGATCTTTTAGATTTTCGTCAGACAGCCAAGCTTGCTTATTCACTTAATGGAATGAAGGCTTTCTAATGATTTGGAGTGATTTACTAGCGTTAATTTTAAATTTTGGTATAAATTCTGGTTCAAAATCGCAATTGAAAAAGAAACAAACGTAGGTACTATTTAATAAATAACAATAAAACAGAGATGATCAAAGATTGAGAAACAAAGAAGTGCTTTAAGAAATTCTTTCCAATACAGACAGAAAAAAGGGACACAAAACACTGCTGTGCTCGTAATTACTACGCTAGGAGGACAAATTAAACCAATATTTGTGAATGAATGTGGGCTCGCAGATGGCGAACATCGACAATTCATGGCTCGTGGGTGCACATGTGTCAAAGAGGCCATAGAATTTTTTTCACGATCCAATTCCATTGAAAACAAGTGCAAGAGCAAGCTACCAAGCACGATTGAGAAGCTGTAAAAATAAAATGCTACATGGGTTGGATTGAAGTATTGGAACACTACGCTGCCGAGGGCTATACACAGCAATAAATGCCAGAAATATAGTCCATTTTAGATGAATTTAGTGAAATTAATGGAATCGCTTACACGCCACTTTCCAGGCTAGAAGTGGATGCCAGCGTTTCTGATCGAACTGTGAAAATTGAGTTTTGGGCTTTGCGTTTTGGCACGCACCGAAATAAAATTCCGATTTCCCGGTGCAATTTATTGGGCTAATGGAACACCTATGCAGCAGATGGAATGAATGTACCATCACTCCATCAGCTTTCAGCTCTGGCATCAGTAAGGGAGGAATTTGGAACGTTTTCCAAAACGAAAAAAACTGCATATCAGATAACTGTGAAGTCTTTTAAATTTTTATCGATTGCACAAGCATTCATGACCTTTGGGCACGAGTTTAGGACACATGGAACACTATTTCAGCTGAAAATTTACGTAAACTTTACGAAAATTGATCCTATCGGGTCATAGAAGTAAAAATATATTAAGGTCTTTCAAATAAATATTAAAAATAATTAATTTTAAATTAACTTTAAGAGTGGTGCAAAATTGATTCAATGAGGTCGCTACACTAAACGTTCTACCAAAACTTAAAACTAGTGATTTCAAAATTCAATTCTCCATTTTTCCAATCAAAAAACTCTATTTAATACCGAAAATAAGAAAAACCCCAAAAGAATTGCACACAAAGAAAAATATTCACTATGTATAAACTGAAAATTTAAAAAACAAACAATAGGGTATTTAATATTTAATTGCTATATACATTAATTTTAAAACAAAAAATTAAATATCCTCAACATAGATTTATGAATATTACCAGAGACCGAACAATTTAACGGTAGGTGCTTAATTAATATGTTTCCATTGACAGATGCGAGATGAAAGATTGGGAGCGACAAAAATTTATATTGAACTTTTAATATTGCACTAAATGCACTAAAAACCGTAGTCCTCTAAGTGTTACTGTTTTGTAGCGATTCAACTTTGAATTAACACACAATAGACATACGGATATTTTGGGGTTAATTTAGAGTTTTGAAAGTTACTTAAAAATTAATAATGAACCAATCATTAGATTTTCACGTTCATTTATCGCGCAATTAATTTCTAAGTAGATGAAAACTTCATTGTAAAATGTAGGTCTGGTCAGACTCATGTGTCACAGCAAAGGTGGCTGGAGTAGATGTCAGATGGAGGGCTAATGGAATAATAGATGCTACCGGTATGAGGGAAGACTTAAAAAGTTTGGGACTTGGTTGGAAGGTTCTCTAATCGCATGGCAAGAAATCGTGAAACTTGACACTCAAATTCAAACTTTTGTCCAGTTTTTAAAATTTTTAGTTTTTCGTAGTCAAAACTTAAAGAATTAATCAAGCCATCTTACAAATTAACTCAAATGAAATCTGTACAGAAGGTTATTCCTTCCAGTATCGGTATCAAAGACGTTCAAATAGTGAACACATTAAGAATGTTTTAATCGATTTCATAAAGCCTCATGCATTCAAGAGTTGTATCTGATACCGTGAAGTTCAACTGACGTTACATCGAAGTTTTATTGTCAAAATGGTCGCAAGAATGTCCTTAAATCCTCCATCCAATCATTCAGAACTTTTTGTTGCTCGTTTCTTCGTCAAATTTTACGGACATCTGTAACGAATCACTCATTTTCAAGAAAAAGTGTTTAGTAGTTGCTCGATCGATATATTTTTGTTGTTTTCTCTTGTCATTTCTCCGGGTTCCCAGCTTATGACTTTCTATTTCAGGGTCGATAGAGATTCTGAATTGTCTTGGTAAAAGAGAACGGGGTACCATGGATTGTGAAATGTTGAGAAATATTGAGAAGTGAAAGAGAGAAATGCCACGGGCATCTTTCTAAATGAACACATAATAATCTTATTGAGGGCGCCAGTAACATTTAAGCAGTAGAAACTTTTGATGCAATCATAGAAATAAGTGACTCTTGAAAATACTTTCCATGTCACATCACTCTGTTTTAGTGGGTTTAAAGTGCAATCGAGTAATAAAGGCAAAATAGGGTTAATTTGAACGAAAAAAATTGATTAGTGGCGAATGAGTTTGATGTTTCCCAACTACAGGAGGAATTACCCCACTTATCTCATTCGAAGATCTTCTCTACTCTTAGAACTAACTTTTCAAATGAAATTATCAAATACATATATTGCGTCATTGTTCAACCACTTTAATTGAACAAAAATTAAGAAGAATACCTATAAGAAATTTTGTTCACGTACCTTCATGTGTGTGTAGTTCTCGTACACAACAAAGTCTTGTTAAATTTAGCTGATAAAGCGCAAACACACCCGTGCATATTTAGCTTCTTCATTTTCTCCAGTCCCCTCAAGGAATTTCTAGCCATTGAATGTGGTGTTAAGTGCTATCCAAGCAAACTTGTCCTCTCTTCTCATGCCTCTTTACACCAGAATCTTGACAAATGCTGTGCCAGATCTTATGGAGTTTTAGCTGCGCTAGCTAGACCATGGTCTGTTTTAAATCAATTTAGCTTAATTTGGTTAGAATAATTTTCTTTTCCACATCATTGTGCAATTTCTTCCAGCATCGTTTGAATATCCATGAAGAGTGAACCCTGAGATCATTTATGGATGTTTCTATTGGTAAAATTCGAAACAAGATTATTTTCTGACCATGAGATGGTGTTAATCAAATTCAATAAGCCTTTAATAAATGGTTTGGGATAGAAATTATGAAGCAAATTATGTACATGCTATTTCAGTTAAAACGATTTTTATTATTTGATTATTAATTACAAATTATCAATTTAGAGAGTGCAGTTGTATTTTTGGTATTTTACCGCATTTCAAACATTTGTATCAAAAATAATCTTTTAAAAGTAGCCAATAGTACGAAGATTTTAGTCGTAAAGCCCTTAAAAGTCTGAACAAAATATCTTACTGAATTATTTTGTTTAACAATTTAGAGACACCCAAGACCCAAGTTGCTGTTCACCCGATGGTAATTTAGCAAAACGATGGCAGCTGGAGCATTCAAATAATGATTATTACTATTTTGTGGCACACTTGTGACCAGCGAGCAGCAGATCAAGCGTAAAATAATATACCGGAGAAAAACTCAAATTTCCAAAGTGATATTAAATGGGAAGCACTAATATGGGAATGATAGCTCCCGATGCTGCTTTCAGAGTATAGCTTGAGCATAAGACACAACCATAGCCTGTTTTCGTCGTATGAAAGTATTTGTGATTTGCACGTTTGGAAGATATCTGCAAGTTGTACACATGTTCAGATGAGATGCTTGAAAAAAGTACGATTTGATTTTTTGATTCAGCATTTGTTGGGTTTATTGAATGCGAGTCAATTTTGCTCTGTATGTGCAGTGGATCATGTTACAATTTTGCCATTTTTGTTGTTGAACGTTGAAAATATGTCAGAGCAGATGGCGCAATTTCAATCATCCATTCTATCGCCTGCTGTCTTCGTTTGCAGACGTTCAATTTTATTTGCAAAATAGAAGCTTGGAGTAGTCTTGTGGATGGTGAAGCAAAATATTTCAGTTATTTCCAAATGATTTCTTTAACTTTGAAGCAGTAGTGCTCTGCACATTTCGAGGCAGCCAGACACTCTAGAAGAACAACTATTGTTGATAAAAGGATTCCAAAGGTAAAAATGATGAAAGCACTTTGCATGTGCTCGATAGTCAGGACCACTTCATCTGCTGGAATAGATTAATAAAAGTCAAGAATCAGAAATGAAATTTACAACATGTACCTGGCCTGTAACGTTGTTATTTAACGATAAAGTACCTTATTCAGGATAAAAGTTATTGGATAAAAATGGAAAAGAATCAGTAGTTCAAAACTCAAAATTTGTTTATTCATCTGTCGTCTAGAAGTGGGTATGTCAAGACATCACTTTGTTAAAGGGTTCAAGATTTAAATTTGATTTTAAAATATTTTTTTAAAACCACTGTGATCTCTTTTTTGATTCTCGGTTATTTGAAAGTAAATATAGAAAATAAAATTTTACACTTCACCTAACTTAAGAAGTTTTAAAAGTCTTTACTAAAGTAAGATTCTCTTATTCAAAAAAATTAATTCATTCAAGGTTATAAATACAATATATACATGTTTCAAACGGTACAACTCGCTAAAGAATACCAACTTTCATTTTGGTCCAGAATTTCCCTCTCTGATATTTCTTTGAGCACAGTTGTATTGAATTTGAAGTCATTCATAAACTTTTGCAATATTCCCATGTCATTGATGTGGCTCAAAATTTGATTGAATTTCAGCAATAGAGGAAACCCTGCAATCCAGAAGTTGCAAAAAGTTTTCAGTAAAGTTTTACTTCTTGCCTTTTTCGCAAATGATTTCTACTGAAGTTGAAAGCACTTTTTTACTGACTCCATGCAAAGCATTGCGATACTTGCTGCTTAGAACATACTTCTCGCTCATCAAGGCGACTTTTTCGCTACGCATGATGGATCGAATTGTTTCGTTAGACGGCTGAAACGCTAGAGATGTGTCGAACCCCTCGAAAATTAATCGGTCTAGTGAATTTTCATTGTCAAACCAGTCCATGTTTTCCAATCGCCCTCCTGAAAATACACTGTAGATGTAATTCGAAGCTCGGAACCACTTGCTCACCTATAGGGATATCTAGGTCAAGAATTTCTTCAATCGAATCTATTTGATGGCCACGAACGGGAACTGTAAATGCTGTGATGAGTTGGGATGTATAAATTGTGTTTACATTGAGCCCGTACAGTGTCAACATTACAAAAAGCACACGTAGGGTCACAAGCATCGGTCGGTTGTGAACTGAAACGCCTGAAATACCATTAAATCGCTATCTTGTTGTGCTATTTTCGACTTCCTAATAGATTTTTGTGTGTAATTCTTTTTGATAATAATTAGACACTTTGTCCAGGGTCGTAATATTTAAAAAAGGCCCTGGGATCATGTACGACAGAGAGAGAAATTAGGAAGGGATAAACGATTTCTGACAACTAAAGCTTTTATGTTTTTTATGAATAAATCCATACGATATCCTCCAAGTTAAAATTTAATCTAGCTCACCTTTGAATTCCTTTCATTGGAAAAAACTCACTATGAGTGTTTTTGTCAATAAGCCCTGTTATATTCAAAGTTTTCCTGGTGTAAGAGTCTGTAGATTAAAAGACAACAGAACTTTTTCAAACCTCCTTGTCGAATATTCTTTCTCTCCAATTTTCCGCAGCTTTAATGAAATAAGGTTACACTGTCTTAAACCAAATCGCTTCATTTACTGTAATAATATCAACATGGCAATATGAATACAGATGAGCTTTGAAGGTTCCATTTCAGAGGGGCCCATTGCGCTTTATGCGAAAGCAGTGGCAAGCATTAAAGAGCCAAAATAATAATCCGTGGCAATTTTTTCATTATTTAGGCGGGTCACCGAGTCCCAAGTCTTAATCACATTTCTCGCATGCTATTCCGGGCACGTATTGGATGTTACAAAAATGTTTTCCTTTCACCCAGTAACTTCATTTAAAAAGATACACTGTCCCATACAGAAGGGAAGTATCAACGCGGGGAAGAACGGACGCATAACAAGTGGCAAATAAAAATTCAATCTCTCCAACTCGTATACCGACCTAGAAATATCGCCCATGAATTCAGGAAGCACATTACGAGGTTACGCATTACCGGTGCAGGTTCAGGTAGCAAATTGGCGAACGCAAACCAGGAGAATGAGGAGAGACCGAGGATGATGGCGAAGAGGAGCCATGTGATTTCTTCAAATATACACAATAGGTCCTTCCACGGCTTTCGGTTCTCCGCAACGGCAATGAACCTGCAAAAATCAAATAAAATTAGGATGCGCATAGCCGTAACACACACTCCAATAAAACATTTAGACGGGAAGATAAAATGTGTGTCTGGGGAAAGTAGCAGTTGAAAATTTATTGCCCTGAATGTTTTATCAGACAAACGTTAAGTTGGAAAACAAATTTTGTTTGGCGGCACTCTTTCATTTGTCTGGTTTGATAAGCAGATATTCTGATATTTCATCGTTCAACACCTTTGGCGTTAAATACTGCATTCATGCAGTGAGTTTTTTGTTTTCATTTGTCATAACTTTTCTGTAGACTACGGTTACTAATTCGTACCTTACAAGTACTGAGCATAGTGTATTAATGTATGGAAACTTTTAACACTATCTTCGATCTGTAAAAATTTCATTGAAATTGGTAAAATTATTTTCAAAAATTCAATCTTATTCCGAGCATTCTTCAAATCTATTTAACACTTCTTTTGCTGTTTCTGTGTTGAATTTAATTTAACTTCGTAGCCCTACATTTTCATGCTCCTTCTAACCGGAAACGCCAAAAGAAGTAAAATAATTCAAACAAAGCTCGTATTTATAGTTTATACAATCGTTCTTGAAAAAAAACATCTAATTAAAAACCTCAGAAGAAAAGAAAATATGAAAAGAAGTGGATGATGAAATTCTTTAATTGTTTAATTCTGTACCTAGTTCGAAAAACGAGAACCGGCCACCACTCACTACTATGAATATATCAACAAAGGACATGCAAAAATTTAGCTACTCAAAAGATATGGAATACATATTATTCAAGAAATAACGTATTTAAAAACTTACCATGTATATCTGTCCTGGAAAATAAGTGTAGCAGGCCCGAAATCAAGATGCACCTCATAATCTGGGAAAAACGCACCTGCAATTTTCGATTCCAGTTAAATTGGCTTTTGAATCCCAAAACTATAAATAACCAGCAATAAAGTCACACTCGTCTCTCCTGATTTTGCCAAGCAAATGAGACCAGCCAACATCAGTAGGGATGATTTCCCCTCTCTCCATGGTGCTGTTGTAGCATGTGACATTGATCTGCGAATGGACTTGCTTTTTATTATCATCCACTTAAATTTAGTTATGCACATGACGTAAGTCCCTCTTAAGCCTCCAACAGCAATAAATATTAATTGATAGGGGCACCGGGGATTACGACGCAATTGGCTTCGTGTTAAGCGAGCTGTGAATTTCGTACCTGAAACCCCAGCTTTCTCTGAAATATATGAATCACGCTAATTTCAAGTCCAGTTAAACAGTTTGGGTTAACAAAGGGCTCCGCTACGCGCGCGCACAAGTTGAACGTGCAGGATTCCATCCTTGCTGGCACTTTTGGCGCTACCAGAAACCCCGATGCTGGTGTTGAAACGCCGTCAAACAAACCGTTTGCACACGTCCCGATTAAAATTGGCTTCATTTTACCTAAATAAGGTTTGCATCTAATCGATGTTCCCAATGATATAAATTCATGACTGAACCTACCACAGGCTCCCTGGGTGTCACTGTGATAAGGATCCCCTGTATACAAGCGATATGTCATGATTTTCATGCCGATTGCTACTACCACATTGACCGAGTGGTAACCAACAAACATCAGCTCCAACATCCGTGATGCTAACATATGCGTTGTCTCTACAGTCGCCACCAACGCTGGATTATTGAATAAAATTATGAATTTGCCATACGGATTCCAAGCTGGTAGTTTCGAGAGATATTTCATGCTTTCCACCAGCTGCAAGTACGAACAATGAGGAATGTTTTGTGTTTGTAAATTCTTATTTGCAGTGCACTCCAGAGACTTATTTTCAAACTGATATTTTGTCTGTTTGTCTTTTTCAGCTGAGGCTATTTTGAAAATAGAGTGATTCCCAAAATCTAAAAACAAATCATCTTTTTGTGGCTAGCTACATACAGCAATATAAATTCGCGTAATAGCAACTTCGTCTAATATAAACTAATTTTGGTTCTCCCGTCTCTCGATTTCACATGAAATTGAGTTCGTCTAATATAAAGTTCGCATAATATCAATTATTTTGGCCTCTCCCCTGCGATTGGTACCTCAATTGAAACACCAGTTTTGCTGGACGCTTTCAGCAAATCTGTTGTTTTTATTGCAGTAGCTGGACAATTTCAGCAAAAAGATATTTTAGCTTCACTTTCTAAAAGGTTTGACAAGGTTGAGGTTTTCGGATCATGAGTTGTTAATAGACTGATAATGTTTCAGACTCTATTGTGGCAGTTTAGGAAACTACAAAATAAATTGATTAATTGCGCAAAATAATTTAAACTGAAAGAGCAAATATTTTCACATGGATACCCCGAATTTGTTTTATTTTACTGTGAAAATATTCCCCTAAAAAATTGCAAATAGTGAGTAGCTTGAGTTGCAATAATAAACTCCAGTGGTATTGTTTTTCTAAGTCTGACTTTAACTACGTTCTTGGAAAAAAATTATTTGAACGAACCAGACTCGAACGCGGATTCTCGGACAGCAAGAAAAACGGCCTCTAACTTGTCGGCTATAATTAAGCAGTACCAAGATCGGAAGCAGAAATTACGGAGTGCAAGATGAAAGCGACTGCTGTGAAAATGATGAATGAGGCTCGCAGCTAGATGCGAAACTGGTGGTGAGAGAACGCAACGAAAGTGCAGCAATTTGTGCCTAGTCATTTATTATTCCACATCTCAGCTCATTCAAATTGCGCGCACCGTTTTCCATGCTTTAGGCGCTTAATTTCTCGTTTTTCATAACGTTTGGTGTTTATCTCACTTATTTCATCATTAGTGCACTCATGCATTTCTTTATTAAAAAACCAATTGAAAATGCGTTTTGTGGAAAATTGGTGCCGAGCCAACTGAAATTTTTGAATTTTGGTTATTCACTTGTTGTTATCAAAATCTTCAAACAGTTCAATAATTTTTCTTTGCTGAAAATGGGACGAGCTACCTACTATCAAATTGAAAATTATTTAATAGGAGATCAAAAGCTCCGACATTTTACTATTTGTTCCTATAGGTGTAGATACATCGTTATTTCTCTGCTCCCTACTAAAATAAACCACAACATGAAAACTTTTACTCTAATCTTTTAAATGAATTAACGTTAGAAGCCCTAATAAACAGAATTTGTGAATTGGCATGGAGAGCGATTCGCAACATAAACTGAGTTTTACTATAATTTGTGGCTTTTTAATGCCTTCCATGGCTTCTCCTCATGTGAGGATACAGGAAATAGCCCATGGATATTTGATATTCTCTTGCGGTGAACCTGTGTAGAGCAATTTTAGATCATTTCGTGAGATCCCGTGGCTCTCTTTTCATTTCGTAAATTGCCTCTGAAAACCATAATTTTATTGTTGAGTTTTGCTCTTCTAGAAGCAATGAGTGACTGAACGCATGGGAATGCTTCCCTATAGTCTAGCAGCTCGGGGAATACTTGAAGCTGACGGTTGAAGCCGAGTAGAAGCAGCTGAATAATGCTGACGGTTGGAAAATAATTTAGTGAAGTGCATATAATCTTCCACTAGAATGAGCAACATTACATTTTTTAAAAACACAATTTCAACTAAGTGCTTCATTCCCGGTGTCATTCTTTCTTGGAAGATGACGAAAAGACTTTTTTCTACAGAAATGATTAAAAAGTGCATTTTTAAACGAGGTTGCTGAGCCTTATCAGGTACAGTACAGGAACATAATTATAAATGAAAGTTTTGAGGTTTACAGAGTCCTTCAGATTGAGATAGGCCTAATCCTTCCCACTTCAGTAAAACCAAAAATCGCCCCGATTTTATTCCTTAGAAGAGGAGTGGTGGTAGTGTTTCTAAGAGAAAGTCCTTAGAGGTTTGAAGGGTTTATTTTGAATATTATAAAGTCTCTTTTCGAATACCACAAGAACAAGTTTAAGCCTCATTGTATGCATAGATGATAAAAATTTCTTTGTTAATACATACCAGCATACATAGATGCACTGGTCAACATATGTATTTTCCTAAGTGCACACAACACTTGGAGCAATTAGCTATGAAAGGAATGTGCAACGTTAAGCTTTTAAAGCACTTCAAAAGAACGCAAACGTGTATTTAACATAAATGTTTACACTGTTATTAAACTGCAGTCCCCTCTACTTTCACGTTCCAGGACCCAGAACTCAGAGTAGGAGAATGCCAGGAGAATGTTTCAATTATCTGAGAAAAAAATATGGGTGTGTGAGTGAAAATTGATAGGAAAAGGAGCATTTTGATTTAAAAAGGTGATGAATTGTACTTGTGGACGCATTATTGGTTATTCCATACAGGCCTGCGATCTTTTAGGAATGTTGATAAATTGATATGTGACAATTGAAACGATGCTCTGGCCAATATTGGATCTAAGGAAAGTCCTACGGATGCCTTTGACAAACTGTATTTGGTGAATGAATAATGAGATGACTGTTATAAATCATCGGGACTTATCGAGCCGTTTTCGGGGAGACCTTGGGTTCCGGTGTATCAATTCACATGAATGAACGCGCTTCCCCAAACCTGCCAGTTTGAAAATTCATTTCCATAACAGGCTTTGATCAATGATGTGTAATTGATTACTTGCCTAACATAATTTCGTGTCCTCTCAGGCTCGCCTTAAAAACAGGTTTGCTTTGAACGAGTGTGTTTGAGGAGCGATTTGTTGTTTGCTTGTTAGAATTCGAAATGTCCTTGAATAAAGAGTTTGAAATTTGGTCCTAGCTAAATTAACCTTCTTTAAATAATTACGCGCTTCATTTGGTACATACTTATTCAGTTGTCTGGGTTACAGTAAAAGCTAGGGCTCGTGTAACTTGTACTTTCCTAGGCCTTTGCAGCAAAGACAACAATATTATCCAACGCCCTTCTATGGATTTGTTTAAAATAAACCTTAAAATAATGTTTTGAAAATTTCTTGCAAAATGTTTCTCTACTTTAGGAAATCAGATGAGATCCAAAAAATTTGAAAATCTTACGGAATGTTGGAGGTATTATGGTAATTTACTGAAAAAGCCAGTGGGGGCTCGGAGACCCAAAAAATTCTTCAATTCATTCTTCAATCGAACAAAATATAACAACTTACATCGTCAAAGTCATCAATTACAATCACGTAAAAATTGATCGGTGTAATAATGCTTCTGAAAAACCGGAATCGGCTTCGAATTGAATAAACACGCAGCTGAACCTTAACACTGCTTTCGTCACTTAATATCTGATGGTGCAGCATTTTTAAATAACCTTCCTTGATTTCCCTCGCTGGGGATGATAAGTTGCGAATATCCATAAATGCCAAATTTGGAACCTGAACTGACAAATCATTCTGGAAATATGTGCCAGACACCCTTTGAATGCACTCAATCCCAGAATTAATGGCTATAGGGCTTGTGGGACTCTGTTGCCTTAGATAAATTTTCGCCTGACAAATTGCAACATTTTGCAAACAGACAGAGAGCAAGAAGCAAGCCCTAGCTTTCATCACTGACGAATTTTCAAAGCACTATGGTGCAGTTAAAGAGTTGTATCTGACTATTTATAGAGTGACTGCCATTGCAGCAATGCAGATATTCTGGATGGACGCAAACATGGAAGCACGCAAGGTACTTCCCCTCACCAATTTAAGTCATGGCAGGAACTAACGCGCACTTGCTAGTACATTTTTAAGCTTTGTATTTATGTACAATGAACAGCTCGACTTTCTATCACGATTTTCCAAGTTCCCTTATGACGTGTAATATGCTAGGAAAAGCAGTCCCTAAATCGACTCATACGTATTCTCTAAATATTGAAGCAATGAAGATAAAAAGGAAGTATAATGGAGGGTGGTTTTCCTTGTGGTTTGCGGTGTTGTTTTGTTCATCAAAATAAGCTAATTAGGAAATTTTTGTGGTCCTTTTAGTATTCCTGCAAATAGCCCAGCGTTTTCGAGTCTTGAATTTCAGACAATATGTAAATAAAGCATTTATTGGCGAAAAAGAATTATTTTTATTAATACGCATTCTCTTCCGACTTTGAAACAATAAACCCTTCCAGAGTTGGAACAAATATTTCGTGGAATCAGAATGTAAACTCAAAACATGATTTACTTGTTTGTTTTGTCCTCCGATTCATGTTCCAAATGTGCAAATAAGCCGTTTAAATCTATTTGCGAGCACTCGTTGTTGGCGCTGATTTTTTAATGAATTTAATGAATAAAAACGAACAAAGCAAATACTGCGGTCAAGCTCAATCAGCAATCTGCGCTACTGCTGAACGTAGGCTGTGAAGTCAGCCTAAAAGCGAGGCTGCATGAGCCAAAATTAATTTGGCACTTTTTGCCTACATTTTTGCATAATATTGCGGTTTTTATTGTCTGACTGATGATTTATGCTGAACTCATAGCACAAGCTTTAGCAATTTTAGTTAAATAATTAATGCATAAAATTACGGATAACAGTTGTGAGAGGGGGTGAAGACAAACGTTCTTTTGCTGTTTAAAATGCAGGGATTAAATATACAATTTCAATCGTTTTTACGTAAATTGTAAAAAAATTCTCTGTATAACTAAAACATAAAAATTTCAGATGGACAGACTAGCAAAGACTAGCAACATTGCTCAGTTTAAATATCGTGGTGAGAAGTTTAGTTGCAAGTAAGGTTTTTTTAAGGATAACTCAAAGAACCACAAATAACATTTGAAATGCAAATGACTAAAATTAGTTCAAAGACAGGCTCCTGAACTGAGTCTTACAAATAAAAAAAGCTCACACATTTGCACATCACAATCAAATATTAACGCCCTGGCCCCAATTAAAACATATATATAGTACATGTGTGTGTGCAAGCTGTTTACTAAATCCACACTTCAGCAATGAGTGATTTATAGGTTTAATTGAGTGGAAGCTGACATATGCGTATGGCATGAGCGCACGTTATTCGGGTCTATTCAGTTCGCGAAAATTTAATAAATTTAATTGTTCTGTTTCCCAGCGCTCGGGTAAGCAGTCTTTATTTTGTGATTTTGTTGAATCGGAATTAAATTGCACAATAATTCGCAAATGACAAGCGAAATTTGATGATTCGGAACAAACAATTTTCTTCCATGAATACAATAATGACATTTCCAAATCCGTGAAATTGATAAATGACCTTTTTCATGAGCGTAGTAGTCAGCTCAACCCTCCATTAGCAGTAAATCAGCAACAAGACGTCGCAATTTCACACAATAAATGAATTAGTTTACATCTCATAAAGCATGAATTGATATCCTCTTTTCCGTTTTGGTTCTCCGTTCTCAGAATTATTAACTTGGCGCGCTTGCCAATAAAACAATTTTTCATCGAGTTTGTAACCGGCTACCACCATTCATACCCAAACGAGCAATCAAAGTAGGCCCCTAAAATTCCAGGAAATTATACGAAAACGTACCATCTCTATCAGATAAAAAGACTTCTATAGATCAGGAAGGATGTTTTCTCTGGGCTGAGAAAAATAAATTCGCTTTCTTCAAACTGCCTTGAGGCAGAGGCTACCAGACTCAAAGTAACTTAAAAGCATAGAGTCTAGACATAGAGGGACATCGACTCGAAAAGCGTTCAGGCGACCATCAACTTTCCATGACTCAGTTGTCAAATGAGATTCATGGAAAATATCAACAATATTTTAAATCGTCAAATACGTCCTCGCGGACCTGAAAAACCTGCTGGAAGAAGCAGAAAAAGGTTCTAGAGGACAAGAGAACCTCCCTCAGGTAAGTTTTTCAAAGTGACGAGGCCAGAAAATCGCAAATCAAGCGATTTTCGGTCAGTCAGCGTTCAGGGGCGTTCAGGCTGTTTCAGATCTGAAAATTAAAAAAATATTGCCTGAGGGAAAAGGAAATTAGCCGAAAATCGCTTGATTTGCGATTTTCTGGCCTCGTCACTTTGAAAAACTTACCTGAGGGAGGTTCTCTTGTCCTCTAGAACCTTTTTCTGCCACTTCCGGCAGGTTTCTCTGGTCCGGGAGGCCGTATTTGACGATTTAAAATATTGTTGATATTTTCCATGAATCTCATTTGACAACTGAGTCATGGAAAGTTGATGGCTCGAGAAAGGAGCCTGAACGCTCGATGTCTCTCTATGTCTAGACTCTATGCTTAAAAGAGACTTATCTGGGCAGAAAAGACGCTGATCTTAGACGATCCTCATATAGCGGTGTCTACCCTCAGTCATCTATATTCCAACTTGGAATGGATGAACTATGTAGTTCATACTGCTCATTACTTCTGAAAAATATTTGAAAATTAATTCAATATTTCCTGAAAAATATAAAAAAATTGAATTCAATAAAAATTAGGTATATTGTACTCACGGAGATTTTCAAGATACCACTGTGACCTACTTGATGGGGTAGAGAACTCATTAGTAACATGGTTTTCCACTAAGAACATAGTTGAGCAGAAGTTGCATAGGTTGAATTTCGAAATAGCGACCGAATACGTCTTATATCCGATTTTTGTTTTTTGGTGTGAGACGCAAACTTGTGTGCTCTAGTTTGGAGTGATATTACCTACCACTTAAGTTACCAACGGTATGTCAGGAAAGGGAGTAAATTTTCACAACATGGTCGATTATTCTGTCATACCATCAGACGGAAGCCCTTTAAGGTGCCTGACAAGTGGTTCACACCCCATTATGCATTCATTTTCATGTAAATGAAAATTTACACTCAATAGCTTCATTTCCACATCACTTTTATGTATTTTAAAACTTTTATGTGAGCCTGCATGCAAATGTGCCAGGTTGGAACATGATACTGCTTGTTTCAAACATCAGATAAGAGCAAAGTGCGCTCATGCATACTCAATTTTGCTATATGAGTAAGGGAAACCACGTGTATTTCAATCCACTAAAATGCCATGTGAGGGGATACTTGGTGGAAGGAAAAGATTGTCCTTTTGGAGCCATTTACTTCTTAGAGAGTTGCAGTAGCAGTCGTTTTATGCTCTTTTTCCTTGTTCAATTTCTGCAGATCTGGAAACTTTATACAAACAATAATCTATGCTTTATTCCAAGATCTCTCTTAACAATTCACTATGCATTGTTATTAATTTACAAGAACCTTTTTGGTGCATTTTCAGCATTCTGCAAAAATGCACTATTATGGCCGCTTTACCGTTGTTCTATCGTGTCAAAAATAGTCCGTAAGGGTGCAAACTACTAATCTCAGACCCCCATTCCCTTTTGAATGGGAGATTTTTTAAGTGCCATCACACAAGGCGATTCAAATTGCCGCGATTTGGGCAATTTCAGGCAATTCCAATGTCCGCAAAATTGCGGCAATTTTTGCTCAGAACAAATAATCAGAATCAGGGCAAATACTTTTGCCAAAAATCGGGCAATTTTCTGTATTGTGATGGCAACCTATGAAAACTCCTTATATTTCATTCAATTGAGCTGAAATTTTGGTATGTTGTGGTCTGTACAAAATCTAGCAAATTATGCTATCACATGTGACCCCTTCTATGTAAAGCAGACCTCTTCAACTTGGGAAAATTTTCGCAAAATTGCAAAATGATAAAAATTACGAAAATCGACCAATTTTGGTACGGTTTTTCCCACGATAGACTTACTTGTTAAAGATTTTTAGTGCATTTTCAGCATTTCGCCAAAAGTGCACTATCGTGGCCGCTTTAAAGTCTGTCCGTCTTAAATTTTATAACTCAGGAACCAGAAGAGCTAGAGAGCTGCGGTTTTTTGCATCGTGTAGGGCATAGTCTGTAGGGGTGCAGGCTAAAAGTCTTAGACCCCCATCCCCTCTTGGGGTGGAATGGAGGGTGTTTTACGTTTGTATGAAAACTTCTTATATTACATCCGATTGAGCTGAAATTTTAGTATGTTGTAGTCTGTGCAAAATCTAGTAAATCATGAAACCACATATGACCCCTACCATGTACAGGGACGGATATAGTGGCCCTCAAAGTTTGGTCTTCTCGAAATCTTTGAAAATGCACCCTTTAGTTTAATCTCCGATTTTGCTTTTTATATATTTATTGGCATACTTTCCTTTTTTGCACTCCAATTAAATACCTTTTTCTACAAAAAAAATCCAAAAAACCAAAAGTGCTATTAAACAAATATATTTTGAATCAGCCGAGAACAATCATCCAATAAAATAGTCAGCCTACCTATCTAAATTCTACTTGTCCCCGTGTAATCCATCCCCGAACCAATCCATCATATTGGAATATCCCAAAAATCCAGTTGACGAAGAATATTTAATGACATGTAAAATTAATCAGTGCATTTTTCACGTTTCGTTAAGAAAAAAGAGCAGCCTTGCATATGAATCTTTAAATATGTATTCTGCCTGGCCGTCTTGGGTTTCTGTCAAAGAAAAAGCCTGACTTCTATCAACTGAGCAGGCACAAGCTAGGTTCACTGATATGCAAGTCGAAAGTTGACAGTGTCTGGCAGAGAATATTTATGGCGCTATTTGATGGCAATTTTTCTATTATAAATGCTCTGCATTTTTCTTATGCATTCTCTTGCAGACTGCAGACATGATAAAAAGCCTGTGCTGGAATAGCACACATAACTTACGTTCGTACATAGTCTTCTTCCTCGAACCTACAAATAATCATTTTGAAGATTAATCCAAAAGGGTCATAAATTCTGATGTGGCTCAATTTTATGTTCATGTGCTTGTTGGAGCAAAACATAAACCTTTGAGAAAATTACATTTTTGCTGCGTTGGTGGAATGTAAAAGATGACATGGGTTCATGAGAAGCGATTAAACTGTTTGTGAGAGATGAAAAAACCACTGCTTAAAATGAATTTGAAAAAAAATCTTGTTTGGGATGACTTTTGAGCATGAGAGCTGAGAGACATACATATACATACATATTAATATTGTGTTTTTTCAGGTTTTCCATCCCCTTACCAGAGGCTAGTCCAATATCGATCACCATCAAACCCACCATGCCTGTTCTGTGGCGGTTGGTGTTCAACAATACCTGTAAGTCCCACTTTCTAATATCAGTAAAATGCATCCAGTTTGCAAAAACGTACCATGTCCTTATTAAAGCACGCTAGAGTTTTCAATCTAATAAGGAATGGTAAATAAAGGATAGATGGAGATTCCTTGCTACCGGAAAAGTTTTAAAGCACAAAAAACATTTTAGAAAATGGAACATCTCTAACTTTGATGCGTTTTTTCAGTAACTCTCGTCAACGTTACGTCCGACATGAACCGGACTTTTTCCCTGTCATGTGCATCAGCCGGCGAATATGATATTTTTATTGTTGCCCTAGCTGGACGGTCGCATATTCACATCTCTTTTAACTTGTCGGATGCCTGGTCATTTTTTAATTGGACAACCTCGCCATCTAAAATACGGTTTCAGTACCAGCCCAAGAGACAGCAAGTGCTACTCAAATGGAGAAAAAGGTGAGTTGGTGTAGTGGATGAGGTGCTAGGATTTTTGTGAATATATCAAACTGGAAAGCTGTCGTATGAACTGCTCTTTGAAAATTGTGTGTACATACATCGGAACTATTGGAATTTACACTTGCAGCTACCCGAGGTTACATATAGTAAATTTTCAGAGAGTATTTTCTAATTTTAATTGTTCCGTCCTTCAATCTTTTTGAGTCATCCAAGTCTGAAACATCACAAATTCAATGCTCGATATTTTCCGGAGTTTCCGTAAAAGTTGCAGAATTCTTAGTTCGTTCAACTAAGCTACAATTTCTCATCTATTCTTATGATAACCAATCCTAAGCCCTAAGAATTGCGTAGGTTAGTTACTTGGAAAGAGAGTGTTGAAGATTGGATCGAGTAAGAAGAATAGTGTAAAAAGGGACATACGCTAACTAACTAAATTAACAACCCAAAAACAACCCAAACTTTAGCTCATTAGACTCATTTTCGTATATCTTAAATTTACTAACCACCAAGTTGCCGGCGCTTTCTTCATCCAATTTTAGTGTTCAGGAGTACTAGAATTCTTTCATTGAACCCACGACATTTTGGTTACTATGTATATCCTCATGTTAACTTATGCAAGTTTACAGGTTTATATTTCTCAAAAAGCACTATGCATATATTTACTTTAATGGAATTTCCAAGCCAACAGCATCAGATTAAATTTTCCCGGAATAATCAATACGCTTTACAAACACGTGGATGCCAAACATTTTTCCTTTAAATTTATACTTGTGACATGAAGTAAAGTAGCTCAAAATTGCCTCTGATATTCAAACAAACCTGAAGATTTACAATAACATTAAGCTAGATTCCTGCAGTACTATGTACACGATGCTTTAAGAGCCGTGTTCGCAAATTGCTTTATGAATTTCTATTTGGCATAGTAGCATGTAACAAGAATTGATTTCAATCTGAAAACTGGAACGAGGTTTGATATCACAACGTTGACAAGAGGATCTCAGAAAGTTTCGTTGACCTGATTCAAAAATCAATAAAAAGTTTGTAGTTTTTTTTCCGACGATTCGAGTAAAAGAACAACTGAATGCAAAACTTCGAGTCAAGCCATACATGGTAGGCATGTATGTAAAACTCATGTGTGATATCAGACATCAAATCGATGATGCCCTTGGGATTTGAACTTGAGCTTTTATTTCAGTTTGTGTCAGAGAAACAAACGAGAATTGCGTTTTCAACGTGTCACACTCGCACACCTGATGTTTGATATGAGAGAGTATGTATTTGGCTTTAGGGGAAATATACAAATGGAAATTTTATCATTCACTTTTGGTTTATTTTATTTTATGGTAAACTTGTTTGGAGGGAGCACAAGATACAAGGCGGATAATGTAATGTGACTACAACGGGGTTTCACATTTACGAAATTTAATCTGTATTCTGTTTTTCAAGCTATAGAGTACAGTTTTTTATGATAAACTGTATTAATGGAAGACATCGTAAGATAATCCCTCTGGGAATTATCGAGAGATGGTCATCAACAAAAACAGTTGTTCACTA
Organism: Forcipomyia taiwana; assembly: GCA_963930915.1. Lineage (NCBI taxonomy): Eukaryota > Metazoa > Arthropoda > Insecta > Diptera > Ceratopogonidae > Forcipomyia > Forcipomyia taiwana. The sequence continues at coordinate 567,041 of CAWVOI010000079.1, read as the reverse complement.
CAGGTTTTTACTGTAATTTATTTTCAGAAGGAAACTTAAGTTTTTTTGCTTGTTTTGAATCTTTTTGACCTATCAACCTAAAACCTCCATTCAAAATTCATATTCGAAATGAAATGCGGATAGTTAGGGATGTCACTTAGAGAGTTAAAGTTTTCGATGGAGAAGTGACAGTATATCTCTTTAATAGACTTTGATCCCTTATTTTCGCTTCTATACGGGAATCTAGAGTCAACCAATATCAATTTTTTTTAAAAGTGCATTTTAAACATTTTTATAAAAGTGCACTTATGTGTCTGGTTTTTCCATTCGTCCGTCCGTCTGAGTCGCAAAGGCTCCGGAACTATAAGAGCTAGAGACCTGTGGTTTTTTGCATGTTGTCATGTATAGTCTGGTGGGTGGGGAAAACGCTTAGGTTTTCCCGAAAAATTGCCTGGGGTAAATAGGGTGGTTTTCTCGTTGTATGAGAGTTCCATATACCTCATGTGATAGAGCTGTATTTCGGATTAATTATACATCATGTCAAATCTAGCAAATCCTAAAAAACATGTTTGCCCATATTTCTTAAAGGGGTGGGATGAAGCGCCAGCCAAGGGGGGAAAATTTTAGTTGCTTCAGTTCACAAAATGGTCCCTAAAATGAAAAATAACGAATCTGAGGGGTTAATAAGTGAAAATTTAAGACTTCCTCAGACGAACAGAAGGACAAAATTTGAAATCGATCCGATTGAGCTGAAACGTTTACAATTGTTAGATGACAGCAACTCCAGCAAAAAACAATTTTACAGTATGTCTCTATAATCTAAGGGTGTGGAGCTGTGGGCTCCCAAAGATAGTATGAGGCCAAAAATTTCAGCTCCAATCGAACTGAACCTCGAGCAAATGTTGGATGACATTTAGTTTATGAAAACGGAAAAAATGAAAATGCACTCAAATGTGTTAAACATGTTTTTCTCAAATTTTTAATGTTCCAACTTTGAATTTCTAATGGAACTCACAAAATTTCGCATCTAATTAAATACTTCCAATAAAAGCAAACAGTCTATTACCTACGAATTCGTTAAGTATTGCCTTCAATATATTTTTATTGCACCGATTGAGGACCAATTAAGTTTTTTTGCAACCCACAAGATATCAAGTGAAGAGGTCGGAAATTGCAGCAAATATTTCAAATAATTCTACTGGCTATTACTTGTATAAGTTATACAGATAACACGTGCAATATTATTTTACTAGCACATGTAAAAGGCAAAAGAACGGAAGAGAAAAACCCTCACGTTCTCCAAAGAAAGGCGGAAAAAATCGTTATGAAATTACTTGCTTCGGGGTTGCACGAGACAGTCGCAGTGGTGGTGGAGGAAAAATTCCCTAGGCGGCATATTTTCGCATCAAATATAAGCTCGTGAAAGAGCACATAAGAAGATGAAATACGCATTTTGGGTAACTTTTTTATAGGCCATTGCGGAGATCAAGACATCATTCAATTTCCACTTTGTACTTCAGTTGTGGAGCTTGAGCATTTTGTTTTAAATTCCCACGCTTTGTCTTCGGGCTATGAAGTATTATGAATCATAAAAATCGCGCCAACCACACATATAAACAATAAGGATATAGAAATGGCAAATACTTTCCCGGATCTCGTACGTGAGAATACATAAGAATAAACGAGTGAAACACTTTTATCTGTGACATGACGGGTGCCTTAAGTTTATTATTATTTCTCATATTCGTTTTTAGATGAAATTAAACCTACCTATTTTCTGGTCTTTGATCAAATATTTAAGCATCTTTAGTGGCTTTTCAACATTTTGAAAATTTGTGTCTGGTTTTTCTGTCCGTCTGTTCGTCCATCCGAGTTGCTTACACTCGAAAACTGTAAAAACTAGAGAATGGTGGTTTTGCTTGTTGTCATCTTGTTGTTTCTTATAGTTGATCCGACAGTGCTGATAATTTAGTTGAAAAACCTAGCAACATATTGTTCTAAAATATACCCAAATCACTACCAGGGATGGAACTAGACAAACAGATTTAATGACAAAAGGTTTTCATTCGACCAAACCTTGCATAGAAAACGACTTGAAAATGTACGTGCATCCTCGGCTAAGCTTTAATCATGGTTTGGTTAAGAGAAAGTTTAAACTTAGATTACACCAATGTCTCAATATGTCATTTGACTCTCACACTTGAAATCGAACTCCAACAAACCTTAGGTTTGTCCATCTGTCGGTGCATTTGAGTAAGAAAAACGAAAGTACTCAATAAACGATTTCTCAGTCAAGAGTCTAAACAAGAGCAGATTTGATTAAAAAAATTGAACACACTATTTTTTCACTTTTATAAATCTCGCTGTTTTTTTAATTTTATAGAAGCCGTCGAATTGCTGAAATCCAATAAAAATGGCGAATTTTATTTTTCATACATACTTACAATTCGTCAATTGAACTGAGCATTCGAAAATTGAAAACTTTGTGGGGCGAAAGGTAATTAAAAGTACTCAAGTTTAAAACACAATTGTACATTCGAGTTAAATGAATGGGCTCTGTTGCATAATGCAAAGCTCGAAAAGTGCTCTTGTAAACATGAACAGAATGTATGTTGTTAAGAATGACGCGGACGTGATATTAATTTCAAAATATGGAATTGGAGGAATTTTATTTTATATTTATCAGTTTATCACATCCCAAAATGTACCAACAAAATTTAAGGTCGAAATACCAAAGGAATCGGAAAAGAGAAAATTTTTCAATTCATTGTTTCCATAGCCGATGACATAAAATGCATTTTATTCCATTCACCTACCTGCCTGTCGTGAAAATGAGTGCAATGATGGACGTTCCGAAGAGGAATTAATGAGTGAACAGTATGACGATGACAGGAGGAACGTCGTTGAATGAATATAAATACTTTCTGAAATGAAATAAAAATTTGAGCACTTAAAAAACGATAAGCGAGGAATTTATAGCTAAAAGGAACGCGAGCTTATACATTTCATGAATTTATTATGATAATCATACTGCAATATTTTGGCGAAAACCAAGTTTTGTCGCTTTGGAAAATTAAATATTTAAATTAGGTTAGCTCGTTGCTTGGGGTAGGTAATTGTGTGGTTGGGGTATCCTTTGAATAAAAATTTTACCCAATCCTACAGAGTGTTTTATGCATAGTCTCAGTGATTTCTTAGCATTTCTAAATTCGAAGTGTTTTTATCTCAAACGGTTGGTTGGTTAACTTTAACTAAACCATAATTCTTCTTTATCAAAGAAATAGCAGGACTTCATGCAGATTATCGGTCGGTGCAGAGAGTAGGATGTCTCGTTTGAAATAGTGATAGAAATGAGTAATAACTCTATTTTTAAAAAATCAACTGAATACAAATGCATATATGATACATTCCTAAATAAACCAGACAACGAACAAGGGAAAATTTCACAGTTGAACGCGTCAAGTCCATGACATCAAATAAAAATTACTTTCAGATGAATTATTTTGGAATGGTTGAGTGCTCATTTGCGCTCGCCTCACCATAATGCAAACGACCGGTGTTTCCTTTCAACCTCTTATCAATAGTTGCCGTCTGTTTTTCAGCACGTTTGACCCTTCAGTTCAGTACTGCATATCAATCAACGTCCACAAACCCATCGAAAGTCTCTGCCAGGCCTTTGGAGCCGCCATGAAAAGCAATTGCGCTAAATTTGACTTGAATACCATGCTCAACTCTACCAAACATGATGTTATGAAAAAGATTGACACGAGCAAAGTTAACGTTGCTTGCAGTGGATACAAAACAAATCAGCTGCTTCGTGGAATGCGAGTGAATACTTTGTACTACATTGACGTGTTCGGGATTTACGCTGGCAGGAATAATGTAACCTTTAGGGTGGCCTCAGACCAACTGTGGTTTAACCGGTCTAAGCCGACGGCGCTACAGGAAGGAACATGGGCTACTGGGCGGCTTGGAAACCTCGGTGGGATGGCAGTTTTCTACCATAAGGTAATTAATAATTATAATTTTTGCCTGGATAACCTAGTTATTAGGGTAATGGTGGATTTGGTCCCCCGATACCGCGTGGTAATATTTAAACCAAATTGTGTTCTTGATTTGAAGATTGAGAATACGACTGGAAGAGGAAGGTGCTACTGATGTATTCTTGGCTCTGTTTACATGTCATGTGGGGTCTTTATTTTCTATTGTAATCTATTCAAACAACTAACGTTGGCTAGAAGTGTCTTGGCAATGAAATGGTACAAAAAGTAAATAAAAGGCCACACGGTTTGGAAATAAATAATTTTTTTAACATTAATTTGATACAAACAAACAATGAGGGTTAAAAAAAGATTAATTAGCAAACCATTTATTGCTGGTATTGAATTCTCTCAAATGAGGCTTACATACTTTCAGGTTCCCATGCGGTCTTCCACCAGCTTGATGCAACTGTTTGTTATTCCGTGCTCCACCATGGTTAATATCAAAATCATGCGAGACAAAAAAGTGCTGCAGATGATGCATGATGTATTCAAACCGAAGCTCATTCGGTTGAACAATACGTTGCCCGGCGAGCGATACATTATTCGTGTGTCCGATGCCGAAGAATACCCGTGGCCGAATCGAGTTGAGGTGCAGGTGAGCAAGCTCAAAGCCACAGGCTGCGCTATTTTAAGTGCATGGGGAGATCCAATAAATTTTAACATTTTCGCAGATGACTGTGGCAACACGGGAGCAGTTTATGAATATGCCGCAACCACCCGAGAGCTTAGAGGTTGAGGAGAGAAAACAATATCGGACGTGTAATTCGACAGTCGTTGCTTGGAATTCTACCGACGACAGCAGAGAAGTGAAGTACGAAGAATTTCGTGAAATTTGGAGCTCAAAAATTTATTAAACTTTGTTTTGCTCGGTCTAGGTACAGAATATTCGTTATACGGGAGTTGCCGGTCATGGACAACAATGTGGACAATGTGAAATTGTCGGACTACTGTATATTAAACTCCAAACTGACGAGTCACCCTCAGTTTCTAAAAGTTTACTGCACACCTGGGAAACGGTGAGTGAAACTGTTTTGAATTCTCTCTTCTTTCAAGGATCAAAGTGAATTTCATGACATTGTTGCTCCGTATAACTTTATCACCAATGTGTGTTGAATTTTATGAGTGCGAAAAGTTTACCAAACAAGAGTGTCCAACTTTGAGAGCTCAACGTGGCCTGGAAGTTTTTCTCCAATTGTCATTATTTATTGCAGAACCGACATTCAGGATTTCACAATAACTGGTCTGTCACCGGGAAGCCCCTACATAATTTATGTGACAGCTAGCTTAGGAAATGGTAAAAGTTTGCCCTATCAATCGCTGAAGATACGGACGGGCACGAGGTGCAAACACAAACACCGTCATGTCTCGTATCTAGATGAAGGTGTAGAGGAAGATGAAAGTTCACCCGATTCCTGGGAGTGGGATGAGAGACACAAAAACGTGATCGAGGATGATTGAAAAATAGCGGTTTGCTGAGGAGGGACTGTGTAAATATTATCTGGTAAGGTGTAAAAATTATGGTTCGCATAAATCATAGTCCAACGTAAATTGAATCTCTAAGAGCTTTCCCCAATTGAAAAATAGGTTGTTTGTATACATTCGCTTAACGTGTTCTGATAAGAATATACCCCATGTCAAAAGAACTTTGATTTACAAGTTTTCGTTTGAAGATACGCAGTAGTAGGCAGTTATGAATCAAAATTAAGGTACATTTCTAAGAACTTCGAAGAAAAAGTTCCAGAAAGAAATACAGCTACTTCTAATTGAGAGGAACTCTTATGTTGCTTTGGTTTTAAAAGAAATGTTTCTACGAAAAGAACTAGAAGACTAGAAGGGGAAAAAGAAAGCTAAAAACAATTTGACAAAACACTTTACAAATTTAAGGACTTCTTGTCCGAGAAAATATCAAAATAAGATCAAAAATTTTAAATAAATGTTATTTCTGCTCTCCTTCTAGTCTCTCATCATCCAAAACCAAACATGGTTTTTACTTTCAGAGCATTAGATTAAGAAACCTGTAAAGAAAATATCACACAAATCAATATTTTAAGATAAGTATTTATTGTAGACGACAAAGTTACTCGTTTTGAAAAAAATCGAACTAAGTACGTGATATTACAATGATATTAGGGAGCTGATAAAGCCATGGCAAATCTAATTAAATGACAAGCATGTACGTAAGCACTCCTCGTTTCCGCGGTAAAGTTTTCTTCTTTCTTTGTCAACTAATCTTGCGAGATGTATAAATGGCGCTCAGTAGGTCGAGAACAGTTTGTGGACAAGTTATAAATGATAAGCATCCTCGTTTCTCAATGATCCAGAACACACTTTAATTAAATGATAACGATTGACATGGGTATCCCTGATAACCCCTCTTATTTAGGATGTAGCTTTGTAGGACTAGGAAACCTGTAATTGTAAATACTAGTTCCGTAAGAGTTATGTTGTAAGTGATAAAATTGATAAAATAAATCATATGTTATTTATACTCGGGCTCTTTTACTTATACCCAGATTCACCAACCTGTCGACTTGTTGATGTAAATAGTCTACTATCAATGGAAATTTATTAGGGTTACTTGGCGATGGCGGAAACGTGGCTCTTAAAAGGGACGCAGGTAGGTCAAAAAGATATTAAACCTTATCTTTTGGCAATTTGAGGCTCATTTATTACAATATTTACTCATTTATTTATCTTGAACTTGAGAGAAAATTATAAATCTGCAAATAAAAATATATTACATTCTGATCCCACTGGCTGCTATCGTCCGATTTTTATTCAAGAATAAATTAATCAGCCGTTTTGACCACTTACTGATTACGGGGTGAAAATTCACATCTATACACTTTGTGCTCCAAAGGCTGATTTTGTTATGTTATCGAATCTACTAACGTCGTCACAAAGGTCATTTGAGGATTGTGTAAATGAATCAAGACTTAAATCAAACACAAGGCACACAATAATCCGTCACAGAGTAGTGATCCGATTTGCGATGAAGATCTCAATGATGTAAATCTAATCATAGTAAATTAACACTATCGACGATGCATCTTGTATTTCTAATGTATATTCACATGTTGTTAAGGCTTTCCAGGCCATGCTATTTCATTTTTTCTGAATCAAACATTTTAAGCCGTGTTCTTGAACCTGGACTCTTAGTTCCAACATTGCTAATGAAAAACCGCGATTTTTGAATATCATCTAAGGAGTGTTCACCCCTCCGAATAGAAAACAGGTCAGCAAGATTCAGATTTGCCTGTAGTCTCAACTTTGATTCTGAATTCACTGCAGCCGAGCTATGGATTGAATGAGATAGTCATAAATTCAAATTTAGTTTATAGACAGCAGACAGATAAATTTGGATTTATCCTATTAATGACCTAATTTGATCCCTTTGGCAGAGGATTTAGTTCTTACTATAACAAACTGCTATTGTGCTCGTATAGCACCAGAGAGTCGATATTAGCTACACGCATGTTATACATAGTATCCGTTCAATATTATTTCAGCCTTTATCCTTTATGCATCTTCAACTGCATCAATTTCAATTTGCTCCCTTCACTTACCTATCTAGCTTGAAAATGCCTCAAGGAGTTAATCAGTAGGCAATGAATAGGTATCAAATATATACATGTTACTCACTCGCGTTAGAACTTTTAAGTCAAATATATATGTCCACCTATGTATTTAACATATTCCCCTATAGTATAAGTATATTTCAACCATCTTAAACTATATTTAAGTTTTGAATTTTTGCTTGGTGCAATGCTTAACCTGTAAAGTGTGAACTTCTTTTGTATTTGATATCTGTATAATTCCCCAATATAAATTTATTGCCTACTTTTTGCTACATTTTATTTGACTGATTGACTAGTATTTACACATCATGCTTAATTAAAGTGATCAACTTGTTTTAGTTTTACATCTATAGTTATAAGTTTCAGTTGAGAGTGATTTACAATCAAAATTTTCGAAAAACCCCCTCAATGAGGTTTGGATCCTTAAAACTAATACATCAAGTAGTAGTATATTCTCATGGGAGGGGAACGGGAAGGTTCGCTAATTGCATGAAATTCAGGCTGGATATCTCCGAGTTGTCGTTGAAGATGCAGTTGCTTGTGAAGTTGTGAGATAATTTATCTAAAAATTCCTCAATGCATTTATTTGAATAAAATAATGTTCTAAAAGAAAAAAGTCTGAACGAAAAACTAGCTTATTGTTTTCCGTGTAGTTCTAAAATTTAAATCACATTTTCAATAAACAACCCTCCTATGCAAACAGGACTAAAATACTTTAGATTGTATAAAATTAAGCCTGTATTTCCGTTGTTTTTTTTATCGCATTTAAGATGCACAGCTTTTGACACTATCATAACTACTCACAAGCTTTTCGGGAGATAGAAGTCAAATTATTAAACCTTATATGTAGGTAGGCAAGCTAGTGGCTCACCGCAATCCACTAGTCTCAAATCAAGGGAACTCATTACCGTTTTATCAATGTGTCAATCAACGAGGAACAAGCATTGTTCTAATTGATTTTAGCTCAGCATTAATTAAATTACGGATGGATAATTCATAAGCTTCACCGGACTTTGATTGTGTAATTATAAATCATAACAATCACGCAAATAACAATAGAATCATGTTCATTTGAACTCAGTTGCTGTTGCTGCTCGTGTCAACTTTCCCAACCGCAGTATCGAACATTGAAGGCATATTGAAGGCAGATAAGACAAGCGATGATAAAACCCAATGCGTAGTGGTCAACGCTGAGGGTGAGGGTAACCACTAATTGTGTGTCTAGCAATTGTGTGTCTAGCAAATCGTCACAAGTAGATAAGCAGGGACATTTCTCATAAATACCAAATATTCGACATTGCTGTGCTAGTCGTTTGACAAGCCTACGTGGGCAAATAAGTTGGATACGAAAACACGTTATAAAATTGGCCGCACCCAATGGGCATATTCAAATCGACAGAGAGGGATCAGACACGAAAAGAAGCCGCAGATAACGGAAAACAGATCAGAAGTTGGGAAAGAAAATCTCTAAATCTCTTTTCCACATTCCCTTGAACTTCGTCTTCTCCCGGCAATCCGAGAAAAGCAAACACCAATTTCAATTCCATAAAAATTCACTCAAGCAGGTGAAAAAATAATCATAAACATAAAGGTGATTCTGGCCGCAAGAGGGACGAAACGAGCAATAACGAGCTTCTTGTAAAGCCCACTGGTCGTCAGAGGTAAGAAAGTCGATTTGAAAATATCTCAGATAGGTACAATAAACAAGCTTCCTTTTACGACTGACAGACATTTTCGTTACTTTAGTCAAACAAGTATTGATCCAAATAGTTTGAAAACTTGCATATACTCAAAACTCTTACAAGCACGCGAATGTTGAATAGGAGGACACGTGGGCAGTGAAAAGAAATAACAAGACAATTTTCGTAATAGGATAAAAGCATCCATTTTAAATATAGAGAGCCTGAAAAATATCGTTCTGCGCTTCCTTCCACTTCCCATTCGACTTCTTCTATGTATCTACCGACACACTTTGTCCCAGGTGCCTTTTGCGTCGATGTCCTGTATGCAATCATTATTGAGACTGAGTTATTCTCGTTCGTTCTCGTTGTTCAGTTTTCAGAGTTGGATGCATCCAAGCTCACATCTATCTGACAAACGAGTAAAATAGAAGTAAAATGGTGGGAACGTGACAAATTCTAAGCCGCTGAACTTGTGGAAAGCATGTGTGGACTGTGGCGTGTTTATTCATAGGATGTTTCATTCGATTGTGGACATTTACAGTGCTCTTTGAGGAAAAATATTGCAGCCCAAGAACATCTCCTAGTTAACGTAGAAACCACGAACGAATCAAGCTTTGTCTCTTTTTTGCTTTAGGGATTTTCACCTTTTATATTTGGTCGTTAATCTGAAAACCTCACAATTGTTTTGGGTTTGGGTTTATGTATCGTATCGTTTGACTAAGATTTGCATTATTTAACTCTGAAGAAGTCTACTTATTTTTGCTTCATCTTTTCACAATTTTTTTTTCAAAGTATTTTGTTTTACTCTCTATTAGCAGAGCGTTTTATGTAGGAGCAACTGAAATCTTTATTGATTAACTTAACTAAGATATAAATCTAGGCCTTCTACAATCTCCAACATGCCCCCTTGAGGAAGCTGATCTGAACAAGTGATCGCCTACGATCTGCTTCAGTCTACTAGCACCCCCGTTGGAGAAGCTGGTCACGCGGATTGCGGTGGGATTTTTAGTTTTGGCCCTCTACCTTCAACCCTTGATTTAGGCTCTTATTCGTTCTCTTGCTGCCATGGATACTGTTGCTTTGCCTTACAAAAAGAAAAAAAAGTAATAATATTGAACTTGATTCACTGGACTTTGAACTTCTGGGAACTATGCTTGAGTCCACAAGCACGAATCAGTAAAGACATTTTGGAATTGTGATGAATGGATAGTTCTGAGTTCTCCAACACTCTCAAATTAACTTTAGAAATTACATGAATCATGTGTCGCAAACTTGAGAAGTTTTAATATTTGCTATCAAATAATCTGAAAAATTAAGTGTTGAATTCTTTTGTTGCAAATATTTGACAATTTGATTGTGAGCTCTACAAGTCTACATGACCCCCATTTCTCTTCTGGGAAAGTAAAAAGTCGTAAAATTTTATTTGTAAGAATTGAGACTATGTTATATTACTTAGTGAGAAACTATATTACAGAACTAATTGTTCAACGCTCTTGCAAAAGCAATCAATGATTATATGATATTGGTTCTTGTTTTCTAATTAATTCCCCCAGGCCTTGTAAGTCAAAAGCACAATTTCTAATTAGCTTTATTTAAGCAGTACATAGTCTGGAAAAAAGGAAAATGTTGGCGAAAGTCAGACCAACAATTTACCTTAAATTAGCGAGCATTTGCTTTCTATTTGCCCGTTGCAATGCTTAAACACTAGGTTTTACGTTCACAAAACTTTTTTCCCCCGCTTTTTTCCCTGAATCGCGTTTCTATGCCTTTTTCTTCGTCCCAATTTGTATAAGTGGCATTTAGCATTTCATTGAGGGAAAATGTATGTGCGATGTTATCAAATGCGGCAATTGTGAGATAAAGCTGTATTGGCTTTATATGGGAAACACGGGTCATGTTTAAGGAAAACTTTTTGATAAACACGTACACCGGCACAGCACGCCGGATAAGTCTGGAGGAAAGTTTTCTTTCCATTTGGACCGGCAAACGTGTGTTAACCAGCGTCAAAAACATCATCATCAACATGGTTGGGGAAAGGCAAGCCGAGTTCGTAATCTCAAATTTGACACACACAACAGCTAAAGTTTCCACAATAATGTGGTGGGGGACCAATTGGACGTCGTCGTAGTCGTTGCCGTTTTTCACCAAAGTTTAGGCCATGTCACACGTCTCAATGACCCAAAACTTCTTCTGCCAAAAATTTGCTGTTTGGTTGGAAGTCATGCTTGTCCGAGAACACTTTCTACGGGCACTCTTCCTCATGTATAAGCGATAGCCCGTAGACCTATCCTGTTTCCAAGCAAAAATATATTAAAGACTTTAAAATGAAGATTCCGAAATCTGATCAGCTGGGCAGTCGAAAACTATAGTTGAAGTATGAATATGAAAATTGACTCAAGTACTTTTTTGATTGGAGGGAAACAAAAAGAAACGGGAAGGTAAATAAAAATAAAGAATCTGGCCGGGCCTAAGAGGACAAAGAGAAGCAATTTAAAACCTGAGACGTTATGGGTAAATCTAAAATGATTAGCTCAAAGACACTTTTAACAATAACACCACCCAATGCACAAGTACAAAAATCGAGGGTATGATTTCGCGAAACTTCCTTTTGTGGAAAGTAAGTACATTTTACCTTAGCTCTCTGCAACGTCTGAAACTCTTCAGAAACATTTTGGAAGATGACAGTATTAGGTGTTGGGATAGGATGGTCAACCCTACATACTTTCACAGCAAACCTCACAAATTGTATGGAGCTTGTGTTTCCCCCCTGCAAATTTCATTTCCGAATTCAAAACTAGCACCGATACTTGGAATAAAGCTCGTTCGGTGCTTTGAATGAGCCTGAATAACGTTTAGCGGAAAACCAAAGTACTTATGTGTTTTGCAACGATCGATTAGTTTGGACTGTGTGCTGAGGAATCCGAGGGATTACACGTCCAATAGCTTTGCGGGTAGATTACCACACTGCATTGATGAGATTTTAACGCTGCAATTTGAAATATTCAAACCCACGGCTGATGTTAGATTCTCATGCAAAATGCACGGTGTTCGCCGCTGCACCATACAACGTTTGATTGCGGCAAAAAGGTAAATTCACCCGACAGATGTATGTATCTGCTCGCCTCATTGGAAGTACATAGAAATCCGGTTAATACGCTTAATGGTAAGAGTTAAAGTTCTCACCTGTCAGCATGAAATAGAATATTGGCAATATTGCACTTTAATAATAATAGTGATATCAGGATTACTTACTCAGACATCTATTTTTCAAAGCTGGTAAAATTCATATTCAGTTGCTTATTCTGTAGAAGCATTTCATTTCATGCAGCGCGTGATCTGCGATGCACTCCCTAGTTATGAATACATCATTTGGGTCAGGTTTGAAATGAAAGAACGATTGGTCAGAGATTTTTCATCGGCAGAAGAGCTTTGAATATTGATTTTCTTCATGTTGGCTTTAAATCAGAACACCGATTTGTTTTGAAACGAATTGTTTTGAGTTTTATTAAAATTGTTTGAAAGATGGATTTAGGATTCAGATTGAGACCATGAATTTGTTCTTTCAACTTGAGCATGCTATTAGTTCAAAGCTAAAGCTCGGCCAATTGTGCTCGGCTCAGGTTTGAGCCCGATTTCTCTCACACGCCTGTTGAATCATTCATTGCCACGCTTACGCATAATACAGGTGACGAGGTTATCCAAAACAGTCCTTAAGTGGTTGTTGAAGCGGTCTTGAAATAAAGGTTTATGATGAATTCTCTCAAAAATGGTAATCTTGCGGACGGATTTGAAATTAAAACAATAATTTATAATAAACAATCCAATATGTGTATGGTAGACTCCAAACGAAAAACCAGCGGGAATCGATGACAAGAGAACTTATTTCCATTCACTATCAATAAAAACATACTTGCGTTTGTCTTCCCAATTGTGACTATGGACCTTTGCTTAATGCATAAATACAGTCATTATGTAATAACTTATTCGTTTATAATTCTCTCATGTACATGCAGGTGATTGTAGCTGACTATGGACTTAAAGTTGTAAGAGCACTCTCCAACGTTAATCCTAATGGTAAACTCAACGTGTACCGATTGCCCCAGCTTACCTGGCTTCTGGGAATCCCAACTAGTTCAGTATGGAATAACGGAAAAAGTGGTTCTCACAAGTGTCGTTTCAACGATTGTCGCTCTGGCTTTATTGGGCAACTTTCTCACTATAGGGGTCGTTTTGAAAAGGTAAAAGGGTTTATGGCATGTTATTATTCCGTCCTTTATCGCTAAATTTCTTGATTCGTACTTTGCGACGGCAAATGTTACTTCTTTTGAATACCACCGTCTTTTTACGATTTTAAATTCAAATGAGGGTTCCCAGAAAGTAATCAAAACCTTGCTTTAATTCGATCCAAACGCAATATGACTTGGTACAGACTTTTCCGGGAATCCCAGTAGGCAAGGACACCAATTTGATCAAATTTCTAACAAAAAATTTTTCATATGTAGAACCAAGTTAATTTTAAAATAAATCTCTGTTCTAAAACCCAGCTACATATGTTTAAGAAGCCATTACCCCTATCTAGAGTTATTCTCGATATAATATCTTGCACAATGTTGATGATGCTTGCCTTCTATGAAAACCTGACCTTTTTGTACATGTGCGAGTTCCTTCAATAACATTTTAGAGAATAATGATTGATATTCATGGAAGCGAGGCACACCGACGAGCGTATTCTCGTATATTTATGCACAAAATCAGGCCTGGTGAGCCTTGGGGTACTAGCGTCTACAAGCTTATCGTCAAACTGATTGAATTCGGGCAACAATTTATGTGTTTTTTATGGATTCACAAGCTAACCCTTTGATATGCAGGAAACAACGTCCTCTGTTCGGGACTTGCCTGATTTCTCTAGCCATCAGTGACATTCTGTACGCGTCTGGGACGTCTTCCTACTACATATCTCAATTTGTGCACCAATCTGGATCGCTCTGGGTAAGCTGTCAATCGATAATACGAGTATAATGAATACAATCCAGAAAGGCTTGTGTCTCTCCTTCTTTATCTAATCAGAAGATGTTGGTAAAGCTTACACATTTTTTTCAGCATCTCGGGAACACAATGTGTCGCTTGATTCCCTTCATTCAGAACATGACTATCATGGCAAATGCGTTCACGTTAGTAATGATCGCGTTCGACCGGTATCTCGCTCTGAACAAACCCGTCAAAGGGAAGTGGGAGCCAGAAGTTACGGCATGCACAATTTTATTTCTATTCGTGTGGGCAATTGCAGGCGGCATTTCTAGTTCCGCGCTGTGGAACTACAAAAATTATGCTGTGCTAATTTTGATCCCTGACCCGGAAAACCCAAAAGTTCCAATTGATGCCTACCGCGCTCACATGTGCATCGCCGATAAGGAAGTGAATGGGAAATATTACGTGCTTGTGTTTTCATTTATTTTCGTTCCGACCACACTCGTCTTCATTTGGCTGAACACAATAATTGCAACGGAAATTTGGGAACGCAGGAAAACCGTGCATCAAAATGCAGCATCGGCATCAGCAGGAAACGAAAGACGTACGAGTGAAATGCACAGAGGAGCCGTCCGGGGAGTTACTAAGACGACTTCAGTTGATGGAAAGTTTCGCAATACAGGCAAGTTTTAATTTAATTGCCTCAGAGCGAACATAAATACATAAACCGAGGAAGAGTGGGTAAAAGTATAGATGGCTCCAAGATTCTCAGTTTTTCATGTCATCAGCTCGTCACACTACCTTAACAAGTGGTCATCCTATCGACCCTCTAACATTCTTAATACTGATGTTAAAATACAAGGACAAATTTGGCTCTATTTGATTGATCTAAGACCTTATTTACTAAGTTTTAAATATCATTTTTTTACTGATGGCAAAAGTTTAGATAAACATTTGATAGCCTGTCTTTTTCATAAAAAGTTAAGTTTAGTTTTTGGTAAGAGATGCAGAGAAGAGATTTACCGTATCGCAGGTTCAGATATAACACTGTTTAGTTTATGATAGCCGTTTACATATAGGAATTCGCTGTAAGTAGATAAAGTTGCACAACTTCAACTATCTCAATTTCATTACAGAGTCTTCTGAAAAAACAAAGACAACCAACACCGCCCCATCAACAAGCATCAACCAGACGTCATCCGCCAGAATGAACGTAAAATCTGGGACAAGGAGCAGACTCAAAACACCACGAGAAACGCGGCATATTCGCATGTTTAAAGTTATTCTGTGTCTCATTGCAGTTTTCCTCGTATGTCGGCTCCCTAATTGGGTTTTCCTACTGTACAAATTGCATTCCACTCTGACGGGCCACAAGTGGTGGATGCTGCAGTATTCTTTAGGAATTTTGGCTCTCTGCAATTGCATGTTAAATCCACTGATGTATACATTTTTAGGGGAGACGTTAAAATTTAGTGAATGGCTCCATGCTATTTTTTCTCGTTGTCTAGGGAAATGCTCCTGTTCCGACAAAACTCTTGATAGAAATAAAGATAACGAAGCTTTTCCTACCGAACAGGATTGTAGAAAAGCTTCAAATTCATAAACTTCATTATTTGGTTTCAACTTTCAACAAAAATAATCATTGGTCAGTGATCACGATCAAGTTTCACCTGTACGTTTTTAAGGACAGGCAAACTTACACATCAGTTTCGTATTTGGACTTATTTATTTGGAAGCCAACTAGTTTTGCTTCAGTTCTTTGATTTTTCACTGGGTAGTTTCTTGATTCTTAAAACCTTATAGGGGTTGCGAAAAAAATATTTCTGGACAATTTTCCTTTGATCTGTCTAATTTTTATTTTCTACATTCTGTTTTACTTCCTATGTAAATTCTAAGCTAGTACTAAACTCCTTTGTGAAACCGATGTCCTCGCTTCTTCCGTAGAAACCATACTATGCGGTAGAGGTTAAGGGTTGATCAAACGGTAGTAAGTTATCATCTGAATGACCTAAAGTTAATGATATGATATCATGATTCAACAAGTTAGTTGTACAAATCACTTGTACGCAAACTTGAATTAAATTAGTGGGGCCGCTACTTATTTCATTTTCCTACTTTAAACTTTTCCTATTAAAGTATTCTTATATTTTTAATAAAGGTAAATCATATTTAATTTTGCATCTTCATTGCATCACACGACCGTCGGACAAACAACCGGTAAGTGACACTAGTGTTACGACTAAAAAACGTGCTATAAACTACTTTAAATTGCATGACATGTACGTAGAGTATTACTCAGTACTCATAATAAGTAAACTTACATGTATGTTTATCTAGTAACGTTTCAGATTATGAATGAGATTGTTTTTTGAATACTACTTCATATATAGTAAACATTTTTCACGATTTCTTAAAAGTGATAAAAGAAACTTTCAAAAGAAGTTCTTAACCGTTACAAAAAATACCTTAATGTAGTTTAGCCGACATATCTAGTAGTTTTACTGAACTTACTGATCAGAGTGTTCATCTGTACGTAAAATAACGCTGAGTCGCTTTACATCAACTGTTTTCTCGCCAGTCGAGTGCTCGCTGCGGTCGGCAACGGTTGATCAGCGCACCAATCGATCGCTGTTTGTTTGGAAACGAAAGTAGAAACGAAAGTTATAGCTACTCAATACTTATTAGCCGTTTGTTTTCAAATGCGTGCAAATTTATGCTAATCAAACTAAAGACAGTGTTTTCTCAACAAGCTAGAAATAAACAGTTTAGTTTACAATAAATCCTGTGATTCGAAACATCTCAAGAGCTAAAAGTCAAAAGTAGGTTATCAGAGAATCTGCACGTACATGGTTCTGCGTTATAACTACCGCTACAGTGGAAAGAAAAATTATTAATAATACATATTCCAAGTCTTTGACCGACTTGTGAATAGATCAAGAAAAGTTTTATGGTAATGGGCCGAGTGAAACAAAAGCTGAGCAAATTTTAAAGTTGTAAAAAAATTATCAGTGGCTTTATTGGCAACCGGATTCGGATTATCTTTAACAAGGAATGTTTAACGAGTCAGTGTGCTTAAAGTGAGATATCAATTGCAACGTACAAAGCATGTTTTAAAAAGCAATAAAATAAATGACGTGCCTTTGGAAAGAGTGAAATCCCAAAACTGATATTTTGTGTATTTTAAAGAAGCTTTCACTCTCTTCACGAAAATGAACTTACGTACAAAAAATGCAAAACTTTACTTTTTAGGGAAAATACTCGAGCCAAGCCAAAATAACGACACGCTTTGCATACAAACTCGAGCATGACAAACAAGTCAGAGCTATTTATTCACAAAGATCAACTGTAAATTTTTTTCAAAGCGCTATCATCGTCTCCTGCCTTTTGTGCAAGGTTTTGCTGTGTCACTCAAGTGCTCATCTACGTAGAGGTTTTAATTGTTGTACATATCTGTCGGTTTGTCTCTCTTGTTGTCACATTTTAAATAAAAATTGCAATGGTCTCATACATATATGCGGTAACGAAACGAAAAAGTTTTGTATTTTGCGCTTAATACAGATTGCTACAACAATTATCATCCTTATGCACGATGCACACAAGAAAATCTATTCAAAAGAGAAAGAAGAGCACTTGCAGTGGAGTGTGTTTGAGGCACGAGCATGTAATTGCTGTTGGAATTAAAATTAAATCAGTGAGCTGGGTGCTTCGAGTGCAAACAAAAGTTTTGAAAAGGTGCTTTGGAAGCCGACGAAACTTATGGAATAAATTAAGGGCTTCCTCTACAGACCTGCTATTCTCTTTTAAATAAAAAATGTATTATTTAACCCTTAGAGTTCTGCCAGTTTAAGGCTGAAGAACGCCTCTCGTGACTCATTGACCCATTTATCTCGTCTCTTCTCCAACTTCTTTGCCATCTACTGACGAGGTTGCGGGCTCATGCGATGATGTAGAAAAAGAGCTCAATGAGACGTTGACCAAATAAAACTTGTTCACAAGCAGTGTAATTTATGCAAAGAAAGCCGAAACCGAAGAAGAAATTTTTCAAAACCAGTTCCGTAATCTCGGGCCGTCGCGTCTCGCGTGGCGCTATCAATTTCGTCCACATACAAAGTTTGTTACGCATGCAGGGTCAAGCTATAGCCATCAAACAATAAAGTCCGGTAAAAGTGAGTCCAATTGTGATTTATTTTCTCTCGTACTTAAGTGATTTACATTATGGAGTAAGTAAAAAGCTCATTTAATAAGTGCGCAAGATTGATTTTAAACAAAGCAAAGCACGCTCGGAATTAATTCATTAATTATGAGTTCACACAGAGAAAAAATAAATACGTGAATGAAATCAAACTAACATACAAATATCAAGTTTGTATTTCCCCAGCTTAAAATTTCGGGCTTACCGTCTTTTTGTTCCTCTTTAAGTATGGGCAATACTGTAAATATGTTCGACAATTTTGGTTTCTTTCGGAGATTTTCAGCACGAACACATATAAAACTCAAATATAGTCAAGTTTCAACTTATCCCATACTGTTGCCAAATTCAGATATTTAACAAAAACATTTTTTGCACTATATCATACATTGTAAATGTATTTGGGAATGAAAATATCAAAAGTTTACAACAAGTTTTGTACATTTCAGGCAGTTTTTCAAAATGAACTCAATAAATAAAATCAAACGTTGAACAATAACAAGACCATTTTTCAAAAAGTCACATTCAAGATCATCGCTATGGTGGACATGTTGAACTTTATTTTTGAAATATTTATTTTATGAAATACAATAATATTTAATTATTAACCACACATTTTAAGCCACATTTCAAAATGTTAAAATAATTTTCATTGGAGATTCGGAAGTTTATTTTCAAAACCTCAAAAACATTTCAAAAAGCTCTAAAAAACAAAAAATCAAAATACAAAATCGAAGATCAAGTATAAGAAGTGCATTTTCTCGGGTTTATATTTTGAGGGAATCCAATTGTAAATTGTTCAAGAATTCAGAAATTTTGTATTATGAATTTAAATATGATTCCCTCAAAATATAAACCCGGGAAAATGCACTTCTTATACTTGATCTTCGATTTTGTATTTTGATTTGATTTAATTTAATTTAATTTGATTTGATTTAATTTAATTTAATTTAATTTTTTTACTCTTAAGTTTACTTATAGATTTTTACTTCTAAACTTTACCAACCTTTTTCGGTAATTTAGATAAATAATTTAAATTTCAGCCCAAAAGGCAAATACACATGAATTTGCTTCCCAAACAAATTTCGGGAGTTCCCCTCTCCGCCCCCTTAGTTGATAGAAGCATACTATAGGAATGTTTTTTGCTCAAATAAAAGCCCTCTAAGAGTTACCAAAGTTTGAGCTCAATCGGACGATCTTGAAAATTCGACCATTTGTCTTTTAAGGGGAGCCACAAGATTGTATTCAAAAGTTTCCTGATGCATTGTTTTACGTTTTTGAGACCATGTTTCGAAGCAAATGTTTCTAATAATGTAATTTTACGTGCCTATTTTGAATTTCAGCTCAATCGGAGCAACTAAATTTTTCCCCCCTTCGGAGGCCTCTCACCCCACCCCCTTAAGTGATAGGGGCACACATGTGTTCTATGATTTGCTAGATTTTATGTGAACTACAACATATCTAAAATTCAGCTCAATTAAACGAAGTATAAGGAACTTTCATACAACGGGTTTACCCCCCTCAGTCCCCCCCCTAGAGGTAATGGGGGTCTAAGATGTCTAACCTTCCACCCTACAGACCATGTCCTACACGACACAGAAAACCGCAGGTCTCTATCTCTTCTGGTTCTTGAGTTATAAAGTTTCGGACGGACAGACGGACGGACGGACGGACGGACGGACATAGCAGATGCAATAGTGCATTTTTTCTCCATTTGAGGGAAAATGCACTAAAAATGAATAACTTTAATTTGTATTCAACAATTTTTATTCATAAAAAATAGTATTAGCAGAAGCAAATAATTCAATCTCAATCTAAAATAAATCTGTTTTTAGTAATAGTTGCTTATTTCGTTTATTTCTTAGGGGTGTTTGGCAAAAAACATTAAACGGTTAAAGTAATCCTGCAAAGATTTTCAGTTTTAAGTTTTCGCTGTCAACGATTTTGTCTTTAACAAATTTTGCCATTCATTTCGAGTCAGCATAACCAGCATTTTTCTATGCAAGTGCAGCTTCCCTTGTTTTTGAGTTATGAGTTTCATGAGACAATTATTATGTTTGCGAACTTTATTACAATGTTCACAACAACAGAAATCATAGAAATACTTCATCAACCAAAAATGTTGACAAACATTAAAGTAACAAATAACTATGGGGAAATCCCCTGCTCGCACGTGCTACGCTCGCCGCTTCGCTACGGCTCGCAAATCCCCCATTTCGCCTTTGGCAAAATCTGGTGGCGCTACGCGCCACGGCTATTAAATATACACATTTTCTAAGTTTTCTCATAGAGGACCTACGAAATTTAAAATATAAATATAGATATAGGTATTGGGGATATACAAAATCATAAAAACTTGACTTAGGAAGCTGAAACTTAGCGCAAATTATACTCATTTACTCCCAAGTAAGGTTATACAAAGTTTAAACGAACATCTTAATTTTTGGGAGCACTATTGGAACTTATGTGGCCGTAAAAAGGTGATTTTCGGTTTTACCCCCATAAGATATCGCAAAATCGCTTCTTAGTGGAACTCGCGACATCAAAATACATATGTATGTCGATCGTCAGTATAATCGGCCGCTTAGATTTTGAGTTCCGTTGTTGCCAAGGGAAAAAATTACATTTTTGCAAGGAAAATTTTTTCCTCCCTTTTATAACTTTTTTTTAGAAGTTCTATCTAACTGTCCTTCAAGGAGTTTTAAGATTTTATAAAACTCAACACTCGTGCTTGGTTTCATTAAGCTACCATAAGGAGTTTTTTATACCAAAATTCAAAGTTTTAGACCCATTCTGTAAGGGAAAATTGACTTTATGGTTAATAACTTCTCTCCAAGGAGCGCTAAAAATCAATCCTTTCACAGCCCTCCTCATTTTGAGTCAAAAAAGATCTGTGCAAGTTTTTAGAATTCTACATCAAGTGGTTTAGAAATTAGAACTGAAGAATGTGTCAGCCTGTCAAAACGCTCCTATTTAATACTATGATACAAGAATAAGTGAAGTCTGGAAACTGTGAAGTGTAATTTCTTGTGGTGTTAGTTACTCGAGAGTTAAACATTTGATGCTCACCAAGAATTTTCACCAAGATTTTTTTTTCTTGATTTTGACTTTGGCAAAATATTGAAAGTTCTGTAAACACAACACAGCTCCATGTCAATATTGCTTTAAACATGTTAAAGCACCAACTAGAAGATAAATGATTAACTAATGTACAGCCGCTAGCCACTGACTACCACGTACTTGTATGTTTATCGCCACGGCACTAACCAGTCAGTGGAGCAACTGAGCAAACGAGGATGTTATTCTAACTACATCACAAGTGTTCCGGCTGAAGAGAAAATCTCTCATATATCTGCCATCCTTGCGAATGCGAACTGATTAAATTAGTGCCTGACTTGCGAACATACCATAATTTGCACTTTCATTGCCAACCTTTAGGCTAGCGAGGCCCGTAAATTTCTTCTTCTGGTAGTTCTTATTGCCATGGAAGCGACTGAAAATACTGCTCCCTACTCAAAGCTATTGGAAAAGTCATGACAAGGGTTCTTGTTGGTTAGCCTAAAAACTGCGATATTAAAAGCGTAACAACCTATGTACAAATGTGAATATTTACAATATGTACAATATGTACAAATCTAGCTAAAGTTTTTTGTTTCAATGTGTTTCTCATTAAGTTATTAGAAATCGTTTTGAAAGATTTTAAACAGTAAGTATAGCCAAAGAAACATTTGGGAGTACGGCAATTTACAGGTACCTACCTATTAAAAACCATGTTGACACTTTATTAAAACTCAACCTATACAAAATATTTGATGACATATTACTTGAATATCTTCGGAGGGCTCCCATATTTTTGCAATGAAAAGAAATAGAGAACGTTCAAAGATTTCAAATAGTTATTTTCGAAGAGAAAAAGTTTTTATTTTAGGCTCTTAAAGTTAAACGCAAAGTATGATATAGAAGTAGAAGAGTAATTATAATGCATAGTTTCTAGAACAACCTCAATCCTCATCATTATTAAATAACTGACGGAATGGCTGAATCACATTAAGGAAGGTTTTGTTCCAGTTGTGTTTGACCTTGTTTTATCAAATACGAGAAAGTCACACTTCCTATGATGAATCATCACTTTGTGAATAGTGATAAGGCAATGTCAGCTAGTTGTTATAATTATTGCAATAATATAATAAGTTTTATGGGGGAGGCAATATTGTAGCACAAATGTACGAGTATTAGATTAATTAGACGAAATGACATTCATTTTGGCACAAGCGAGAGGACATCCGACATAATGTTGACGGTTGGTGTGCGTTATCTAGATTAATTAAAATTGTGGCAGGCTTTTTAGCAGTGACGTAACATCGTTGAACGAAAATTGATGCTTGTAATATTCAGAACGTTGGTGAACTTTTTGGTTTGCTTGATTTATTCCGAGTTGCCAGTCTGCTTGATTACCGTCATATTTCACCCCGTTTGGCTTCCAAATGCTCCACGCGAATGAAGCAAACAATTAATTTGGGCATCATCGGCGCTCTGATGATGGAATTCAGATGCTTTGATGAAATGAAAATATGCCCAAATTAAATTTTTATTTGTCCAATCATGGCGCAAAAATATCTTTCATTCGGACTCCTAATATTTGTAGGCCGTTCCATCCCGAAACTGTTCTCTAAAATTTTTACAAACACATATGTTTTGATAATATTTACGATTCCCTTTTTAGTGCATTTTCCCTCAAATGGAGAAAAAATGCACTATTGCATCTGCTATGTCCGTCCGTCCGTCCGTCTGTCCGTCCGAAACTTTATAACTCAAGAACCAGAAGAGATAGAGACCTGCGGTTTTCTATATCATGTAGGACATAGTCTGTAGGGTGGAAGGTTAGATATCTTAGACCCCCATTTCCCCTAGGGGGAGAGTGAGGGGGGTAAACCCGTTGTATGAAAGTTTCATATACTTCGTTCGATTGAGCTGAATTTTGGATATGTTGTAGTTCACATCAAATCTAGCAAATCATAGAACACATGTATGCCCCTATCACTTAAGGAGGCTGAGTGGGAGACCCCCAAAGTTTGTATTGGGGAAAACTTTAGTTGCTCCGATTGAGCTGAAATTCAACATAATCACGTAAAATTACATTTTAAGAAACTTTTCTTACTACAAAGGTATCAAAAACGTAGAATAATCGAACTGGAGACTTGTGAGTAAAATCTCATGACCGCTCTAGGCAGACACAAGGGCGAAATTTCACAATCGTCCGTTTGAGCTGTTACTTTGGTAACTCTTAGAGGGTATTTAATCGAGCAAAAAACTTCCCATAGTATGCTCTCATCAACTTAGGTGGAATAGAAAATAAAATTTTATTAAATCAAAGCAAATAAAAAATTAAATTAAATCAAATCATATCAAATTAAATTACAAAATCGAAGATCAAGAATAAGAAGTGCATTTCCCCAGGTTTATATTTTGAGGGAATCTTATTGTTGATGTTCAAGAGTTCAGAAATTGAGTATGGTGAATTCAAATAAGATTCCCTCAAAATATAAACTCGGGAAAATGCACTTCTTATACTTGATCTTCGATTTTGTATTTTGATTTGATTTAATTTAATATAATTTGATTTAATTTAATTTATTTTTAAGTCTTACAGTTTCTGAGCCTTTGCATCTCGGACGGACGGACAGACAGACGAATCGGACACGTATGTAAGCCCATTTTTACACTATGGATATTTCAACTCAATCAAGGGATAATTAATTTACTAAAAAAACACATTTGTGTGCTTTTTAGTAATTTCTCGTAGTGCGAAACGCTGTAAAAATTTCATAAGTGTTGAGATTTTTACAGGACTTGGGGCTTTGAAACCCTGAGTCCGGGGCAATCCGTCTTTGACGGATGGGTCACAATAGGATCTTCGGGACCAGCGTGACCCTCTGCCCGACCCCGGATCTATCTATCTTTCATAAATCTTACGAAGGACTCACCAGCGACTAAGTCCTTAAAGGCAAAAACCTCAAGTTCAATATTTCTTACAATGGATTTTACCCACTTATTCGAAATGCAACATTTTCTTTGCAACGCTATAACTAAGCCTTAGTTCATTATAAATATTTAAGCTCAACTATTTGCCGCACAGAGACTCAGGCATTATTACCTTTGTCAACATGGCTTGACGGAGAAAACGTGACCAGCATGAAGCCATTTACAGCTGCACAATTTGATTAGTATATGTAAAAGTTGCATAAATATACACAAATGGAAATGGCCAGCAATTTGTTCACGGCCAAGATGAGTGTCACTGTCAAAGCAAATTGTGTGTGCTTAGCTGAGGGTCAACATGAATATGCAGTGATTAAAAAGCTATAACTCCAGCTTCTTCTGCCGCTTTCAGGACCTCCATTACGTACTGACGATATTCTGGGATTCCAAAAACTGAATTGCTGAGCTCTTGCAATGCTTCCTCGTCCACTGCTGCAGCTTCTTCTGCACTCTTGTCGTCATATTTTTCACTAAAATCAAAAATTCTTATGGGAACAACAAGAAATCTTCCAAGAAAGTCGAAATAAGCTCCTTCCAGAAGAGCGACCTTCAACTCCAGCATTGAGGGTATTTCACCAGAGTAATTGATTCTAACTAGCGTCGATGTGAATGTTTTGTAATAAACTGCAAGGATGCTTTCTCGGTGCTCCTTTGCAAGACTGTCGTTGCAGGTCATATTGACGATATTGAACCAGTCAAGTGCGGGAGTTCCCCAGAACGGGAACTGGTAGTCTATCTGCAAATAAAAATGGTGTGGTATTTGGATTTAGAAGAGATTCTGGCTAAGTTTTTAATCCCGAAAAGAGGTTCTGAGGGTTTGATAGAAATTATTTAAGTCTCTTTCGGTAGTCAAAACTTACCAAAATCCAATCTTCTTCTTTTCCTCCGTCATTCATGTGGAGTATATTTCTATTATGCAAGTCCCCATGATTAAGAACAGAAAACTTTCGAGGACTCTTCGCTACTTTGATAGCACAGTTACGAATGGCATCGAAATGTTCACTGAGATAAGCACTATACTTTTCAAAACCACCCCAAGATTTCATTTGTTCGATCAAGTTGGCATAAACAGGAGACGATATTTGGTAGGTCATCGAGTTTTCATCCATAATTTTGCAAATGTTGTGGTCAGTAAACTGGACTAAAGGCAAACCCTGAAGAAAAAAAAGTTTAACAACTTGACACAGCTGTTGCGGACATCTTACATTTTGGTCCAAGTAAATCGACAGTGCGTGAAACTTTGCCACCTTTTTTACGAAAGCCAGTATATTCTCCAGTTTATTGATTGTTTCACTCATTTTTTGGTAGCCTCTTGTAGTCAGGTCTTCCAACAAAATAACCTCTGCTGGTTCCGTTTTGCAGTTCTGGTAAATCAACTTGGGTCCAAATGTCGTCGAGTCCCCTGCTCTTCTCATCACCTCCTCCATTGCTGGTATCACCTTAGCATACATATGAGCTTCGCTTGCGAACGCTGAAGTGCTTTTCAGATATTCCAATTTTATTCCTTCATGTACAGGCATCATTTTCAGAACCGTATAAATTGTTTGCTCCCCGGAATCCGGTTTCAAGTAGGTTATTTTAACTTTGAACATAACACTCCCAATGTGCTCGCCTGGTTTCGCTCCCGGAGTAATCTTGAAATCTTTCACCTGAACTCTATCGTTGCGCTCAAAACTTCGAATAGCTCGTTCAAAAAAGGTCTGGTCCAGCCACTGAGGTGGAATTTCGTTATGAGTAAACTCTTCTGACATGATCAGCTAGTTTGGGCTTCAAAAATGAACTGCTCGGTTCTTACAAGAGCTTGCTTATTTATAATGAAGAGTAGCGCGACGTATGAGCGAGTCCGCAATCATGGTGATGGGTAATTTGAGCAACAGTTTTTGCGGCTTTGCAATAATGACTGTGCGAGAGGTGACTTTACCAGCTTTTTAGTTAAACAGGTACAATACTTCACCGCAGTTGACTTTTGGAACCACCAATATTCTGAGTGATAGCTCATTGATTCTGTTATCTCTGTATTTCAGCCCTGAATAAAAAGTCTACTATCTTTACTTCAAAGTGAAAACTACTACTTTGAGTACCTCAACACAATGCTACCCAAACTGCATCGTATGTCATTTAAGTGACAAAAATCAATTCCAATAAATGTTGTCCACAACTCCGCATTGCTCTGCACTTCAAACAGAATCACAGAAAAGCCAACGGAGAACGAACAAACAGAGCACTTTTTGTGTAAACTCGTACACTGACGCTCATGAATGTTTCACACACATTTTATGAGTCAAACGGTAGATTATTGTTTCCAACGCAATTCCGGTTGGCTGCACAGAGTCAAACAAAATTGCACAAAAACACTGTTTGTCCGCACTAATGTATTGACGATAACGCACAAAGTGCTCTCCATAATGGCCAGGGCCTCATAGGCAATGCTGAGCTGGATATAAAAATTTATACAAAAGACAGTACTGTCTCTCAAATAGCAGCTAGAAACTAAATGGGGTTTGCATGATTTTTGAAAAATCAAAATAGCCTTAAAAGTTTTAACTTCAGTAATTGGAAGTCAAAAAATGGAGTTCTTGGGTACGCACCCTGGCCAAAGATGACCTTTTGTTGACTCAGAAAAGTGGCAAAAGTGCAAAATGCCGTAATTTTGCTGCTTCATTTGATTCACTTTAATCTTTTGAACTTCAGAACGAGCGGTTGTGTAGTGGTTACGTTTGTGTACAGAAGCAGAATGTTTCAATCTTTCAATGAAGGAGGAAATTAATTCTGCACGATATCAAAAAGCGCACAAAATGAAAGGAAGCCTTCATATCTGAACGTTTCCTATGCGTCTCTCTTTTATTGTCAATCAATGTATTTTATTTCTCAGTTCCTCTCTGCCTGTAGGATGAAGCTTGTTTTCCTTCTCCTTGCGGTCCTGCAATCAGGATGCTGCCAAAAAACCTCATGGTGTGAATTTCTTAGAAGTTTGGTTTGCACTTTTGAGTACGTCAATTACAAAACTGCCGCCTACACCTTGAACAGTGCGCATGAACAAGTTCAGAGTATTCAGTTCAAGAGTTCCAGAATAAAAATCTTCACGCCAAACCTCTGCGAGAGATTTCCAATGGTTCAGAATTTGGACTTGTCGGGATTAGGAATAGAAACTTTGTTCGAAGATGCACTTAAACCGTGTTCAAAGCTGCAGAGCTTGGATTTTTCGAACAACAAAGTGGCCAGTTTGCTTGAAAATGGACTGCAGGACAAAAATGAACTCAAAAACTTGAATTTTTCCCACAACCAGTTGGAACTCCTGAGCATGTTTGCATTCAAGGATAGTCCAGGGCTGGAACGATTAGACCTCAGCTTCAACAAACTTCAAAACTTTCACATTTCTATTCCTCTGTCAGCTCTTGTTTATTTGAATCTTGAGCACAACCTGCTATTGCACCTCGATTGCCAAATGGCTTCTCAATACATTCCAGCCGTTACCGACATTTTCATTGCCTTCAACAAATTGGAATGCCGAGAAATATCGTGCTTCGTGGATAAATTCTTGCTCAAAATGGTTCCACCTGCAGAAATGCACAATGAGAACAGCTCTAAAATTGTCCACTGCTCAAACGAGGTGCCAGTCAAAGGGCGCGGATCCAGAAGTGATTCAGAAGAGGAAACTTTGAGAGAGATATTTGGCCCTACAATAACGACAGCGACACCTCGAATGTCTCAGAGCTATGTCACTGACGACATCAATCATGACAATTTTGAAGAACTTCGAGATGCCCAAATTATATTAACATTCCTTGTGATCGGCATTGGCGTTTGTGCCGTCGGAATGATTCTCTTGATTGCAATCCTTTGTTACCGACTTCGGACTGTAGAGACCACTCTGATGACCTCGACACTGGTTCCTCACCCCAGCCCCGACCGTCCAACCCATCGGCCTCTGTCAGATATTACACCCCCAGTCCAAATGACTACGTTCCAGGACACTTCTAAAGGGAACCAAAATCAATATGGCCCTACTCCAAGAACACCATTATCTCCAATTCGTCAGGCTCCCATCCTTCTGGCACACCCACCTTCGCCTGTTCCAAAGAGAGGTGCCGTGTGCGTAACAGAAGTCTAAATTAATGTCGCGCCCGCCCAATGTCGGATAAAAACAAATTTACATTTGTTTACTTCCGAGTAAGCTAAATTCAATGTGACGTTCAGCACTTGTAAAAATACTAAAATGAGAATTGAATTAAAGCAAAATGTTTACCTCAATCGTGCAGTGCTCAGATACGGGACCGTTCACAAGTATAGAGTAGTTCCAAGTAGTAAAATTATATCCGAAAGTATGGCTTCATTTTTCCGAATTTCTAAAAGGTTTACAAAAATTTAACAGGACTACTTTTTAAATTCTGTGAACACATTCATTAGGGAGCTTTAAGATTCTACAACCACTCAAGGGTTAAAAAATGCGCACCATCTCCCCTGGATGTTCCCTAAACAAGAAAGACAATGTCTAATGGCAAAATGCAAATTTGTGGGATGCGATAATGGCAATGTGAAATTTATCTCTTTCTCATTCTGATACCTTTATGTGAGTGTACCGCACACTTTTCGTTCTCTTAATTTTCTCAATTGTACCAGACAGAAAAAGTTAGAGACATTAGCCATAATTACATTTGAAAGTCAAGAGGTAGAAGATAACGTTGCCGAGGCCATTTTCGACACATTTAAGCAAAATGCGTATGTATACGCAAACTTGAACCGGGGAAGAATGCATTTATTCAGTTAAAACCTGGAAACTCAGAACAACTTTTTTAGACATCGTTTTAGTTAAAGAAAAGATTTAAATTGCTCATGATGTTATTGACTGTAAGAGATAGAAATTTATTTACTCTTACACATTTAAAAAATAAATACTAGTAATAAAAAAACACTGAGACAAATAAAGATCAAGATAACCACTTCTTAAGGGTTTCCGCTTAAAACTAAGTTCCTTCATCTTTAAACAGCTTTTAATTTGTTTGATTTCCAACTCTACTTGAAATATTTTTGTTCAATTGTGATCTTGAACGAATTGAAACCCTTCTTTGAGGACTTGAGTTGGCTCTGGAATGTGTAGAACTAGCAGGTTTAGAAGCAAAAACAAATCCTAAGTGAGATACAGTCCCACTGAAATCAAAGTCTGTAAAAGTGGTGTTAGTAAAAGAGATTAGCATTGACATTCAGGTGTTAAATTTTCGGTCCTAAAGTGAGTGGCAAACTTGGAACCTCATTTTACCGTAAATGGACTAAATTTACCATCCCCCATCAAGTAAGCAAATAAGTTTGTTCAAAATCCGCCTCAGAGATACGAGTAATGAACTTATGAATGTTTCAATTGAGGTGGCAAAATTTAAATGGCATACGGTCAAGGAAAAAATTTTATCGGACTTTCATAATCCAATTAAACTCTCCCTGGCATTTTCATTCTGCTGCATTGTTTCATCGTTAAATTACTCTTTAGTTTTGTCATTTCTGGTGCTTCATACAGAAATTTTAGTTGTTTTATGATTTTCAATTAAGTGGAACATTTTGTTTGAAATGGGATTATGTGGCAATTGTATTGCTACCGATAACGAAGCTGAAGGTGCCAGTTGGAATGGAACAAGTCTCGGTTGAAGGAAACAAAATTCAATTATGCCTGGTTTCCGCGAATCAATTTGAATGCGTAGCAAAAAACATCCTGGGAAATTGGGTAAAAGCACTAGATAAGCCGTCTGCTATGCCATACCCTGTCGTTTGATGACCGCGAAGTTTGGAGGAAAGCGGAAAACGGCACGGAAAATTGAAAAACGTGCAGTAATAATCTTTCGTTCCGCAGACGTATGTCTCATCCCAGCTTTATCGCCTTCGTGTTTCATTCAGCTTACTTACGCGACATCAAGCAATAATCTCTAAAAATGGAAAGCGCTCGTAGAAATGAGGCACGAGCTGATCGGAGCGTCTGCGTCTCGTCGGTCCCGTATCTACATTATTTCCATTTCCTGCTTCTCCTCTTTTGCAGCTAAATGTCTCAATTATACACGTCTCCTGCGCCCATATCGTGCCGATGAGTCTTGTAAATTCATCCTTTTCGCCGAAAAGCGAAATTTGTGGGTATCAATAGTAAAAATATCACAAGCACGGGGGAGGATACAGATCTAGTAATAAAATAGCAAAAACGCCGAAAGGCAGCTTGAAGGCAGAAAAAAGATGATATACATTAAATTGAATTGAAACGACAAGATGACAAAAAGCAACAGCTTAAATTCGGTGTATTCTTGGAACACATTATTAAGGCATTTACTCGATGCTTCTGATGAAAGGAAATGTTTAAGTGATGAAATGAACAAATTGAGTGTCATCGCAAGCCTAGCAAATATAAGGGAGTGAAGAGAGCTTACCGCAAATTGTACCTGAGATAAGTAATTTTGAGCCTTCAATTGAGCTTATGTTTGTTAGAGTACCAATCCCTTTAAAAAGAAAAATCGCGGTTGAAGAAAATCACTTTCAAAATAAAAGTATTTAGGGAGAGAGTTAGGTTCAAAATTATTAGCTTAAATTGTGGGTTGGAAAATATAACACAATTAAGATCTCTCTTTTTTCTCACTCAAATACAGACTACTGAACTATTTTAAAGATCAAAGACATACATATTTAATCAATTAAATAAGAAGTCAAGCATATGCCGTTCCCGAAAACGTGCATTTGCCAACTGAATCATGGGGTTGAAAAACCTCTCATAAAGAACAACAACACTTTAACGTTAATGCTCTTTTAAGTTAAACACAAGAGGTCAACTTAATAATTTGAAAGAAACCAGTTCGAAATTTCATGAATCATGAAAAGAAAGTGACTTTAAAGTATCGATCGCTCCAATCACTGCGTCTTTGTGTGTGAGACAATTAATGAACTTTACATTTTAACTTGACTCCAGCATGGCTTACCAGTTCTGATTTTCCACCACTGACATGAAAAATGAAACATTTTCCCCTTCTCTTTAGTTTTCTGTCGCACACCGTCAATGTGATTAATGAACGCTGCCAAAGCAGCAAAGCGCTAATATCTGATTTTCTTCAATTCCTTTTCTTATGTGATCTCTGGATAAAACTGCAACTCACGTACGTAATGGTGATTTTCTTCATTCAAGGCCTCTAAGGGCTGCAATCGAATCAGAGCAATTACGAAGAGCTTTGTACGTCCTTAATAGTTCCTAAGAGTTTCAAACTAATTTCTCAATAGCAATGACTGGTTCAATATTGAGTTTGATGTGATTCAAAAATGTTTTGGTGTTTTTTTAACCTAAATTTGAAATCACGAATTTCTACGATTTTCCGAAAGACTTTTATGGCGTTATCATTAGTGCCAGTTTTTTGTGTATTTTTATTCCCTTGAATAGATTTTAACTTGTATCTTCTATGTTTGTCCGTCCTAAGCGAGAAGAGATAGAGAACTGTGATTTTCTTTATGGTAAATTGGTTGTAAATATATTAAAGTCTCAGACCTACATGGCTTTGTGACCTCCAAAATGAAACCTAATATACATATACACTCCAGAAGAGATACAAATTTAACTGGAGTAAAATAGCTATTATCGTAACATGTTGTGAAAAGTGACCCATAGGACAATAGCAGGGAAGATTGGTGCCCTCGGCCCGTAAGGGCCGAGGGCACCAATCTTCCCCGCTTTTGTCCTATGGGTCCTTTTTCACAACCTGTTGCGATCAAGATTTTTCCCCACGAAATCCTTTCATCTTGTCAAATCGTATTTTTTCATTTTCCATTGCGCTTAATAATAACGTTTTTTTATCGCTTTATTTCAAAATTTATCGTTGCTATTTTATTATGTAATCATTTTTCAATTATTGTTGAAAATTGTTAAAGTTGCTGATTGTGCAATTTGTAAATGTTATGTTGCCACCGTATATATTGATACATTTGATTGTTTTGTGCTTCCTCAGGCCCAGCTTCTTTATTGTCTTTCTCCATAACTGAGGCTGAAGGTTCACTGTCAGCTTCAAATCCTGTATTTAGAGCTGAGGTTGACGGTTCTGTTGAAACTGTTCGAGGTTTTTTGTTTGGAAAAATCTCTCTAGTTATCTGATGATGAATCTTCCTCTTGTTCGTAATTGAGTCTTGGACGTAGCCCTCAGCAGGGGTTGAATTTCTCCATCCTCCATGCCGTTTCAGTGTCAAAAAGTCTGCTCCTGAATCTACTAGCACGGTGGCGGACGTGCGACGGAATGAATGGCTCATATAAGATATATAAGATATATAACACAACTATTTCTTGGTTGCTCCAACCCACATTTGCGCACATGGCAATGAAATTTTCAGATGTCCTGGTCAACCTTGAGAAACCAAAAATCAGCTTCCTCTTTCCTCGTTTGAAAAGGTTCATTTGATGTTAATGTAAGGTCATTCTACAAGCATTCCTGCCTGCAACGACAGCATGCAACGGGCGGTTCTTAACATTTAATTATTTCACTTTTAATTGTATTTAATTTAATCAGTGAGGAAAATTCACTAGAAATAAGAAGCAAAAGAAATTAAAAAAATTAGCGGATGCTTAAAATTAATTACGTTCTTTATGTTTCTCTCCGAGACGGTGCCGCAATCGCCTTGCCAATTGCGACACATGTTGGAAACGGCTTTCTTTACTTTTATGGCATCGTTGAAAGGTGCTAGAGTCTTGAATTTTTCCTTGCCTTTAATATTCCTCTGGCGCACTTTTGGTTGGAGTAAATTTGTCACGTGCTGTGTTTAAAAACATTATGCGCATCTGAAATTAGCAAATTTACATTGAGGAAATAGCAAAATCACAAGCAAGTTGTCGAGACACGTAGCAGTCGTAGGACTGGCACAAGATTATTTTTCCAGGGAACACTATGCAAATGATGTGGGTTTTCAAAGTGTATGTGCACTCTTTATTGTGGGTACCCATGACCGATTGCGGTGATTAACATAAGACTTTATATGCTTTGAAATTTCAGTTATTCTTTTAAATGTCAGTCCTCAAAATTTTAAATCGTACTAAAAAAACATTTGATTTTCTCTAAAACAAATAAGTCTATAAAAAATTAAGTATGATTAAAACATTTAAACAAGAAAGTATTGGAAACTCCCGGGTTCTCCTGCAAATACATTGATTAGAGGTCATAAATGAAAGGTGGTCCTTTAATTTTTTAATTTTGTTCTCCTAAATGGTCTAAGATGAACCCTTGTTAATCAAATATTCAGACTAACTGACTTCACTTCATCAAATGTCAATAATGCAAATTACTTACATACATAGAGTAGGCATCCTAAAGCCACTTGGTGTACAAATCGCAAAGTTTGCATCAAATATATTATATAATTTACGCTTTATTTTACGAGCACTCACAAATTTAGTAAGAGCAAATAACTCTCAAATGAAAATCGAAGGGCTTTTCAAATACTACATTGAAGATGAACCATTTAAGATTTAAAGACCGCTTGTAATTGCAAAGGTATCCTTAATAAGTTTTTCATTTAGCCTTCTTTAGGACGATAGATGGTACTCCATATAGTAATTATCCATCTTAGTTTTATCTCTGTCTCTTTTGCGTCTTCTTCTTCCATCTTTCTCCCACTTCACCCACATAAACTCGGACCTTTATACGGATTGAACTAAGTCTTGAGACATTAATCATTTCTTTTCCATTAATTCCTTTCTTGTTTGTGGTTCTATGTGCTTTTTGATTTCCTGTAAAAATGTACGTCTGTTAATTGTATTTCATCAGCTTCTTTATTGCATACTCAGAAAGTGGTGTGGAGTTGAAGAAATTTTAAAATCTAAATTTTGATGTTTTACATTTTAATACCTTACAACATCATCGCAATAGTGCAACAGTATTAACAGTTAAAAATTTGCTGCTTAATTTCATAAAATTTTAGACTAAGTAGGTGCGTGTGCGGTCCTTGGATCGAATAAAAACTTAAATCAGATATTTTTTTTGCAATTCTGAATCTGTTTTATTTTTCTTGTCCAAAACCGTTTAAAAAGACAAGTAATCATCAAAGTCGAGGACTTTATAGATAACCACGGTCAATAAAATACTTTTGAAAAAATATGTTGAAAAATTGTACACGAAGCAAGAGTAAAGTAAGAATAACACATATATAATCTCCAGTTTTGATGAGCTAGAGCAATATTGGAAACTGAACATTAATTTTTTGAAAAATATTTATTTTTATTTTCAGGTTGTTTGTGTCAGCAAATATCATACCTTGAGTACGGGTATACTGTTTAGGAGCAAATACTCATTCGCACATGGAACTACGGCGAGGGCAGACAAACACCACCAATGTTGTTATAGTAGTCTTTATTGACCTCCTAGTGAAATAATTAATGTCTAATAAACGGTGACAGGAAGCTACACAAAGAGCTATCGCAACCTAGTGTACATTCACCCGCAATAACAAGCTAACGGAGGAGCAGGAAGTCAAATGAGTCAATATGTTTAAGATTAATAGTAATAGTGTAATAATCAAAGCCATAATTCTCATCTCCGTTCTAATCAATTCAATTAAGGGTGAGTTCATCGATTTATCTAAAATTTTGCACAAGATAAAAGCAGCTTTTATTCTCATCCATAATTTCAACACGCTTGAATATTTAAATGAAAATGCCCCAAAGCATACTGATTAATGAACTTTCATAAATTTGAATTTAACGAGACGCTTTGACGGCTATTGATCGCTCGGTTCAATCCTTATCCCAAAATCTGCATATTTTCAGCAAGATGATAAATTTGCATGCTGGATTACTGCATTAAATTGCTTTCGTTCTCTCAGCTACCCTTCATAATTGCCAACTCAAATGGGATGAAGGAAATCTTCCCCGTTTCTCGTAATTTCGTGAATTTTGCGAAAACGGATGATAGATCGCCATTTTCTTACGTCTTCATGTTAATCAAACAAAGCTTCGCACCCTTTCGGAATGAAGGCCAGTTTTGTTTATGCTCATCTCCCGTTATTTTCGAAATTTCTAAGAACTCGTTTAGGCAAGGTCGCGAGATAATGTTCACATTAGGACAAAGGAGGGGAACATCCTTTCAACCTTTTATAATGTTATTTTATGTTTTTATCCGAGGTACATAACTTTTTACATAATTTTGAAAATAATGTTATTACACTCTCAGGCGAAAATAGTTGACAGTTCTACTTTTTTAATGAAGGAAGTTTTGAGAAGATGTACGTTTAAACGGCCTTATTGATGAAAGTCGTGATATTAGAGCTTTCTTTATAAACTTTCAGGAATTCCATATCTGTACAATACTCACTCAACACACAAACGGTCCGTCACGGACTGGACTCAGCCTTATGATGACTGGAACATAACGTCATTGCCACGTAGCATACATCCACATCTCGTAGTGAAGGACCATAGACACGTTTTGCCACCTACAGCATTCCAAAACGGTGATAATGCTGGAATCATGCTGGGTCAAGAGGAGACCGACGATGATAAATTGCTGAGGCGATTATACGAGATCAAGGTAAATTTGATTTTCCTGTTTTCCACCTCCATTATGCGTGCATAAACACGGCTACTGTTCTCTTTCTCTTTTTCTCTTCGAACGCCATCACCATCAGTCGCTGTTGCGATGGAGAGGTGCATGTTTTGAAGAAAGGAAACTTGAGTTTTGGAAACTTGGGTATTAAATTAAAGAACCAGTTCTCTGGACATGACTGGGAACCAGTACGTAATGAAGCCTGATTGAACAAGGCCTCTTTTATAACTCACCTACTCAAACGGTCCACACAAGAGCAAACTTAGCAGAGCTAGGCGTTTTTGTGAACAAAAATTCAGAAAGCGCCGGACATCGTTTATTAGAGCTTGATTGTTTCAGTTGCAAGTCTTGCTAGGAAACCGGATGCAGATATCCCGAGACAAATCCGAATCAGCAAAATATGTGCAGCTCTTTTTGTTTCTCGATGGATTTTAATCAACAGAGAACGAATGATTCTTGTGAAACAATAAAAAGTCGCTATACTCTAACTTTTTCGCTTTTCAACGTGCCAAATAGTAAATTTTTCTACCAACAGAGCAATTAAAGTCTTATTTGCAAGCAAAGTGACATACCGGGCACTCCCTCTTCAGCAGTTTCTGTCGTGTTTGAATTACTTTAAAAAGACCATTTGAGATTTGATATTAAATCATCAACCTTTTGTTAGACAGCAGACAATGTGACTTTATCAGTCTTTTTGCTTTTATTATATAACGTTTGTTGATCAATGATTGTTTCAAATTTGCAAAAAGTGTGTGAAGTCAGGTTCTCGTAGTTATCCAATGCTGCTTTATTATTTCCGACATTAAAAAGCGAATCTAAAGTAAAAGTTATCTTCTTATGCCTCATTCAAATATAAAGCCACAATAAAAAATTTAGATCGCAACACCCCTCAATCACGGTATGTTCCATACCTTAATACATACATGAAATTGTAAAGGAGACCTCCTTCCATTACTAAGATCATGACGTAATGTTTGAACGGGGCCTTTCATGGAGCCAAATTCAAGTTCCTAAATAGTGTGAATAAAATGCGGATAAAACACTTTTGTAACTGTCGCAACTTCCCTGACATAATTCAAATTCAAACATATCATGAGACCTTAATGAGCTTTAAATCAGTTCTCGGGTTTAACGCAACACAAACAACCGTCGTCCTTATTTTGCTTTGAACCGTTCTTTCCTCACCAGCTGGAAATACTTTCCTCTCAATATTTCATTGGCATGACAAATGAGTCACGGCACGGTGCCAAGTTTGGAACCAACAGTGAAAGAATTCGCTTATTCCAATTACCATTGCGTTTTTTAAGTTCTATCTTTATGCCTTTGCTTTGGAATTCTACCTTAAGGAGGAACGAAAAAAGTAAAGAATTGAGTCAATTTATCACCGATGAAATGCAAATTGCATAATGAACTTCTTGATTCAGTGTTACGGGAAGCTGTTTCTCGGAGAATAACCGTTTTTTCTTGTCGTGAAAAAGGAAATCTTCACATCGATCTACTCCAGAACTCTCAGTGTAAAAGATATTTAACGCTTGGAGTTGAAACACCAGCAGTCTGTTGCACAGCACGAATCTTAATTAGTTTTGACGCGCAGAAGTCAAAATCTGAATTGTTCTCAACACCTCACAAATCTTTTAGAGCGAGAAAACGTTTCCAAGTTTGAATCTGTCTTGACTGACAGCTTGTCAGACTGCAGCTTGTACATATTTTAATTTGCTTTGTCTCTCCATTTCTCCAGGATAACACCACTGGTAGGACGCTGTGGTATAGCAAGCAGAGTGTAGATTCCAATTATCCAGTGTTTGTCAACAAAGCCATTAAACTATTCAACCTTCAGCAAGTGGCGTTTGAGATAGAGAACAGTCTTCTGTCCAAAGTAAGCTGTACGGCATGCAAGGCAGGTAAGGAAGTCAAGAAATTTAGGCACATTTTTCAAACGCTTCCTGGGGCATTTCTTCTCTTTCATTGTCATACCAACCCACGTTCAGCAGCCGTTCTCTGATTGTAGTGCTTGTTTCATTATTTCAGGTGCAGGATTGTTGCAGCACTATATCCGAACAGGAAAAAGCAAGGACGAAATCATCAAAATGATTTATCAGTACTGTGACCATTTGAAGCTTCAAAGTGAACGTGTGTGCGAAGGGATAAGCAGCTTGTTTGGAAACGAAGTCATTTATGTACTGAAGCGAATAAACCTCGGTCCAGATGAGATATGCAGTTTCGTCATCGGGGACGCCTGTGGGGACATTTTTAATCCTCTGCATGAATGGGAGGTGGACCTTCCCCCGGTGCCCAAACCTGATTCCCGAGAGCTGCCCCTTCCCAAAGAAGGAGCTCCTGCCTTCAAAGTTCTACATCTCTCAGACACCCACTTTGACCCCTACTACGCCGAAGGGTCTAACGCAGAGTGTCACGAGCCCCTCTGCTGTCGCATCACCAACGGCAGACCTTCAACTCCGAACGGAGCTGCAGGCAAGTGGGGAGACTACCGGAAATGCGACACGCCTAAAAGAACTCATGACCACTTGCTGCAGCATATTGCCGAGACCCACCCAGACATCGACTACATCCTCTGGACGGGTGACCTGCCTGCTCACGATATCTGGAACCAGACGAAGGAGGAGAATTTGTCGATCCTTCGAGAGACGGTGAAAATGATGTTTGAGAAGTTCCCCGGAATACCCATTTTCCCAGCACTAGGAAACCACGAAAGTGCACCCGTCAACAGTTTCCCGCCTCCATATGTGCAACAAGTAGACAGCAGCATTTCGTGGCTCTACGACGAGCTCGACATTCAGTGGCGGAAATGGTTACCTAGCAGTGTTTCCCACACCATTCGACGCGGAGCATTCTACTCAGTGCTAGTGCGCCCTGGATTTCGTATTATTTCTCTCAACATGAACTACTGCAACAACAAAAACTGGTGAGGCGTGTTGTTCTGCATCTCCCATATATTTGATCTATTTAATGAACACATTCTGTGAAATGTTAGAGAGATAACTTTTGGACATTACTTCCCGCTCTGCAGGTGGCTTTTGTTGAACTCAACCGATCCGGCCACTGAACTTCAATGGTTTATTTACGAGCTTCAAAGTGCTGAGTTTTCTAATGAGAAGGTACATGTGATTGGCCACATCCCGCCGGGTCACTCGGATTGCATCAAAGTATGGTCTAGAAACTACTACAAAATCATTGCGCGCTACGAGAGCACTATCACCGCCCAGTTCTTTGGACACACGCATTACGACGAGTTTGAAGTATTTTATGACCCTAAGGACTTGAGCAGAGCCATAAACGTAGCTTACATCGGACCTTCAGTGACTCCCTATTATGACTTGAATCCAGGGTATCGGATTTACTACATCGATGGAGATCATGACGTGTCGACTAGGGTATGAAAGAGTGTTGTAAATTATCTTTTTTTGTTTGTTGGCATGCTTATTGAGATCTTAAACACTCGGAAAAGCCTAACACATATTGATAAAACTCCAGAAGCAATTTCAAAATGGCTCAGAGCTTCCAATGAGCCCTAGAAGAATCCGTAGGACAAATCAGAGAAACTTCATTCGAGCTTTTTAGGAAATGAGAAATCTTACAAGCCCCAAAAGTATCAAAAGAACCTAAAAAATCTCAATAAGATCTTGGAGAAATATAAAAAGATTCTGAAATAGAGTTTAAAAACTGTGAAATAAACCAAATAATCACAAAATTGTTCTTTTTATTAAGTGACATTGCTCCAGAGCAGTAAGAGGGATCTCAATACATACTTCCATTATTGCAATTATTAATATGTATATCTGAAAAAAATTAAAATGTATTTTTAAACATGCTATTTTTACTTGCTACATGGGCGTTTACTCAATGGGAATGACTGGTACCTTGTAGATGGACTGTAAGCTGACAAAAAACTCTCCGTTCATTTTAATCCAATTTAAAAATCCAGTCTCGCTCCTAATATACTTTTTCCGGTTTTTCATGCAACTCATGCCGTACCTAACATTATTTTTCAGCTGGTCGTAGATCATGAGTCGTGGATAATGAATTTAAGGGAAGCAAACTTGTACGACTACCCGATATGGTACAAGCTGTACTCAACTCGTGCTGCCTACGGAATGGCGGGCTTACGACCATTCGATTGGGATAATTTAATCAACAATATGACGTTCAACCAAGACACATTTGATCTCTACTACAAGTAAGTTTATGATGAACTTTGCGTCCGACGTGGCTGGCCTGCCATGACGAAGCGGTGCGTACTTCGGTACAAATTATACAGCTCACTTTTCTACAACAATAGGCATTATTGGAAAAATTCTCCAGTCAAGCCAAAGTGTGATTCTGAATGCAGGAAGCGTATTTTATGCGATGCGAAAAGTGGAAGGAGTCACGATAGGAAACACTTGTGTACAGAAATGGAATCCAAAATCGATGAGTCCAATCCCAAAGGATGGAAGGCATGGTTGTACCGTGGCTGGAGCGCCTCGTATGTAGCTACAAGTTTTATTGCTTAGGTGATTGGTATCACATGTTAATGCTCTTTCACCCTGGTGTTGGGTTTCAAAAATTTATCTCGTATTTTCTTCTCTCCCTGGCACTTTTCCACCTCTAGGGATCACCGTGGCACTTCTAAACACGACTTAATGATTGCAACAAACGAAATTGATCCCCACAGTGGCCTACTCGAGGAAATGTCTCAAGTGAATAACAACGGCCTAACCTTTGATCAAATTGACTCAAACGTCAAAGCTGCTTCTAAGGAGGAGGACCACTCATTTTATAGCGCTCTTTGCTTGTGGTGCTAGGTTCATAACACTGTAACATGCTATCATAGTTTTAGTTCAAAAGTGCTTTTCTGTGTTGGAAGCACATATTTTTATGCATAGAGTACTTTTGTGTTCGATTGAAACTTGTGGATTATGATTTTATATCTCTATTCCAGATATAGCGTGATAAGCTCCATCACATCATTACCAAAGTATGTGATAAGTGGATTTGGATGATATCTCGCCTGAATCCATAAAATTTCAATGTAGGACATTTATAGCACTAAGTAAAAGTTTTAATTTCTTTTTCATCGAGATTGTCGTCTCTCCCAGCGTCCCAGGCCCAAAGCATTCCTTGTCATAAAAATCTTTTATGCTATCACTAAACTTTTTATGATGCCGAGAGAAATAAAATGTTCCAAATTTTTTATCAACGCGGCTGTGTTTTCCTTTAATTCTTGGAATTAGAAACAGATTCTTAAAATTGAGGTTAGTATTGGATAGGTAATTTAGTTGGATAAAACTTTCAGCGATGAAGAAAAACTTTTTTTAACAACGTTTCGGCAAAATACTTTAAAAATAATAGACTGGAAAACTGGAACTTTTGTGCTGATCACCAAAGCTTTCACGAGGTTCCAAAGGTCTAAAACTCAGTTATTCTGATGGTTCCGATATTAGTAGATTTAGTTAGATTGACTATTTTATTAATAAAGATATAATATAATAGAGTGGGCATCCCCATACATTTCCTTTTACGAGATTTTTAGCCACCACCGCTGTCAAAATCCGATTTTTTCGGGTCAGATTGCATTGAAAATTGACACCAGGTTTTGTAAACAACTCTTATTT
Source organism: Forcipomyia taiwana (assembly GCA_963930915.1). Lineage (NCBI taxonomy): Eukaryota > Metazoa > Arthropoda > Insecta > Diptera > Ceratopogonidae > Forcipomyia > Forcipomyia taiwana. Next base: position 525,417 of record CAWVOI010000079.1, on the reverse strand, counting down.
CAGCTACAAATGGCCTCAAAACTCAAAAATGAAACCTCAGGAAGGCTTGGAGAGCCCGAAAATGGAAGCAGGAAGAATTTGAGGCCGATAGGAGCCTAAATAAAGAAGTTAAGAAACGACAAAACCCGGGACTTGGTGAGTAATTCATCGAAATTCTTTCTTAACCTGCTCGTTCCCGGCCCGAGACTAGGTTTCTGGGGTAGCTTAAGGCCCCAGGAAGCCAAGAGGGGTCGGTTCTAGCCGGGAACCAGCGGGTTAAGAGAAAAACAGGCACTTTTCTGCGCCAGAGTCGGGTGTCGGCCATTCTGATTTTGATCACATTTTTCAATGCAATCTGACCTAAAAATTTCGTTAAGTGACAGCGATGGTGGCGAGGTAAATTGCTCTGATGTCCAGTCTATTCTATTATATGTCTATTATTTTATTTAAAGTTTATTGTTTTGGACGGTAACAAGCCGTCTAGCTGTTTTGGATGAACTTTTTCAAATTTTATTCTTTAATTTCGCTTAAAGTGTCCATAGAAACAAACCGTTTTTTCCTTTAAGCTATCGGCTGAAAATTCTGTGTTTATACAAATAAGGGACATATTTAGAGATTCAACGAGTGCTCTCGAATTTTTAATATGCATGTGAAAAAGCGTTACGAATCATTTTATTGAAAAACTGAGCAACAGTTGCACGACAAAATTTCTTTCTCGAACCAAATAGTTTGAATAAGAATTTTTCCCCACATTCTACTTTTAAACTACTTTTTGCTTTCCGATACCTCATTTCTATCGTTTGATACAAAACTTTTGTTTTCACAACTTTTTCTAGCAACATCATACAACTTTTCCTTTTTTGTAGAAATATTTCTTATATTATTAGAGTCTGAGAACATACTTATATAGGTTAAATGATGCACAGCAGTCAGAGCTGGCTTAAAGTATTAGAAATATAGAAAACATCATTTCATGATTTTGTCTCCTTTAAGAATTTTCTAAATATTTTTGATACTTTGTAGTTATAATTTTTATCATTTTTTATAATTTAAAAAAAAATTATTCTTTTAGGTTTTTAGACAAAACATCGCCAAGAAATGTTTTGTGGTAGATTATTACAGTGGCTGTGCAGCATGCCATCTTTTAACTATAGTATGCTTTTAGTAATGCATTATATGTACATCTACCAATCAATTTTACATCAACAATTCGTTGATATTTTCTCTTTTATTTGCGAAAATGTGATAATCAATTATCAGCAATGCTTGCTCCAAAACTAAAGTGCAGGAACAAATCATAGAAACTTGATGTAATAATAAATGAAAACGTATACTTTTTTAGTGCATTTCCCAAAATTTTGGAAAAAGTGCACCATTATGGCCGCTTTGTCTGTCTGTCTTTCTGTCCGAAACTTTATAACTCAAAAATCAGAATAATTAGAGAGCTGCGGTTGTTTTGTAACATATTAAGCTATAGAGCATCCGATTGGGCTGAAATCTTGTGACCCCTATTTTATTCGAGGATGGAGCTAAAGGCCCCAAAAGTTTGTGTGTAAGAAAAAATTTGTATTCCAATTGGAGTGAATTCAAGAAATAACATTTTCAAGTGCGTTAGTCGATTTAACTGGTGAAAAATTCAATCAAATCAAATATAATCAAACGCAATCGATGATAAAGCTTTTTTTTAATGTTATGAAAAGCGGATGTCATGGGTGTTCAGGTTTAAAATCATTAACTAAAAATTTTGAATATCAGCTTTCCTCAACATTTTGAAAATGCACCCATAACTTTATCATTGATTTTGCTTAATTTAATTTGATTTGATTTTTTAAATTTAAATCCAAATTTTTGTTCACATAAATCTAGGCAAGGATTCAGCTTCCCTTTCTAAGTTTCCACCCTTCATAGATTTTACCTACATATACAATGTGTCGGTACAATATGAAGACACTCTTTATTTTTATAGTATTTAAATGCATTTGCGTTAAACGCATTGGAACGCTTACTTTGACATTTTGCACAATCTTTTCTAAACAGCACAGCTCAATACAAACCGGCTTGAAAAATTTTGTACACAATCGCCTTCAGTTTGTGTACATTTGAACCAGCGTGTGCAACGTCAAACCCACAAGTTTTGTATTATAGTCTCACAGGTGTGAGGAATTTGTAGGCTTTTTTTCCTATTTTAATCACGATTTTCGAAATATCAGCTGCGTTGAATACGCAATCGGTGTTCAATGACGAGTTTTTATAAAGTGGAAATAAATAAAACGGAATGGGAAATCCCAGATCGCTACAGGGAACTGACTCCCATCGGCAGTGGTGCCTACGGCCAAGTTTGGTGAGTTTTATCTTTACTGCTTTTCCTGTGTATAGCTTTAGCTCTTCCCGGTCTCGCCTTAGACCTCGCTCTCTTCTGTTTTATCAGTTTTGCCGTGAAATCCCACTGAAAATAATCAACCTGCAGTGTAAATAGTGGCTGAATGCTCAATATTCGAAAACTTGAACACAATTTCTATGTTGATGATTATGACAGTGTCTTTGCTCTTCTTGTAAATACTTGAAATCTTAGAGAAAATATATACGTTTCAAGTCCGCGATCGCGATGACTAAGTAACCTTGGATATTTCAAAATCTAATAAACTCACTGAAACATTTTATCACCGTTCAATACGTGCTACGTTTCGAGTGAGAAAACGGCTCCAAAAGAATCTCAGAAATGTGTTTCTTATTCATTGTCGCCACCCGTCTCTCACAGTTTGGGAACTTGTTTTTGTGTCAAATAACAAAATCTTCCAAATAGTAACGTAGCGTACTTGACCGTGGTCCAATAAAAGATGGTACTGCCGAACATTAAGAAATAGGCTAAAGTTTTTTAAAATGCTAATGCTTTGAAAAGAATCTTTCTGCATAGAAAGTCAAAAATATTTCATAAGACTAATGATTGCACTCATTCACTTCACATACCTTCCTTTAATAAAAATGCTTGAATCAGCTAAATACTAAAAGTAATAAATTAAAAGTGGATGTGAACCTCTTTGAATAAATTGATAATACGTTGATCTCTTATCATTAATTTATCAGTCACTCAATAGCTTCGGTTTCGTTGGAGATATGGAGAGTGACGTTGTTGGTGGAGAGGTGTATTTAGAGAAAAGCAAATTAAAAAAAAGAAATGTCTAACGTAGCACACACAGCGAGTAAACATCACAATGCGATTGTGTAACACCGATTTGTCTGAGTGTAAGTAGTGGTGGTCCCCGGGACCGTCTCATATCGCCGCAATTCATTCAGACTAACATTCTGTAAATAAATAGCGTACACATAAATATCATGTGTTGATCGGAATGATTATTTTAATTGCCACTGTTGGGCATCAGATTTACGACTCTTCAGTTCTGCAGCTACACTTATAAGATCTGCGACTTTGGCGAGTGCCTTATAGGCGTAGACTCGCGTCGCAATTATATGCAGAATGAAAGACTGTGGTTCTCGTAAGTCGTAGGCAGAAAACAGGTTTATCAAAAGTGAGATCTTTACCGTGTGAACGAGCAATGCAAACAGTGTGATTGAAATAAAGGGTAAAAAACGCTGATCAATGAGGTGTGAGCAGACACGAGCCGGGCATCGTCAAAGACAAATTGGATGAGAGCAAGTCGATCGTCCTTTTGACGTTTTTAGTCATAAACTCATAAATGTTTAAGAAAAATATTTTTCGTGGTTCTATTTTATATTAAAACCTTTTGTTACGCCAGAAATTCGAAATAAAACACTTGTAACTTTTCTTCTATGGACCTTGAGTTATGGAACTTTAGACCCAAAATGATTAAGACTAGATGGATCACCTGCATTAGCTGTTAATCAAGGCCTTGCTCTGAAGTTCTGTTTCTTGATACCTTGATTGAGATAAAACAGATATTTTCAGATTTTCAATTTAACATATGATGGCAGAAACACAGAGAAATAATAATCCCCATTTTGACCAGTATTCCAGATAATTATCTAGTGTTTATTGTAAGTTTTTTAAGCTTGCTACATACTTTTCAAGGTTTGCAAGATATGATAAAAATCTCAAAAATGTTGAGGTTGTGCAAAAAAACGTTTATACCTTAAAGATGGGCGTTAAGTAAATTTGTATACACTAGAAGCTTCAATCTAAAAATGGTCCGTGACTTTTTGACCAGAAATATGATTTGTAATATTTTTGCTATCAGTTTTCAATACCAGATTTTGCTCAAAAAATTTAAATTGGACGATTTGAAGTTAAATTTCAGAGCTCATATGTCATTGCTCTTTAAATTAAAAGAGAAACGAATATTAATGATGTAAATGATAAATTGCTTTTGGATAGATAATAATCATATACTATTACGTGTAATGTTGGAGTGCCGTGCTTTAATTACCATTTTATTAAGTGATGCCATTAATCATATCGTGGCAAAAATATTTGCATGACGTTTTAAAATTACCAAAGTTATGGGTACATGCAATGGAAGTGGAGTCAGAGCAGGTGTAGTAAATGGATGTAAGGCGCGCTATCACAACTCGTTGACATCCTGAGAGTAATAAAACTGCCAGGCGGTCGTGCAATTTGTCAGTTACATGCCGGCAGCATCCTCAAATTTTGTAGATAAATACAAGATTAATGCTTGGGAACTGTTAAAAGCTTGGGTAAAGTTATATTTGCCTTTTTAATCCATTTTTTAGGAGGTGGAGTGTACATGCCTACATCCTTGCTTTTCAGTGCAATAAATTTCACACATCGTTTCGTTATTAATGGAAACACACTAATCATGTAGGATGGAACGTTAAGCAGAACGCAGCTGGACCATTCAGAATAAATATTCGGGTAAAATAATGGTGCGAGATCGCAGCTGGAATAAATATTGGCTCATTTGCAAATTCAATCGGTGCTGATTTAATTGCCACATGTAATACTGTAATGAGCTCAGGGAGGTATTTTCAAGAGTTCTTTAGACCATTGGGCCAAAAATGTGGTTATTTTATTACTTTTTGGCCAGGCTAACCTTACCTTGTGATTTACGGAAAAATCCGCACGTATGAGATGCGAAGGCGGATTTTGCATGTAATTGAAATGAAAATGTTTTAGTTTTTTCCGGAAAATTGTTAGGTAAGTAACTTGAGGAGTTTTTCCGTTGTATAAAAGCAACACCCATTGCATCTTAATGAGCTGAAATGCAATTATCTTGTGTTTTGTGTAAAATCTTGCTAATCATAACACAGAGATATGGGCTACAAAGTTTGTATAGGAGGAAAATTATAGTTGCTTCAATTGATCAAAATTTTTAGTGTTGTTCATTAGACAAATCAATTAAAAATCTATGCTATAGTTGACGCTTACTAATGTAAGGGACGGAGCTGAAAGCCCTTATTATTTTGGCAAAGGACACCAGTTTAACCTCATAATGTCAAGTACTTGATTGATTGCCAAAAAATGTTCATTTCGATATAAAGTATGCTACAACCCCCATTCCCCTGATTTGGCTTAACACAGGTATATTCCAAAATGTTAAAACTCCAAACGAAGAATAAAATGTGGTAAAACAAAGTTACTGGAATATGTTGTAACTTTCGAAGACATTTTATTTTCAAGATTCATGAAATTTGCACCATGAAAAAATCCTTCACTTAATTCGGTACAAAAAAAAAGAGTTAAAGGTTATTGAACTCAACCAAATCAAGCCGTTATACATAAACAAGGAGCCTCACAAAACACCAGCCGTCTGCCCTAAGATATTGAGTTATTATTACAAACCATAAACGACGTTTGTCCAGAGGGATACAAATTAACATTGTTGCGATAATTATCACGTTGCTGCGAATCGAAACGCTAAATGGTTTATTGCATTATGCCAGTATCACTTTGAGCACGTTCGTGAGCTGAAATCGCTGTGAAATAATTATTTTTTAAAAAGTCTGTTTGTCTAAAACTACATTTCAACATAAAAAAAAACAAAAAACAAAAACAAACTTATGAAAAAAATATTTATAAAAATTTGGTAAATTGCATTTGAAATTTTAAGTAAAAAATTTTTCTATTTAACTATTTACTTTAAGTTAATAGAGTTCCACTTTTGTACTTAAAGTTTCTGTACGTTTCGATCGGAACATTTTTACCCGAAACTGTTATGAGCTGCTCTTTTCCCTACAATCCACTATAGCCTTTATCTTTTTCTCCCATCTCGTAACTTGCACTACATATCGGCGTCTACATCGCCATTACAGCGCGACAACTCAGTTATTACAGCTTGTTATATTTCGTGATTCGTGAAGCTAGGAAAGCCTGCACCGAGTCATATCTTGTAATTTATCGTGACGGTATGCAAATTGAGAAAAGGTGTAATTTAATATCATGCAAAAGATAGACTTACATCAAGAGTTTGGAATAAATTAATTATGAGCGCGGTGAACAAATCATGCATGTGTTTACGACTTTGTGCATATGCAAGCGCAATTTATTACTCAAGCACGCACCAACCCATTCAGTCAACACTTATCATTTTTCTTTTTGCTCCAACATCTCATGTTTGCAAAACATGCCCCTTTCAATAACCATTTTAATGAATCCAAGTTGTATTATCTATATAAGCTTCCAGCATAAATTAAAGTAGAGAACTCGCAATGCGAATTTATAATACATCTTGATAGAGACAAAATCAAAGGTGAAAGAACCATGAGTTACTAGCGAATACAGAGGTTCAATGGAAAAGATGAGGTTTCTAAATGTTAATCCCAGCTATTTCCCATGTCCGAAATTAAAAATTTTGATATTGTCTTTTGTTACTCACTTCAATCAAACTTTAATAAATCTTTAAGTGATTGAGCCTTTGTGTTACAGAAGAACAGAAAATGAAGCAATAAAAGTTCAAAATGCGATTGCGTTTGTTTTAAATTGGTTGGAACAGAGGTCAAATAATCTATCCAAAAGTCCTTAAAGCAAAACTGAGATAACATAAAAGCAACAAATCCGAGAAGCGCTGCATCATGCAGGTTGCTACTATGCGCTAAACAATATGCATATGCATTGAAATCTGCTAGCATATTTTGCCTTAATCGGGACTGTCGTATGTCGTTGATTGAATTTAGCTCTTAATTAATTTCATCATGCTAACAAAATTGATCGTTGATATTACGAAAGTTTTTAGATGACTTTGGAAAAGTTTCTGAAGCGCAATGTCGAGGCACATACGAGATGTAAATAGTTTTTATGTCCATGTACTCGTTTTCATGCCCTTACAGATATCTACAGGCGAACTAAAATTATATTCATAAGGTCACACTATGTTTTCCCATAAAAAAACTTACATAAGCCAAACCTTTTGAGGTTTATCATTTTTATATTATTTTGATATGAAAATCAGCGGCGATCAAAGATTATATAACGGTTATAACGTTTCATACGGAGGAAAAAGGTACTGCTCCTCGTTCATTACGTCTGCGGCCGCTGAATGAGAAGCTGCAATTTAAAAGGTCACATAAATATTTTTCATCAATATCGTTCCTCACCAGGCGCACGTTAAAACCTTAATTAAATTTTCATTTTTAATTTCAGTGCCGCTCATGACACAAAGCATAATATCAAAGTTGCCATCAAAAAGCTCGCACGACCGTTCCAATCAGCCGTACATGCCAAACGTACTTATCGGGAGTTGCGGATGTTAAAGGTGGGTCCCATTACGTCTATAATGTAGAGGCAGTATGGTTGCATTAATTCTCTTGCATTGAAAATTTTTCATCATCGCCTGTGATGATTGGAAAACAATCGGCATGTGCCAAGCAATCGGTAGTTTGTGCATAATAAATTCAACTTTTATGCAAATAGCAATTAAAACGGCGTTTGTGGCGCTTGCTCTTTTGGTGCTCACTGTGCGCTATTTCACGCGATAATTAAATTGAAATGTACAAACACTCGAGGCATCTGGCGTGTGTGTGTCCGATCCGAAGTAATTTGCATTGCATATCAAGTTAAGCACTCGTTCCTCCACATTTTCTGCTTAATCAAGTCAATCTTCTATGAGGCTGGACGAATTGACGCGAAGTAGAACTATGCATGTTCTGTGCCATTCGAAATTTTGTCAGTATTTTTTGTCAATTTTAGAATTGAGTAAATTATGATCAGCTTAAATTGAAAACTCTTTCTTCTGGCAATAATTTGTTCAAATTACAGCACATGAACCATGAGAATATAATTGGACTTCTTGATGTATTCCATCCCGGAGGCGACACGTTGGACTCATTCAAACAAGTTTACATGGTAACACATTTGATGGGCGCTGATTTGAATAACATAATACGGACTCAACGCCTCTCGGATGATCACGTTCAGTTCATGGTGTACCAAATTTTGCGAGGGTTGAAGTACATCCACAGCGCGGGAATTATTCACAGAGTGAGTTACAACAACAAAAATTCAAACTCGTAGAAACATTTGAAAATGTTAACAGGACTTGAAGCCATCCAACATTGCAGTGAACGAAGACTGTGAGCTAAAAATCCTTGATTTTGGACTTGCGCGACCCACTGAGAACGAAATGACCGGATATGTTGCTACGAGGTAAATTGCTATTAACTTTATGTCAATTCGCTTCACAAGATTATTTTTGTTAGTTATTTTAAGAATCAACTGAAAATGTCTCTAAATTCAAGCTTTTTTTAACTCCTAGTTTCGTTATCAATTTTAAATTTTATTTGAAGTGCAACAATGAAAATTAAACTTTCATGCTACAAAAAGAGTTTATAAGAAAAACTCATATCGAAAATCCATCAATTTCATCAATAGGAGCCCTAACTGTATATTTATGCGATAGGGACAGATGCTGTAAAAGCAGATATGTATTGCAATCCTGAAATCTGTTACTCATTTTTACTTAATGGACAAAAATTCTCCAAAAATTTCAAATGTAGAAAATTTCAACTCTCCGCTCCACAAGAAAATTGTAAAACGTGTTTAGTTAGGAAAGTGTGTCTTAATTCTCAGGTGGTATCGTGCTCCCGAAATAATGCTAAACTGGATGCATTACAACCAGACTGTTGACATTTGGTCAGTAGGATGCATCATGGCTGAACTACTCACCGGAAGGACGCTATTTCCTGGGACGGACCGTATCCTTTTCAAACAAAACCTTTTGAATACTACTCTTAAACTTGCACTTTTCCCACAAACACTAACCCTTTAATCTGTATCACACTCAAAACATGTGTTGTTGTTTTTCCGTTCGATACTTTTGCATGCAAAAACACCTAAACCAGTATAATTTTCTTTAGTCAGTTGTTTATGTACGTTTGTTACGACAAAACTTAGATATTCAGCAGTTGAACCTTATTATGGAAATACTTGGGACACCTAGTGAGGAGTTTATGGCTAAGATTTCATCCGAAAGTGTAAGTTTTATTGTAGTTTTTTTTTAGTTTTAGCTTAACTGCATCAGCTTCGTATTCTGTCAATCTATTTTGCAACACAACGGTTTGAACTAGAGAGGTTGAGGCATATTAACACAGTTCGAAATTGATTTTCTGCAGCATTCTTCTATTTAAGTTTTTGGAGCGTATGCTATTTGTATTGTATGTGGAGTATGAAAGAAATAATATAGGCTTTTTACTTTAACTCACTAAAAACTGTTTTAACGCTGTTTTAATGCTGTTTTTGTCCCACAAAACATCTAACTTATTTCATCTGTCTCTAATACTACTTAAACACACTGTGTATACACTTGTCCTCTCTTTTATTAAGCAAACATGATATGAAGTGCAAATACTGACCAGTCAAAAAGAAATGTAAATTAAATATTGGAACCCTTAACTCTTGACTTATGTTATTTTAAATGCTGCGTTTGAAAAAAAGATATTGATCATTTAACACGAATCTTAGTAATGTGTGGATCTCCTGATAATGACCTCTTTGAGAAAATAACGAGTGAAGAGGTAGGTTGGATCTCGGATTTTGTCTTGGGTGGAATAAAAAGTGTTCAATGAGTGTGTAAAAAAACCTTTCTTTGACATTTCAGGCTCGAAACTATATCAAGGCTCTTCCTAATATGAGGAAACGTGATTTCCGAGACGTCTTTCGAGGTGCCAACCCACAAGCAATAGATTTACTGGAGAAAATGCTTGAACTAGATGCTGACAAACGGATTACTGCTGAGCAGGCTTTAGCCCATTCGTAAGAAATTTGAGTACTTCAGGGTTAACTTAGATATCTTGGACTAATTTATTGGTCAAATAAATTTAAGAAATTTTTTGAACTCACAAAAATTTAGACTGGAAAAAAATAGAAAAATGATGCTTGGTTTATATAGAAGTACTGATGGATTTTTATTTCAGATACTTGGAACGCTATTCTGATCCATCTGATGAACCCACTTCAGCTTTGTACGATCAAAGTTTTGAAGACATGGACTTGCCTGTTGAAAAGTGGAAAGGTCAGCCTCAAAACCTAATTTTAAAACCAATTTTAACGTTTCATTTTCAGAACTCGTGTTTCAAGAAGTGCAAAATTTTGAACCGCAGCAACATGCGCTTGGAGGAGAGCTGCAGCACTAGCAATATTACTCTTAAAAGTACCTACATAAAAACAGTTGTTGAAGAAGATAATGCAGAGATTGAAGTCATATTTTTACCTGCTTGTTGCCGATACCATAGTCATATGCATACAAAGTCCTTTAAATGGATTTATTTTATGAAATTTCTCTTCAGAGTACTTATATATTTAAGAAGATGTAGAAAATTACGATAAGCTTCGTTCATCTACTTTTTTAACAAAATTTCATGGGCGCGTACTAAAATTTAGCCATAAGCAGAATTGTTGATAAATCAAACAAGGAGTAATAAATTTTCAAGTTTAAATGAACTTGTCTGGAATGAAATTTACTTTGATAGGGGCTTGAGAGCGGAGAAGTAAGCATGATTTGTCCAGTTCCATTTTTGTTCCTGCGGGTGTTGCTAGTTCCACTCGGAACGACTTTAGAACGTTAATAATACCCAACTTTACCTGCAACCAGGCCAATCTCTCACCTAAAATAAATCACAATAAATATGAAAACAGAAAAAGTATGAATGTTTCTAGGTATTACCGATGCAATTGTGTGGCCCCAAACCAAAAGGCATGTAAACATAATCATTACTAAGTTTTTCTGTAAAGCGTTCAGGATCAAAGACTTCAGGATTGGGGAAGTACTGCAATGTAGTTTGAAACACAATCAAATATATTTGAGTAAGACAGAAGCAAGTTTACCTCTGGATCGTTTTGGATGGCCGAAGCCGGAATAATAACCGGAGTTCTGTGTGGAATTTTTACGCTGCTGAAAGGCTCCAACGAATACTCGCTCACCACACATTCTCGATCAAGGAATGGAAGAATTGGATACATTCTTAGTGTTTCGCTTATAACTGCTCCAAGGTATGGGAGATCGTGCATCACATTTTCATATGAAAGCTTTCCATTGTTAGCCTCCAAAACGTGCTTGATTTCCTGTCTCAGCTTAGTTTGAGCTTGGGGCTAAAATATAAATATTAATATAATTACAAAAAGGAAATTCATCGATCTTACATTTTTTGCGAGGTTGTCACACACGAAACTCATTGTGGAGGAGGAAGTCTCATACCCAGCGACAAAAAATAGAGCTGCTTGAGCCACCAAAACATCTTCCGTCATCCCTGGGAAGACAGAATAAAGTCAAGATAAAAAATTTAATTTTAAAATAATTTGTAGCTATGCACTCTTGTTTATCAGATAAAAAACCGGCATTATCACATCACCTCTCTAAGCATTTACCTTATCTCTATTTCTGAAATACTTTCTTGGTACCGATCCTAAAGTTTAAGATTAATAAAAAGAATCGACACAATAACCTTCTCTCAACAGCTACACTTTACAACTCCAATCGATATGTGTTAAGAAGCTTCTAAGAGCTCTGGATAAGCCATGTCATCGGATTAAATACAAACAAGTACTTACAGGAACTATCAGCTTCCAATTTTTTGATGCCAATCAAAATGTCGACCAAATCGTTGCGAGTACTTTTCTTTTCCTCAAGGCGTTGAGCCATCGCTCCCATAAAAATTTTCCTCAAGAAATCTTCAAATATGGGGTTAAATGTTGTCATTTTTAAGAATCGAAAAATGTCAGGCAAGAGAAACATCGCATTGAACGAAATTTTTCCCTTTAATCCGTTCATTTGAGAGATTTCGGCGATTCTCAGGAACTCGGATGTGTTTGGATTCGTTAAACAACCTGCTTCAGTTCCAAAAGCAGTCAAAGAAATAACGTCAACAGTGTAGTGGCTGAAAAGCTCCCGAGCGTCAAAAGAAGCGCCAGGTTTTGAAGCTATTACATTTTCCAACTCGGTAGCAGTTTTCTCTATCATGTAAAACATTTGTTTCATTTTTCCACTGGTGAATACAGGACTGATCTTTGTCCTAAATTGTTTCCACGTTGGATTTTTCAGCTAGATAAAACAATCTTATTCATTAGACTTATAAAAAGATGAGAAAGGAAGTCTACATTTGGATTCAGACAAATGGCAAACATAGTTTTAAATCAGGCAACACTTGTACTCACTTGAAATAAACCGAATCCCCCAATCGGATCATGGACTGGGTCTGTTCCGGCGTGATGATCGCTGAAACTGTTGAAATCTTTTACGATGACTTTTTTTACTAGCTCCGGGTCTCTAACTAAGATTGCTGGCTTGTGGAAGACATTTATTCCGACAAACGGTTGATTCTTAGCTTTGGGATGGTTATAGAGTCTTGAAAAAGCATCTCTGCTATTTTCTTTCAAGAAAAAGACTCCTCCCAAGTTGCCAAGTAGGGGAAAGGAAGGGATGTATGGGACATTATTCCTCTTCCAATAGCTGTTTCGTTGAACGAGCCAAAACACCGCGTATACCAGAAATATCGATAAGACTGACACAGCAAATTCGAAAATCATCCTGCCAGAACAAAAGCTAAAACACGACTGTCAAATTTGGAGGAAACCTCTATTATTGAGCCGTATTGCTACATGGTGCTATCATACAAATATATATAAGACTTTGGTAACAAATTTTTTTATAGCTGTATTGATAAGTGTCGGCGTTGTCGACTTTGAATAAATGAACTCAATTTTTTTTTTTTTTTGCTTTATGTCTATATTATAAATTTATGACCTAACCCTCTTTCTATTTTGGAGGGAGAATCCTGTTTCTCTACCCTCCAATCTCTTTCTGGTACAGTTAGCAGTGCATTATGTTTTTCACGTCGTTTCCTAAATTATGAAGTCTTGAATACAAAACAATTATTATTATTTGAGTACTCAGATTTATTCAAAAGTATATGTTCTTAGAAACTTAAAAAATACCTTTACCAATTTCTAATGATTGAAAAGTCCTAAAAGATTTTTTCAAAAGTGTAAAGCGTTGGTGATGCTAGGACATATTTTAGAAAGTTCATGTTCAAAAACCTTTAAATATTCTCAAGACTTTTTACTTAATAGATTTTGTGGTATTTAATGTTTTAGATTAGGGCTCTAAAGGTATTATGCATGGCAAAAACGCTGCACAAAAATGGCCCTTTAAGCAGCAGGAACAAGCTCACTAGACACAAATTTTAAGTTGATTGGGTTCTTGGGTCTTAAGAGCAGGCAAGTTTCGTCCAAGGTCATCTTCGACGATGATTTATCAGCAAATTCAACCGTAAACGACATCATTATTTTGATAATACCCATTTTTATTTGCATCCATGCAAATCTTTCTCCTAAAATATGGAACATTTGTTGTTAAATATTCAATATGTTAGTACCTACATTTGTTAAATAAACACTTGAAAACAGCGAAGAAGAATAAGGAATACTCTAAGAACATAAGATTTTCTATTCTAGAATTAGACATGAAATTTGGAGAAGGCACAGTAATTCCATTCATCCCAGCTTTGAAATAAAGGAAACTAGAAATCCTTATTTGAAATGAAAACATATTTACCAATACAGTTGTGAGGTCCAACTCCGAAAGGCATGAAAGTGTACTCATTGACTGTGGTTCCTACAAAGCGCTCTGGGTCGAACTTCTCAGGATTTGGGAAATACTTAATTCAATTCAAGACAGTTAGTTAAAAATATGTAAATACAGTAACTATTTAGTAATTACCTCAGGATCCATGTGAAGAGAGGAAGATGGAACCAAAACCGGCATTTTATAAGGGACTCTGAAGTTGCTGAATGGCTCGATGTTGTATTCTGTGACAACACATTCACGGTCCAAGAATGGAAGAATGGGGAAAAATCTCAAAGTTTCGTTGATAATTGCACTCAAGTACGGAAAGTCGTTCATAATATTCTCGTACGTGAATTTACCATCGTTTTGCAACAGAACTCCTCTGATTTCCTGCCTCAGCTTTTCTTGGACATCTGGCTGAAAGTATTACACAAGCACGGGTCTAAAATAATTCTATAGTAAAAAGTCGCTGGTCATTACGTGTTCAGCCAACTTGTGAAACACAAACGACAAGGTGGAGGATGACGTCTCGAATCCGGCGACGAAAAACTGGGCAGCTTGAGCAACCAACACATCTTGCGTCAACACTGCAAATCATTTCCGCATGTTATTAGCGTCAAATCACAGGTATGTATTGGAAAACCTACATGAACTATCAGTCTCCACATTCTTGAGTGCAATTAGAGCGTCAATCAGGTCGTTTCTTGTTGCTTTAGTTTCGATTCTTTTCGCCGTGACTTCAGTGAACAACCTCGTTAGAAAGTCCCCGAACTGGCGACTGAAAGTCGTCATTCTGAAAAACTTGAAAAGTTCTGGGAGCAGAAACATGGAGTTGAAGCAGATCTTTCCCCATCGCTTGTCCATAATGGAGCTCTCGGCGGTGTGAAGAAACTCGGAGGTTTCCGGACTTTTTAAACAATTGGCCTCGGTCCCAAAAGCTACCAGAGAAATTACATCAATTGTGAAGCAACTGAAAACTTCTCGGGCCTCAAAAACTTTCCCCTTTTCTTCCAAGAGTTTCTCTCGCAGCTCTTCAGCAGTTTTCTCTACCATGTAAAACATTTGCTTCATCTTTCCGCTCGTGAACACGGGAGAGAGCTTGGACCTGGAATGAAGCAAAATCAATAGTTGGATATGCAAGTTCACCATGATCTTGCAAAGTCACAAAACAGACGTTAGACACTGGCTTTGCGAGACTTGAATAAATAAACGCGGGTAAAAATCAACAGAGAGAAATACTTAAGGTTTTTTCTCTCTTCTGTCGTTAAGTGACCAAATTAGAACATTCATAAGAACAAAATTTTCTGATAAGGCTAATTAATTTTCGCTTGACAGGTTTGAGATAGGCCGAAGCCTGAGATCAAACTCTTACCTCAGCAATCTCCAAGTTGGGTTTTTTATTTCGAACAAAACATTTCCTCCTAGAGGATCGTGCATGGGATCCGCTCCTGCATATCGGTCGCTAAAGGAGTTGAAGTCCTTGATCAGTATTTTTTTTATGAGCTCGGGATCCCGGAGTAAAATCGCCGGCTTGTGAAAAATGTTGATTCCCACAAAGGGCTGTTTCTTGGCATTGGGATGGTTGTAGAGCTTGTTCATCGCCTGTTGCATGTTTTCTCGCAGCAGAAGCGCGCCGTCGAAATGTCCGAAGCCTGGTTTTGAAGGAATGTGAGGCACATTATGCTTCTTCCAGAAGGTACTGCGTTCATACAGCCAGTAATAGCCGTAGGCAACAAAAGTTGCGATGATGGAGAGGAGAAACTCGAGAATCATGTTACTAGCACAAGAGTCGACTAACAACTAAATTCAAATACTCCTTCGAAAGAGTGCCCGAACCAGATAAGAGTCTGGTATGAAAAAATTGGCGTGTATTGGGACTTTTTTTTGCCGTTGTCATTGTCTTGAAGCCGCAGCGTAGTCGATTGAGTATATGCTAATCATTGGTATATATTATCTCACTTCAAGGTCAAACTTGTATTTTCTAGAGGGAACACATTTTATTTTAACTGTGCGAAAATGATACATTATCAAATTGAATAATTTCTAATTATTAGCAGGAGCAGTTCAAGGTCGTCGTCTTAGATGAGCTCATCGGGAGTAAATCGGAGATTAATGGGATGTTTGGCTCGGAACAAGAATGTTGTCTCGTCCAGCTCCATTGGAGGTCCTCGACCGTCGGCAAAATCCACGGAGAATGATTTCAGAAGGTGAACAGCACCCAGCTTGACTTGCATGTACGCAAAGCGCTCGCCTTTGGTTTCATTTTATAATTAGTGAATTGATCCAACTTTTGATAGGTACTAAAAACTCACCGATGCAGTTGTGTGGACCCAAACCAAATGGCATGAAAGTGTAGTCGTTCGGGTTCTTCCCTTCCCATCTGCTGGGGTTGAATTGTTGAGGATTTGGGTAGTACTGGAATAATGAGAGTTTTTAATATTTGAATTACTAAATGATTTAAATGCTGTATGTTTACCTCGGGATCCATTTGAATTGAAGCAAGGGGTATCAATATGGGTGTTTTATAGGGAATCTTGAAATCGCTGAAGGGCTCTAGAGAATATTCCTTAGTGACACACTCTCTATCAAGATAGGCGAGAGGAGGATACATCCTCAAGGTCTCTTTCAATACAGCGCCAAAATAAGGCAGGTCATTAGTTAGGTTCTCATAGGACATCTTTCCGTCGTTTTTGAGCAAAACTTCCTTGATTTCTTCTCTCAACTTGGATTGAACTTCGTGCTGAAAAATACACGATTGCAATAAAACTTTACATTGCATCAACACTCACATCTTTTGCAAGGTGATAAAACAAAAATGATAAACTGGCGGAAGAGGTTTCGAATCCAGCAACGAAAAATACCGCCGCTTGAGCAACCAGAATGTCTTCTGTGAACACTGTTGAGTAAAAATTGAAGCTGTTTCTTATCTCGTAACTGGCATGGATTTAACTCACTTTTTCCTTCAGGGTCGGAATTTTTTATAGCAATTAGAGCATCGATGAGGTCATTGCGCACGTTTTTCGACTGTATTCTGGCAGCTGTCACTTCATTGAAGATTCTTCTTAGAAAGTTGCCAAAACCAGGGTCGAACGTTGTAAGTTTCAGATATCGGACGATATCAGGGAGCAAGAATACTGAGTTGAAGGAAATCTTCCCCCATCTGGACCCAGTTAGGGATTTCTTGGCGTTTATGATGAACTCTGAAGTTTCCGGATTTTTGAGGCAGTTTGCTTCAGTTCCAAAAGCCACCAAGGAAATCACGTCCACGGTGAAAAAACTAAAGAGGTCCTTTGCTTCTTGAACCTTGTTGGAGGCCACTTTCTCACTGAGCTCCGAAGCTACTCTGTCCACCAGATAAAACATCTGCTTCATTTTTCCGCTCGTGAAAATGGGAGAAAGTTTTCCACTGAAACAAATTCACCACATTCAATAAAAATTTTTCATACACAATAACTTAATACCGAAGTTGTCGCCATTCAGGATTCTTAAGCTGAAATAGATTATTTCCACCCACAGGGTCATGAATGGGATCTGCTCCTGTGAAACGATCGCTAAAGCTATTGAAATCCTTAATGAGAATGTTTTTCACTAGTTCAGGATCGCGAATCAGCAAAGCGGGTCGGTGGAATATGTTAACTCCTACGAAAGGTTGCTTTTTGGCTATGGAATGAAAATAAAGCTTGTCAACTGGATCCCTTATACTTTCACGAAGCCAAAGCGCGCTGTTAAAATGTCCAAAGAGAGGATTTGATGGAATATAGGGCACTCCATTTCGTTTCCAGTAAGTGTTTTGTTGATGCAAATAAAAGTACAAATAAGCAATCAAAATTAGTAGAACAGTTATAAGAAATTCAAACAACATCTTGCTGCTCTGAATCTACGAAGTAACTACGGAAAATATGGCAAAAAGTTCCTTTAAAAGTAATTTCTGTTGCTATATATCTGTACACTTCATCGACGTACTCGCGGTATATTCTGCATACATGTTTAGTTGGGTCATATGTGATAAGGCATTGCGTAACTCAATCATCCAAAGAAGCACACTTTTTGTACAGGAGAACTCCAACTCATCAAATGTACTTGTATTTATTTGAAAAGGTAGGATCTGCTTGTGTTGGTGGATTGTCGTTTCGTCCATCACACATGGATGATATAGAGTTTTACAACCAGCCTAAATTTACTTAATGAAAAATCAAGGTTGAGAATTGCGATATTTCATGCGATGGTTGAGAAATATTAAATTTTACTGACAAATTTATTGCTAAACGTTAGGTGATATTAACTAAAAAATATTGTAATACTCAAGCCTCTGGCCTTTTTGAAATTTTAAATTGATGTCTTGGTTTTTAAATTGATGTCTTGGTTTGGTTTTAGTTTTTTGAAAATATAAGATGAAGTTTTTCTATGGGACACTTTTTATTGAACTCATGATAAATTGACAAAAAAAAAAAGAAGTAAAATCGTAGATAAAGCTTAAGGGTGCATTTTCAAAGATTTCGAGAGACCAAACTAGCTCTGTCCTTGTACATAAAAGGGGAAACATGTGATAGCATGAATTGCTAGATTTGACACAGACTACAACATACTAAAATTTCAGCTAAATCGGATGTAAAATAAGGAGTTTTCATACAAAAGTAAAACACTCCTAATTCCCCCCCCCCAAGAGGAGGTAGGGGTCTAAAATTGTAAGTTTGCACCCCTACAGACCAGGCCCTACACGATGCAAAAAACCGCAGCTCTCTAGCTTTTCTGGTTCTTGAGTTATAAAATTTCAGACAGACAGACAGACAGCAAAGTGGCCACAATAGTGCATTTTTTACAAAATGCTGAAAATGCACTAAAAATGTATTATCCAAAACGACTACAATTATTATGTCTTTTTCATAATAAAAATCTTCAAAACTTGACTAACCATGTTTATTTTGACATTTATGAGAAAATTTTTGGTATTGCAACACGTTTTCACACTCAAATAGTTTTAGATCCTTGATTCAGATGGGAAATGTTACAAACATTTATTTCTAACAATTTTTATAACGTTCAAAATATTGAAATGGTGGCCCAAGGAAGCTTAACATGAAAAATATTTTTAGAAAACGTGCTTTAGCATTCTCGAATACATCAAATCTGTTATATTTTCCCGGGAATTACCGGGTCAAACCACGATGTATACTGACCTACACATTCTAGAGTTTTGATATACTCTTATATGATATAACAGTTTTAAATTGTGCAATTAAAAATAAAAATGCATATCATATGCCATATTTCCGTCCGTCCGTGAACAAAGAGGAACCAAAAGTTTATAAACGCATCTAACAGTTGAAAAACATTGCTACAGAAAAGGCCACAAAAATCATTGGTCACCAAAAGTCGTTAAGAGACTGCGATTTTCTTTAAAGTAACAACCAATCTGAATGGAGAAAAGCTTTTTTCAGTTTCATCAATGGTGACGGAAATATTCATTTTTCTCATTGGTCGTACGCACGTAAGGTGGAATTAAATACAAGTGCAGCCGCTAGCATGAAAATATAATTGAAGTTTTTGAAATAATACTATTTTACATGACACAAGTGTAGCGATTCAGTTATTTTTTAAAACAAAAGATTAACAGATTTTTTTCAAAAAAATAAATTTCAAAATAAAGGTTGAAAATGGTTGTTTCTAAAATATTGCACAACGTTTGCAGTAAACACACCAAAAAGTTGTTACTAAGTCTAAACATCTTAACTCGTGGACTTGAAAGATAAATGACGCTCATACTCGTAAAGACATCATACATTTCAGTTAACTTTAATCGTTAAGATTGATACAGTATAAATATTAGATCAAGGTCACTTCGTCTTTTATTTTCTTGTATTTTCTTGTACAAAACTGGCAAATCATGCTTATTTGCAATGTTACGTGGTCGTTAAGTTACCAATATCTTACCATTTTCTTATCGCAGAGCTTTTAGTACACCTTTGAATGTGTTGGAGCTGAACTTTTGTATATCTTATCACAACAAGAAAGGAGAATTTCCTTAAGTCGAACAATGACTTGAATATAAGAAAATGTTGATTCACATTAAGAAAAATCAACCAAGTGTTTTTCTCTTTCAGCTACATATCGAATGATACAAATTTCTATCAAAACCAAGAATATTGTTAAACTTAAGACTCAATTTTTGTTTTTCGGATATTCGTTTGTTGATGAGATTTGTGCTTGGATCCTGAAAATATATTTTCTCCTCCCGCGCGGAGAAGGAAAATGTCTTTGAATGGTTACAGTTTTCAGGTTATTAATAATATTCAAGTACCTCCATATAGTACCAGTATAGAACCAGTTCAACTTAGAGAATACCTGAAACCAAAGTTTGTCTCGAGCGATCAAGTGTTAAATTCTATGTGAAATCTTCTTTCTTCTATCTCTTAGTCTCTTGGAAGGTAAAAGTACAAAGCTGAGGATCGATGCAGGAGATCTCTCCAGAACCTCTGTCATAATCTACATACAATAAAAAAAATTCTACAGAACCTCAAACAAATTTCGAAAGACTTCCAGAAAATAAACAAAAATTTTGAACTGGAGAATTTTTATTTTGCATCGCAAAACTAAGGATACAGTTCATCTTTGACAAATTTAACGAAAATTCCACCTTCAGCTCTGGATAATACTGCCTCAGGTGATAGTTTCATTGTCTGTGGTGTACTCGGAGTTGGTTCGACTCGGAAGGACCTTAAAACATGTGTCAGGGCCAATTGAACTTGCATCTTGCCAAATCGGTCCCCAATGCAGCTGCGAGGTCCCGTTCCAAACGGCAAATAGGTGTACTCATTGTACGAGCTTTTTTCAGAGTCAAATCGAGTAGGGTCGAACTTTTCTGGGTCGGTCCAGTGCTAAAAAAATAAAATGCACTTAAAACCCTGATATTTAAGGTTAAACTGCTAGCTTA
Source organism: Forcipomyia taiwana (assembly GCA_963930915.1). Classification (NCBI taxonomy): domain Eukaryota; kingdom Metazoa; phylum Arthropoda; class Insecta; order Diptera; family Ceratopogonidae; genus Forcipomyia; species Forcipomyia taiwana. The sequence continues at coordinate 504,519 of CAWVOI010000079.1, read as the reverse complement.
CATCAGGATCCGTTTGCAGGCAGTAGTTGGGAATATAAATGGGCATTCCTTTTGGTACTCTGAAGTTGCTGAACGGTTCCAAAGAGTATCCTTCTGTTGTGCAAATGCGATCAACATACACTAGGGAAGGGTAGAGACGAAGGGACTCCTTAATCACTTGGTTCAAGTACGGCAAGTTGTTAGTAATTGATTCATAAGTAAGCTTTCCATTAGTCTTCCGGAGTTCTTCTTTCAGCTCCTCCCTCAAAATCCTTTGTACCTCCGGCTGAAATAATAATGGTTGTTTTACTACCGGCAAATTCTTATTTCCGATGCCAAATTTCATAATCTATGTACATACAAAGGAAGCAAAAGAGTACTTACATTTTTAGCCAGTGCAAAGATTGTAGCAGATATTGTATTGGAAGAAGTTTCAAATCCAGCAAACAAAAATACGGCGGCCTGGGCAACCAAAACGTCCTCGTGAAACACTAAAACAGGCAAATCTTAATAAAGGGTCGATCAAAAAAATTATCTAAGATTCGAATTATCGAACTCATCAATCAAAGGTAAATACTCACGTGACGTCTTATCATTTTCTTCGGCTTTTTTTAGTGCGATTAAGGCATCGATCAAATCACCCCGAGCTTGTCCACTTTGTAATCTGTTATTATAAACCTCGTGGAAAAGGTTGCGGATGGTTTCGTTGAAAGATTCACTGAAACTTTTGATTCTCAGAGTCTTAGCGATATCAGACAAGAAGAAGATGGTGTTGATCTGAAGTCTTCGTAAAAAGTTCTCGTTCAAGGTTTTGGAAATCATCACGAAAAAGTCTGTTGGCTGCTCAGAGCTCAGCGAGTTGGTTTCAGTGGCCAGAGCTACCAGTGAAATACCATCCAAGGTATAGTAGCCAACCAGTTCTCGAACTTCCATTTCCTTGTTCTTTTCCACCATGCTTTGAAGCCTCTTGTTCAAATTATTTCCAACAGAGTCCACTAGGCCAAACCATTGCTTCATTTTTCCGCTTGTGAATACTGGGGTCAACCTAGACCTCATCGCTTTCCAAATGACCGGGTCTCCCATCTGAAAGACATTTAGTCTGTACATTTAGAGATAAGGAAAAGAGTATTATCTATTAGAATTTTTCTTTCACTTTGGATTTTTGGACTTGTAACTTGGGTTAAGTCCGCATTAGACTGATGAATTGATATATCATGTTGTTTTTTACAAAATTATAGGAATAAGTTGACATGTGACTTGCAACGTAGTGATTTGCGAAATGTTGTTCTAGCATTTCAAATCTGTCAACTCATCACTAATGTTTTCTAACCAAAATATTAAATTTTAGTAAATTTGAAAGAAAGAGGAACTAAAGTTCTCATTCATTTTAATTTGAAGGCCATTCTGTTTCTGACCGTCATTTTTCATCAAAGCTTAAGTCAACTGCTTTTTAGAATCAGGCCTAATTCTAACGGCCTAAAAGTACTCATTTCGTTGATTCTTACTTGAAATAAGTTGTAGGCTCCAACTGGGTCAATCGCTGGGTCCCCTCGAGTATGTCTCGTAGAAAAGTCACTGAAATCTTTAACCATGACTCGCTTGACAAGTTCCGGGTCGCGAAGCATAATAGCAGGTTTGTGGAACAAATTGAATCCAACAAAAGCCTGTCCTTTAGCATTTTTGTGGTGGTAAATCCGCTTGAGAGGTTCTGTCACGTTCTCCATCGTAAACCAAGCTTTTGCAAAGTTACCCAAAATCATTGGCGCCTGAACATGGGGAACGCCATGATCCTTCCAAAAGTTCTTGCGCTTGTTCCCCCAAATATAAATAAGGGAGACCACTGCAACCCAGAAGAGTATGAATAGTCCGATCATCTTGCTAATCGGAAACTAACTGAAGTGAACCGTAAATTATCACTTACTTATATATATTTTGAAACGTGATATCAAGCTGTCAGATAATGGGTACACAAACACATGAACATGCATGCTGATTAGACATGTATGAAATTGAATGAAAACGTTCCTACCTGGCTTACTTTCAAATTTTTTGACTACAACAAAGAAAAACTCTTTTAAAAAATAAAACCAAATTAATTACGGTATTTATTTTATCCATTTGCTTGTTATTTAACTGTTACTTTTGTTTATTTATTTTTAATGTTGGATTCCACTTTGAGAAATTTAAATTGACTTTTCTTTCATTCTATCTTTGCGAAGAGAAAAATGCAAATGATATTTAAAATAATACATTTTGGTTATGTTAAGTAAGATGAGTTTTGGCCAGGGATGCGATCAACTTCGGACTTTGGAGTTCGCAAGCATTTCATATTTGCCGGATATAAAATAAGCCGGAGTCGGAGCAAGGGATTTTTTTCCCGGGATTTGAGTCGGAGTGGAGTTTTGATAAAATTTTATTGTTTCCGCAGCCCTGGTTTTGACACTAGCCAGCCAGCCTTTGATAAGTGATAAGCTGATATCACAAAATGTGGCTACTTAACTACGAATATACCCAAAATAATTTTAAATAGCAACGTTTTCAACGATTCAGAGCCTCATAGGGTTGAAAGCGCTAAATTTTTTACTTAGTAGGTACAAATAAAATCGTAGGTTTATGGTATGCTTTTTGAATTTTTTTGAAATGCACAAGAATAAACAGATATCTCGTTTGAATTTACCACTAGGTTGACAATCATAATGTTATCATTATGGCCATAAGTATTTGTAAACAAGACTGATCAGATAGTGGGCTAGCTCTCTTAAAATCCAAATTTTTTGCCTGATAAGTGATCTAGTGCTTCTCAAAAATGCCACAAGCTGTGTTGCTTCTGGTGTTCGGTTTTCTCGGTTTTGTGATCTTCTGGGGCTGGAATAAAAAGAATTACTGGAAAACCCAAAACGTTCCCCATGTGGAGTCTCCAATATTTCTTGGACATTTTTGGAGGGCCTTTTTTATGCGAGAAAACGTCACAAAACAGCTTCAATGGATTTATAACCACCCAAATGCAAGAAATGAACCTTTTGTGGGAATCAACATTTTTCACAAACCTGCGATTTTCATCAGAGACCCTGATCTGGTCAAACGGATCATGGTTAAGGATTTTAATGAATTTTCAGCTCGGCATACTAAGGGAGACGCAAATAATGACCCAATCGGTGCCAGGAATCTCTTTCAAGTAGATCCACCACTATGGGCGCAGTATCGGAAACGGCTGACTCCAGTTTTCACGAGTGGTAAAATGAAGCAATGGTTCAGCTTGGTGGAGGCCATTGGGTCACGTCTCAATAAAAAAATTTCTCAACTCGTGATGGAAGACAAAGTTACCGAAGTGAGACAGCAAGTGGGGTTCTATACTCTTGACACCATCTCGTTGGTTGCACTGGCTACAGACACGAATGCCCTCACTGCAAAGGAGCCGACGGATTTCTTCAAGCTGATTTCAACAACAAACAATGAAACTTGGTTTCGAAAGATTTCCATCAATTTCTTATTTTTTCTCTCCGACTTGATCAAGTATTTTGGGATCAAAAGCAACAGTGCCAGCTACGAGAATGGGATTCGCAATCTCTTTTACGATGTCTACAATCAGAGACTCGCTAGTAAGCACACCCGAGGAGATTTGATTGATGCCCTGATTGCCGTGAAGAAAACGGATGAGCATGAACAGGAAAAGCGTAAGATGGCTTTTACAGGGGAGATAAAATAAATGTTTATTCTTTTCCAGTATTCGAAGGAGACGATCTCGTGACTCAAGCAAACATATTTCTCTTCGCTGGGTTTGAGACCTCCTCCAACGCTACTTCTGTTTCTTTACACGCTTTGGCTGTTAATGTAAGACAAAATTCTGAAAATTTTCCCTCAAACCAGCTGTTATTTTCAGCCGAAAATTCAGACGTCGCTCAGAATTGAGCTGAAAGAGGCACTTGTCAAAACTGGAGGAAAAATCACGTATGAAATGGTCACAAACAACCTCCCCTACATGAATAGAGTGATCAAAGAGTCACTCAGGCTTTTCCCTTCACTTCCTTTCATCGATCGTGTTTGTCTCAGCGAAGGATACTCACTTGAGCCATTCAGTAAATTCAGGGTGCCAAAAGGAATGCCAGTTATAATCCCAAATTACTGCTTACAAACCGACCCAGATGTGCGTATTTGACTTGAGAGCTAGAAGAGCAACATTTAACTCTTTTTTTCAGTTTTTCCCGATACCCCAAAAGTTTGATCCCTCGAGATTCGACCCAGAAGTGACCTCGTTCAACGAATATGCGTATTTGCCCTTTGGGGCAGGACCAAGAAACTGCATAGGTGATAGGTTTGGAAAAATGCAAGTTCAAGTGGCCTTGGCAAATATTTTGAAGTCGTTCAAGGTTGAAGCCACACCTCAAACTCCAAAAATACTGCAACTCAGCAAGGAATCTGTGCTGGCCAGAGCCGATGGGGGTATTTATTTGAGATTTACCCCAGATGAACTTTTTCCATTAACAGGAGGTATCTGAGTACACATGAATTTTTAAACTTTTGTTCTCAAAACACAAATAAGAAAATAAAAATTTCTAAAGCGTTCTTTTGTTTTAAAATGTAAAGTTCATCAAGGGGAAAATTCCTACAGTCAAGGAAATTTCTTAAAATTAGGTTACCTCTTTGAAGCTTGACTTCCTATGAAAGTCGACTAATCTTTCATTTTTAGATACATATGTACATCATATCTTTCTTATACAAAGTCACTACAAACACACGATACGCTCTCAGGTAATATTTGTTGCAAACCCTTAGCGTGACACAGCGATATTTTAAATATTGTTTCGCATGTTAATTACAAGCTCTATCGTTCATGTCGGGATTGTGAGATTTTATTACATAAGGCTATACTCAGATCTTAATATCTTACTTAACTAATTCTTCATACATGCTCACATTTTCGTTTATTAGACGTTTGAATAGCTGTGCTGAACCAATACACTTGTTTCTGTTATCACCAGGAGCGCTGCTCGCAATAAGCGACAACTTCAGTTCGGCAACTGTGAAACGATTCAGTGTGAATCGAGACCTCGTTGAGATGATTGAGATTTTTATCCTGCTCCTTATCGGAGTTATATCAGTTGTCTTTTTTTGGGGCTACAGAAAGAACACTTATTGGAAAAATCTCGACATCCCACACGTGGAGTCTCCCGTACTACTCGGAAACTTTTTCCGAGCCTTTTTCCTTCAAGAGCCTTTTACGGATGCCTTCTCTAGAATATACGACCACCCCAAGGCAAAGGGACAACCTTTTGTTGGGATCAATGTGTTTCATAAGCCAGCTATTCTCATTAAGGACCCAGAACTAGTGAAAAGAGTTCTCGTAAAAGATTTTAATTACTTTCCCAATCGGCATAGTGGCCTTGATCCTGCAAGTGATCCAGTAGGAGCTTACAACTTGTTCCAGGTTGACAATCCAGTAAGTATTTGGGATTTAAGTTAAGTTTATTTTAACAGCTAAGCAGTTAATAACTACCTCTTTATGTTAACTATAAAAGTAATTTGATCAACTGAAATTTTTTACATTATGTCCATTTTCGTGGATACCTAGCAAAATTAAATTTTTAAACTACTAAAAAGAGGCAAAATGCCTCTTATTCAGAACAGGCTTAATGAATTTAACTTATCATATCTGAAGCTTTTAGAAATGATTAGATCAAACGGAGTGCTCCAAAATTATTTTAATAAAATCAGGTGAATTCAACCAGACTCAAATTCTGTGTTGATAGTCATACTCTTCTTCTTGGTGTCTTTCTCTGGTGCATGCGTAACACAATAACATCAAAAAAAGTTGTGCGAAAATCAGATTTTTACGTTACCTTAACTTAGGTAACCTAAAAACTTCGTCATGGGTGTTTTCCTCCAAAGTGCTTCAAAAAGCCATTCAAAGTATGCGCGCGGTTAGCAGTTGTATGGCATTCTAGAAACGCCATAGATAGATGAGTAGCAAGGAAAATGCTCCAAGCAAAGTTTCCTGCCTAGCAAAATAAATATATAGATGTACAGTACTAAGCAAAAAGGAATAAAAACCGAACAACACCTTATAGTCTCTGTTCGGTGTGTATTCCTTTTTGTTTAGTTAAAGAGTCTCTACTTTTTACTGTGATTAAACTTATATATTTTTGATGTACAGTAACAGACAATTTTCAAAACTAATTCGCATCGAACTACCCATGGGAAAAGAGAGATTTTTTTTGCTTTCCCTTTCCATTGCAGTACTTTTTATAAGTGAACCTAAATTGAGAAGTTGTAAAATCTAAGAGAGCTTGAATTGACAACTAAATATATGGAAGTTTAGCAAAAAGAGACAAAAAATGACAAAAAATTACCGATAAGCACCAAAGATTAAGTACTTATTATAGCTAAGTATTCAACCTTGACTCATACAAACACATTCCTCAAGTTAAATGAACAGTAAACATTATATTGAAGAATAAGTTTCACTTGGATACATCTATTTTCCTAAAATTGCTAAGCTTCATTAGCAGCAAGATATAGTATTTGTATAACTAAGCTGATCAAATATTTTCAGATATGGAGACCACTGAGAAACAAACTCTCGCCTGTTTTCACAAGTGGAAAAATGAAGCAAATGTTCCCCATACTGACCTCAGTTGGAAAAAACTTCAACAAGCGTGTTCGTCAGATATCCAAATCGAAGGAAGAGGTTGACGCCAGGTCTTTGGTGGGAGCTTTCTCGTTGGACACAATCGCTCTCGTGGCACTTGCGACCGAAACTCATTCTGTGCTCATGGATAAGCCCTCTGAGTTTCTTCAGATGATGGCAAAAACATTTACTCTCAACTTCTGGAAAAAAGTCTCGTTCAATGCCATGTTTTTTCTGCCAGATGTCGGCAAATATTTAAAAATGACCAGTTTTAGTAAACAGTTCGATGAAACGTTGACCAAATTGTTTCACGAGGTGTATGCTGCACGTTTGAAGAGTGGACAATCACGTGGCGATCTGATTGATGCATTGATTGCAATAAAAAAAGAAGAAGAGAATGAAAAAGATAGTGGTGAGTTCAACCATTAGTCACTATATGATTGTTCTACTTTAATCAAACAATTCAATTAATACCTCTCTAAAACTATTTTTACGTGATAAGATTGGCACCTTTAAGGTATAATTTTATCATAACCAATACCTAGTAGATATTAAAATGTTACTTTTTGTTATTTTTAAGTTTTGAATGATGAGGTTTTGGTAGCCCAAGCTGCGGTGTTCATTTTGGCAGGGTACGAAACATCATCCACCACAACTTCTTTCGCTATTCTGGAACTGGCTCATCATGTAAGAAAACCAATGCTCTGAAATCCTTTTCAGTAAGTTTATAAAAATATAACTTAACATTTCCAGCCCGAAATACAAAATCGTGCACGTGAAGAGCTTCGAGCGGAACTCATAAAAACTGGCGGGAAAATCACCTACGAGATGGTGGCAGGGGGACTTCCCTATTTAACTCAGATCATTAAGGAAACATCTAGGAAGTTTTCCAGTTTGCCATTCCTTGACCGGCAATGTTTCGTTCCTGCTGGCGAAAAAGGATACTCCCTTGAACCCTACAGCTCTTATCGCATCCCTCATGGTATGCCGGTGTTCATTCCATCGTACTGCTTCCATCGTGATCCAGAGGTAAGTGACCACACTTTTGAAGCGAAAAAAACTCTAACGTTGTCCTAAATTTTAGTTCTTCCCCGACCCTGAGAAATTCGATCCCGATCGGTTTAATCCAGAGCTTAACACCTATAACGAATACACCTACTTGCCCTTCGGAATCGGTCCTCGAAACTGCATTGGTATGTTCTATTATAAATACCTTAAATGATAATCTAAGCTACGGTTTTTCCTTCACAGGTGAAAGATTCGGAAAGACTCAGGTTTATGTAGCGTTGATTGAAATTCTCCGATCATTCAAAATTGTTGCAAATGAGAAAACTTTGAAGCATGTAACTTTTGACTGTGATACAGCTGTCGTGAGGTCGGAAAAGCCCATCTATGTAGATTTCATTGAAGATGAACTTTCAACTAAAAGTCAGAACAATTGATTAACTTAAAATTGTGGATGTGGTTCTATTTCTTGGTTTAATTGGATCAATGATACAGGAAAATATAAAATTGAAAATTCTAGTCATTTATGTATTTTTGAATATCTTCTTATTTTGTGTATCTATTGAAATGATGAAATATGTTGGATTTTTTCATTGGGCCGTCTATTGAAAACAAGTTGGTTGCATACTTTTAGGGACAATATTTTCGTTCAGTTTGTTTTTGAAATCATTAGAGCAAGTATCTAATTCCTACACCCGTTTCAGTATGGTTTATTGGCAGGTGTGTGAGATTTCAAGGCTTTGCAGTTTGCTTTGCTCTTAACACGCTTTTTAAGTAAATTTTCCAATTATCGAAAAACTGCACCAATGTGGTCGCTTTGTCTGTATGTCTGAAACTTAATTGCTCAAAATCCACAAGAGCAGCGAGTTGCAATTTTTGCAAAACATTAATGTCGTGAGTTAACAATACAGCTATGTAATTTAGACGCACCATCCGTAGAGGGGATTTGGGGGTAAAGGAGGTGCTTTATTAATACTACATCTGATTAGGCTGAAAATTTTATATGTATGTAGTCCGTGAAAAATCTAGCAAGACATTGAATTACATTTGGCATCAATTACACTAAAAGATGGAGCTAGAATTTGCGTAAAAAACCGTTTTTTTTCTAGTTGGGCTGAAATCTAAACATATCATCTGAGCACCACAATATGAAAGTGCTCCTGCCTATTAACTTGTTGATTAACATGTGAAAAAATTAAATAAAGTTAAATTTTGCCTTCGTAAAAATGTTCATAATCGAAGGCCATGCTTTTAACGTAGGATATTTTGTATTTTTCTCCAAACCTCCAAAACTGCTCAGATGCGGATCCCTTTCGTGTTGAAAAGTGTCACTTTATTAGGATTAGAATAATTCAAAAATGAACGAATTTTTGTATTCATGCACATTTATGTATTTGGTGGCAAAATTTAGTATATATTTTATCAAACGCAATTTCTACATCAAAATTTTTAAAATTTATGACGGCTTCTAGAAGCTGTAAACAAACAAGGCCTCAACCGCACTTCAGTTTAAGAAATCCATCTTGCATTATCTAACACCATGCTAGAAACCACTGATATTCAGCCGGACGAACCGACATTGTAGCTGATGAAATAATTGCACTTATCATACATTTAATTACAAGAAACACCTTGGAATACATTTCATCCTAATATTACCTTTTCGACCAGGACGACAGAGCTGCTCGGATATTTGAGCTAAACATGGGATATTCTGCTATTGTGAATGTTTTTGTGTATCTGTTCAAGATAAAATCCAAGCAAACGTTCAAAATACAACAACAGAGAATTTAAAATGATGAATCAATCCAATGTCATGGGTGGAATTATCGATTATTATTTGATCGTGTGTGTGATTTATTTTACGCCTATCTTCCACACCTAAGATAAAAATGTTATTTTTCGATTATTATGGCTATGGGGAAGGCATAAGGCATAAATGCAAAGAAAATTAAAATGATTGATGGACTCGGAGCTCGAAAATTAAGGCATTAATCAATCCGGTCTGTGCTATAGCGCTTGTTTTAGATATGTTAGCTTTGATGCAGCATGCAGCCTGTTAATTATTGACAATTTTGATTAGTTATTGTCAAGCGAAATTTGTTGTTTTTTTATACCTTGAGAGCGATGTGTAAATTTTTACTAAGGACTTGTTTTTAAACTTAGCTTCTGAACGAATTAAAATAAAAGCAAGCATACCTACTTATCCTTCGTGTGAAAACTTTTCTTTTGATTGATATTTTTACCAAATAAACTCTCCAATTGAAATGTTGTTTGCGAAGTCTAAAAGATTAGGTTTTTTTTACCTTTACCGAAGCAACGAAAGTCCTTGGAAACAAAGAGAGGCATCAAAATTGTCAATTGTCAATTTTGAACTAAAATCGTCAGAAGAAAGAGCAGAAAGAGAGTATTAGTTAAGATGCTGCCCATGTCTGACTTCTTAAAATAGTCACTAATTCCAAATTTACATAGGAGATGTGTCTGACTTCGAACGATTCCTACGTTCACACTAAAAGTTGTTGGACTAATTTAGATTTATTAAGGCCAATGCAACATATTGGGTGTGAATAATTTCCTAAATTAACCGATACGACTTCATTATGATATTATTTTGTCTTGCTACGTCTGTACATTTTTTACCCAAAGCATACAAAAACACAACAAAGACGTTCAGAAATAATAAAGAAACTTTTCAGCTTTGTCCATCATCAACTTGGGTGGTCGATTCTTTGACATTTTAAAAATACATTCATCACTCCACTAACATCTCGGTATATGTAGGTACTTTAACGCTAGAAATGAATCAACATGAGTGCGCCGAGATTGAAATGTCTTCTGTACGTCCCAATTTTTAAAATGTGGGTTTGGGTTTTAAAACCTGAGTCCACATGAAGCTCTTTGGTCGGAGCCTCCTAAATGCTGTGTTTCCCCATCTCTAATTGTTGTCTGCTTTTTCTATTCTTGGGAACCTCACGCTAGAATCGGATCGGATATTAAAAGTCTGAAATTGAGATATTTTATGAGGTTATTTTTTCTCATCCAATTACAGCTCATGGCCGCCATTCTGGAATGATTCGCCATAACAATATAATATCGTTGATGGTTATGACTAAATTGCTAAGATGGGCCATTAATTCACTGAGGAGAGTAGAATTTCAAATTTGAGGAAAACGAAAAGTTTGGCGGGAGTTGGGAAGGTCGAGCGAGACAAAACTTAGCGCCGGTTTCCATGCAAGAAAGCACACGACAAAAATGCAAAAGATCGGGCCACTCGCCTCGCCTCAGTTAGATTGGAGCCGAGAGAGGAAAGAACGAGAAACTTGAACACAAAATAAAAACATTGCGCACGAGAGTGAATGTGGTTAACACAAAAAATCGTATCAGTTATATCGCATTACATTGTCTTGTACGCCGTGCATCAAGTCATATATCGTATGTGGTGATTATGCCCCCGCCGCTGTGTGGTGTTGGATCAATTAATTCAAGAAGCTCTGAAAATTGGAAAAGGACTTTGATGGGCAGCCTGGCAGTTAATCGCACTGTTGCTCCGGTCTCCGGTGGTGGTAATCCATTGCGGTGGTGGCATGGCATGCACATGTAGGAACCGAGTATGAATCGGGCGAATGTTGTATATGAACATGAAATGTGCGTTCAACGTGTGTGGCCACCTTGGGTGGTCTCTTATTTTTCACTTTTTGACTGTGTGTGGTCCCAGTCTTTTCCAGTCCATCCGTCGTATTTCTTCAGCTTTTTTTCTTTTTCTCTACATATTCCTCTACGACGACTTGATACTCTTGTGTACATACCCAAAGCCACACTCTTAACGACTACAACGACGAACGAGCGATGTTTTTTGCTCAATCCATCGCCGTCATCATAATCATTTTTGAAAAGCAAGCGAGCAAGCAGCATAAAGCCAGCAAAAAGTAAACTGAATATGTAATGTGAACGTATGTTCGAGTAATTTGTTGTTGTTATGATTGTTTTTGATCTTGCTCTTTGCCTACTTATTTGAAGGTCTGGAGCTGGACTCGTTTTTGGTCTGCACGTGAACATAATCGTCTGCATTTAAGTACATTTCATGCAACGGTCAAGACACAGACAGAGTAAGATTAGTATTTGGCGCGCTAATCCTCACTCGGAAATTTCTCCAATTTACGTCCCTTTCTGTTCGTTTTATTCTCAAACTTAAATTTTTAATTTAATTAGCCTCCCGCAAAACACATTTATCTCTGCAAATGTCGAATCTAGTTGAGCGCAATCGAAACAGTAACTGATTTGACAGGTTTCATTTTATTCGTTCTTGATCGGTACAAATTTTATATTAACGGGATATTTTGGCCTAAACAGAATACAAGTCTCATCAAGCTCAAGATCAGGCCTTGGGTTGTCAGCAAACCTTACTTCAAAGCTTCTCACGGCTGTTATGATAGCCATTTTTACTTGCATCCACGCAAATCTTTCACCTAAACAAAAAACTATTGTTGAACTTTTATTTTCAAACATATCGATGATTTACCAATGCAATTATGAGGTCCCAAACCAAATGGCATAAAAGTGTAGTTGCTCGAGTTGACGTCAATGAACCTCTCAGGGTCGAATCTCGTTGGGTGTTGAAAGTACTTGAATTTGAAATAATATTTTAAAAGAGACAGATTTTGTTGCAACAAAAAAATTACCTCAGGGTCTGTCTGAATTGAAGAAACGGGAATAATGATGGGCATTTTATAAGGGACCTTGAAACTACTGAAAGGTTCCAATGAGTATTCATGCACCACACACTCCCGATCTAGGAAGGGTAGTGGTGGGTAGAGGCGAAGACTTTCGTTTATAATAGCACTCAGAAATGGCATTTCATTCATAACGTTTTCGTACGAAAGAGTTTGATTGTTCTTTGAAACCAAAGATGTTATCTCGTCTCTCAGCTTTGACTGGATCTCCGTCTACAAACGAAGTAGTTATTTTTACCCTATCAAGGTTTTTGCATTACATTTTCCGCCAACTGATAAAATATGAAAGCTAGAGTCGATGAAGATGTTTCAAAACCAGCCACGAAGAAAACTGCTGCTTGGGCTACCAAAACATCCTCAGAGAAAACTGAAAATAGAAGATTGAAAAAATCCTCCCTGCTTTTGGAACTTTACTTGAGCCGTCTGAATCTTCCTTTTGAACCGCGATCAAAGCGTCAATCAGGTCATTTCGTACATGTTTGCTGGCTATTCTTGCAGCAGTAACCTCGTTGAAAAGCTTTCTCAAGAAATCTCCGAAATCGGGGTCAAAAGTAGTCATTCCAAAGTACTTGAAAATCTCAGGGAGGAAGAACACAGAGTTGAAGCATATTTTACTCCATCTTGAGCTCATAAGGGACTTTTTAGCGTTTGACAGAAACTCTGATGACTCGGGATCTTTCAAACAATTAGCTTCCGTTCCAAACGCAGCCAACGCAATCACATCCACTGTGAAACTGCTGAAGAGTTTCCGAGCGTCAAATGAATTGCCATCTTCTTTCAAGATTCTGTCTTTCAAGTCCTCAGACACCTTCTCAATCATGTAAAACATTTGCTTCATTTTTCCGGAAGTGAAAAGGGATGAAAGTCGGTTCCGAAGCTTCCTCCATGAAGGATTTTTCATCTGAAATAAGTTATTTCCTCCAATAGGGTCTGCCGTTGGATCTGCTCCTGTGTGTCTATCGCTGAAATGGTTGAAGTCCTTTATAAGAATTTGTTTCACTAGCTCCGGATCTCTGATGAGGATTGCAGGCTTGTAGAATATGTTTATCCCGACAAAAGGTTGTCGTTTAGCTTTTCGATGATAATAAATTCGATTAAGGGCGTCTTTTATACTCTCCTGGAGCATCAAAGTCCGGTCAAAATGTCCGAAGAGGGGAGATGAGGGCACATGAGGAATGCCTTGGCGTTTCCAATATGAACTCCTTTTGTGCAACCAAACTGCACCGAGTAGACCGAAAACACACAAAACTGCGATTAGAAACTCGAAAATCATCTTGTTGCTGATAATTCTTAAATTGAACTGAATATTTGTGCTCGCAGAAAGTAAATGCGGCTGTAGATTTGACCTTCACTCACTACTATCAACCTATTTAGTACTACTTGCAATACAATAAACATATAGGAGTAAGGTAGGCCTCAAAAACAGGTTAATATTTAGTTGTGATTAGAAAAAACGACATCTCGATATTATTGATTGGACCTTGCCCTGTTTAAGTAAGTACATTACAAAATGCCTAAGTAGTAGCAAATCTTCTTAAAAGAACTCATCTGGTTCGCTTAGACATAAATATTGCTGGCGTTTTGAGAAACATAGAGAGAGAGAGAGAGAGAGAGAGAGAGCAGGACATTGTGGAGTGGCATAAATTTTTTTTCTAAAATGTATCTGTAGGTTCTTGTCTTTAAAATCATTATTCTTAAATATTGATGATAAGAAGTTACATACCTCTTTAAATCGTAGTTGAAATATTTTTATGTTATTCAAAACTAAAATTAAATCGTATTGAAAACTTTTGAGTCCTTAAAAATAATTAGAAGGGGGCAAAACGGCCAACCCCTAAGTGCACGTATGACCATTGCAATATATTTTTAGTGCATTTTCATCAATTTTGAAAAAAAATGCACTTATGTGTCCGATATGTCCGTCCGTCCGTCCGTCTGAGTCGCAAAGGCTCCGAAACTACAAGAGCTAGAGACCTGTGGTTTTTGCATGTTGTCATGTATGGTCTGGAGGGTGGGCAAAATGATTAGGTTTTTCCGAAAAACTGCCTGGGGGGTAATTAAGGGGGTTTTCCCGTTGTATGAAAGTTCCATATACTTCATTCGATTAAGCTGAATTTTGGATATGTTATACATCATGTCAAATCTAGCAAATCATAGAACACATGTTTGCCCCTATCACTTAACCTTTATCCGGCTGAAAACTTTTACAACGCATTTCGGCTGAAAAGGAACAATTGTTCCACAGTACTATTTATATGGAAAATGAGTTCCCGGGAGTCTTCAAATGCATGTGTGTAGGTGGAAATGTTTTGTCCGAAGCTGCCAAACCTGAAATTATTATTTACTACAACTCAACTAAAGGCGCCGTAGATACGATGGACAAGATGCTTCATGAGTACACCACGAAAAGTTAGACATCTCGTTGGCCGCTTGCTTTTTTCTGTAACATGCTGGACGTTGCTGCACATGCTGCTTGCATTATTTTCACAAAGAATAATCCAAACTATTGGCGCCGTAAAGAATCACGGCGACTTTTCCTTACAGAGTTAGCAAATCAATTTTGCCTTGCTAATGTTGAGTATAGAGCTACGCAACCTCGGATTGTCGGAAAAAGAAACCTCAGAGCAAGTATGGAGCTTGTTTTAGGGAGAGAAATCAGCTCACGGCCAAATATGAGTGCTATTTCCCGTAATTTACCAGGGCCAAAACTCTTTGCAGGCAACTGCCATTTGTGCATGGAAGAGTCAAAACCTCGCCGTAAAACCCGTACTGCCTGCTCTTCTTGTACAAAACCTGTATGCCCCGAACATTATACAAATGTTTGTTATAACTGTATTCAATAAATTCCATATAAAATCAATATTCTTTTCATGAAACAAACAAAAAACCTCATTTTCCATACAAATTCTACTAGTGGAACAATTGTTCCTTTTCAGCCCCGGCGACACATCTCTACATATGGGGGTCCTGGGGTCACTTTTTATTCTAAACAAGTCTGGTTTTTTTTTCATAAATCTACTCAAAACTAAACAATATTGAAGGATCCGGAGTTTGAAACCGAAAGCTCTAGCCGTTTTTAAGATATTCGTGTGAGAAGGCTGAAATGGAACAATTGTTCCCTTTCAGCCGGATAAAGGTTAAGGGGGTGGAGTGAGAGGGCACCAAAGGGGGAAAAATTTAGTTACTCCGATTGAGCTGAAATTCAGAATGATCATGTAAAATTACAATTTAAGCAACTTTTGTTTCGAGTCATGGTCTCAAAAATGTAAAATAATGGACTCTGGGGGTCAATAAGTGGCCATCCAAGACTTCCCTTGGCGAACTGAAGGGCGAAATTTCAAAGTCAACCGATTGAGCTGAAACTTTGCCAATTGTTAGATGGTATTAAATCCAGCAAAAAACAGTTCTACAGTAAGCCTCTATAACCTAAGGGTGTGCAGCTGAGGGCTCCCAAAGTTTGCATGAGGTAAAAATTGAGCTTAAACTTTAGCAAATGTTAGATGACATTAAATTTAGCAAAATATCCTCCTGCATTAAGGCTCTATTACCTGTGGGATCAAAGTCAGGTGCCCAATAAGTTTCTGCAGTGACGGATAAAATATTTTCACTTCGACCCAACTTTTGCAACAAAGCGAATTGAAAATGCACTCAAATGCGTTCGTCCCCGACTAAGCTTCAAACATGTTTTTACATAATAACAACAAGCAATGGTTGGAAAATTTTTGAGGAAATTTTTTTAGGAAGTAAAGAACAAAAAAAAATAAATTTTCTGCTTTCTAAAATACTGCATTTTAATCTAAAATATATCAAAAGGGTGGCCGTTTTACCCCCTTTTACTATAAAATGTTGCCAAGTAGGAGTCTTTGAAAAGTACGTTAACTACTTCGTTTATCTTAAAACCCTATCCCTATTAATAACCGGATGCGCAAATTGAGTAAATAAACAAACATACCAGTGTGTGCGCCACTCTTGCCATTGATTTAGCCTTACGGTAGCAAGTATGGCAAGAACAAACAACCAAAGGATCGTGCGATGTTTGCACACATTGTTTTATACTGCATTTAGTAGCTCCGTAGATAGGTGATGTGCTAAGTGCCAAGTGCCAAAAAAGACGAAGATACGACAGAAACTGTGTGTGTAAGTGGTTGCTACTGAGCTTTACTTCCAACCGGTCATCAGCCGAGTGTGTATTTATTTTTTGAGAATGTCAATTTATTTGCATTGCAAACATAACACAGCGCTCTCCTCATGCTCTGTTTTATTCTTTTTCATCTTTCTTCTCGAGTGTAAAGTTTTATTTAAGTTTATAAAGCTGCCGCTGCTGTGAATTCCATTTAGTCTAAATAAACATGGAGCACGGGACACTCAGCGAGTGAAGCACATGCTTCAGGAACCCGAAGTTTTGGCGCGAAAATATTTCCTCACATTTGCAGCTAACCTTTCACGAAAATTTCCGGCTTTGCCAAGTTTGAGGAATAAATTTTTTTCCCATAAGTCATAAAAGTCATGATTTAAGCAATCTTATGACTTGAGCTGTGTAGGTCACATTTGATCAAACGTAAAAATGGATCTGAGACACTTTTATGGCTATATTTAAAGCTCGTGTTTGATCTCTTGATTGTCTTTTAATGAGACCAGATTTTTGGCACGGATTCTCAATGAGACGGGCCATTGAATGATCACACATTCTGAGTCCGAGAAATATTGTGTTTGGAGGTTTCTTAGTTTCGGGACTCTGACCAAAAGCAATCATATCGCATTAAATCCCCGGAAGATTAAGAGTGTGCATGCATGCATGTTACAAGTATGAAGAAAGCAGTCTGAATGAATAACCGAATGACTGACTGATTTAATGTAGGCAATAACGATATAATAAAATCAAAAATTATGTACATTTGCGTTATGGGTGGTCTACAGGCAAGCCGTTGACGTTGACTACGTTGTTGGCGAGATGGCGAGTTGAAAAGAGCGATTGGAAAAAGGCCAAAATTAAATCAGTCCTTTTTATTGCTAAATCGCAGTTACATGTTTATTGACACACATACGTATGTGGCCGTGCTATTGGGTTGTTGCTTCGACATAACGAAATCATGTTTCTCCAATATATGATTTTTTTTCTCTTGCTTCTCAGATTGGGACGCGCGGAAACCAAATAATATATAAATTGATAGGTGTACATGGCAGTTAAAGACAAAACACGAGAGCAGAACATGATTAAAGATGTTTATTTTAATTTTTTCTTTTTGGTGATAAACATCGAGGGCTTAATGATTTTGCCTTGGTGTTCTGCCAAACTTTACACAACATGTAGGATGTGTGTCTGACAGCACATTCAGTCGCACCAACAGGAAGCAAATTGCATTTTTGATCTTGAAATAGAGTATACATTAAATTTTTGGAATATCTCTCTTAATTGAAAAGTGCAGACTCAAACCACCCTATATATGAGTTCAAAACTGTGTCAAGTTTCATTGATTAAATGAATTTTGAGGGGTAACAAGAGCAAACAAAACGATTTCTTGGTAGCCCAGGCAATCAAACAGACCAATGTGTACCCAAAAGATTTTTGTAAATTTACAATGGTCGAGTTTCGGCAGCCCAGAGTGCCACTCGATCCGTGAGTGTACTCGCATCCGTGTGCAGACGAGACCTTATTGTTTACAATCTCCCACATGCTTACACATATACCTACTTATGTTATGAGTATGACCATTGTGTATCTTATTATTATGTACACAAACATAAAATAATAAAACAATCTCCCCGATTCCATAGATGCCAATGCCGTTCAAAAAATGCCCATTTCTGGGCAGGGAAGAATTCGTTGAAATCCCTTTGTACCTTGCACAATCAACTCCCTGACGTTTGGCTGATTTATTGCAAGACTCTGGACTTGACTGAAATTTGATAAGTGAATATTAATTTGATAGGAAAAACTCCAAATACCTGATGCAGCCTTCAATCTCAAAGTGCAGACTTGATCAATCGCTCCTATCTATTCGTTAAGCACGAGCTGTGGCGCGCGAGACCACCACGACGAAACCTGTATAAGCTTGCCACTGATCGTGATTGACAGTCATTTCACCTTTTATGAACTTTATTACGTACTCTAATCACTCTGGTTTACATTATTATGCACAACTTTGAGCTGGTCAGAGAGTCAAGTAAAACTCAACCCCAAAAAAGCTGGTTTTTTCAGTCCTTTCCAGAAAAAAAAATGATAAAAAGTTCCAGTGTCTAGACATTAATGATTTAACAATATATGAAGGCGTATCCGATAACAAAATTATACAGCAATAATTCTTACTTTGTTCTGCTCCATGTTCCTTCATCGCGCTCGTTGCAGCCATGATCCTAGTGGTTTTTACCAGCATGAGATTTTAAGCGGCTTAATTAAGGCACGAAAATCAACAAAAAATCAAGCAATAAACTTCATCTGTTTGTCTTTAAGTAGCTTAGAAAATAGCTACTTGGGGTTATTTCTTGAGAGTAATGAAACTCACTTATCGTTAATTTTATCAAAAGCTTCAGAAAGCCTTTTTTCAGTTTTGAATCCTTTGCCTCATCCGCTAGCCTTGAACTAACATATTCCAAGTGGGTTGAAAGGAAGCTACCACCTATTGTTCTCAATCTCCTGCGTGAATCGATTTGGGTCAGCCAAAAAATGTGCGTGACTGTGTTGGGTTCCGATGAATGCTGCAAAAAGTCGTCTCTAATTATATGAATATGCAAGTGCAATTTGAAACGGCAGCCACCTGGTAGGTAAAGCGAGCAAAAACACGAGAAAATCATGTAACTAAGCGCCTCTGTACACATTCCACCGTATATTGAAGTGCATTTCTTGCAGCTTTTGAGAGAAATTAACGTTGACAGTTGGTTAATTATTGTTGTACTGACTCGAACCAGCAACTATCATTATTGAGAGAAGGCAAGATGATTCCTAGAGACGACCAGCGATGTCAGCTTCGTGGGTGATCCACAGCATTCCGACGCGACCTTGTATACCCTTCTCGACAATTATCACAATAATAATTGCCATTGTGCACGGTAGGCAGTGTTATTCCAAAGGCCTGAAGAGGCGAATGTCAGGCAATGCCCAGACACGAAGCAATCTGGTTAAGGACTTCATCAATCATACGCTAGCGATCTGATCGTTGAGTGCGTCTCCACTAGACAGACGGACAAACGTTGGTTCCACTCCATTACTAGCTCGAAGACATGCAAAAGATTTGCAGCTAGAGACTTACAACACGATGTTTGAAGAGTTGTAGAATACACAAATAATTGTTGTGAACTTAGTGCTGCTTGTTGCTGGAAGTTGTTGGTTTGAGTTACAGCGACCTAGTCAACATAAATTACGTTGCACGTACATTCTCGTATGAACAAGCCAACTTGATCATGATCAGGTACGAAGAAAACTAGCAATGATAGTGCGGTAGCCATCATTGTTTCAGATTCCTTGATTGATTCCAACAACACGAACTTACAAGATTTTTAGATTTTGAAACCTGGAAAGTGATTGAATATTTCAAAACTCTGTGCCTAAAATTTTTGTTTATTATGTAAATTTATTTGTAACACACTTTCTCTATCATTGACAAGAATAAAAAAACTTTACAAATTTTATGGTGATATTTTTTCCATTAGTTTCAAAAAGATAGTTTCAGGAAGTTAAATTTCATTTTTTAGAGAGCGTAGGTTACCCGGATTCCAGTATATAATGTTTGAGTACTTCTAAAAAAATAACAGACTCAATCCTAGATTGAGACCGATTTCTCTACAATAGCAATCCTTTGCAAGATAGGTCAGAGTAGAGGTTCGGGTGAATTGTAATTTAAAAGCAATTTTCCTCATAAAATGTAGTGTCTGAACAATTAAGTAAGGTAAGAACTTCTTTATTTTAAATGATGAGGGCATACATTCAGAGCAATAGGCCCAGGACCCTCCTAATTCTGACTAAGGAAACCTCTACACGGAGTTAGTTATTCCTGATTTTAAACCTAGACTTCGTCTCTGACTGTTAATACAACCCCTCCGGAAATAAACTAAAATGTGCGATGTATAATCTTAGCTTGACTTGAATCTTGCAAGATGGAATTCATCAAACTTTCTCTTTCAGTAAAAGCAAAAGCAGTTTCATTTTAATTACAACAGTTCTTGATACTCACTGGTACAAAAAATAATAATTAAATATTAAAAATAAAATTTTAAAACACTTAACCTCCTCCAGCTTTTATTGATTACTTGACAAGTACTCTCATTTGTTACCTTCGAATATTTTTGTATACAAATAATTTTTAAAAATTCACCTTCACCAATGAACAATGTTTTATAGTTTCTTGTACCAAAAATACAGACTCGACAAATTCATGAGAGACGCAATGAGATTCCAGGGAACAAATGTTGGTCACTTCTTCGGAACACAACCGATTTCGGTGAAGAATAACTGGTTCCGCATGCGCATGGCAAAACAATTAAGTCCAGATATGTATCTTATCGAGTCATCAGCGACATGCGAGTAAATGCGGTCCCTTTTCGGTTAGTCAAACTAACGAACTGATTAGGTAAGGATGGCTGGACGAAAACGAAAGGTGAAACACAAGCAAAACGCTCCCAAGGGAACTCCAATCCCAGTTTTGGCAAAAGAGAGCTTAATCTACAACACCAAGGAGTACTTCAACATATCAAACCTTCATGGAGTGCGCTATATTGTGGAGAAAGGGCGACCATTTACAGAAAAGTGGAAGCACATTCCCTGATGATTATTCTTTTGACTCAGTGATTTTCAGGTTCATGTGGTTTTGCTTCGTCATGGTCGGAATTGTATCAGCTATCGTCATCATAATTAGTCTGTGGGAGAAGTTCCAGACCAACCCAACTATTACCGGTCTTGATACCGATTTTCACAGTCAGCTGCTTACTTTTCCCACTGTCATGATTTGTCCCGAACGGCCTTCTGACACTGATATCGTCAATAATTATGTAGAAAATGGCCTTGGGTAAGTGCTAGGATTAAATACGGAGGAGGAAGGAGCAACTTAAACTTGAAATGTCTACTACTCACATTTTTCTTTCCAATTTTTATGTTAGGTACATAATTTTTAGTGCATTTTCCCTCAAATGGAGAAAAAATGCACTTTTGCATCTGCTATGTCCGTCTGTCCGTCCGTCCGTCTGTCCGTCCGTCTGTCCGTCCGTCTGTCCGTCCGAAACTTTATAACTCAAGAACCAGAAGAGATAGAGACCTGCGGTTTTCTGTATCGTGTAGGACATGCTCTGTAAGGTGGAAGGTTAGACATTTTAGACCCCCATTACCCCTAGGGGGGGAGTGAGGGGGGTAAACCCGTTGTATGAAAGTTCCTTATACTTCGTCCGATTGAGCTTAATTTTGGATATGTTGTAGTTCACATCAAATCTAGCAAATCATAGACAACATGTATGGCCCTATCACTTAAGGGGGCTGAGTGAGAGACCCCCGAAGTTTTTATCGGGGAAAACTTTAGTTGCTCCGATTGAGCTGAAATTCAAAATAGGCACGTAAAATAACATTATTAGAAACATTTGCTCCAATACATGGTCCCAAAAACGTAAAACAAGGCATCAGGATACTTTTGAATATAACCTTGTGGCTCCCCTCGGAAGAATGGGCGAATTTTCAAGATCGTCCGATTGAGCTCAAACTTTGATAACTCTTAGAGGGCTTTTATTTGAGCAAAAAACATTTCTATAGTATGCTCCTATCAACTAAGGGGACGGAGAGGAGAATTCCCGAAATTTGTATGTGAAGCAAATTTATGTGGATTTGCCTTATCTTAATCTTATTTGAATTCATAATACTCAATTTCTGAACTCTTGATCAATTAACAATAAGATTCCCTCAAAATATAAACCCGGGAAAATGCACTTCTTATACTTGATCTTCGATTTTGTATTTTGATTTGATTTCATTTAATTTAATTTGATTTTTTACAATTGAATCGATTAATTATTTTTGTCACAAAACTTTAAGGAATACAAATTTTTCATCTATTGTAATTTTGCCTCTCTGGTTACGTCTCTGATAATTGAAAAATCTTTTTCCTAAATATATTTCTCATCGCTAGAGGAGATACCAACAACACAGCTTTGCAGGACTTTCTCCACAACTTAACGGCTCTCTCATACTCAAACATAGCCCAAGTAGTGTATAAATTCCAAGGCGTCAAGGACCAGATGGACTTCAAGAGCTCCACCTTACGCAAGGTGATATTTGATTTGCTGGCGCCTTGCAACAAAATTCTTACCGAGTGTCGTTACAAAGACGCCGAGATCGATTGTTGCGAGTTCTTCAAACCAGCTTTCACCGAGCACGGATATTGCTACATATTTAACACTAAATACACAGACACTTTGGAGGAAGAAAAACGCACTACGTTCCAAAGCACGCTGTTTGAAACGGATAAGAAGTGGAATTTACGCGTCTTGCCGACAACTCCATCCCAGGTATTCCTCCACTCGTTTGAAGAGGGTTCAGGATGGGACTTTAAGCCTCAAGTATTGTGGGAAACGGGATTTGCGGTAGATTTGCTAATATCCATAAAACAAACGTACACAACGGAACAGGTGAAGCAACTGTCAGTGTCACAGAGAAAATGTATTTTCGCGGATGAGCGCAAAATGAAGTATCGCAACGAGTCTTATACCTTCACCGAATGCATGCGGGAGTGCCGCATCAAGAGCTGCTTGAAGTTCTGCGGATGCGTGCCTCCGTTTTACGTTTCTAACTTCAAGGCAGAAAAGCACTGCAATATGGAACAGCTGGAGTGCATCTCCAAGCATGTGAATAACATTACTGATGTCGGAAAATGTTTGTACTGCGAGCTGGGGTGCTACAACACCGTATTTGAAATTGAAAAGTTTTCCAAAACGTAAGTTACAAACTCTTAAAAGTTAAAACTTTGCCAACATAGAAGATGTATTTGCAGGTTCTCAAGTGACGCAGAATCCCTGGATTACGTCAATGTGGTGAGTAGATTTCAAAGATTTTAAGAGCTTACAGAACATTCGATACGGAGTCTCAAGAAAGTGCTATTTATTGTCAGAGCAAACCTTATTGATCAACCAGCAGTTCAGCGCTTTTTATTTCCGTTTTTTGCCTTCAAAATTTAAACCACTTCAAATATAGGCAAATAAAATTTTGGTTTATTTGATTTCAGTATATGAAACCATGAATTGTGTGGCACTTGTCTCGTCTAAAAATATATTGTAAATGTGTTTTATTTAATACTAATAACAAGTTTGAAGGCCAAACTTAACAAAGGTTTGGAACGACTCTTAGGGCCGTATTGTTCACCCTTGGTTAGCCTACCCAAGCGATGAGTCCAGTACAGTTTTTATTGGACTAAGCACTAATATAAGATACCCAAGTTTGAACAATACGGGCCTTAATGTTTTAACTTATTTATTTTTTACATTTTTCAACCAAGGAATACCTGACATGGCCTATTATTCGTTACAAACGAGAAGTCCTATTCGGCTGGGTGGATCTCCTGGTATCGTTCGGAGGAATTGCTGGCCTTTTTCTCGGATTCAGTCTTCTTTCAAGTGTTGAAATCGTTTATTACTTTACACTCAGGGCTTGTTGCATGGTTCAAAAGAATCGCAAAGAGTTGGAATCTATTGTGAGGGAGCGACAGAATGAACCTGACCCAATATATGAACTAGACCTACAGATTATATTTGGCCGCTACAAGGAAGCAAGAAAGGATGAACCCAATGTTTTGGATCCCAAAAATGTCCTGCTCGGAAGTTTTTACAACAAAATTCCAACAATAAGGGTACGAATCTTTATTGTTTTTGTTGAGATTGAAGGGATATGTCGCGTTGTAAATTTCACGTTGTAATTTTGAACTTTCATAACGAGAACTAGACATTTTTCGATTTGAGTAATTAGAAAATTTTTCTAAACCGTTCTTCATTAAATATCCATTCCATTTCTTTGAATCATTTGTTAGTCTGCTGTTTGGAATACCAATCTCAAATTACTTTAATCAAAACTCTTAGTCAGTCAAAATGCTATATTTCAATGACGAGTCATTTAGAAAATCTTAGTTTCAAAGCATCAGGACGAAAAGTTTCAGGGGGCTTTTACGTGATTTGATTTATTAAAGGATGAAGGCTTTCTTAAATGAACCTAATGCAATTTAACATTTTAGATCGAAGATTTAACCAATTGGAGTAAAATTAAGAAGACAAAAATAGCTCCGGAGCAAAAGGAATGGAAAGTTTGGTCTATTGCGGACCACCCACCATACGGAGGCTATCTTCCATAAAGCTGCAAATGAGTTGTTATGTCTACTGTATTTCATGCATCATTTATGCATATTTGTACTGGTAAACACTGCACCCCTTTTGTGGCTTGTAATATCCTTTAGTACTCACCGTTTGTTTGGAGCAAGCGTAAATGGAAACAAATTAACCGATAAAATTTATTATCCACTTTTACGCGACAGCATTTATGACTTCTCGCGTTTCGGTGGGGGCTTGTGTATCATTTCGCACAACCAAACACAATCAAAACAGCTTGATGAGACGCTTGTTTGGTAAAAATAAAGAATAGCTTTATTTAGAATTGCTGGTTATTTCAGTTCTCCCAAAACTCCCATTGCATGATTTCTGGTCCTTTTTCATCAATATTCCCAGTGTGCTTTAGACATTGCTTCGCTGCATGCACTCCTGCGGTGTGTGGCGTGTTGATTAAAGGTAAATGTTAAGTAAAATTGCAATAATAACAGAGACTGATTGCTTGCCTGCCACCACAACAGTGCTGCACACCACACCGGAATGATAATTATTAATTTGTTATCTATGCCGCTTCATACCACAGCCTGCGCGTTCACATGTTTGTCCAATTGCAGCTTCTGCATGTCGATACATTATATTATTATAACATTACAGCACACCATCAAGAAAATGATTGCGCATAGCAAAATCATAATACGCATCACCTTGATATGTATGATGGCGAAATCAAAAGCAAAAAAAATTTTAAAATGTATCCTCCTATTTGGCTTATTTTGTTATATTCATAATCGTCCATTCTCAGCGTGACGAACGCACCAAATGTGCCCTTTGAGGTCTTCTAATTCTTGGGGGGCTTAACCTACAGCAGCCAATTTGGGCTTGAACTGTCAGCTGTTTTAAGAGGTACAACAATAACATCGGGTTGGATTTTTCATTACTCATCTTTTTGGTGAAAATTGAGAAAAAGTGAGCGTTACTCACGCACATTTTTTGTCACATCATCTTGACTTGAGTACACTCAAAGTCAAATTCTATTTCTAAAAGACAGCACAGGAAAATTTTAAGTACCATGATGAAAAGCTGATTAAATTTCCTTTCCAAAAATACCATAACCTTAGGTTTTGAGTAAAGGGTTGCGGAGGAATTCAGTCAAGAAAGAGCGTTACTCACGCACATTTTGATTTTTATTTTGGGTGTGCGTGCGTCACGTTTCAACATATGATCCAGAGGAGCAGGATTCATTCTTCATCAAAGTTTTGGGACTTGAATAAGTTACTGAGCTTGATTATTGTTAACAAAAATTTATTTGAGTGGCTTAAGTAAAAATTTTCCTAACCTGAGGGGCCGCAAAAGGGGTCCCATACGTGAGCTAGGTAAATATATTTATTTCATCCGAATTGGCTAAAACTCAGAATGGTCACGCAAAATGACAAATTAAGAAATATTTATCAAGACATATATCCTCTAAAATGTAAAATGACGGATCTGGGCGTCTTTTAAGTGCAGAACTGTAGGTCAATTTTTAAGAATTGATGTTCAAAATTTGTCATTGCGGTTAGGATTGTAAATGTCGAGCTTATCAGTCATTTAAGTCTTTAAAATTTCTTAAATTTTCAAAAATGTGTTCAATGAGCCTTTTAAGTCAATCCGTTGAAGAGTTATAGGGTTTTAAGTGAATGAAGTCCTCAGCTCCTATGTTTCTCCGAGAGGCAAAAAAAAATTTTTTTATTGGTCGATTTTGACAAAGCCTCATCTTTATTTAGTTTAAGTGAGGCATAAAATTTTGCGAATGAACAAACTTTTCAATTTTGAGCCTTCTAGAGTAGCACGAAACAGCTAACGAAAAAAGCGTTACGCACGCACACTTTTTGAAGGCTCATTTTGGGGTACTTCTTGACCAGTTACGACGGAAACACCCAAGACCAAGTTTTTAGGGAACTTAAAACTCTAAAGCTTGTGGGCATTTAGAGAAGCCTAACTGTCAAGGTGAAGCCAGTAGATAAACTTTTCTATTTTTTAGCGTTACGCACGCACCAGATCTTGACCCCTATTGTAAATAAGAAACCAAAAGGGGGAGCATGAGTAACGACGCATATTTTGAGACTTGTTGACCTCCTCTAAATTTCATAAAACAAAGTTTTGAGATTAAATAACAACTAAGAGGGAAATCAAGAAATTAAAATTAAAATTATTCGAGTAAAATTTTTTTTCGTGACTTAGGCAACGAAAATATATTACCATACGCTAGAAACCCCGGCTTATCGTATCATTTTCGAAACCTTAGGACTTCGCTTGTTGTGAAAAAGTATCATTTGGCACCCTCTGAGCAGTTTGAAAATTTCGGTTTTGCAATAGCGCCAGCGAGAATGGACGTAATAAGAAGTGTAAGAGCAATGGCGGGAATATATGTATGCAAATGGTAGTTTTAAAGATTGGATTTTCCTACTTCTAGGGAAAATTTTTCTCTTGCTTTTCATTGTCAAATGGCTGTCTTTGAATAAATCAAGATCTATGGTCATAACTCATGACCAAAGTATTTTTGAGTCTAAATCAGATTTTAAAAATTGACCGTTTGGCTTAGCTTTAAAAGAACATGATTAAAGTTTAGTCGGAGACGAAAGCATTTGAGTGTGTTTTCAATTTGATTTCGTTGCAGAGTTAGGTCCAAATTAAAATATTTTGTCACAAATTCCGTTACTGTAGAAACTTATTGGACCCCTGACTCCGATTCCACAGGTCATAGAGTACAGTAAGGTTTTTTGGCTGACTCATACTAACTTTGGGAGCCCTCAATTCCGCAACCTTAGATCAAAAAGCCTAAGTGTGAATCTTTTATGCTGGATTTGATGCGATCTAACAATTTCAAAAGTTTCCTCCGATTGAGCTTAATCGGAGTTATTGTTCATTTTCGATACCATGTTGCAAAATAAAAGTTGCTTATTTTGCCATTTAAAATTATCATTATGAATTTCGGCTCAATCGAAGCAAATAAAATTTTCCCCTCTTTGGTGCCCCCTCACTCCATTCCCTCAGGAGTTAGGGGCACACATGTTTTCAATGATTCGCTAGATTTTGCATGGACAACAATCGGAGCAAGTACAAGAAAGTTTCATAAAACCAGAAACCCTCCTAGTTACGCTCCTGGGGGGGGGGGGGGTTGTGGGAAAACCAACAAAAATTGCCTACTCTCCAGACCATACATGACAACATGCAAAAAACTGCAGGAGCATTTGCCACTCAGACGGACAAATTGGACTCATAAGTGCACTTCTCTTTCAAAATTCTGGCTTAAAAACTTGACTTGTTTTTAGACTTACGATCGAGTATTTTACTGACAAGAGGTTCGTTTTAATTTAAATTAACCTAGGATTCGAAAGTCGTTATGGGTTTTATTGTGCCCTCTTTGATACTTCAGTCCGAGTCTTAGTACTCGATGTCAATTGTCGAAATTGAGTTGTTATGTGACAGACCGAATGTTCTGTTACAATGAAAATAACATGCAAATGTGGTGTAGAATGTGAAAAGAAATCAAAATCGTAAAGAAAAAAAGTTGAACATAATATTTAGTCATGCTACGCCATTTTGTAATGATTTCCTCCTTTGATGTTGCCGCCAATATATTGCTTTGGGCTACTGGCTGCGCATGGCATTGTAAATTAAGCGAAGGTTGCGAGTAGCAACATCGCGGGGCTCGGACCGACGTGTGTTGGAGAACACGGTGGCATCGCTGTCGCCGTCGAGTTGCATTTAAGACGGGCATAAAAAGACACGCACATCAATATTCAATAAGGCAAAGGCTTATGACTTACTTGCTGCATTCATACATTGTTTGAATGTAGACAAGCGCGAGCAGCGTTCATGCACAGAAAGAATCCGCTTTTCACCACGCAACGTACCCGATTACCTGGAGTGATGAAGTCATAAATACTCGGCATGGACATAATTGGTGTTCAATTACTGTTCCGCAATTATTGCTCCGAGATCAGAAGATACAAAAGATTGACAGCATAAAGCACTTAAAAATATTGGTAAATTTTCTTGTACACTAACATCAGACCTATTCTTTTGAGACAATCTCGTGAAATATATACGTATATAGGCCAAGTTTCCAATATTGAGGTAGAAAAGTGAAACCCCGTCCATTTCAAGCTCGGAAGTTTATACCAAATCCGTCTATGTAAGCCTCCTTTGCAAATTGAAAGCTATGAAACTTTTAGCTTGAGCTTGAGACCAAATGTTCCTCCTGTAACAAATCTCGTTCCTTCATGTTCATCGCTGGTTCCTGGTATATTAAAACTCTTCAAACTATAAAATTGTTAAGTTTTAGAACCTGATATAGGAACGCAAGCCAAGAATTTTTTAAAATTTTATTGCGAAGTCAAAATAAGATTATGTGATCCTGAATCTATCTCCATTAGTAAATAAAGTGAGTTGTGATACTGAAGGGTGGCAAAATATGTACAACTTGGATATTTTCCTACTGTTTTTTATTTGTACATTATTTTACTAAAGTTGCACACCAAAATCGATAAAATATTTGGATTCAGGACATTCTACAAATGAAGACCATATTGGAGTCCGTTACCTCACATGATTATTTGAATGCTAAAATTCAAACGAAGAAAATTCTACTTTACTCCGCAAGTATACACAAAACAAGATGACATGGAACAACAAAGAGTCTTAGTTACGATTGAAATCTGGCAAATATATCAATGTAACAAATAGCAAAATAGAGATGTTCATCTGATTCCAATCATTTGTGTTCATCTCTAAATCTGATATTGAGTTAAAAATGAGATGGTTTATTGAACGAGTATATGGGGTTCACAAACAAATTTTATACAGTAACCTCCGACGATGACCGAGCTTACACATGCTTCCATAGTCCATACTATTAACATAATTAATTGACCGCCAGGAGAGTGTCGTTAATTTATGAATTTCAGGTTAAAAATTCGATCTAGAAAGATACGATTTGAGCCGCACAGTAGCCCGCCAGCACTCGATGAAACTCGAGTGATGATCAACAACCAAACCGATTAAGATAACATTAACTCGCAGCCCACGCCTTTTTGAGAGGTACCCAGACAGCCTCAAACTTTTTGGTTCTGCGCCGTTTTCATCATATTAAGAAGATCACATGTTTCAAAAAAGCATTTAAGAAAAGCAATTTCTACCGAATTTGAAGCAATCAACACAGCGTGGGTGGCTTGCATTACTTCTTGCTCCCTGACTCAGCCGACATCATTAGCTCAATCGCTTTAAGCGAATTACAAGTTGTAAAATGTATAGGTTTACAACAGACTCAGTGAAGCAAAACAGCCGATCAATGAACCGATTGCATCTCTCCTTCCAACTTCTGCATATCATCACAATTCAATTGAACGGTGCTGAATTGCATTTCTCTCGCAACTTCATGAGTACGTAGCTAAAGATGAACAGTTGAGACAAAAAAAGTAAGTAAAGCCCTGTGGATAATTTTAGAACTAACTTCAGCTAAATATGATTAAATTTTCTTCCATTGCAACAGCAAATTTCTCCCACTCATAATCCCAAAATCAGACATGTAAATTGTATTGATACTCGACAGAGAGAATTATTCGACAGTGCTGAGACAATGATAGTTGAACATCATTCTATGAAAATAAAGCACATACATGTATAGAAATTATCTCTAAATTAACGAATTATTATTAGTATTATATTTAAATGTTACTTTGAAACAATATTTCCCACAAAAAATATAAATTTGATGTGAAACCATGTAGCATGTTTAACTGGTTTTGGTATAACGTTAGACTAAATCCATGGTTTCAAAGTACGGATGGACATATTTTTGATCGGGCAAATACATATGCATACCCACTCAAAACTCACTTGATCAAAATTCCCCTTAAAGATTTCCAAAGAGTTTCATCAATAATTGAAAAATTGAATTTGAAAAAAAAAGATTTTTAGCACAACAAAACAGCTTCGAAAGAACAAAATAAAAACATCATCAATTTCAAGGCCATGATTAAATCAAACTATTAAAACTCAAAGTAGTTTTAGCTTTCCGACAGAAACTCAAATAACTTTAAATCTTTGTTCTGAACGTTCTGAAACACAAGTAAGTTTATTGAGACAGATTTTCTGTCGACTGTCTGCAATGTTTCGTACGTTTGTTCATATGCTAATTGTACTGCTGTCGATGTTGCGATGCTGAATCGTGTGCTATGAGGTCGTACGGGCAATAAAAAGAAAAGCAAATTAATTATAGATTGACTTCCTTTCGTCTACATCCAGCCCTCCATCATCGCGAGCTAGAGAGCCATTCGTTTATTTTATTGCCTTTTCGTATACGCGACGCCAAGAATAAATAAATATTTTACATCGCGATGTAGATCACGTTTCTGTTGAGGTCACTCGATTATTTCTTCTTTTCTCGAAGCGATTCGAATCTTCAGTAATGGTTTTAATAACTTCATCAATGTGGGTTACTTTTCATTTCCGTACTCAGTAAAATCTTATCAGTTAGTTTTATATTATTACATTTAATAATCATTTGTAATGTGTTATTCTGCTTGTTAAAATAAAACTTCAAGATTTTCCAGGAGTCTAAAACTCTATTGACAATCATACCACGTGAAGAGTCAAGAATTGCAAAAACACGAACAATCTTATAGGAGGCTTCCAAAAGACTTTTAAAGTTATTTGTCTTTGTAAGTTTTACAAATTCTTAAGTAAAGACCCATGAAGCACATGAGTAGAAATTCCACTACAGATTTCTTGACCAACATTTGAAGCTATTTAATTGTGATCCATCTTTGGAGAAAATTGAGTGGAAAACGTAAATCGACCAGACATGAATCTTGCTTATTTCTTTGGCATTAGGCACAAGCAGTTGCTACATTGTAGCCACACTCATGTATGTCTAACTATTGAATTTGCAATTGGGATCGCGAATTAAGCATTGGATACGGGTTACATGAATATAAAGTCAAATTCAATCACTACATTGCCGGTCCGGCCGCCATCCCATTGGTCATCCGAACGAGCAGCTAATGGCTGATATACGCGCGGCATCAGAAGCAGCATAATAACCAGTTTCTTGCAACAAAATGATTTTCTTGCGTATATATTCGAATTTATATATGCGAGCCTGATGCATATTGCATGCGCGAACGGATGGAAATGTAGTGCGCGTAGCTGGCGCCAACTTCTTTGATATATTATTTAAGTCAGAAAAAATGGTACGTTAAAAATCAACAGATTGGTTGGTTGTGTTTTCGTGATGCCGCCACACTGGCCGCATTTGTTTTTGGGCAAACATCATAATATTTTTGTGTATGCTTGTTCCTTTTTAATTTCTGCTAGCCCGCCGTGAAGGTTCAGCAGTAATTTGCGGGCCAATTAATACAGATTTCATATTCGGCCATTTCGAAACAAAAATTTTATGAATAAACTAAAATTTAAGACCATTGAGAACGATTTATCTCTCTAATTCTACATAGATCTCAGTTTGTCCGTCTATCTAAGTTGAGCTGTCAAATTTTTGCCTATAAAGGTCCAGGCCAGTAATTCTGACACTAATTGTTGTTTTAGCTCCCAAGCTGCCTAAAGTTTAGCTCAAAGAGAGATTTGTTTCCGCTGCCAACAAATATTTTTTAATTGAAAACTTGCTTCTCCGATAATTTGATGCGGAAATTGTGCAGGCAAGTTTCCTCTTTCTGAAACACTCTTTTAACCCTTGTACATTTGGCATGGAGGCAAGTCCTGGACCGTTTTCGTTCCAGTCAAAAGTAAGTAATTTCTCTGGCTTTAATCCGAAACCATTTATGTCAAATTTTCAGTTTCTGTAAAAAAATTTACAACAAAATCTCCTACTAAAAGCTTTAAGATCTTACCTATCTTTTAAAGGGATAAATCAGTAGTTCAAAAAGGGGTTGCTATCGAAAAATGTTTCACTTAATTTAGGTGCATCATAATCAAAGGGTATTAACACTCTATTTTTATTATAAAATAAGAGTCATTTATTTCAATTATAGGATAACAAGTTAGTTGCTTGAAAATCCAAGTTCTAATGGCTGCTTCATGTCGAATCATTTGTAACGATGAATTCGATGGCCTACTCAATACGTCACAAAAATCGTATCTCTACAATCTTTGAATCTTTTTAGACGTGTTTTGGTGTTCAAAATAGCCACCGTTTAAAAATTTTTAGTGCATTTTCATCAATTTTGAAAAATTCATTTATGTATGTGTCCGATATGTCCATTGGTCCGCCCGTCTGTCCGAGTCGCAAAGGCTCCGAAACTTGAATAGCTAGAGACCTGTGGTTTTTTTGCATGTTGTTATGTGTAATCTGGAAGGTGGCCCTATTGATTTGGTTTGTTCAGTAAGCCTCAATAGCCTATGGGTTCGGAGCTAAAGATCCAGTGAAATTCTGCTGTCACATGATTTGGGAAAACATATTTTCGTTTCGATCCAACTTTTACAACGAAGCCGAATTGGAAATTCACTCAAATGCGTTCGTCTCCGACTAAGTTTTAAACATGTTTAATACAATCTTCAACGTTATTCATTTGTTTAAATTGTTCAATTTGTTTTATTCATTTGTTAGTTCTTATCTTAGAAAAAAATTTCTAGAGGAGTAAAGTTTTAAAGCTCACGCACTTCCGGATAACTGAAACTTAGAATAGCTTTATTAATGTTTTTACTCCAACAAATCCCAAAACAATTAATTAGTTCACAATAAAAAATTTAATGGCATCATTATCATAAATTCCTGCGATATGCTAAATCAAGCGAGTCAGTACTGCGTGTGGCCGTGGCGCCGCGTCTTCATTTTGCCTTGATTTCCGCCTTGTATAACATCATAATATGTATACATATCTATATTTAGGCTTTCGTCAAAGCGACTTCGGGCCGAAGTTTTGTTATTTTCGCCCATCTCACGGGACCTTTTAGTTTCCAGACTGCAAAGCAAGTATTCAGTTCGTATTGCTGGTGGAAATTAAAGTGGCGGGACATCCATGGCATGGGAATCCACGATGTCCGATACATAATATAATCAATTTATATGGAAATTTTACATTCATTAAAACCAAATTTGCATACACCTGTAAAATCTGTAATGGACCTCACGACTTGTGTAAGCACATCTTGGCTCTTTTGATAAAGTAGCAATAATCGTCAGGTCGGCTTTAGTCCCGAGAACGAGAACCCCTCAATTAGCATAAATTCGTTGAAGGTCACGATAAAATTTCGTACAAAAATGTGTATAACAATCGGTCAATAAATAATAATAATTAATGGCTTTCAATGATTAATAATTGCTTCATCCGTTCGGCTTATGGTGTGATCTTGGGTTGGTTCATCAATAATATCGTCAGGATAAAGGAAAATGGAGCGAAAATGAGGAGAGGAATAATAAGCAGTTGCTTCTGCTAAGTAGCCTGCATGTGTGAAGTGCAAGTTGGTGGTCGTGAAAGCAAACATCAACGTATGAAGTAACAACTTTTTAATTCATTCCTGGTAGTTAAACCCTACTCGTTCCAAGTTGGAAGATGGGCAGCCGTAGTAGAGCCATTTACAAAGGACTGTACTGCAGGATTTGCAGGTTTTTAAAGTAATTAGCCGGTCCAAGCATTTAAGACGCACCCCCTTCCGCTAATACTGCTTATTGAATCCATTTGATTACAAAAAGTAGTCTCCATTTTAAAATAAAATCGTTTTAATGGTCTCATAGACCGGAACTTTTTATAGCCAAATCATCGTGAAAGTTATACCCTCCCTCCTCCCTCAAATGGAGAAAAAATGCACTATTGCATCTGCTATGTCCGTCTGTCCGTCCGAAACTTTATAACTCAAGAACCAGAAGAGATAGAGACCTGCGGTTTTCTATATCATGTAGGACATGGTCTGTAGGGTGGAAGGTTAGACATCTTAGACCCCAATTTTCTCTAGGGGGGGGGGGAGTAAGGGGGGGTAAACCCGTTGTGTGCAAGTTCCTTATACTTCGTTCGATTGAGCTAAATTTTGGATATGTTGTAGTTCACATCAAATCTAGCAAATCATAGAACACATGTATACCCCTATCACTTAAGGGAGCTGAGTGGGAGACCCCCGAAGTTTGTATCGGGGAAAACTTTAGTTGCTCCGATTGAGCTGAAATTCAAAATAGGCACGTAAAATAACATTATAAGAAACATTTGCTTCAAAACATAGTCTCAAAAACGTAAAACAATGCATCAGAAAACTTTTGAATAAAATCTTGTGGGTCTCCTTGAAAGACAAATGGGCGAATTTTCAAGATCGTCTGATTGAGGTCAAACTTTGGTAAATCTTAGAGGGCTTTTATTTGAGCCAAAAACATTTCTATAGTATGCTCCTATCAACTAAGGGGGCGGAGAAGGGAACTACCGAAATTTGTATGGGAAGCTAATTCATTTGGATTTTCCTTTTGGGCTGAAATTTAAATTATTTATTTAAAATACCGAAATAGAATTTCTATTTTTACGATTTTTCATATATGGTTACTTTTAAGTGCATTTTCCCTCAAATGGATAAAAAATTAAATTAAATTAAATTAAATCAAATCAAATTAAATCAAATTAAATTAAATCAAATGAAATTAAAATACAAAATCGAAGATCGAGTATAAGAAGTGCATTTTCCTGGGTTTATATTTTGAGGGAATCTTATTGTAAATTCTTAAAAAATGCAGAAATTGAGCATTATGGATTCAAATAAAATTCCCTTAAAATATAAACCCGGGAAAATGCACTTCTTATACTTGATCTTCGATTTTGTATTTTAATTTCATTTGATTTAATTTAATTTGATTTAATTTGATTTGATTTGATTTAATTTAATTTTTTTTAAAGATTTTGGTTAAATTTTTTTAAACTTATATAAGTTTAAAATATGGAAGTTTAGGACGTCATTTTTATTTGAATTTCAGTTGAGTAAAAATAAGTTTTCTAAGCCTTGTCTCGTGTTTGTTGGTCACATACATTTATAGAACTTAACCCAAGAAGCAGTATAAGATGGGGGGCGCTGGGGAAATTCCGCTTTAGCGAAATGGGCTACAATCAGATCCGCAAAGGAACTGCCGTGGCCACATTCCCCATAGAAGAAAACTAAACTAAACTAACACAACACTTGAAAAACAACACCTTTAAAAAAGGTAAAGAGCCAAGCTATAAAATCCATTTAGAATCCAGGATCTGCACTTGTCTTTTGAAGCAATTCAAGAAGATATTTTTTAATTTGAGATTTTAGTGCATTTTCCCTCAGATAGAGAAAAAATGCACTGTTCTATCTGCTAAATCTGTCCGTTCGCTGTCCGTCTTTCTGTCTCGAACTTTATTACTCAAGGACCAGAAGAGCTAGAGAGCTGCGGTTTCTTGCATGGGGTTAGGCATGGTGTTAGGCATGGTCTATAGAAGTGCAGACTGGAATTCTGTTACTCCTTTTTCCCTATGGGGGGAAGATAAGGGGGTAAACTCGTTATATGAAAGTTCCTTATTCTTAATCCGATTGAGTTGAATTTTGGATGTATGTGCATCACACCAAATCTAGCAAATCATAGAACGGTCTCAAAAATCTAAAACAATGCACCTGGAGACTTGTGACTAAAATCTCATGACCACTCTTGGCAGATACAGGAGTGATCGTTCAAGTTTTTGGCGCGTGAAAAATGCTTAACTTTGGAATCTGATTGCGAGGCTCTCAGGTCATTGATCCTGGCGAGCCGTGGCATTCCAGAATGCTTGAATCCTAGAGAATCTGGTGTACCCCATTCAACCCCCTTCATGACCGGGGAGAGCCGGAAATAGTGCACATGTCAAAGCGCCTCCAGAGCAAAAATCACGAACTTTGGAGGCTGATTGCTCGGCTCCCAGGTGGTTGTTCTTGACGAGCCGTGGCATTTCGGAATCCTTGGAGCATAACAAATCTGGTGATACCACTTTTATCCCGCTAAAAGACCGAAAAAAACCGATTTTTTTTTTCGATCAAAGTAGGAGACAAACCTCAGGGTCAGTCATGTTGGAACACAAAAACACGGGATTCGCCTGCTCCATATAAAGTCGGAAAAAATTGAAAATTTCCATCCTCTAGAACTTTGCCCCCTTAGGTGATAGGGCCACATTTGCTTAGTATGACATAATCTATAAAATATCCAAAATTCAGCTCAATCAAAAAGTATACCCCTCTGAGATTTTCAGTCTTATAGACTTTCAGTCTTTTCAACAGAAAAGGGGCGGGTTTAGAGTTTCTTCTTCTATATTAATGTGATATTTTTAGTGCATGTTCAGCATTTTGCAAAAAATGTACTATTGTGTCGCTTTGCCGTCTGTCTATCTGTCTGTCTGAAATTTTATAACTCAAGAACCAGAAGAGCTAGAGAGGTGCGATTTTTGCATCGTGTAGGGCTTGGTTTGTAGGGGTGCAGGCTAACCATTTTAAACCCCTACCCCCTCTTGGGGCGGAATGGAGGGTGTTTTACGTTTGTATGAAAAGTCCTTATTTTACATCCAATTGAGCTGAAATTTTAGTATGTTGTAGTCTGTGTCAAATCTAGCAAATCATTGTACCACATGTATAGAAAAAAGTTTGGTCTCTCGCAATCTTTGAAAATGCACCCTTAAGCTTAATCTCCGATTTTGCTTTTCATATATTTTTTAATATATTTGTACTAACAAAAATTATATAATAATGTAAAAAATGATTTTATCGAATTTTAGGGAGCTTTAAACATCTTATTATAATATGTTTTGAATCAAGGATATCTTCAAAGGCCAGCCAAAAGCGCAACATGAAAAAATATACGTCCCAGGGCCTTACAAAATGACGCCCAATTATTTTCAAAATGAAACCTTGAAGTCTTAAAAAAGTCTTTGAAGTGATTCCCCAAAGTCTTAAAACTGTCGCCCATAAGTAATTAAAAAGTCACCCCAAAGTCAACGTCTTCTTGGAGGAAGGGAAGATAAAGTGTTCCATATGGTTTTATTTTTATGGGCCACCCTCAAAATTAAGCACCAGCTAAAAGATGCAATCAAAAATGTGACCATGAATCAGCAACTTGTGCACGTACCTCGCATTCCACAAAACTCATAATTCAGAATTTCGAAAACAAATTGCTGAAAAATTTGCCAGCCCACATTTAAGCAACGAGTCGCGTGAATGAGATACCCTAATCGAATCGTGAGTTATAACATCGCAATGCCGCACAAGACTGCGTCCGTCGCCGTGCACGCCACGCCGCACGGTGAAACCGACACAAAAGAAGTCAAAGCCGAATATACAAAGTATGAATTGTAACAGTTATAATCAGAGCCCACAAATTGCAGCTTAAGTCGGAGCTGAGCGGAGTCGAAAGTCTCAACTATCAGCATCGACGAGCAGCAGTCAGCAGCGATGTAGAAGACAGTCATCAATATATAATATTATACATTTTGTGTACAATAAAAGAGACGTTAAAAAACATTATTGTTTTTTTATTTCTCTAGCTCATTGGCGGAAGAACTGAATGCGGGTGGTCCAATATCTTTGCTGCTTTCAATTTTTATCGTGTGCACGTACATTTGAATGCTATGCTGTGTGTTCTGTAGGCCGACGGGAACTGAAACGCACACATGCAATGGGCGATTTTATAGAGATTTGTACCGGGACCGTGTGTGGTTTCTGAGTAGGTACCTACAACGTAACTTTTTTCTTTACGTTTTTCTGCTCCGACTTCGTTCCTTCTCTTCTGTTCCTTTTCAGCATCTTCCGAGCTTCTTGCTTGGTTCTCTTTTATATCTTTAAGTTTTACAAACACATGTGTGTAACATGCAAGTTCTCAGACACGACTTGCTAGACCTTTAGAGTTGATTTAGGAGCTCAATACTGCCGAACACAGATAAAAATTTGGTAAGTTGTTCTAAAATAGCTACCAAATTTCTTATTGTAGTTTTTTTCACAATTTAAACAGGGTTGTTTCTAAACAGAGTCGTAGCCACAATTTCCTCATGGGGGAGCTCCCTCTCCCGTTTTATAAACATAAATTTAACAGCTCACCGTTATTTCAAGAGACAAAAGTTAAAAGGTTCAGTTAAAAAAAAGTTGTAAATGATCTTTTTAACTTTTTAACATTATTAATTTTTAAACATTCATTAAAATCTTTTAATCCCTGTCCTACGCCGTAGTTACGGCCCTATTTGTAAAAGTATTTGTTACAATTTATTATGCAAAGGAAAACACCAGGTATTTTGTATTCATTTATATTTAGAAGATTTTCAGAGCGTATCCTAAAATAGAACATTTAAGTTGACCTCCATTTAGTTTTTAAAACAAAATGTCCATTTCTAAAACAAGCCGCAACCCTTAAAGGTTTTAGGGCTTAAAAAATCATTAACTGTTTTCATGTGAATTCAGTGATTTCTTAAACGGTTTTATGACAAGGTCTGCGACCCACAACTACTTAATAAATTTGTCTTTTCCTGATGCCTTAGCTCGCTCAACCTCGGGTCTAGCACGTTGCCCGTTCGCTCTTTGGTGCCACCATGTGTGTGGTTTCCTCGTGCTGCTTTTCAATGAAAACTATACACATATGTTCAGCATAAGCTATGCGGACAAACTTAAATTATGAAGCTGTGTCTACTAAGATGGCCGCCTCCATCCAAGAGTCCTCAATTTCGAAAAATTTTGTGAATTCCAAGAAAAAATTTCTTAGCTTAACAAAACTTGCTCTCTTATTTAACAATAGATTTTTTGAATCAATGTTTGATAGAAGTTTGAGACCCCCGGTTCAAAAACTCTCTGGACGACAAGACACGTATGTGTATGTGGCCGTTTCATTGATCAACAGGTTTACGCTGAAACATCGTGTATATGAATGATCGAGAGAGACCCACTCATACATTGAGAGCCAGAACCACGGGATAATGCATCGCTTCAGTAGGTGTACGATCAGTTGTTCAGAAATCATCAAAAGTTTAACATCGTCTCTAGGCTTTTGCAGAAATATATTTTGAACTTGTAAAATTTTGATTTCTACTGCATTGAAAACAAAAAGGGCTGGAAATAATTACCAGACAGATAAAAAAGAATGAAATTTGAGTTATAGCGCAGACCCGAGCTAGATCAATCAAAACTACGAAAACCAGAGACTGAAATAAGTTTTAATAAACAAGGTGCTACATTTTAAGCAACTCTAGGAGCACAATTTGGCCTCAGTGAAATAAATGGCAGGAAAATCGTGCGGAAAGTGAAAAGTTAAACACGCAAAGGAGGCAAGACAATATTTTCCAATAGTAGTGTGTGTACAGAAAATTGATAGGTGGCCTCTAAGAGTGTATTTGTATTTATATATTTTTCTTCGTAAAATTTTATTCATTCTCTTCGTCTCTATACTCTACACATTTACGTTATATTTGCTGCCGCTGCTTTTTAACACACATATTCTGGGCATCTGAGTATGTTGAAAATAAAGTTGTTTAAATTTTTTAAATAACATGTACATTAACACTCTACACATCGAATATTGTGCTGCTGGGAAGAAGTGATAGAGAGATATAAAAAGCCAAAATTGTTGGAAACAGAAGACGGCTAGAAAAATGTGTGTAGGGGTATTTTACTACAAGTTGTATTATTGTTATTGGTATCACAAGTTTTGAGTCGTCTATCGCGCGTCAAAAAGTGTGTCTACGAGTACCACAAGCGAAAGGAGAGAATATCCAAACTGAAACGAGAAAAAAATAAAAGTTGAAAGTAATAAATTACTACGATTATTGTTATTGCCAGCGAATGATCCGAGCACGACTAAGACAGCCATTAAGCACAACACAAAAGAAAAAATTGAGCTATCAAAAGAAGAAGGAATTAAGAAATAAATTTTAAATCAAAATTGTGCTCCAAAATGTTTCCGTCTTAAGTGAGCCGTGTCTCAAAAGGGAAACGAGAATTAAGTGACTGTATCAGATACAATGGTAGTGCCTACGATGGAGACCCTACCGAGGGTGCCGGACACACATGGAGATACGGTGGATGAGAAGCTCTTCTCGGACCTGTACATTAGGACTAGTTGGTTCGATGCTTCGATAGCGCTGGATCAGATTGAGAAGGTAAGATGGCAATGAGACGTTTTCCAAGTATCACCACGGGTGATTATCCGACCTTTGACACGCCTTGTGAGTTCGTTTTTGGACACTGATAAGCCGAGTCCAGATTCCTGGGTGATTTACGACTTTCTTTCGACATCGCACAAAAAGGTATACTGAAGGTCGTTCGAGCTGGCCTCACAATTTGTTAATTGCAGTGCATGCATGCAATCCACTTTGGTGTGTTTAAATATGTTTGAATAGACGGACGCAAAGAGTTGCCTTTTGTTTTATCTCCGCCTTCTCCTCTTCGAAACTACAGCTATGCGAGAGTGTAATTGTCTTGGTCTTTTATATTCCCTTGTTTCCAACACTCTCTTCAGTCTTACCCGAGCCGAGCCGAGGCGAGCCAAGCCGCTTAAGTTGACCTACAGCATGCTCGAAAAGGGTCCAAAGCAACATTCGAATCGATTATAACAACTTGAAGTAATTCCGACGTATGACTCAAGGCGTGTTAGTGTTACTACTTTGTCTAAATGACGAAAACGAGCAAAAAATAATAACAACAACATCAACGAGACACAAGCGAGACCACCCTGAAATTGTAGTACTGAATGGGACGTACGTACACTCTGGCTCAAAAGTTGCGTATTCTAGCTCTGACATGTAGAAAACCAGCTCAGCTCGAAGCGGGTACAGAAACTGTCAGGAGAAGAGTTATATACCTACACGTAAATAAAAATGTATATTTAAAATGCTGTTTGTGCAAATAAATTTTGAATGAAAGACAGGCAGTGGCACGGCGGCTCGACTCGCCTCGCCTCAGCTCGGCACACAAAACATATTAATTTGCCGATCGACAAGAGCATGCGAATTGATAAGCGCCGCAAGAGATAAGGGACTCGGGGTTTTTGATTTCTCTTTCGTGTTTTCTCCGCGTTCCTACACTGCATAGGAATTTAGCAGGAAAACAATTAAAACTTTATCACCTAAATTAAGATGTTGGAGCGAAACTCGTGACTTGACTAGTGTGGGTAGATACATTAATGCGATCATTAAATAGCTAGATAGCGTAAAAAATGAAACCTCACACGAGCTTCGCT
Source organism: Forcipomyia taiwana (assembly GCA_963930915.1). NCBI lineage: Eukaryota > Metazoa > Arthropoda > Insecta > Diptera > Ceratopogonidae > Forcipomyia > Forcipomyia taiwana. The sequence goes on along the minus strand of CAWVOI010000079.1, from coordinate 462,725 downwards.
GGACCTTCTATTGGGTCTTGCGGTATGTGAATTTCCTAAAATTGAACTCTCATTTTAAAATGAAAATTTTCTTGCATTCGTTTTAAATACTTGATACACTGGGAAGAAGTACAGAACATGCCATGGCGAATTGCCGTGCGGCAATAAATAAAGTCTGCAACGATGCGACAAAACATAGCGTGTCCAATGCTCGTCATTTGTGCTTAGAAATTAGTTATGAGAAAAAAGTAAAAGTTGAAATCTCCGTATCAAATCTTTAAATGGGCCTTCAGACTTCATACACGACAATTGTTGGATTGTGTGAAATTATATTCGCATTTTAGTTCACATTTTCTTCTTCCTCTCCCTTCCATCCGCCTGCGTTATAGAAACCTGAAATGTCTTAATTTTGTGTAATTTTTCCAGCATTTCATTTAACTTCGTTCTTGTGTCAGTCCCTCAAAGCATGTGCCCTTTGAAGATGAAAAATTACAGCTCAATCAAAGGTGCCGACAAACTGCCGACTTTCTAGAAAAACAATGCCACACTCTTTGAGGATCTTTCAGATCATTAAGGTGGTCGCTCATCTTAATGTTTCTCAGTTTTCTATGAACGCATCTTCTGTCTTTCTCCTTACAAGTGGCAATGTAAAATGTTAGTCTTGCGCGTCAGGTTGAACAGTAAAAATGATTTAAGCTCCCTGCCTGGAACCTCCAGCTTTTGCAGGGTTTTCTATGTTGACTCCAAAATGCCAGATTACTAAGAGGAAGCCATTCGTAGAAAAAGTCAGATGAGCGGATGGAGAGCACAATTTGGTTTTTATGACGATGATCTTCATTTCGTGTCAGGCAGGTACCTTCGAATAAAATACTTATTTATGTTCGTATATAAAGCCATTAAGTACATTATGTAACGAAATCTACCTGGAGCCAATCAATGCGTTACACATTTGAGCTCATTAGTTTGGCTTTGGATATTCGATTCGTCGTAGGTCTGTGTCTGAGATAAATCGAAATCGTTCAAAATGTGATACCGGAATGAAAATAGAGATATCAAAGCTGAAGCAGGTCAAAAACACATTTTTCAAACCTGATCTAATAGTTCAGTCTTGCCTTTGAAGAAGCCGCTAACGTCCTAATTAGTGGCCAATCATTATCATCAACATGAAACTGATGCGGGAGGTCATCATACGCATCCTCATTTGTAGAGCTCATGCTAACTAGAACCGCTGATATGGTGGCCACCAATATCACTGACTTTAATTCTAATTTAATTAATCGATCCAAATAGGCGAGTTTGTCAATAAGATAGCGGTCGCCTAAGAGGCACATAAATTTTACCACACTGTCATCAGCTCGCTAAAATCTGCATGCAGGAACTTTCGGGCGCCCGCACCATGTCGCACACTTTTTCACTTCACCTGACAAAAAATTTAATAATTTTTATCTCAACTTTTGATCTCCCATTTGCATATTTCATTGAGTAGCAAACCCGTGCATACCATATAAAGCCCATCACTACATTTTCGGGCAGTGTAGACCTTCAAGTGATAGTTCTCTATTCAAGTTGTTTTTAGGAAAACGTTATTTTCCTTATTTTCCTGAAAATGGTATGGAAAGAGACTAACAGACTATCGAAAAACGTCTTAACAAGCTCTTAAACGAGATGCTGCTAGGAAGTCGTCATAAACATTCACAAAAGACATTTACTACATTGACTTCTGGCACTCTTGAAACATAAATTTAAATGTGTGTGCCACATTAATTTAGAGAGCCCGTATGAATGTGTGTAGCGCCCGCAAATTTAAATACAATTTGCTACAGTGCGGTAGGTCTCGCTAATAAAAACACTTGTAGTGCAATCATCTCGCGTATAATTTACATTTTATTAGGATTGGCCGCGGAGTTGTCTGGTGACTTTCTTTCTTAAAGCAGAAGAGAAGCAGTGCATCTGAAACTCGTACAGGGGGCTCCTGATACTTCGAGCATGGAAATTTTTTTGGTCGGTCGCTCCTCTCATGGAGTAGACAAACAGAGCAAAATTTTCAGCCAATTTCCGTGGTAGTAGGGGTTTCAAACCTACTTTGATCGAAAAAAAATATCTCCCAAAGTACTTAAGTCTGGAGGCTCATCTCTTGGTGGTTGTTTCTAGGGGTCCCTTTAAGGATCGTCACAAAAGATGGGAGCTCTAGCCCCCGTACTTTGGGAGCTAGAGAAAATCGAATTTTCGTGAAATTTTGTATGGGAAAACCGAAATTCCACTTTTCTCTCGAAAAACTTAAATCTTCGAGGCAATTCTTCGTTGGGGGACCTGTGGTCGTCCCTAGAGCCGATTCTAATCCTTCCTGACCCTCGTTGTCAAGTTTTTCAAGAGAAAAGTGGAATTTCGGTTTTCCCATACAAAATTTCTTGAAAATTCGATTTTCTCTTGCTCCCAAAGTACGGGGGCTAGAGCTCCCATCTTTGGTGACGATCGTAAGAGGGACCCCTAAAAACAACCACCAAGAGATGAGCCTCCAGACTTAAGTACTTTGGGAGATATTTTTTTTCGATCAAAGTAGGTTTGAAACCCCTACTACCACGGAAATTGGCTGAAAATTTTGCTCTGTTTGTCTACTCCATGAGAGGAGCGACCGACCAAAAAAATTTCCATGCTCGAAGTCCTGATAAGTTGCGTAATTTTCACAAGAGCTCTTCAATTGCAGTTGCAACGAAATTTATGTGACATGATGGTTGAAAAATATAACTTTTGGGAGCCAGGTATGGAAAGATCATGTCTGAACGGCTCGGCATAAGCCGCAATTCAACTTAATTAATTACTGGCTGTCAGTCGAGAACGGCGAGGCTATCGAGCAGAAGGCGAGACGCGGGTCGCTCGGCGTCAGGCGTTATTTAGTTTTATTTAATTTGTCTCACATGTCGATGAATGTCGCTTGGGAGTACACTCAAAGGGTCTCAGTAGCTGGTTGCAGTGGCAGAAAGCAAGTATAAACAGAAAACGCTAAAACAGACGCATGATCGTATCCAAATATATAAATTGAGTTGCCGGGCAATATTTTAATTGAATTATAGTGTCCGTAAACAAGCACTTTTAGTGGTTTTCAATGACAACCGATCCTCGAATTGCCTTTCTTTAAAGTGTTGCTCAACGAGACCTGATTAGAGAATGATCACACATCGCTTTCTACCGTGCTATTCTGTGTGTGCTAGTGTGCTATTCTGATGATCTGAACTTTTGTAAATCGTCCTCGGCCTCAAGCAAAATTTACCTGCCTTTCTGGTTCTTCATTTCTTCGCATTATTCACTGCAATCAACAATGCCAAAGGAAAAACAGGTGCTGCACATTTTGTGTTTTTGTTAAGCTCAACTTGATTTATGATTCATATTTTTGGTTCGAGAATTTTCAAGATATCTCTCTTGGATTTCGAAAAAGTTTGTCTTAATTTGAATGCGTTAACAGTGCTCAGACTGCACAGGGAGATCAGATTTCAGAGTCAACGCTACATTCTTGCAGTGTACGAGGAGGTACATCGAGTTCTTTGATGCGTTAATACCCGCGCGCGAAAGAATCGTGGTGTGCGGTCGATAAAGTCGCGAATATGCGGCCTGTGAAGGCACTCAACAGGCCACAATCGTAAATTAGTACTCTTTGTCATCTTCATTGTGTTCATAAATTCAAGCAGCCGCTCAGCAGAAGCACCAGCTTCGGATTTGTCTTCTGTTCTTCTCGGAACTGTTGTTTGTACTTGTTCTCAGATTCAAACAGAAGAGAATGCTTGATATAGCTCTAATATGTCCTATTTCTAATTATTGCCGCAAGAGTCCCATTTGGAAAAGCTTAGACTATAACTTGAGAAAAATAAAAAATTTCTTTGCTTTGTTTGCTTTTTCAGTAATGGGTCACAATAGGATCTTCGGGACCTGCGTGACCCTCTGCCCCAACCCCAATCTATCTATCTTGCTTTTCCAGTGCAGTCTTTTTCAAAAAGACAATGCGCATAGATTCATGCCAGTCCAAGCCACAGAGCTGAACCAAGCCGCGTACCGAATTCGGAATGATGCTACATTTTTCTTTTCTCGGTCCCTTGTGTTTACTTACCGCCACTCCGATCCACCTCGATTCAAGCCGAGGCCGTTGTTGTAATGGATCTCCATCGACGACTTGATTAATTGAACTGGTTTTACCAGCTCAAGAGCGCGCAGCATAAAGAGTGTTCAACTGCACTCCGTTTAATGATGGCGCGAATGCGATGGTGGTGGCTGAGTAATAAAGTGAGCAAGCGAGACCATACTGATTAACTATTATGTGGAATGTTTGTGCAAGCTTCAGACACTTTATTAGTGAAAGCCAAATTGAGTTGTTCGCGGGGCAACCCGATATCTTGGATCTCTTTCATGAGCCTGCCGTCAGCCGTGCTGAATGTAGCATAATGGTAGAAAAATAAATCGACGATCGCAGACAAAAAAGGCGCAACAAAAACCTTTACAACTCAATTTCAAATCCCATCTGTCTGCCCACAAGCGATACATATTTAGTTGGCTCGTTGGCCTTTTGAGTCGGAGAATAACAAGTAAAATAATAGCAAAATATATTTATTAGATTAGCTGGGGAATAAAACATTGCAGTGCTGAAATCTCAGTGTTATTGGTGGTCCGGATCTCGTTAATTTGCTGAATTTCGCGGGGTTGTAGGCCTCTTCCAAAACTTAGGCAATCAATCGCCAGTTTCTGTGGATCTTAAAGAGATGAGATGAGAGAAAATGAGGCACAGGCAAGGCAGTTTTAACGACTAGCCATTATACGATTCATAGAAAAAGTGCTTGTAATAATCATAACAATGACATGCGCTGGAGGCTAATTCAAGCCATCAACGAGTCATAAGTAGCTTGAATTTTGTGGGAACCATTTGGCCTAGACTCCATCTAGCTGAGCCAACCTTTATAAGCCGTAAATCTTAGAAAACGATGTGATCTTCTTTCCAGAAGTGTTCCACGACTTTTGCTCGTTGGTTGTTGGCAGCTCATTAGTGTCACAACAAATAGACCGTTTCAATACACCCATCATCAGATCGTTTTTCTCGGCCTTTTGTAACCGTCGCCTCGCATACCCTGAAGTCGCTTTTACACATAAAATGAGAAATAAAGTCATCAATTGCCTTTTCAAATGTGAAATTATGCCCACGATACGTGATTTCATGAGAGCAATTTATTTCACAGTGGATGAAATGATATTCAAAATGTAAGAGAAAGAGGAGACTCAGAGCGCTTTTTGCTGAAATCGGTAGGCTTTTTGCTTCTGCTTCTGCAAAGTTGTCATTTCGAAATATAATATTTCAATTAGTAAATATTTGAATGGTAGAGGACTTGAAATGACAGAATATTGTGACTTTGAGTGACTGAATGGTGCCATATAGATTGTGTGGTATTCGAGATGCCGGTCAAAGCCCTTGGAGATTGGCACACGGCCAGGAAAAGCAATAAAAGTGATCGTTCGCGCAAGAATGTCGGCTGGGGCTCTCTATTTCTCGCGAGAAATTTGGAAACCCGGCCAAAAGTCGTTTTGAATCAAGCCATTGAGTTTTTCAGCCATTTTACCGCCAAATGAAATCGAGCCTCCATGCTGCATCTCTCGGACGTGGTAATCATAGCGCATATTATGATGCCTGGATACAGTGCCTGCGATGGAGGCAATAATCGACTTTACGAGAGTGCGCGAGCAAGCGAGCAGTGCAATAAAACACGAAAATATCAGTCGACCAATACTCAATAACAATCATCATCAGCATCAGCATGATGATGATGCGCTCCGGGAATATCAGAGGTGCACTCGAATAGTACAGAAACATGCCGTGCACTGGATTGATCGGCATGAAACCACTCATTTCTATACCGCACACATAATTTTCATTGTAATATCTTAATTTATGTATATTTTCAATTGAGACATTAGAGATCTCCCGTTCGTTTCTCGGTCTTCCTTTCCACCTTCTTCGTTTTATTCACGTTGTCTCGGCCTCTCTTCACTTGACCATTAAATGAAATAACTTCATCATCAGTTTACCCCTTGTACGAAAAGTTTAGATTTCTAAGCCGATCTCTCCCGTGCAAGTGGGACTCGAATCACTTCCAGTTGGGCTACAGATTCGGGAATCTCTAAAATGCTCTCGGAGGAAATGATCGTCCTCAATTTTTCTGCCCAGAAGGTATAGACGTGTGTTGGTATGCTATGCACAATAAACCGATTTCTGTCTTTATTTTCGACGTCGTCTGTTAATTCTTCTTCTTCTTGGCTACGTATTTATGTTCCCGGTCTTTGCATTCCTTCCTCGATTCTTTTTGTGTCTTATTTTGTTATTCTTTAAACTTTTTTCGCCCTGTTATCTTATTTTACTATGTTATACAATATAAGCAAGAGTACAGCCATCTCCCAATGAGACCGAGGTTGGAGTGCCCGCAGAACATGGCTCAAGGATGGGATGCATGTGGAAGCTCAAAACATCTGTCGTCTGCTGAAACTGAATCACTCGTGAGCTGAATTATGAGAGGCCAAAAGCCCGTGACTATGGTCGGGTTTCATATTCTACAAGTACTTCTAGGTAGCTTCGAGCTCAACTAAGTGTCTTTCTGCGTATTTTTCCAGCAACGGAACATAAATTCAGAGAAGACTCTGAGGACGGCCACCCTGGTGGTCCCCTTATGTCACATCGTGACATTGTACAAAGAAGTGACACACGCTGGGACATTTGGAACGTCAATGCCAGCATACGTCCCCGTACATATTATTTTAATGTTGTATCATTTAAGATGTATATATTTGCTTAATGTACTTTATCCAATCCAACTTGGTCGTACGATTGAGCCAGCCATCGAGCGAGCAATCAAAGTGAAAGAAATCAAATACGCTATTAAGCGAGCAAATATGTGCATTATTAAAATGTTAACATCGACATAAATAATCCGCATTCTTATTTTATAATTAAATTCTAACTGGCTTTTGAGATTGCCCATAAATAGTTGCCTGTCTCGCTAATCGCCGTTACCACCAATGACGAATCCGCTACTATTTTATAAACATTTTGTTGCGCGCCTCTCACTTTCAACTTATCAATGAGATTAATTATTTACTTAGCGTCCGTCGTCGAGCGAATACAAATATGCTTCTATTTATTTGAAATATGCGATAATGTCTTAATTTTCACCAGCAAATCCTATTCAGTCATAGTGGCTTGATCGGTGACTGTTGATGTCATGGAGGCAATTCATGTTTTGCGCTATCTGGAGACAAATGTGCAGTCATTACATCAAGTACCAAGCGACAAGCTAGTTACGTCTCTGATATCTATCTATTTTTCAAACTCTTATCTGGAATGCTGCGCGTGATTTTTTCTCTCAAATGTTAGTCCGTACTCATCTCTCTGCACCCACTTGAGCATGATTTGTATCAAGTTTCTATGAGCTAAGTATAGGAAGCGAGATGTCATGTCGATTATTATTCAAGATGTGAAGTTCGGCGTTCCCACAAATCAGCGCGTCGTAGGCCAAATCTAACGTCAGTGTTTCAGGAAGTTCAGTTCATCTCAATCTCTCGTATGTTTGATTCCAATGCTCATGATTGCTCCCCACGAGTGTAGGAGTGCGAAGCAATTTGCGCAATTGCAGCGAATTCGATACCCCATAAACCTAATTTAGAGTAAAAATTGTTTTGTTGTCGTGTCATTCTGCGGAACAGTCGTCAGATCGGGTTACACTGAGGTGATTGATAAAGCTGAATACAGTGGCCATTCCTTCGCATGCATACCGGGTTGGTAAATCAATCCAACCAAATAATTTTTTTCTCGTTGACTTGACACGTTAGGCTGCCTTGCCAGGCTGTGCCATGCCGCGCCGCTTGTTGAAGGAGTCATGGGCTGTTTGGCATGGCTTCTGTTTTAGCGTAAATTACGTTTTGTTCGCTTGCGGTTGCCGTATGCCGCGTGTTAACTTTGAGCATAATACCTTACCTACATGGACGATGTGACGAAGGATTTAACCAAAATTATGCAATTAATTAGGACACAGCTCAGTGATTTTGTTTATATGCACCGCACCGATTGGGCGATGACATATGGCAGACCTTGGGCGTCTTTCAACCTAATACTCTCCGTTTTCGAGTTTTGGATCAACAGGCTTTTGAAGAACATGTGTGAGTCAATGCAGATCGGATGACACATTTGAATTTTGGGAGGGATAGATTGATTTTCAAACTGTCCTCAGGTCTAAGAATGTCAGTGTCTTAGAGCAACTTTTAATGAAACGTGTGGGAAATAAGATAAAACTTACAATAAGATATACATATGTAGTTTAATATTATAATTTAAAAACCCAAAGCAAATCACCACAAGCGAACTATGGCAAAAACTCTAATCCATCATGGCATAGAAATTTCCTCTCAATACCGCTGTCAGAAAGGTAATTAGATTATCTGCGGCCTCAAACTGCCTCTCCTTCATAATTGAGTTATTTCGATGTTCCTACCATGCGCGTTCCTCTTGCAATCGCTTTCATCAAGACTTCTCTTCATATTTCGCATACCTTTTTGCCGCCGTGCCGACAACTGGCTGCCCGCACGAACAACCTGCTTGGCCGGCAATAATCGAACTAATGATATGTTGCAAAATTGTTTTTTGTGAGTTTGATGCCATACGGAAAATTACCTTCATGTTTTAATGTCTCAATTATATTTGCCTTTTATTGCGCAGTAAACTCGCAACTTCTTTATGGTGAAATTGTGAACTCGAGTCTTCATGTTTCGTATGAACATGTTCTAAACCTTTGGGGACATAAAACTGAAAATGAGACTTGTCATTGCGTATGAGCTCGTCTGGTGCGTGGGCGTCAACCCACACGAAGTGCACGGAAACATTTGAATGAGCCCAAACAATGTTGTTAAATTACAAAAAGATACGGAGCAGACAAAGAAATGCACTCTGACAGCCATAACAAGATTAAGGTTTCGTCTTTCTCGATCTCGCACTCTCGTACACTTGAGACCCGAGTAGCCTCGTGGCGACTGACGCCACTTAATGCGTGCCTTATCGAATCGCTTTTTTCGACAACTTTATGTGTTTTGACTGCGTATCAATTAATGCTCTTGTATAATGAATGTAAGCAAGGGCTCAGGTTGCTGTATACTGGCAATACTTAAGCTTGCTTCGCACTCTGGAAGGGAATCAGCGTCCGATCCGAACAAGCTTCTGGATATCGATGATTAACATACATACATATAAAAATTCAAAACGTCTTTGCCATTCAATGTTTATATACTTTTGACTCGATCAGCGAAATTTGCGAATGCAGAAAGCATCGCGGAAAAAGATGAAGCAACGCCGAAATTAGCAGTCAAAGCAGATTTTAATGTTATTTTTTGTTTGTTCTCGTTCCAGGGCAAAGCACGAGGGAGACGTTCAGCCGTGCACATGCGGTCGCTTTTTCAATCACATTTATACAATTTAGGATGTTCGATACAAAAGAATGCGGGCAAAGTATTATTCGTAGCAATATTAGTATTAAGCTCATTTTGCGTCGGCCTAAAAAGTGCCACAGTGCACTCCAAAGTGCACCAACTATGGATACAAGGCAAGTATTCGCATTGTTTTAACTAAGTACATCCGGTGTTTGTTTCCGCGGCCTACATGCTTTTGACAGTATCAACAGAAACGCTAAGCCCGGATCTTGGACTCTCTTTGCAGAAGGCGGAAGACTGGAGGAAGAGCTCAAGTATACGCAGAAGTCTCTGGGGGAAACAGACTCATCGACACATCAGCTGCTAATACAAACACCTCACGACAAAAACGCATCAGTATTACATCCACAAGCGCTCCTAACTCATCTGGAGGTGGTTCGGCAGGCGATATTCGTGACCATCAACATGTACGACATACAGTGGAGTCTGAAGGATATGTGCTACTCACCGAATATTCCCATCATCGACTCGGAGCACTTTGTGGACCAAATATTCGAGAACATTATTCCTTGTGCCATCATCACGCCTCTGGACTGCTTCTGGGAGGGGAGTAAGCTGCTTGGACCAGAGTATCCTCCAACAATACCGTAAGTTAGCCAGCTACCTTATTCTAGCCTGTCTTCGACTGACCCCGATTTTCTTTTGATTCCAGGGGTCTCAACGAGAAAGTGCAATGGACGTCTTTGAACCCTCAAAGTCTTCTGAAAAAGATGAGGAAAGTAAACTACCAGTTCCCGTTTGAGACTCTCGAGGAGCACATGAAACGCTCCGGGATCACGACTGGATACACCGAAAAGCCCTGCCTCAACCCCCGCGACCCCGAATGTCCCCAGACGGCTCCCAACAAAAACAGCTCCTTCCACCCCGACATCGGAGCACATCTCACGGGCGGTTGCTACGGCTTCGCCTCCAAATACATGCACTGGCCGGAAGAGCTGGTTGTGGGCGGTGTTGTCCGGAACAGAACTCGGCACATCAAGAAAGCAAAGGCTCTGCAAACGGTCATCCAGCTCATGGGGGAGCGAGAAATGTACGACTACTGGATGGACAATTACAAGGTGCATCACATCGGCTGGAGCCCGGAGAAGGCTGCGGAGATACTGAATGCGTGGCAGAAGAAGTTTTCCACGGAAGTGCACAGACTTATGAGGGACCAGGTGAACCCCACTTACGACGTTTACGCATTCTCCTCCGCCGCTTTGGACGACATCCTGGGCAAGTACTCCAACCCGAATCCTATCACGTTGGGTGTCGGAGTCGTGGCGATTCTGCTGTACACCGCACTGACTCTGTACCGTTTCAAGGACAAAGTAAACAGTCAGAGTGGGGTAGGAGTCGCTGGCGTCCTCCTCATCGGAGTAACCACTGCAGCTGGACTGGGATTCTGTGCGCTTCTGGGAATCGCCTTCAACGCCGCCACGACTCAGGTAGTTCCGTTCCTCACGCTGGGTCTAGGGGTCGACCACATCTTCATACTCACGCACGCTTATGGAGACAAAGACAATAACGACCATGCGGGCCAGGTCCTGAAAAAGGCGGGCCTCAGCGTTCTGTTCAGCGCTGCGTCGACTGCCGCCGCATTCCTCTCCGCCTCCTTCATTTCAGTGCCAGCCCTCAAGGTCTTCTGTCTCCAAGCTGGGATCCTGCTTATCTTCAACCTTGGAGCTGTACTTCTAGTGTTTCCCGCCATGGTCTCCATCGACATCCGACGGCGCCGGGCAGGTCGCAACGACATCTTGTGCTGCTGCCTGCCCGCCCTCAACATCCAGAGAGTAGAGTCCTCGAAGTCGTTTGGCCACAGTGACTCCCTCATCAGCAGTTGCGCCGACAAGGACTGCTTCAGCTTCTCACTCACAAAGTTTGCTGGGAAATACTATGCTCCGTTCTTAACCAAGAGCTCCGTCAAGGCTCTTTCCATGATCCTCTTCATTGCGATACTAGGATCATCTATATTTGCGTCATTCAAACTCCCAGACGGCCTTGAACTGACTGACTTGGTTCCCCAGAGCACGGACGAACACAAATTCCTCAACATCCAGGGCAAGCTTTTCGGTTTCTACAACATGTTTGCCGTGACTCAAGGAGACTTTGAGTACCCCACCAACCAGAAGCTCCTGCACGAGTACCACGAGGCTTTCGTGAGAGTTCCGCATGTCATAAAGAACGACAACGGAGGGTTGCCCGAGTTCTGGCTGAGCCTGTTCCGAGACTGGCTGAGCAACCTGCAAAAGGCGTTTGACCGTGATTATCGAGAGGGAAGGATAACACTGGAGCGATGGTACTCGAACGCAAGCGATGACGCCATCCTCGCGTACAAGCTCTTGGTGCAAACCGGACATGTGGACAACCCCATCGACAAGAGTCTCATCACGCAAATAAGGCTGGTCAACTCGGAGGGAATCATCAACCCCAAAGCCTTCTACAACTACCTTTCGGCGTGGGCGTGGAACGATGCCCTAGCTTATGGAGCTTCACAAGGCAACTTGAGGCCCGAGCCGCGGGAATGGTTCCACTCACCCTCAGATTACGACCTTAAGATCCCCAAAAGTGCCCCTCTCACTTACACACAACTGCCCTACTATCTGCATGGACTCAGCGACACGACTGAAATTAAGACTCTTATTGGACAAATTCGGGAGCTCAGTGAGAGATTCGAGGCCAAAGGACTGCCCAATTATCCGTCAGGTATTTTCCCCCTTCTGCACCTTGAGAAATCTAACATTTGATGATTTTCAGGCATTCCGTTTCTTTTTTGGGAGCAGTACATGAACCTCCGCCCATGCTTGCTCAAAGCTCTAGCTGTTGCCCTCCTAGCTGCCTTCTGCATGGTCGGCTTGCTACTCCTTTCGTTCTGGGCCGCCATGCTCATCGTCTTCAGTGCCGCAGCGATGCTCATTCAACTTCTAGGAGTGATGATTTTACTCGGCATCAAGCTGTCCGCTATCCCAGCTGTCATTCTGGTTGCCAGCGTCGGCATAGGAGTCTGCTTCACGGTTCACATTTCACTGGTAAGTTCGACGTTTCCACTTTTGACAAAGATTTCATTTGATTTATTTCCCTAGGGTTTCATCACATCCATCGGAAATCGTGACCGCAGAACGCGGCTCGCTCTGGAACACGCCCTAGCTCCCGTCATTCACGGAGTCCTCACCTCCACTCTTGCCGTTCTCATGCTGTCTACGTCACCATTTGAGTTTGTAGTTCGACACTTCCTCTGGCTCTTGCTATCCGTGATGCTGATCGGGGCCATAAACGGTCTCTTCTTTTTTCCCATCCTTCTAAGTCTCGTTGGACCCGGCGCGGAAATTATCCCGCTCCAATACGCCAATCGCATATCAACTCCGTCCCCACCGCCAAAGAGAATTAACAATAATAACAAACATTCAAACTATTCTAACAAACCATTGATCGTAAATACCAAACGAAGTTCCTCATCATCATCATCATGCTCGTCATCATCGCGGTGCAATAAGGCTCATTATTATCACAAAAACACGAATCTGCATAACGAACCATCCCTCACGACGATCACCGAGGAGCCCCAAAGCTGGAAGAGCTCTGCCTCATCTATTGCATCTGCGCACGAAGTGGGTAACGGAAGTGACAGGTCGAGCTCTGGCGGAATACGATCTAGCCCCGAGCTGCAGAGCATCGTCGTGCAGCCAGAGGTTACCGTCGAAACTCACCATGGAAGTGGTGATCTCGGAGGTACCAAGGTAACCGCCACTGCCAACATCAAGGTAGAACTCGTCACTCCCGGCCGTCCCACTCAGACTACAACTACAACGACTCGATCATCCAAGTATTCCAGTTAACATTAGGCAAATAACTTAAGTAGAGCTTGTAATTGTACATATACATAGACCACCTCGACGAATAAGACGTACCTATCTAATTTATTCAATATCTTCTCAACATATCCTCTCGCGTGACAAAGCTTTGTTCGAAGCGCGATTTAAATAAATATTTGGCGATTTTTGGAGTGGCATGAAAATTTTTGCAAAATTGGTAGATCTAAGATTTTCTCCCTGTAGGTTACCAATCACACTAAATTTGTAGCACTTATCGTACATCGACGGTAATGTAAGCCTCACTTGCTTCTTCTTGAAACAATTTAGTTTATAACGATTGAAACAGACGCTAAAGATATTATTTATTGCTCTTAGATTGTAAGTTTTGTTACCTAATCACATTGAATAATGTTTGACGCTAAGCTCGGCAGTCGGCTCTGTGGATGCCAAAAATTGAAAATTATACTGTTTAAAATCCCTCATTGCTGTAATCGGTAGTTTTGCGACTTCCTGAAGAAGAACTGATGAAAACTAGGATATAACTTAGCTTTTTAGGACATAAGACTTGTGTATAAATCTTGATGAACCGCTGATAAATTATGTTGTGAGCTCTATAGATAGATAGCTAAATTAAATTTGAGTTATTTTTAAAAGTTTGTAAAATGCGTTCTAACTAAAGATGAAACTTGAACTGGTAAATATCATTTATTGTATGGAGCAAAATAAAGAATTTCAAAAACTTATCATTGTTTTTGTTTTAGACAATGCAGTCCATCAGAAAAGGTGAGAGGAATTATCTCAAGGCTAGGTTACCCAAGAAAAGAAATCGATTACTTGTCATTTTTGCAAGTTTTTGTAGATATTCTGAAGCTTGAAAATATTTCTGTTTCTTGTCTGATCAAAAATATCAAAATATGAAAACATTGAAAACTCATTTCAATCAAATACCACTTTTATTGCATATTATACATAACAAACGAGAAGTAGAAGGTTTGAGCGATGATCACTTTAATACATAATTCGAAAAATATTTGCTAATAAGATCATCAAAACTTTCAGGAATGGTTAACAATTGTTATCTTTGTGAGATTGTACAGAACCCATCTTTTGTGTCCTTTATTTCATCCGTTGACGAAACTCTCAGAGCAGACAGAGCCAGTGCCATATCGAGTTCCAGCGACGATCCTTTTTCGTTATCAAGATAAATATCGTTAAGGCGATCTGCCCCAAATCTGGAGAGAACTCTACTGCGATAATCCACAGAGCTCGCCACGGGATTACCGGTGAGCCTCAAATGCTCCAAACATGGCAAACGTCCCAAGTAATCCACTTCGTCAATGGAATCGACCAAGTTGCCGCTCAAATCGAGGTTGACGAGCGAGTAGAGCTTGAAGAACCCCTTGAGATGCCGAATCTGGTTTTGGGACAGATTCAACGTTATTAGATTACCGAGCTGCAAGTGCAAATCGATGCACTCAGCGATATGGTTCGACTCAAGACTAAGGACACTTAGGAGGGGCAAGGACCGCAGGTTAGAAATTTGCTGAATTTGGTTGCGGTCAAAGTAGAGTTCTGTAACTTTAGGTAGTAGGTCGATGGATTTGTCGATTGACTTGAGCTGGTTGTCGCTGAAGTTGGCGTATTTTGCCTGCTTCCACTGACAATGACTCAAATCATCTGGAAGGGAACGGTGGATGGGGGAATCACATAGTACGATTTGCTTCAGATCTGCTATCTTGGTTTTCTGGACAAAGAGCTTTTCTACTGTTTGACGAAGGTTTGTTGCATCTGAAAATAAGTTGTCAATTACCAATCATTGCTGATGTTTGTTAGAGAAACTTAAAACAATTGCGAACGAGGCTTCAAAAGTTTGCAACGTTTTAGGACTTCGCAGATTTGCAGAAAAGTCAAAATAATGCAAAGTAAACATATTATGGAGGCAACAAAATTTGCATTTTGAAGTAGAAGGAGATTGTCAATTAGAGTAAAATTTACAATTGATGTACGAGAATCCATCTCCACAAGACAAAAAGCTGTCGTGAAAAATGGTCATAAACAAATTTTTTTGAAAAATTCGAAACGTTTCTTCTGAAGTTGTTCGATAAAAATGTATCCTACCTGTTATGTTTTCGCTTGAAACTCCAAAAATCTTTAGGATTTTTATGTTCTTGAACGCCGAGAGCTCAAACTTGAAATCCTCCGGTATCAGACAACTCGTGCCAATAGGCTTCGTCAGAGCAGTGCGAACCTGTAGATCGAAATGTTCTGAGTACTCGTCATAACTCATACCGGGAAGAGTGTTTCTCATCGGTAAAATACTCAGGCCTTGCAACAAGCTAGCAAAATCTAGCACATGCGAAAAGTCGTATTTGCTCTCTGCCACATCTGCTGGTGAGTTCGGCAGCTTCAATCGCTCAGAGATGCAGAATATCTCGAGGACCGAGAAGGTGAACTGGCTTGAGCGGGCCATGTAATTTTCACCGTAATTGAAGAATAGAGCTGCCAAGTTGTGCAGAATAAAGATGATGTCATACTTGTGGAAGTCCAGGAACTCCACCAATTCCTTCGGCATCGTTATTTTAAGGAACAAGAATACATCTTGAATATATTTCTCCAGCTCGCTCTGACGTTTCTTTATGAATCCCTTGCTCTTGTTCCCAATCACCTTTTTTCCAGGCAGCAACGTCCGGTCCAAGCCATATTGACTCACAAGAATATCATTGAGTCTCTCAAACTCTTTGTATCGTCGCTGGACCTAAAAAATTTAACGAGCTGGATTATTTTACGTTCCCAAAAAAAAATCCTCTTTACCGTCCAAAACACACTGCCACACTTCACAAGTATCTCATAATATATTACGTTGTCAGTTTCATTAAAACGCACAATGTTTACAGTACTTTCTTTCGAATGTTGTAGAAAGCACGACATTCTCCAGTAAGACGTCCAATACGTAAATATTTTAAAATACTATTATTGCCATCAAAATTTTCTCAAAATGTGCTGAATATTTACTGTCAAGTTAAGTTCAGCAACTCAGCAAAAGTCGCTAGGTTCCAAATCAAAATCCGTTGAAGTCTAATATGTTAGAATATTTCAAACCTCTACATATTCATCTTCTTTAAAGTAATAGACATACCTCAATCTTTAATTGAATGTTTAGTTGAAGATTAGCTTTGCAAATAATGACTGTTCGGCAAATTTTGCTTGTATCACATTTTAACAGTGAATTTGAATGAAGTGTTTGAGGGGAATCAGTGAAGCTCATGAACACATTTTGTCAATTCATTTGACAAGCGTATTTGAACAGTCGAAGAAAATCTCTACAGAGGAAGGAACGCGTTAACTCTAAAAATTAGTAAACTAACTAAAAAGGTTCCTAAAAACAACAATTATTCTCAAAAATCGCTCTACATTGAATCAATGCTGAGCCGCACTACAGGAATGAAGTGATGATACATAAACGCCCATTTTGTGATTAAAAGTGAGAGAGGGCACAGATTTAGGTGCAACGAGAGAATACACACAAATAGACGAAAAGCAAAACAAATAAGATCTAAATGAAAATCAAGTGAAACTAAATACCTCGATATATAAGATTAAAGTTCTGATAAGGCGCACGAAAGCGCCATGCCATGCCATGGTCAATAATAAAAATTGATGTGAAAACAATAAATAAAGTGAAATAGAGGAAAAGGAGAAAAGCGTGCAAAACGTGATTGATTTGGAGAGCCAAGGTAAGCGCGATAAAAAATATCAAAAGGCAAGGCAAAGGGCATTCAACTCTGCGGCTGTAGTAAATTGCGAATTTGGTCTCGTATACGTGTGGGCAAGTGTGTAGAGCCCATTTTCCCTTGCGCCCCATACATAAACGGTGAGAGTGGCCCAGAGCTCGCAGCGGCCAGGCGCGAGCATCAAATTTGGTGTAAAATGTGCATTTTACGATTTGGCGCAGGTATAAAGTTTCGTGTTTACGATACAAATAGTTGCTCTTCGTTCCTCATCTGCAGTTGTGGATGAAAGTAAGCGAATGGCGTAGAAAATGGTGAAGGCATTTTTTGTGGTTGCTGTTGGGAAAAGCGATCCTTCGTGTACCAGGAACGGGACTGTGGAGTGTAGAAGTGTGGGTGCAAGTGGGATGTATGGGTGTATGGGTGTGTGTGCATGTGTGTGTTTGTGGCGTGTGCGTGAGACACATTCATGAATGAATGTTTCGACGGACCGAATGCGGCATGCGAGTGTGGCGACTGACGATGCTAGATGCGATATGATGTGAATAAAAACACAATAATAAGCGGAAAAAGTAGAAACTGAGGTAACCAAAACGTTTAAACATTATTGAAAGTGCTCTCTTCATTTAGGTCGAGGGAGCTTGTTTTGGTCGTAAGTAGTACCTCGTATATTTCGGACAACATGTGATCTACGACGAAATGCGGGGTCATTGACTCACATTGATTACCTTGAACGCCCAAACATGTGTCTTCGATGTAGGCTCTTCTTCTTTTCGGAAGTCCAGAACCAGGCTCATTTGCTAGCATCACAACGAAAAAAAGCCGTTGAAGCGTAAATTTTATCGATAGCAGCAAAATCACAACAAGCTATTATTGAATATTCACGGCATGTAAAGAGTGAGACACATTAAATGCGACTGCAAACTGTCTTAAGCCTTATTTATTGCTTCAAAGTATTTGCCTCAATTTTGTTTTGCAGCCGCCATACATATATAGCAAACTCCGCGCAGAGACTCACCGCACCGCCTGAGAGCTCATTTGCATTCATTCACAACACGCGCACTCTGATTAATTTTTTGCAAGATTGAATGCTTTTTCCAATTTCGCTTTTTTCTGAACACGATTGGAATTCGGTTTGTTGAATAACACGGTGTTTTGGTTTTCGTTCCTTTCTTCAAATGGCCATATGATGAACTAGCGTTTATGCATATTTGGTGACTATAAATGGGACTGTTTTCTAAAAATACGGAACGTTTGATACTCTTGTCAGATTACCGGTTTTTGAAAATTTGAGTTAAGAGTATTAAAGTACCAGAGGCCTCTACCTGCATTACTAAGAAATCAGCCTCTTACCTCACAATATTGCCAAAAAATTTCTTCAATTTCGCTGATTAAAGCAAACCTTATCGGACATGTGATGTTTTGATAAAAAATTGGCATTTTTGAAAAACAACAATTGCGATAGTATTAAACACACTGAATCAGACTTTTGGGCTTTGAACCTGCTGAATGACCTTGGGGTTTTTCAAGAGTTCATCAACAAACCAAGGCCCCAGCTGAGAAAAAACTTATGGTCATACTCACAATACTTTTTGCTTCAACGGAAGTTAGACGGAAGTACGCACATGAACTATTCTTCGCCTCGCTGTTTAGCAACGTTTGTGCGTAAATCGCGGTTTATGTGTTATACATATACAATAGCTGTAGGCCAAGTGCTGAACAGAGAATAGTAGGAGGAAGAAAAGCAAAGCAGATTTTACGACTGATGGACGGTTGGTTATATGTCTCAGTTATGACTAATTGAAAGCCATCATGATTAATTTGTCCGTGTGTGGTTTGGTCGTTCAACTTGAGTCTTGTTGGTGTTCCTTCGACATTTCTTGACAGTGTTCTTCAGTTTGAAGTTTCTTGTAATTATTTTCTAAAATTGTTAACTTCCACTATTTTCATTTATTTAGTATCATTTGACAATAACACTTGAAATATTAAAACTTTTCAGTAAGTAAGTTTTAACTTACAAAAGCTATTGAATAAAATAACTTTGTGGAAAAAATTGCAAGATCAATAATATTAGAAGATTACTGAATTAAGGACAACTGTGCCAAGATCCTGGCAGAAGAAGGAAGTTCAAATCTTTCTACACAGTCTTCGCCAAGACGGACCTGATCCATAAAACCTCCAGATATTTAGGTCATCAGGTGATTGTTTTTCAAACCTAACACTTGAATTCTGCTTCTTGTTCACAAATACTAGCACATTTTCAGTTGTTTTGACTGCAACGCCAACGAGTCGACAAGTCAGTTTTCTAAAAGTTGATAAAATAAAACGGTTTTAAAATTGTCTACTTTGTGTAATAAGGTGATGTACTATCCACATAAACAGCTACCGAGGTGTCCTAAAAAGATATAAGGGTTTCACCTGGTCCTGATTAATTTTAAATTTTCCTGATTGTTTTGATAGGCAATTTGGTATAAAAAATTCAAACCGCGAATCAACTAAAAGCTGAAATAAACAAAATATGAAACTGATAAATCCAGATTTCGCTCAAAATCTTCTAACACGTGCCTAGAAATCATAAGTAGAGTATTTCTGTTGTATAGTGTGTCCATTCTTTTTCTTAAGAATGTGTCGAACGATAAGGACCGTGATTGAATATCGTTGTTTCTGAAGAAGTGGTTATATGTCTCAGTCTCTCAGTCTCAGTCCATCTACAAAAAAGAATAACAATAATTAACATGATCAACAATTTTGGGAATTACAACCCCACCAAAATATTTGCGTCGGGTGCTGAGTTTATATAAGGACAAGCAAAAACTAAATTTCAAAGGGCGTTGGATAACCACCTTATTATCTTTTTTCATAGACTGAATTCTAGCATTTATATATTAGTAGGTACAATTGTTTTCTAAATAAAATATAAACGATAGTTCATGTATGAAAGAAAGTAAAATTTGTTGAAATAAACAAACAAAAGTATATTGTAAGTACCTATCTACTATTTAATGTCAGTGACTTCTGGTTCTATAAATGGATATCTTTTTGTTTAGGCTATTCACTCATGCTACAAAACAAGATGATACTGCATTTTGCCAGCCTGTTTTGAACTTCGTCTGACTTGCATGTCTGGCTATGTGAATCTGAAAATAAATCCGCGCCATAATTCAAATATCTCTGTGTAGTTGCAGAAAAGCGAGAACTTTCGAGCAACAGTCAGTCTGCACTCTGCAGAGAAGAGAACGGCGAGACGCTAGTTATACTTTAATTGCCATTTATTTGACCTATTCTTGCTGTGTCTGTTTGTTCAGTTGTTTATGTTTGTAGCGAAAGTATGCGTGCTATGCGACAAAGATGTGACTCTTAAAGAAGAAGAAAGAGACGTAACCAGATGCTTTTGGCATATGATACAGAAAATTAAAGGCAATAATGTCCCAATTAAGAAAATATCGGATCCCTGATTGTGCTCATGGAACATGCATATTCACCCAAACGAAATAGTGATAGTTTGAAAGGTATGAGGAAATAACTCTTTGAATACATAGATGTAGACTTGTTAGTATATTAAAGAATGAAGACAAAAATAAAAGAAAATTCAATTAAACAGTCGCAAGTCTGTTAGTGTTTTTTCGTGAATGCGTTTCGAAAGCGTGTCTTGTCGTGGTGGAGCATGGCAGAGCAAATAAGCTGAGGGAATGAGGCATGCCAGTTTATTATTGCCAAGAAATGTGCGATGTGGTGCTCAGACTGGCGAGAAAGACGTGAGATATTCGTCTTAATCATGTTTCAATCGGTGTTTTTGTTGTGTTTGTTTCAGACACAATCTTGAGCTGTATATAGATCCGTCACTTAGTAAACAAATGTCGTTTTCGTGTGCAAGAAAATTTAATTTGAAAAATGCCATCAAGCAAGAGGAAAATGATAAAGTAGGGCAAGTTTTCCAAAATACTGAATCTCTTAACTGTGACTAATAAAAAATTGTCAGGAACCTTGAAACCGGACCAAAGGAATCAAAGGAAATTTACAAGTTAATCTTGAAAATAATTTGAGAATGTTTTAGCCCTTTTTATTATCCCTTAAACTCTTGATCCAGACTGACCTATTCCATTAGTTGCTTTTGCCGATTTACTAAAATTCCGCTAATGCTGTTGATAACAAATAACATTCCCCACACTCACTAAAATTGCGATTTCAAGTGAAATTCTCCGAAGCGACTCCATTACAGAGGTTAAATGTGTAATATGGGTGAGGTGTTAATGTTTTCTACGTCCGTCAAGTAACTGATAGTGATAACACAAAAGCGATTTTGCGTCAACGAAGGCTAAGCAGTCTGTAGCGATTGCACGGTGTGAAGCAGTGGTGTGTCTTCGAGTCATAGGGGCTTTCTTAGAATGTTTCAACCTCTCACCATCAAATTAAAGCCAACTAGGTCTTTGGGTTGAATGCATGAATAACTATTAGTACGTCACTGATAAGCCTGCTAATGTCGATACGATTGAGTGTCGCACGTCATGGTAAAGTTCCATTGCCGTACTTAAACTGCTGATGCAATCACTGAAAGTGAGTTGTAACGTTTTTACGATGCAATTAATAGCTCAACGCTAAAGTGTCTGTAAGTTTTCACTGTGCCTGTGCAACAATATTTTAGTAAAGGGTCTTGTCGATATGGAATGTTCAAAGTTTGTTGCTTATAAAAGATGATGATTTAATGAATCCAAGATAGTTGGAGTTGTCTTGACATTTAAAAATGTGTGAAAAAATAACTCTTCTATGTTACAGGGTAAAGTACAGAAATAATGAAAATTTCATCAATTGACTCCTTTTTACCTTCTAAAGAACTTGAACCCAAAGTTCAACGTGTTTCTGGTTGCTTCATATTCTTACCAGTTTTTCTGGAGTTTAACTCTTACTTCACCTCTATTTATTGTTTGTTGGCTTTTACAAATACTGACCGAGAATTCTCTGTGATAAAACAGTCTCAATTCTCTACCCGGTTTTGTGTTATTTTTGGCTAATCTGTAGAAGTGACAACACGCAAGCAATTGCAATATCATGTAGCCGTCTGATTGAAAGTAAATGATGTAAAAAGTGGAAATATAAATGGTTCCTCTCTCAGAACTGGACTTGCCTTTTGTCGCTAGGATGCCCAAAAAGTAATTTTTTATTTCTAAAACAATGAACGAGTGTCTAATGGCTAGTAGACACAATAATCTACGCAGTAAATTATGACGACGACGTAGTTACACGCGTAATTTGTGAACTTGGAACACACAATCCCATTTAAGGTCAACGGCAAGCAGACGTACGCGAACACGATTACACAAATACCCTTCATGATACGGCCATCAATGTGGTTGTTGTTATTATTGTACCAAATAGTAATTTATCCAAACAAACTGCGAATTGGGTGCCTTGGAATTTGTTGTTTTTGTTCAGAAATATAAATATAGGATATTTGATGCTTGCGTGCTCCAAATGGGTTTTATCGCTACAGTGTCTCATATTTCGACGCAGCAGTACGCAGAGTTGTGGAATCTAAGGTACTTAAAGACTGAATAACTTATAAGCATTCAAAGCTTGCCCTAGATAAACTAGTCAGATTTCTTTGAAGGTCGCACGAAAATGTTGGAATATGTATCTCAAAGTGCAACAAAAGGTTTATGTGAAGTGACGTTTGATTTCCAAATTGAATGCTCGGTTAAGTATGTTTTTGAAACAGATTCCCTTTAGGGCAATCTTCCTTCATTCCCATCACTTTTTTCTCCTCCTTTGAGGGTTCGTTCAAATTTAACGTCACGGTAATAATCGAGATTTTAGAACTCATACACTATTACTTGACTTTGTAGAAGTGGAAGCTGGCCCCCTCCCCTCAGACCGTGATCTAAAATGCTGTACTGTTTTTCCTATGAGTGAGAGTTGCGTCCTTATAGAGATGCAACATGGCTGCTCTCTGTCAGAAAGACTGGAACGCATCTACCTATTAATGAAAGAAATAAGAAAATGAGAAATTGAAGTGTGCCCAATCTCAACTAAACACAATTTCGCCCTTGCATCGATCGCAAGTCTGTTATTCTACTAATTGCCACCAGAAACCATGATCTTAAAATGATCAAGACATATAAGATGTTGGAAACTTTAAAACTCTTCCAGGAGGTTTCTCTGTTTAAAAGTGTACCATATTATTTTCTGCAAACTAGGTAAAACCAAAGAGATACATATCGTACCTTTTTCAAACTGCTCAGCAATACTTAATCTTCAGCCATTTGCACCAAATGATATATTTTTAGGTTTTTTCTGATATATTTCTTTGAGAACAAACATCAAGTAGCTACAAAATGTATACATAAATATGATTCATTTAAATTCCCCGTACTTCTAATAAAATCAAGTAGCATTAGGGGTATTTAAGTGATTGATTTGTCAGCGGCAGTTGCTCAAAATAAAAATGTCATTTTGCTCTTTGGCTTGCTTCACTTCTGAGCGCATCAGGCAAACTAAAATAGCAATGACGTTGTTAATATGATTCAAACTGCATCCAGTAATCGTTGCATCTCACATCCGTGGGTTAGTAGTTGTGTAAATACTATAGAGCTGACTTTTGGTGTTTATGTGAATGGAGAAATGATAAGTTTTAATTCTTCAATCGGTATTAAATGATTTATTTCATTAACAACCAATGTTGTAGGCATGGCGTTTGAATTTCCTAACATGTTAAAATAGCCAGTTGCGACAGATATAACTCATCATAGCATATATGTAGAAAGGTATGTCCGCATTCGCGCAAACTTGAATGACGATAAAAATAAATATTTTGGAAATACAAATAGCAGAGAAGCAAGAGATCTGACGACACCCACGTTACCTACATGCGGACGAAACGTCATCGCCAGCTCTTCTCTTGGACTTGTTTTGCTCGTACATTTCTTTAATTCATTGAGTCTTGCGGATCGGTTCAAGATTGAGTTGATTTGAAATGATCCTAATTACTCCCAGAATTGATCACAATAGAGTCATCAAAGTGTCGAAGTGAATGGCAAAGCAAGGTGAAGCAAAATAAGAGCGAAAGATCAACTGTACTCGGAGACATTCAATATTTTGCATAATTGTCCCATATATTATAATATAATTTAAATTTAAATTGATGGATTGAATTGATTACACAGTGATTTTTGTCGTGTAAATTATTGTAGCGTCTCTGTTGTGTATTTACTGCCACTATATCAGGGCCACATGCATAATTTAGGTAACGAACAAGTTTCTTGAGGGATTTTTCTCGCTTTATTTGTCTAAAGGTGACGACTGACGGTCTATAGCGATCAAGCTCTTGAAAATAATGTCTGGTCAGAATAAAAAACTATCCTTTCCAGTCTAGAAGAGCAACAACTAGTTGCTCGCGGGAGCGAAAATAAACTCAATGTTTTAAAAATTCATCTGTGCAATCATTGAAGGCAACGTCGCGCATTGGAAATGATATCGTTCTGCTCAGCTGCGAAAAATATTGATTCAGGTGCTGCATAAAATATATGTTAATACTCTTTTTTAAATAGGTGAAACAAGTGGCTTTTTAAACGCCAGTACTGGTCATGCTACTTAGTGTAACCTGATCTTCCTAGTTAATTAATTAGTTAGTTTAAGTTTTAGAGGCAGGTGACCACGGTTGTTCCTTAGGGATCTGATTGCAGCCCACCACACTTAATAACAGACCTTCCAATAACTCAGCATTGAGAGGCCACCGATCACGACCGAGGGTCGTGTAACATCTTACCCTGATTCTCCTACTGAGCTGCTGAATTTGAAATTGATTGACTGAATTTCGGATACTTAGATGATCTATGAACCGTAATAACCGACTTAGCTAATGAGGTCAAAATTATGCCTAAATATGTTCGTTGCTGACCCTCCGAAGACTCAAAACTGACAACTGAACATATTTCGTTCATTTATTGATAGCCAAGAAAGTGGTTGGCGTATTTAGTAAGTACTGTGGTAACGCCTGTGGACACTGTAAATGGCTATTTGTGTCATATATAAACTGGGGACATCAGATTATAAGTGAGCGAGCAAAATTTAGATAGATGGTAGAAGGATCTAATAATTTTTCGCTCACTTTGTTATTGTTGTTGACTCTCATATCGCGTACTCATATTGGCAAGCAAAGTGATAAGTCGGTGTGTCTGTGGTCGTAACCATCCCACCGTCACATCTGTGTGCAAGTATGAGCAACTTGTAAATTGCCAATAACAACAAACGGTATTTCGGGCAGAAATGTTCAAAGACAAACTGACGTTAAAAACTTAAGTTGAGAGAGTAATGTCCGTTCCTTAATGCACGAGCTAGGAAGTGTACGAGGACTGTCACGACAAACAACGATATACTGTTGAAAGTTAGTAAGAATGAATTATGTACGTTATTGATACATGTAGCCAGTGTAGGCTCAATAATTGAGTGAGTGAGCGTGTATATGGTGGCCCAAAATATGTACCTAAAACATCTCTACCTCCAACTCACTTGCTCGCTGATCTCCTTTTTCCTACGTTCGACTGCGACGACGAAACATATGAATGGAAATACGTTACGCGCAGTTGTAAAATAGGCCGTTTATTTATACCTATCAATTCTGAGCGCGCATACGGTATGCATATCACACAATCACTCTTTATCGCATCATTGTTATTTTTCGTCTGCACGTTCATTTAGTCACTGACTTTTGCGCCACCTAGCATAACGTGTGTTCACATGGTGGCGCTTGATTTTTCATTCGTTTTCTAAAATCCAACCAAAGACGTACATTGGGGCCTTTGGAAAACCTAAATGCTTGGCCTGGACCGATTCGCGAGTGCGGACGATAATAATATGCCAAGCAATCTGCAAGCTTGTTTCAAGTTTGTGTACAGTCTAAAGACCAAAAGTGATACGCAATAAAAGTTGCTGCTTGATCTTTTGCCGTGAATATTCAACAATAAAGAAAAATCAAGTGAGTTTACACCTGATTATACATATATATTCATACGTTCTACTCGGGCACATATTCACAAGATGTTTTGAAACAACAAAAATAATATGATATAAGTAGTGGTACTTACACATACATTGTGTGATAACTAAGATTCTTTTGATAAGCCATAAGGTACTAGAAAAAAATGTAATCGAATTAAATCAAGTGATATTTAATGTTTGATAGTTTTTTAAAAGTAATTATCTACCCTTCTCAACATTATTTTTTATCATCGGATTTGCTTGAATTTCATTTGATTTAGTTTGATTTTTTCTTCTTGGTCAATAAAACCAAGTTAAGTGGTAGAAGCTCCTGAGTTTGTAATATTACATGGATTTCAGTCCGATCCCCGTAAGAAATTTTTTTCCATACAAGTTTTGAGATAGGTCCTATAGCTCCGTTAGAGGTCGTGATATATTTTGCTAAAATTACAACATTAAAACTTCACCTGAATCTGAGGTTATATAAGGAATTTAGATATGACCGTAAAATACCCCTCATTTCTCTACTAGGGGTTGATGATGTCTAAATTGTCTACGACTCCTAAGATGAAGAAAAAATCACAGCTGTCTAGTTCTTGTTTATAACTTTAACGTTTCAGACAGAAAGACAAAGTGGTAACGACAGCTCATTTTTTCTAAATGTTTGAAAAAAGTATCAATAATAAAATAGACAAACAGACAACCGACGTAGTGCAGAAGTGTGCTTGGAAAAACATGACCCCGTCTGTTTAAAAGCGCAGAAGAACAGTGCGGGAGGTGGCAGCACACGCACATTAAGATTTAGTAAACATACCGCTTTCCCAAGGTTGATCGAAAATAACGAGTAAAATATGAAAGATAAAATTTTCGCAATTTCGTAGAGGCAAATAATGATGATAATATAATAAATAAACTAGATGTCAGAGCGAAGACTAAACAAAGTATGTAGATCACAAAATGTACCTAGTATCTTAGTAGAGCAAATTGTATGGGCTGAAGTACTCGCAGTTGTGTTTGCGTATATTTAGAATACAAGGTGTGGTGCTGGGAAGTGAGTAAAAGGCTTAGGGAGTGCCTCTTCAGATTACTCATGGGAAAGGACGACGGCAAAATTTTGTCAATCGTTTGAAGAAATGACATAAATGTGTTTACAATTCCGAGCAGTGTGTGTAATTAAAGTTGTCTATAAGTATAATAAAATTTGTGGTTGAGATAAGTTTGTACGTGACGTTCAACTTGGCGCCAGCTGAACCGGCATGACTGGCGTTTACTCAGACTGTGACGCACTGTAATTTACCGGCGCGGCGTTTACTTACTATCATAATCTTGATACAATTGTGTGAGTTTGAAAATTTGAGCTTATCACCAGAATATGTACAATGTTTTCCATTGAAAGTTGTGATTTCCAAGTGTCAGCAAAATTGTTGAAATTTGACAGAAATATGACACGCCTCAAGCGAGGGGATTTTCTTTCCTTACTAATTTCTATCATAATGAACGAAGACAGAACCGTCTTGGATGTTTCCTAGAGCTTACTCTGATTCATTTTCATAGTAACTATTTTCTTGGACATCTTTCTACTCGAGTTTGAGGTTTAAGGGTTAGATTTTTTACTTCGTGAGTTTTTCATTTGTAATATATTAAGAGAGAACTTCGCTACTTTCAACTTTAAAGAAACCTATTTGATGTTTGCTCCTTTTTCTAGGAATTGATTTAAAAATGCTTTAGTCAGTTTAAGACAAGCGGCACATTTTAGGTCACTTTGCAAATTGAACTCCATGTCTATCTCCTGCATTTTTACCTGTAAAAGTCCTTTAACCCAATAAGCGTTCCAAGAAAATATCCCATATCCCATTCCAGTTAAAAAATTATTTTTTTTTTCAAATTTCTAAGCATGCACTGCATAACACAGCATGTACCTAATGTTAGTTGCATATGTATGCATTTGTATCGATACATGTAAGCATGTAAAAGCAACATACATATGTATCTACATGCAAGTATGTTTATTTGAGGAATGTCATTGTCCTCTTAATATGTACAAGTAGCACACGCGGTGCGTGCTTATGCTAACCGACATATCCTCGATTATTGTTATCCATAGAAGGAACTTGCGAAACCCCTAACCAAGGGTATATACTCGCTTTTAGCAGTCGATAACCGCTCGCTGGAGTCTTGTGGAAAAAATCTCGCTTTGCGACTCCAAACAATGTTTTTGACCCAAAACCTGTCATGCCGCTTTATTATTGATTTGATAGTAAAGCACGTTGTACGTTTCGTTTTAACATTTTACCACACAAGCACATGCCACTATGAAGAGTACGAAGACTACGAAACACACGATACGGAAATGGTGCATAGAAAAATAATTCATTGAAGACACAGTGCAGCTATGCAGCTGTCTCTTTCTACTACAAGCGTAAATCGAGTTGTTTTTGGATCTTTAACGAAATAACACAACTCAGTCTTTTCGTTGCGAGCGTGGCGTGGCGTGGCGAGGCGACGTCATAAGTTCAGCCTATTCCGCGTGTTTGGGTGTGTGGCTCAATGTGAATTCGTTCGTCCAAGTCAGTCGCAAGTCGCGACAGGCGAGACATGCGCAGATGAATTGGGTTCGGAATTTGTACAAAAGGGACTGAGACGTAGTAATATACCTAACGAACAGCGAGACGACCAAGGTGGTGTGTGTGAGGCCATGCTAGAAAAACGCGAGACGTAGGATAGGCATAGCGGAGCGTGGATGGCAGTCACAACAAAACAACGTTTGAAGCACGTGTATGAGTGCGGGATGTTCAGGTGTGTGAGTGCGAATGTTGAATGAAGAAAAACGAAATGTGTGAACAACATTGCTCTCGCAGCAGCAGACATCAAAATACATAAAAATTTGTACGTCAAATCGGACAAACAGTTTCGAAAACTACAAACACAGCTAATGCAATCATTTTCATTTGTTCTCCTTTCAGAACCCAACAGCATGTGGAATAACTGTGTACAAAAGTGAAAAACGCCAAGTGCGAATGTGTCGCGTAGGAGAAAAGATATCAAACAGAAAAATACTACGCAAAAGAGTGTTGAGTCGTGAAAACTCAAGAAATGACGTATATGAATTGATGGGGGTTGGATAGAGCTGAGAAAAACCAAACACCATGCTACTTGCCCCATCCTGCAGAAGCGCGTGTTCCAGAGGCAAAACGAGTCACCGGAGACAGCCAAACCTTGGCAGCAGTAGCAGCAGCAACAGTAGTAATTGTGAAAGCAATGAAGGATACAACCTAGTGACAACTGCTAAATATCATCTGTATCGGAAGAGATGCAGAGAAAAATATGAAGAACCCGTGGAAAGTGAAGAAAAGCGGGAAAAGTGCGTGTTGTGCCGCGGATTGAAAGAAAACACAGCAGCGATGTGCGAGAAGTGCTCGATGCGTGAAGTTAATGAGGAATCAAGCAGCAATCTGATGTCAAATATGTGTTTAGTGAATTTAGTGGTGGAAGAAGGAATTCCTATCAAGAGAAATAGCGAAATATGTAACTTAAGACGTATAATTAAGAATTTACGCAAATCGCAAGTAGTATTAATTATGCTTCTGTTGTTATTAAGTCATTTATCGACAGCTTCGGTAATGTTAGTTAATGCACAAAGTGGGAGCAGTAAAGACGTGGGCCTAAGTACACCGATTGTTCCTACAGAACCTCCGAAGAATGAGCGCGTGAAGTCAAATGGTGGTGAGTATTCGAATGTCAATTTCTTCAAGTTACTGAAGCGCGAAGTTAAAGTTCTACAATAGGGTTTTGAATTAGATTTTCTGCTACATAAAATCAAAAAGTTTTAAAGATAAAGGACGGGAAATATTAGCAAAATCTTAGATCTAGCTTAGGGGGCCTGCAGTTCAGTCCTTGTAAGAGGTACGGAACCGCTTAATAGGATGAACTAGGTACGTGGAAGTTTCATACAACGGGAATTTCATACACCCTCCAGTTCATAATTACAACATGCAAAAAACGCAGGTCTCTACAGGGACAGATGGACAAATGTTGACTGTTGTTGCTTCCCACGTAGGGTTTAAAAATGAATTTTGGTCGTTACATTCCAAATAAAAATTGCGCACTGCGTAAAACAAAAAGGAGCACCAAATAGCTACTCCTGTGAAAACAGAGATCACATATGGAGTCGCAGAGTACCTACTGACTATAAAAAATCAACTATTATTATTGAAAGAAAAAAACAATTTCTCCGATTTCGTAATAAAATAGCACCAAGGTATGAACAGTTATGAAGATTTTAAGTCATAAAATAATTGTTTGAAAGGTTCAAATGAAAATCCTATACATATGCAGTAAGTTTGGGTGTAAAACTTGAGAGAAAAATAGCTTAGTTGACCCGTCGAATATAAAAATTATGAATGAAATTCCAATGAAGTGCTTCGTGTCCGCACGATGATAAATAGCGCATTGGGTCGGATGGCTTACTCCGCTAACGTGAAACGGTAATAATAATAACTCAAACGGAAGTGTTTCTGATTCAGTTATTGTCGTATCATACATCAGTCATCACACAACAGTTGCTTGATGCTTGCGGTGTGGTCTGGGATTGTAGTTAATATTTGCTAGTAGCCTTAAAAACTAATCATTTTTCATCTATGGGATAACTTATCAAAATAAAAATATACCTGTGTAATTTGCTGCAGCATTCACCTGAAACTGATACCAAGCTGATAATGATCGACCTTCTTTCGACTTGTTTATGATTTTATAAATTTTTAGTTCAAGTTTACATAAACTGTTTATTTTCATCTCATTCTAAAAATATGCCTCATCGTGCTCTGTTATCGCATAGTTTATATTATTGTCTGCGTGTTGTGGTTTTTGCAATTCCGTTTTGTATACTAAACGACAAGAGCATGAATACAAAGTATGTACAATTGATATGAATTTGATGCTTTTATTATTGTTTTTGTTATTATTGCCTACCAGAAAGTCGTAAAATACGAGTAAAAGTTTGTTGGGTGGGTTCCTTAATACACTAAGAGAGCAGCTTGAAACGGTGTGTCGAACTCAGTTGCTATTTTTATATAAGAAAATACCATCGTATTAGCATTTTCGCGTTGGTATTCATCTGTATATCATGGGAAAATACTTCAACTGCGGCTTAGGGCCCGAAGAATATATAAGTGTGAAAATGTAAGTTTTTACACCAGTTAGTTGTTAAAAATTAACCGAATTCAGAACAATCAGATTTGCTTTCAATACTTAAAAGTAAAAGCTTTGATTTCCACTGAATGAGATTTTCTTCTTCAGAATCCTATGAAAATGATAAGCAATTAATCAGTGGTCATTCAAAGTGATTAAGCTGAAACTTTTGTTTGTAAGCAACTTTAATATGATTGGATCAAAAAGAGCTTCAAGCCATTCAATTTAAACCATTTTTTGTCAGATCTTCATGTGCCCCTTAGAAAGTCAGTTAGTAGAAGCGTAGCCTTTGAAACATAGTAAAAGCGACTAGGTGTGTGCCAAAGATTTCAAGTTCAATAAATTTATAAGTTTGGGACGTGGATTGCTAATAAATGTCACATATATGAAGGGCACTTTGTGTTTTAGCGAGTTACGTCACTAAAAAGCGTCTTGATTCACATACGTTCCGTGACAATGTAGTTTTCGACCTTTTTTGCTCTAAACGATATCAACTTAAAAATACTCTTGCCTACGCAAGTTCTACATCCCTCCTTCTTTGAACGTTTAGGCTAGATAATGGGCAAACGTTATAAACTAGCTAATTACCAACAGAGTAGTAATACTGTAATACTCTAACCATCCAAAGCTTTCCAGCGCTTTACCAAAAGCTTTTAGATCCCGAATTTCACTCAGTCTCTTAAAGGTCTTTAAGACACTTTAAGTTTTGACCTTGTAACAGTTAAAGTTCCTCAATTCTGATTGAAATTGCACGATATTTGAAAGTGTTTGATTTTCTAAAAATTTCTCAAAACAAAAAATTTCTCAAAACAAAAGTTCTATGGAACTTCGATCCTCCCCAAGATGTCACTTTTTATGTTATTCATTATATGATAATAGAAATAATGATGAGTAACAAAGTTTGGACATCCTCTGAATACTGAAAAACTGAAACTTGATACATATCAACCTCTTATTTGTCTGCCATTATAGCTATTGTAAACATTCAAGATAAATAAAATAAATGTAAGGATGAGTCGTAACATACATATAAAAGAGGGTTAAATTGAATGTAAGGAGGGATAATCTTATTTAAGTAAGCGTCAAAACATTCATCATAAATTTAAATTACGTAGGAATTTTCTGTTCCGACTACCGGCGAGTAATTTCAATGCAATCACACAAGAACAACAACAATCGACAACGTTGTTCGTTAGCATTGTGTCTGTCCCCCGGATCATTTTACCACTGCAGCTACCGTAGTAAATAGAGACGATTACAATGATAATAACAATAATGGGGTAATGAAAATACAATAAAATTTCAATAGTCTTAGGGTCACAAGGTCAATTGGGTATTGAAATTCAGAATAAAGCTCGTCCGCAGACGGAGTTGCAGTTGTTTCAAGGGTTTTCTGCACCAAATTTGAAAGCCTCTTTTTTAGCAACGAGATTGAACAAGACTTTATTTTCAGTTTGCGGTATTATGGATATCCGAAACGAGCCAAAGCAACTGGCCAACTTACGAGGTTGTCGGGTGATCGAAGGATTCTTGCAAATTCTCCTAATGGACCGGTACGAGAAGGAAGCTTTTCAAAACTACTCATTTCCAGAGCTGGTAGAAGTTACCGGTTATGTGCTGCTGTATCGAGTCAACGGACTTAATACGTTGCGAAATCTGTTCCCCAACTTGGCTGTCATTCGAGGAGATACCTTGTTTGATGATAATGCCCTCATAATTTATGAAATGTTGAATATGGAGGTAAGTTATGCTGTTCCAGTTTATATATTTACATGCATGATAACGAGGTTTTCAATTTTTTCACATGTTTTTTATTTCCATCAGAATATGATAAAATTTTTTAAATAGATCTTCAAATTTTTTCAAAAATATATGGAATTCTAAAACAAATAGAAAACTTTTGTAAGTGTAGTCTTTGTTAACTTGTAAGATAATGAATGATTTCTAGTAGAAAGTTTTCTGATGAAATTGAAAATGTTAATTATCTTGCTTCTGTCATCGTTGTCATCCTGTATCTTAACGCTTCATGAGATTTTTTATTTTTTTTAAAGGAAATTGGATTAAAAAGTCTTGTATCCATTATGAACGGTGGAGTTAGAATTGAGAAAAATACTCACTTATGCTTCGCTGACACCGTAGACTGGACACAAATTGCCCACAACACAACAGTTCACGACCATTTTATCTCGGTAAGTGAAATAAAGTGTTAATATGATTCAGATTTCTCCAGCAAAATGTAATCCGAGAAATGGTAATAAAAATTCACTTAAGGAAGTAATGCGGTCAATCACATTTGGCCTAATGAAGCGATTAAGTGACATTCTCTGGGGAGCAGTTCGCATGCATAATTCCTCTGGGCTCCAATCAAGGTTACTTTTGACAAATTAAAATCCATAAAATTAATTGCGGAAAACTACCCTATGCTATCATATTTAATTGAGTGATTGATTGGTCACTGAAAAATGACTTTTCTGCATAAAATTAAGGATTGAAAAATTTGTGAACTTTATTTTCTCAGAAAGGTATTTCAGTAAAAAGAAGCAATGTAAGAGTTTCCTGATCCTGATCACTAATCAAGATGTACAATATCACAGGCATAGTGAATTTAGTTTTATTTATCCTTTACCGGCTCATGTTGGTTGCAGCTTTTTTTGTATCTCAGAACTTGCTAGATTTTATCATGATGCCACCCATTTCAAGGGGCAGGTCATACTGAAAAGAGGCGTTTCAGAACTGTTTTTATCAAAAAAAATTGGTGTAAATGTCAAAAAAAATTTAATAGTTTTTTTCATTCGAGCACTAACTTTCTCAAAATATGTAATTTTTTTAATATTTGAGCTCAGTGACCAGAGCTTTAAAAAAATATTCGTTGTACCTATTTGGTACTTGAATTTTCTCTAGAAATGTCTACTGTTTTTAAAATCATCAAGTTTATGGTTTCATCGAGGCCTGAAGACAATAGATTTACAGAAGGTCAACATTTTAACCAAAAGAGTGTTTATTTTATAAATATTTTTGTTGGCTCATATTTATAGAAAGCCAAAGTAGACACCAACGACTTAAAATTTTATATTTTTTGAAATTTCAAATCGCAAGTCGTCTTTTCCGAACATTCAAGAGAATTGGTGTGGTGTTCGGTGCAGCGCGGCATTTCGCTACCACGTGGTAATGGCGTGTACCAAACGCTTTTTCATAAATATGAACAAACGTGAAATTTATTCGTTGGTGCGCATTTCGTTTCAATTAAAAGCGCACACACAAGAATACGTGAGCTTGTAACCATACTTTCATTCAGGTGAAATAAGGTGAATTAATTAACCTGATTATATAAGCACTCGCGTTGATCTGTCCTCGTTCAGGTTTTTAGTTTTTTCCATTCAGACCATCGCGATATTATTTATTATCTTCCAGTTCATCACCAGCTACTTTTATACTTTACCTGACTAATTAGCTCTCAGTGACAAGAGTGTTTATTTCACTCGCCGCATACTCTATTTATTTTAAAATATCCACTTTCATGGTTGAGGAAATAGTGGCAATTTTTCAAGAGATAATTCAGTTTTATCGCTTGTCACATGATTGAATGAAGCTAATTGTGCTCCAATTTAAAGTTTTAATTTAAAACTACGCCACTGGCGCTGTGTGTCTGTCTCTCTAACTTCAAACCTACAGTATGGTCTTTCTTTAGTCAAAGAGTCTATCGTGAGCGAGCTTTCAGCATATCGAGCTTATCGTTGATCTTAGCACTTTCGGAACCTTTATGCTTCGGTTGCTCCCCCAAAGAGGAACTAATAACTCAACTGACAAACTTTATCTTTTGCACATTTGCATTTTATTTCAATATTAACCTCGAAGCTTGGTCACTGTTTTCTGTAACTCTCTTATACTTCTCACTAAAGAGTTTCTGAGTCAACATTCCGAATAAATTCCAGTGCGCTTGTTTACCGCGCTGAAGTGTTGTGTGTGCTCGCTTATCTATCAATTAAGAATTGTGTGCAAGTGAAAACGTCCTTCTGTTAAGTTTTCTTTAGAAATTCACAGCTAGTTGACTCATTTGCTTCATTTTGAGAAAAAGACGAGTCGTTACATTCATTGAGGATTTCAAACAGTTCAGTAAATGTTTTCCAGTTTTCTAAACAACAAAAACGAAATTGGTTGATTTCCAACCATCTTAATTCAAAAGACCACTTCAATCAGTAAAATTTGCTTCTTCTCTTGTCCATACATACAACCATACAACCATTTGTTAGTAATGGTTATGGCTCAACTTGCAAGCAACCAGGAAATAAGGTGCTGTAAAGCTGAAGCGCCTGTCTGTGAATTTATTCCTTAAGAGCAACGGGTAATTGAGATGTTTTGCTAAAAGACGCGTATGGCATTTGTGTAAACGCGAAAATGCGTATTTTTAGATTGCGACGTCTAGACGAAATACGGACGTAATTAGATATTTTATTTGTTGTCGTTCAAAATGTTGTTGTTACTATAAACGTGTGCATGAGTATCTCCGCTAAAGTAAAACAAGCTCTTGATATGGCATGAGCAGTGCACATAGGTGGGCTCCGAGCACGTAACATGCAAAGTGAACGTTATGCCAGTTTCTTGTTTGCAAAACTTGAATGAGCAGAGATGTGCTGAAAATGACTAGTGCGAAAGTCTAGACTGGTATCCTTGGGACGATAAATTGAATTGGCGACTGATGATAAGAGAAAAGAGCTGAAAGTTTAAAGTATAATTTTCTTACTATAGCTTGCCTGAATCCCCTAACAGTTTTGTGGAAAAACCTATTTCCCTCAAGTCGAAGTATTTGCTATTGAAACGCAAGAACCCCGTTGCTTTTAATTTTATCTCAACGATGTGTATAAATAAAACATTTGTGTTACGTTTATTTTCGTGATTCGCGACTAGCAATGAGAAAACGAAACACCTAAAGTTTTCATAATCATCCTGTCGCAGACTGATTCAAAAATAAAACATTCAAAGTTCAAGGTTAAGCGAATTGGCCAGCTGTAATATTATCAAAAACATGTGACTTGGTGACTCAGAAAAAAACTATGCGCATTTTGAAGTGGGCTGAAGGCGACAAATCGAAATACATGCATAGTCTCTTTTTATCACTTTGGGAAGCATGGGAATTAAATTTTTTATGAGGTAAAGAATTTATTTTCTATTGTAATTCAAAACTGCCAAATATTTTGAATGATTGTGATAACTCTTGCACTATCACTGAGTATGTTTGAAAAATCAAAAATGATCATACATATTTCTTTAGACTTAATTGGATCCCTGAAATGTGAGTTTACTTGAGTGAACGGAGAACCTGAAATTGCTTTCTCAATTGATTAAATATCCGAAATAAAGTCAGTCTCACATGACAGATGATCTCATCCGGTTGAATAAATTTACGAAAACATTAAGTCGCTTCCGTTCATTAAAAATACGCATTAGTTTGTGAAAAATGATAGCTTATCCTGTATTATTATTGATTTATTATAGATACTTTTACTTAATAAAAACGAATTAAACCAAAATTGTCTTGTCGAGCCAAACCACAAATACAAATTCAGGCCGCTAAGGTTTTTATACTGGGGTCATTTTAGGGAACTTGACAAACAGTGAATTCGTAATACCAAAAATTACGAAAATGGAAAACAACTAAACAGAATCTGGGCAAAACCAATTTCAAAATGTATATACTTCTGCTCTGCAATTACGATTAAGTGACATGGGGTTCAATCAACTTTAAACTTGCTCGTTTTATCTCTTACCGTTGCTATTAAAAACATATTTTGGGTTATTGCGCGTTTCTTTTTGCACACACACCAACATACATATTCATGCACAGGCAAACACACTCAGCAAATGTAAATACATGGTTCTCCATTGACTAACATACCATCCACTAAATTCGCGCGCTTTTTACGGCATACGGTGGAGATGGATAGAAATAGAATGACTCAAGTATTTACAAGCTCCTCGCCCAATGTTTCTTGGAATTCCGTAAAAACAAATCTCGTTGAGGAAACAAGTTATTTTAAGCACTTAGATGAAACTTGACTTCATTTCGAAAGACTACATGGACGGATCTTCAGACCAAGATCCTTATGTGTTGACTGGGTGAATCATGCTTATATTATTCTCATGAAGCTACATGACACCCCAACCTATTTTGACTGCGATACAAATTTGTGCCATAAAGACTTTCTAATGATCGTTTGCAAACATCCACTTTTAAAAACACAAACGCTAGCTCAGGTTTCTTGATAAGTTTTTGCTCTCAACTTTCATCTTGTTTATATGAGTAGTATCGGCGGAGATCACTACTTCTGCCGCCCATCGTTCTTATAATGACTTAATGTTTTCAAATAATGGCAATAACAATAGCAATAAGCTGAACATGAATCAAAACTCGATGCCTATAGAAAGTTGTGTTTGAGATTAATGTTAATGATTTCCCATGAATCGATTCAGCTCGGTGGCAGACCACTCACGATTTGCTGGACGGTCGTGTTTGAAGAAATTTTATGTTTGTATATACATAATACTAATATGTATATAAACACACAAACAAAACGGACAACATTGTTGAACGCATTCCATAGCACATTCCAGAGCTGCTCTAGTTTTTGCAAATTTGAGGTCAATGCCATTTCTCGGAAGTGAAAGAAACGTGAGCTATGTATTGTAGCTCCACACGAAGCGCTTTGCAAAAACTCAACTTGTTCATTCTGTACTTTTTACTCACAGTAAATATCTTTTCAGGGCAACAAACGGCCAAACGAGTGTCCAGTTTGCAAGAAACAAGCAACAAATGGAGAGATATGCAACGAATCGAAAACGCATCCTGGAAAAGAAAAGTATCTGTGTTGGAATGTGGACTCATGTCAGAAAGTTTGCCCACCCGAATGTCCCGGAAATTGCCGGGATTCAAAAACTTGCTGTCCGTCCAACTGCACTGGAGGATGCGATGGCACAGAGAAGCAAGATTGCGTGGCTTGCAAGGACTTGGTTGAGTATCGTGATGGAAAACGCCATTGTGTCAACGAATGTCCTAAAGAACTTTATGCCGTAAGTGATAACTGAAACATTTTATGGGTTCTTTTTTCTGTCAATTTTTTCAGCCATGCAGACTAAGCGCATTTTTGAAAATTACTTGATTGTCGCTATTAAAAGTTTTGAGAAAAGCTCATATCTCTGAGATTCAATTCATAAAGATACTACTACTTCCTTTCCAATAAAAAAAACTATATCAGAGAAACAAACATTCGAAAAATTTGGTTCGAAGAAGATTAATTATGAAGATACTTTCTTACCTTTTACATGTCATAACGATGCTGTTAGTTTTTTCCTACTATACCGTTAGTAGATAGTTACTTCCTACTTCAATGTAAGTTCCTACTAGAACCAACAGCTTGAATATTTGATCAGGTTAATTAGCCTTAAAAGCATGTATTTTTGAGCAATTTCAGACAGTATCAACCACCATTTTTAGGTATTTTAAAGAAATGGTCGCTTGATATGTGTTGTGTGGTAAGAAATAGACATGAGTAGAGCCCGTGTCAAGAATGCAGTGAAAAGATACCCCAAGGAGTCAAAGGGAGACACATTTATGGCATGCGCTTCATTAACTAGAGTGTCACAACTTGCGTTTACTTGTTGATCACTTTTTGTACCCCACACCTCAGTAGTAAATAATAACAACAAAAGTAGCAATGAAAATAACAATAATCATTGTTATTGTCACACCACACTTAACGTTGCGAAGCGCAAACTCAGCCCATTTTACTGCCTTGCTCCATATATTGTGACGATCTGATACAAACGTATTATAAGTGTAATTTCACAATTATTATTGCTATTGTATTTTGCTTTGTTAACTGACGTCAAGGCAGGCAGAATTTAAAACACGTTGTAAGTGAATGAACATGGTATGATAAGTCGATGACTGGTGGCGATAATTCCCGTGAGTTGTTTTGCGCTTTCATTAGTTGTTATTTTTGCCACGCCAAAAGGTTGATTCTTTCAACTCCTTGATTTTAATCAATTCAAAAAGATTTAACTGCGTAGACCGTTAAGAGTGGAAGAATAATTTTTTAATACTATTCCAAAAACTGTAAAGCCCTTAAAAAAAGACATTCGGTTAATAGTTTTGGGATGTTTGTTTCTCTTTTTCTTATATCTGGCGCAAATTGTTTCAAAAGTACAATTTGAATACGAAAAAAGATCCTTATCCCAGAAGATATTTTAGAGTCTAAAAAATGTATTTGGGTTTTCAGTTGATTGAATCATAATATGTAACAATTTAACTACATTTGTTCCTTCTTTGCTGAGAAACTATGGTCTATGATTTTCGGGGGTTTTCTCAGGAATTTATTAGTAGTCATATTGAAGATAAAAGCCTTACAAAAAAAACAGTCAACTTTAGACAGTAATATGTATTCAATTTACCATTAATTTCCAATGAAATCAATAAAATCTTAATTGAGAGATTGTTCGTCCCTGATCTTAAAGTGCAATATTTTCACAAATTCCCTGACGATTGAATCACTTGGAGCATTTTTTCGTTATTTATCAATTACCAATTGAGAGGACAAGTTGATTATAGTGGTCATCTGATTATATTTATTTAAATTATCATAATTTGATTGACCCTAATTTGAACGTTCGTAAAAAAACACACACAAGCTATTGATGAGATAATTATACAAAAATTGATGATATTTTAGTGATGAAATATGATAATAAAGAAAAGAACGGAGACAAAGTATACTGAAAAGTAATAAGCAGCATCACATGATATCTGTGAAAGAGTGGCAAGAATTTTACATAAATAATGTCACAAGTTTAGCGTAAGCTTCGCTTCAGATTTGCGCCATCGAATTCTACTCATACTAAAATTAGGTATGCGCGTCAACATTTTACAAACATTTATTACAAAATCCGGTTAAGACAAGATTTTTAACATATTTAAGTCTTGTAAAAACAACTCTTCAAAGAGAGAATATTTTTGTTTGTGGGAAGTCCCAAAAGTAAAATCGATTTCTAATAATTCTGTGCGTCGAGAATTTTCGAACCACGATATTCGCGATAGTTTTACGAAAATATTAAAAGTTAGAGATTTTTGAAAATGTTTACAAATTTTTTCAGTACCTAAGTCTTCACCAACTTAGTGACAATTCTTTTTGTTTAATACTTCTAACTTTTGAGGCCTGTTTAAAAACAAAGTTATGTATTATTTTATCAAGGACTTGTCCGCTGATGCCATGGAAGTATAACCTATTGTAGACACAAAAAACAATCCGTTTCCAATTCATCACTAGTGATAACCAAGTCCACGCCACCGCAAACCAAGGAAATTAGTAGTGATATGACCTAAAACTAAAATTTTATAAAACACTTTACCTAAGAACTTAGCCGGACTCAATACCCATCGCCAACCTAAAATGAGTAATATTGGCGGAATTTTTTTTATAAAACTACGCTCGAAATTATCACAGGAAGATTCTCAAGATGCTCTGTGCCCTCATAACGGTGCCATCACACTAGGCAATTTAAATTGCCGCGATTTGGGCAATTTCAGTGTCCGCAAAATTGCGGCAATTTTTGCCCATAGCAAATAATCAGAATCTGAGCAACTAATATCGCCAAAAATCGGGCAATTTTTTGTAGTGTGATGGCAACCTAAGAGACTATGTATTTATACCAAATAAAAGTTAAAACTAAAAATACAGATGTTTCTTCAAAGCTTAACATTTGTTAACTTCTAGACAAGTCTCGAAAGCTATGGTGGATTTCGATCGCAAGAATAATTCTAGAAACTCAAAAGAAACAAGATTTTTGATTGAATCTATAAAATAACCCATAAACTACAGTTTAAGTAGGTAATATACTCATTTTCTTCGAAAGCCTTTTCTATATGCTACATATGTAGTTAGAAATCAGAACGAAAACTACTTAAACTGTCTACTTAGTTGATTGAACATTGAACATTTCTTTTTTAGTGCATTTTTATCAATTTTTAAAAGAGTCCTGTGTTTTTTTTTACATATTGTCATTATATGGTCTGCAGGGTGGGCGAAAGGTTTTGGTTTTTCCAGAAAACGGCCTGAGGGGTAACTCAGGGGGTTTTCCTGTTCTATAACAGTTCCTTTTACTTCGTCCGATTAAGCTGAGTTTTGGATATGTTATACATGAGAGGCCACCGAAGGGGGAACATTTTCGTTGCTCCAATTGAACTGATATTCAGAATGGTCATGCAAAATCAAAGAAACTTTTGGTTCCCAACATGGTCTCGAAAATGAAAAATAAGGTATGACAGCTCAAGACTCCCTTGGGGAAAAGCAAAGCGAAATTTCAAATTCATCCGATTGAGTTGAAACTTAATCAAGTTCAAGATGACATTCAAACTATCAAAAAATTGTTCTACAGAAGGCACTTAAAGTTCGTATAGGGCAAACATTTTAGTTGCACCGATTGAACTAAAAAAGTAGTAAAACCAAGCCAACAATTGTTCAACAATAGAACGAATTTTTCGACAAAATATTTTTCCTTCTACCCAACTTTGCAACGATACCGACTTGAAAATGCACCAAAATGCGTTCGTTCCCGACTAAGATTCAATCATATTTTTCTGTAAGTTGAGTAAAAAGTCCCAAAACTGAATTCGTTTTAAAGTTTTGAAATTTGTTTTAAAATGGGGTATGGTGATTTTCTCTTTTTACTAGGTATTACAAACCTATTGAAAAATATTTCATTTAAGTTAAAAAATTTTATATTTTGCCTTAAGTTCAGTACCTCATACCTTGAAAATGTGTAGGTCCCATAAAAACATTTCTTAGAGGGGTTTTTATCGACTTTAATTTGAAATTCTTCTTGAAGACAACAAGACAAATAAAAATAAACATTTTTAGACCTGTTCAGCTATTAGGCGTAGATCATTTTATTTATTATTGTCTCTGAAACGTGCGAGTGTAATGCTTAGCTAAGTAATTATACGACTCAAAGAGGTATGCACATACCTACCTACAAGCAATACGAGGCTGTTGTAGATGTAGGTAGGTATGTTGTTTACGCTTAGATTCGACGAATATTATTGCCAAGCTGTACGCAGGCGATAAATTAAAACATCATCATCGTCATCAAGAGGGTGAGCGATATGCGAGCAACGACGAAGACAAGCAGTATATGTGTCGTGTATGTGTCCACTATAAAAACAATAATAGTAATTTATTACTATATAAATAAGTGGTGTCGGTGTATGTCGATTCCTTCGTTGCTGCCTAGCTGCCAGTTTGCCTGTTGAAGGTACATGTTTTAGCAACTAGAAGTATTGGCAGTTAGCAATCTGAATCACGTGAATGGCATTTCGTAAACAGGAAGTTGTTGTACTTGCTAAGTCACAGAAAAAATGTTTAGTGAAAATGTCTTGTATTATAAATTTGCATTTTTTACTGTGAATTGAAATTGGGAGACTGATATGAACTAAAACCAATGATATTTAGTAACATTAGGGTTTTACAGATTATTTCTATGAAAAATTTATGACTGATCTCTCTTCAATTGTCCATTCCCAGTGCAAATATTTTTCTTGTCGATCTAGAAAGTCCTCTATTAAGGCAGATTCACATCCTTAGCACGTAGATCGGCTGAACTAGAACATTTGTCCAGTCTGACCTGTGTCCGTCTCAATTCTGCCAGATATCAAACTCTATAATCGCGACTGGAAATCGTAATACAGAATTTTTCAGCCTTGTAGCTTGTGTTTTACCGGGCTACTTAGGCTTACTGAAAAGTTGAACCGAAATAACATATTCAATATTTTTCTTTTTAGTTTGGCTCATGGCGATGCCTCACCAAAGAAGAATGCGAGAACCGCCCTCGCCCCATAACGTCTCCAAAGACAGAGCTCGATTTTCCTTTCATCGCATTTCGAAACGATCGAATACCTGGGTCTGGAGGAAAGTGCATAACAGATTGCCCGACCGGATATGGTGTAGTAAATGCCAACTGCACTAAGGGGGACGACGGAAAGTTCCCTGCTTCCTGTCATAAGAGATGTGAGAAGTGCATAGGAGCTTGCGAAAAGCACTGTAATGGCGGACCCATCGAAAGCATTTCGAGCGCCAGAAGTTTCAAAGATTGCACGGTCATCGAAGGACCTTTAGAAATCTCTATTCGAAATCAAGGAGGACGTAAGTAACTGATTTATTGGACCTACAAATTGGGGGTCGACTCTCATTCCTTAACTTTCAAATTGAATAGCTCTCGATTATACTGGGAGGTTTTCTGGTAGGATTTTGTAAATTTCACATTTTGTTCAATTGGCTTGTTTTCACTCGTTCTTTGCTTT
This sequence comes from Forcipomyia taiwana, assembly GCA_963930915.1. Classification (NCBI taxonomy): domain Eukaryota; kingdom Metazoa; phylum Arthropoda; class Insecta; order Diptera; family Ceratopogonidae; genus Forcipomyia; species Forcipomyia taiwana. Next base: position 419,223 of record CAWVOI010000079.1, on the reverse strand, counting down.
TAAAAATCTTTGCTATGATCTCGTGTGACACGTTTTTCTTATACGTAGGCAGTTTCCTTTTGCAAAACGTGGTTTCCGCTTTTAAAATTTAAGGTTACGATGTGTGGGCGTTAATTTCCTAATTTCCGAAAGATTGTTTGAGAGGCACTTAATGGCCCTCATATTTCTTGTATACTAAGGTTTAACTAGATCCCTATTTTGAATTCTTGAAAACTCATTGACGTGAGATAAATGAAAACTAAATGATTAAATTGTTTCCATCACTCGTCTGTAACGTTCATTCCAGGGCCGTAGCCAGGTAGTGGCTATTGGAGGGCTGAACCCTCTCCCACAAATCGTTAGGTATTTAAAATGTTGTAGCTATGATTCAGCTGATTGGAATCTTCTCTCGGGACGATTGAGGCTAGGGAAACCAGCAAGACTCAATACAGGATCCCTCTTGAAGACTTTAGTCCATACTCTGTCAAAAAAGATTTGGGGTGAAGCTTAAATTGGGATCTGCGAGTCCTAAAAAATTTGTCGAGAAAACGGTCCCTGAAAGCTATAAAAATCCGAGATTAAGCTTAAGGGTGCATTTTCAAAGAATTCGAGAAAACCAAACTATGAGGGCTCTTAACTCCGTCCCTGTACATGGTAGAGATCACATGTGGTACCATGATTTACTAGATTTGACACAGACTACAACATACTAAAATTTCAGCTCAATCGGATGTAATATAAGGAGTTTTCATACGAAAGTAAAACACAAAGAGAGGATGGGGTTCTTCAATTGTTAGCCAGCACCCTTACAAACATATCAATAAAATCTTAAGCTATATTATCTTATAAACTACATAAATCACAAAATTTCTGTGTAAAAATTAAAACGCCACGCTAAGTGAAAGGAAACCTTGATAATTTTACTTTTGTGAGGTTCTAATTAAGCTTTTTCTTTTAGTAAACATCGTAAAGGAGCTAGAGGAGTCGCTCTCAACCATAACTAGAATAACAAAACATTTGAAGGTCATCAGGTCGTATCCACTGGTATCGTTAAACTTTCTCAAAAGACTGACTCGCATAGATGGCGAGGGTCTAGACGCTAACAAAGACAACGCCTTAATAGTCATGGACAACCAAAACCTCCAGGACCTCTTTGAACCCAACCGAAAATTCAGCATAGGCAAAGGCAAGCTAGCCTTCCACTACAACCCTAAGTTGTGTCTGTACAAAATTGAGCAGTTCAAGTCGCGGCTCGATCGAAACATCGAGTACGACTCGTATGATGCAACTAAGAACTCAAATGGGGACAAAATAGCCTGTAACGTCACCAAGCTCGAAGTGAGTGTCACTAGTATAGCCCACAAGTGGGCCATTCTGAAGTGGGATAAGTTCCCCGTGGAGGACGATCGGTCACTGCTTGGCTACGTTGTGTTTTACACCGAAGCTCCCTTTCAAAACGTAACCCTGTACGATGGTCGAGATGCATGTGGAGGCGACGGCTGGGAAATCGAAGATGCTGGGCCAAATGAACCCATTCATCCCCTGCTCAGTTTGAAGCCCTACACACAGTACGCGTTTTACGTCAAAACTCTTCTCATTTCGTCAGAGCGATACGGTGGACAGAGCGACATAATGTACTTTAGGACTCTCTCTGGTGAACCAGATCAAATTGTAAAGATGACTCTCACGTCGAATGCCAGCTCTGAAATAGTAAGTACAGTACTACATCGTAAGATTCCTTATTTTCCTTGTTTTAAAGTCTCGAGATTTGATCTAAGAGAAAAAGCAAAATTTTCAAATTTAATTCTGAACTTACGTTATCAAAACCATTTCAATGCTTAAACGTTACGATTGTTTGATTGGCTCGTGTTTTCTTACAGGTTGTGAACTGGAGTCCTCCCAGAAGATTTAATGGAGAACCCGACTTATACGAAGTGACGGTAAACCTCACAGAGGACAAAAATATCTTGGAAAAGCGTGACTACTGTCTTCAGAGTAAGTGGCTGCAAGAAGGTCTTAATGAATTCTGTCTAACAAACGGTTTTTGTTTTAGCCCTTAAAGAAGGCGAAGATCTGAATGAGCGACCATTGAAGCCTCAAGAAGAACCTATTGCAAAGGAAACGTGTGAAGCCTGCTCAATGCAAAGATGTATGACAGAATTCAATTTGAATAAAAAGGGCAAAATTGACGAGGACTTTGCGATCCAGTCTATCACTTTCGAGGACCGACTACACGACTGGGTTTACATCAAGCAACAACGCAGTGATAACAACAACCGACAAAAACGTGAAAATGTGGAATTAGACTTGAAACTGATCCCGGAACGGACGACAACTTTGATGAGTCTGATTCAGGAGACGACGGAGGGGCCAACGACTCCTGAGACAGTTGGTGAGCTGCCTATTCAAGAGTACGAGCAGTATGACGATAAGGGAACTTACTTGACATACAAGAGCTTCCGAACGAACGAAACGCATGTTGTCATCAAGGACCTGAAGCACTTCTCCTCCTACACCATAGCCGTCCGAGCTTGCCGCAAGCCCATCTCAAAAGAGATAAAAAGCGCCCCGCGGTGCAGCATCACAATCATCGAGTCTACTCGCACCTTGAAAATAGATGGCGCTGACGATATTAAGGAGTTTTCGATATTCGCTGCCAAGTCGAACAATTCTGTTGGCGCCATCAGACTGGTTTGGTCACCTCCACCGGAGCCCAACGCCATCATAGTTTCCTACTCCATCAAATACGTGCGCGTCGACGGGTTTCTGAAAGTAAAGCCGCAGTGCATCACCGCAAAAGAGTTTAAGGAGCGCAATAACCAGTACACAATAGAAGTGTCGGAACCTGGAAACTACAGCTTTCAGGTAAGATTCAACAAATTCGTGACTCTTTTAGATCATAATTTTTGTGAATGTTCCCTAAAAATAGGACGAAAATCCACTACTGTGTCTGCTTTGTCTTTCCGTTTGCTGCAGTAAAAAGTTAGCTCAAATTCAAAACAATATAATTTAAAAACCACCAAATAAGACAATTTTGCTCATGTTATTGTTCTACAGAATTTAAGTGTTTTGACTCAGAGGCTCCAATAGATGTGACTTGGAAAATCAAATCAAATTTAATCGATTTTATGCATTTTATTTTTGGAAATATTCATCAAGTTGATATTTACTTCCAGGTTATGGCGACTTCCATTGCCGGCGACGGCAAGTACACCGAGCCCCTTTACATGTTCATTGAGGAGCAGACAAACCGCGTTTTGGCAATCTTCCTCGTTATTGGAATCGTCCTGGTGTTTTGCATCATTGCAGGAGTGGGAGCTTTCTACTACTTCAAGCAAAAGTTCCCTGCCCCTACGATAAATATGAAGCTGATTGCGAACGTCAACCCCGAGTACGTCAGTATGCAGTACACACCAGATGATTGGGAGGTTCCACGGGAGAAGATAATCCAGATGCAGGAGCTCGGACAGGGTTCTTTCGGTATGGTGTATGCCGGCATTCTGAAGGATTCAAACAAGATGGGAGAGGAAATAAAATGTGCCGTTAAGACTGTAAATGAAAACGCAACAGATCGGGAGAGGATAAACTTCTTAAAGGAAGCCTCTGTAATGAAAGGTTTCGACACAACACACGTGGTGAAGCTGTTGGGAGTCGTTTCCAGCGGGCAACCTACGCTAGTGGTCATGGAGCTCATGGCAAACGGTGATTTGAAGGGGTACCTGCGAGCTCACAGACCGGACCGCGACAGTCTGGATGGCCCAGCACCCCAACCGCCTACGTTGAAGCAGGTCTATAAAATGGCACTGGAAATCGCTGACGGAATGGCTTACTTAGCCTTCAAGAAATTTGTCCACAGAGACCTGGCTGCCAGAAATTGTATGGTTGCCGAGGACTTAACGGTCAAAATCGGTGACTTTGGCATGACGCGAGACATTTATGAGACTGACTACTACCGCAAAGGAACGAAAGGTAAATATGAATATTATTCGTGGACGAGCCTTTTGTAGCTTGGGATTGCAGGTTTGTTGCCTGTTCGATGGATGGCGCCCGAAAGCTTGAAAGATGGAGTGTTCACCAGTGCCAGTGATGTGTTTAGCTACGGGGTTGTCTTGTGGGAAATGGCAACACTCGCATCTCAGCCTTATCAGGTAATATTGGAAGATCTTTTTAGTCCACGTGCTCATGAATTTTCATTTCTAGGGTCTTTCTAATGACCAAGTGCTTCGTTATGTAATTGATGGTGGCGTCATGGAGCGGCCCGAGAACTGTCCTGACAAGCTGTATGACCTAATGCGGCGCTGCTGGACCCACAGACCCACGGCGAGACCATCGTTTATGGAAATTGTTGGTGAGCTCATCAACGATGGTCACCCTAGTTTCAAGCAAGTTTCGTTTTACAACACTGACGAAGGACAAAGATACCTCGATGAGACTCGAAGAAGTGAGTTAAAGTTAAGCATGCCTCTGCTCAGACAACATGAAATTTTAATTTTTTTAAAATTGCGTGTTGAAATTGAAAAATGTCTGATTCAGCATTCAAAAGTCTATATATATAAGCATTCAGCGCTGTTATAAGCATTCAGCGCTTTTCTAAAACTTGAGTTCAAAACCTGACTGAAAAAATTGTCAGTTCTCTTACCCTCTCTATTGTGCCATAAAGATAGATCGGGGATGAAGGAAAGCGTTGATTTAGGATAGGGAATTTGAAGTTGATTAACATGAGAGAAACATACCGAAGTTTACTTTCTTACAAATCCTTTATCAGACTTTAAATATAAATAGGTAAATTTCATGATGATGGGCCAGTCTTAATATCAGTACATTAAAATAAAATCATAAAATACTTTTAGTTCCTCAAATCGACGACGTTACAACTCCTTTAACTCGTCCAGACGATGATGAGGAAGACAACTCTACTGACGGAGACACTTTCCTCACAAATCGCACAAACTCGCACCACTTGGTGCACCGAGATGAGACTCTTCCTGTGATACGATCGTCACAGCCATTGAGGTGAGAAGGCGAACATCAATTAAACACAAAGCATTAGGTAAACATATACAAAATGAAATTTTTGCAAAGTAACTCAAAATTAATGTTTTCAAAATTTTAACTTTCGTTTTAATTTTTGGAGAGAGACAACAAGACTAATGTGTATAATTTATGTTATTATTTTCTTTTGTTATACATACTTTTGGCAAAAACTATTCAAATTGGCATGAGAATGAATTGGGCTCCGAATAATCCAATTCCTGAGCGACAAATATTTCATTAGTATATAGTTTCCCGACGTAGAATGTAGAAAGTAAATAAGATTCGTCGTTTCTGATTCCGTCTAACTGAAGTTTTCATTTCCAAATGAAATAACGTTTTGAAGTATGTTCAGTTGAAAATTGCCTTACAGTTTCTTCAGTGACAATCGTCATTTTATTTTTCTTACATTTTACGAGTTTCTATTTATTAATTGACTTTAGCGGTGGCCTCGGTTCAGGTCTTCTGTCGTACCCAATTGACGAAGAAACTGATGACGTCAACGACGAAGACAGACTAGAGCAGCGCCAAACCTCAGAAGACTTTCAAAGAATACAGAAAAATCCATTTAGCAGTGAAAATGGCTCAGCAGCAAGTGGTCGCTTGACAAGTCCCTCCAAAGAGCCGCCTCGTCAAGTTGCCATCAACGTGGCTCAATCAGACTCTCCTACCGGCGAGCATTACGTTGGACTTCGTCCACCTCCAAATAAGAAACGTAGCTTGTTTCAAACACTTAACCAAGTCAATCAGAACAATTCTGCATTCCGTCATGATGTTGAAGATCCAGAGGATAATGAGGAAGACGAGTTTAGCGACGAAACTTGCGGTCTTACGAGCACGAAAAAGCATCCCATAGTAACAGCCTCAAGTTCACTCAGTAACGAAAAGAGGATTAGCACGGAAGAGGAACTGCGACCCCTCAGCAATGGCTTTTTGCTGCAAAAGAGCTGAGAGCAGATTTAGCAAAAGGACAAAGCGGCTAACATTCATTTTTGAACCTTCAATTTTAAATCGCTCAACACACGACTGTTTTCCAAATTTCCATTGCAAAAACAAAACAAACAAAAATATAAACTCCCACCTCCTAAATTTGAAAAAAATCACGAAACCTGTTCAAAGTAATATTGAAGGCACGGTTCATATGTTATAGCAAATAAGTATACGTAAAAACATAGAGCTTAAGCAATTGAATTTTATTTCCAATTTTTATTTTGCATTACAAAGACTCAAACCTGAAACCTTAAAAATTCTTTTTGATTTGTACAACAGAAACAACAACCGCTAGAAGCAATTATCTGTAATTCAAAGTTTGTGCGGTACAACGATGTTTGTTAAAATTTTTATACCAATTCTCGTTATGTTTTCGACCAACTTCATGTCTAAATAATATATTTTGCGCTCTAAAGCTCAGTTGAAAAATAAAATGCCAAAAACCAGTACACAAACTAAACAATGATCCACTCATTGCTCTCCTCCATAGCCATTAATGAAAAATCAATAGTCTGAACAAATATTTAGAACACAGAAACAACAATAGAAAACTCCATTTTTATTTTACAACCAATATAACATATAGTAGGCTCTACATTTTATTATTTATTATTAAATTATTTATTTTTATTATTTTGTTTCTAACAATCACACTAACCTTTCAATACGAAACAATACCGAACTTTAACAAAAACTGAATTACTATTTACTCTAAACAATTATTGCTTACTACTAAAGTAATATGGCCACTTAAAAGAAAATTTCATTACGAAAGTGAAGATAGCAGCTTTAGTTCCGTTTATAATTATTTTGAATTGTTGGTGTCAAATCAAATGGTTTATTTGAGTTTGATTTGGTCCAAATTACTATGGTTTAGTAGGAAAAGTATACAGAGCCAACTGAATTAGCTAAGTTTATATTATTTATAAGGAAATAGTGTATTACTACATTAAATAAGTTAATGGACACAAGAAAAACAGATTTTACTTATAGAAGAGTTAAATATCATAATTTAAATCTGCAATCTCAATAACTAATTCAGTTGAATGAATTAATGTAAAGCAAGCACCGAAATTTGAGCAGCCGAAGTGACCTACTTGCCAGTAAGTTCGCTTCGTCATTTCCAGAAACACGCGCAAGCCGCTGAAAAACATACATACATACATACATATGCTGTAGTATAGATCCACAAGAAGAAGTGTAAAAATTAAACAAATTGAACAAAAGTCTGATTCACCACAAAAAGTTCCTCCACGTTAAAATAAATAAATTAATTGATTCAATACTAAGCTATAATTTAAATGCAAACTCTGTGTCTGCAATCACACTTAAGTTGTAAAACTAACCCAATTTGGTTCATGTTTGACGGTGTAGCTAATTTAAATGTAATTTTAAGTTATCAAATTCGAATGGGTTTGGGAGTTTGTTAGTTAACATTCTACGTGATTGACTAAATTGATCAAGAATGAGTCAAACTCTTGATATTCTCTGGTTCTGTAAATGCAGAAGGTTTTATGAATTCATCCCTCTTTGAAATCGAATGAAACTAATAATTTCCCTCAAACCACACAGTTAGCCAATTCTGTAAATATTTTGCCAAAAATAAGTAGTTAGTTTGTGCTTAAGAACGCAAACGTTTTGTAAATTCGGATACTGAGAAATTCTCTTAATATGAAGCTGTACGAGTAACTTAATAACGTAACATAAAGCGAAAGTTTAAATGTGTTTTAAGTTAAGGTCATCGTTTGATTAAGAAAATGGCAACCTTGTAAAAAGTAATGAATAAAAATATACAAATTTAAAAATATGTGAAATTGCTAGCAGAGAAGAACAAAAACTTTACAGGAAAAATTTGAAGTTAGAAAAAAATTTTAGAGGAGAATATTAATTAAAAGCGGATAAAAATAAACAATTTCATACAAAATACTTGTTTGTAGTTTCATTTATTTCAAAAAGATCATGAATACAAGGACGAAAGCTATGAATCCGATAACCGCAAGGGTGCACGACAAAATCTGGAACAGATACGGTCAAAACATTGCACTCTTTAGCTTTGATTCTCTTACTCTGGTTACAAAAATATTTTCTTCGCCAAACTCCATTCTAGTTTTTGACAAGCACTTCTAATAAAGACCTACTGAGATTAATTTAAGCCTCTCATCAAATTCATGTGAAATGGGTGTATCGCAAATCGTATTTTGATCGTTATAAGTAAGTTTCGTTATTATTTGAGTATAAGTCTAAGGAAGTAGCGATCAACCACAGCTGAAATTGCATTCCTTCTTCTAATTTTAAATTCTGGAGCCATCATTCAAAGCTTACTTTTTGATTGCGAATTCTAAAAGGCAATTCTCATTTTAATAAAAAATCAGAAATCAAATTCAGAATCAAGTAACTGCATTTGAAATTTAATGTTACAATTATAAGTCTTAAGTTTTTAAATATAAACATTTTTTGACTTCCAGATGATTCAGAAAAAAAATACATGGAGTTGGATTTTGATTCAAATTTTCCTTTTTCCTACAGCAAGAACACCATCATGTTACTTACAAGAAAGACCCTTGAACTCTTAGACCCCAAATTCGATGAAAATGACTACAAAGTGATTGGAACCACGCACATAATGAATATCCGAGTCAATTGATTAAGAAAACAATTGATGAGACCTTCTTGAAATATTAGGCGCAACCCGAAGAGTCAAATCGATTGCTTCCTGCAGATAACAAATTCGTCGCAATTCCCTATTTTTACAACTCCTTCCATAAATCAAAGACATTCTTAAACCAGTGGGAATTCAAGCTGTAACACGAGCAGGACACCCTGAAGCAAGTTCTTTTCGCAATTTAAAGACGAAGTAACAAAGAAAATGAAATCTGAAGTCTGCTATAAAATTTAGTGTACCTAAGGGGAAAAGTTACATCGGACAAGTTTGTCCGATGTAACTTTTTTGAAAGCTCGTTTTTTTCCAACATGAAAGAGGTGACTCAAAACATTTAGAACTGTCATCCCACCTTATTGTTTCTAAAAATTGCCAAATTGAGTTTCAAAATATGGAAATCATATGCACGGAGACCAAAAGGAAGGTTCGGAAGTGAAAGAAGCCATATATAGTAGAGTTCGCGTAATATCAATCGCAGGGGAGAGGCCAAAATAATTGATATTATATGAACTTTAACAGGTTGGCTGATAAGTCCCCGGTCTGAGACATAGATGGCGTCGCCTCATTATCAAGCCAAGTTTTTGCTTCCACTGTATTTTTTCCTTTCAGAAAACAGTATTTTATCAGAACACGAAATTCCTTTTTTTCCATTTTTTTCACAATAACAAAAGTTGCTTCACAAATAGAGTTGCCAACTCGGGCTGGAGTCAGACCCGGAAATTTTCAAGTTGGGGAGGGCGGGGGGTCGGTTATGGGCTAATGTGGTCAATGTTGGTAGATTGTTTTTTATTTGAAGTTTGAAGTTATTCTAAAATTTATTCATCTAAGAATTGAGTAGTAGTTGAAAAGGTGAAAAAACTGCTTAAATTTTCAGAAATAAAGTAACCTCTTATCAAAAGTAAAAAAGGCTGTAACTAAGGGCCGCTTTAATACACAATCTAATCAATAATATTCGTCGCACACTTTGACCTCGCGATTTCGAATTTAGGTGAAAATTAATTTTTCCGGTTCACAAAAATTCGACTCCTGAGGTCTTGAACCTGTGTCCGAACCTTCTCCGGGGTTGCAAACCATTAGATTTTTCCCGCATCGAATGAATTTATAGATTTGGGTTAAATGGGTGTCTCGGGTTTGAACCCAGATCTCAGCCCTAAGATTTTTTTTTCGCATTTCGCATTTACTCAGTTTAGTAACCCTCTGAAATGTGCTCATTTTTGAATCTTTTCTGAGGAGTGATTTTCACAATATGTTGTGTTAAAAACCCTCAAATTTGGATACTCATTCCGAGGCTCTCAGGCAGTTGTTCCTAGCGAGGCATAGCATTCCAGAATCCTTACCACATACCACATTCGACCCCCCAGCTGGTCGGGGAGAATTGGAAATAACGAGCATGTCGACGCGCCTCCAGAGGAAAAATCACTCGAAAATCACCAACTTTGGAAGCTGATTGCGCGGTTTCCAGCCTGTTGTTCCTGGCAAGTCATAGTATTTTAGAATCCTTGGAGCCTAGCAAACAGATTGATACCACTTTAAACCCCCTTAGCGGATGGGGAAAAACCCGATTTTTTTCGATCCAAGTAGTGAGCAAACTATGGGTTGAATCATTTTGGAACACGAAAATCATTGATTCGCCTTCTCCACATTAAAGTGGAAAAAAATAAAAAATTCCATGCTCTAGGTATTCTAATCTGGAGAATTCAGCAGCTAAGAATATACATATGGATTAATTATATTGTATGGTGAAATTTTAGAAATACAGTAAAATTTACCAAACCCGGAGGAATTTAGCCTTGACCCGGAGACCCGGAAATGACCCTTCAAACCCGGAGTCTCCGGAAGAAACCCGGAGGGTTGGCAACTCTATTCACAAAAGACGCTCTATCTCACAAACTAATCGACTTACAGACGTCAAATTTTGACACGAATCATTTGAAGGTTGGTACTATATAAAAATAATATGCATTTAATACAAGCGACGCCATCTATGTCTCAGACCGGGGACTTTTCAGCCAACCTGTTATATTGGATGAACTCAATTTCATGTGAAATCGAGGGACGGTAGAACAAAAATTCGTTTATATTAGACGAAGTTGCTATTACGCAAATTGTACTGTATATTAGAAAAGAAGACATCATAAACATCCAGATTGACAATATCTGTCTTAGTTACCAGTACGACAATTTGTTAAAAATGTCAGTTTAGGATTGATTTTTCATTGATTTGCGTTAATTTTAGAAGTCGAAGGGACTTTTATGTTGCCAACATGGGAAATTTTTTAAATTACATTTAAAATATCAAGAAAAATTGGCTACAAAGTCAGGTACTACAAATTCAAAGCAAAAATGAGCCGTGATGCCTCATATGGGTTTATTTCTCCGTACATTTTTAGTGCATTTTCATCAATTTTGAAAAAAATGCACTTATATGTCTGATATGTCCGTCCGTCCGTCTACAAGAGCTAGAGACCTGCGGTTTTTTGCATGTTGTCATGTATGGTCTGGAAGGTGGGCGAAAAGTTTTGGTTTTTCCGAAAAACTGCCTGGGGGGTAATTAAGGGGGTTTTCCCGTTGTATGAAAGTTCCATATACTTCATCCGATTAGGCTGAATTTTGGATATGTTATACATCATGTCAAATCTAGCAAATCATAGAACACATGTTTGCCCCTATCACTTAAGGGGGTGGGGTGAGAGGCCTCCGAAGGAGGGAAAAATTTAGTTGCTCCGATTGAGCTGAAATTCAGAATGGTCATGTATTATGACAAAACCCAACTTTTGTTTCGAGTCATGGTCTCAAAAATGAAAAATAACGGACTCTAGGGGTCAGTAAGTGGCCACCCAAGACTTCCCCTGGCGAACAGAAGGGCAAAATGTCGAATTCAACCGATTGAGCTGAAACTTTGTCAACTGTTAGATGGTGGTAAATCCAGCAAAAACAGTTCTACAGTAAGTCTCTATGACCTAAGAGTGTGAAGTCAAGGGTTCCCAAAGTTAGTATTAAGCGAAAACTTTTTAAATCCAATTGAGCTGAAACTTGGGTAAATGTTAGATGACATTAAATTCAGCAAAATATCCTTCTACATTAAGGCTCTTTGACCTGTGGGATCGAGGTCAGGGGTCCAATAAGTTTCTGCAGTTACGGAATTTGGGACAAAATATTTTCACTTCGACTTAGCTTTTGCAACAAAGCAAATTGAAAATGCACTCAAATGCGTTCGTCCCCGACTAAGCTTTAAACATGTTTTAAAAATATGTTTATACATACCTACATGTTTTCGTCGATGATCAAAGCGGTCTGATCGTTAGATTTCCACAAACCGTTGAGTGTTTTGGGAACAACTGATATGTATTTTATTTGATAAACAAATAGCCAAAGGAACCTCCGACACTCCTTCCTGTCCCCTTCAAGGTTCCTCCTTGGCCCCTCCGAGGCTCCCCCTGGCTCCTTCCAGGCTTTTTTATGCCATTCACTTGAAAAAAATGTGGAGAAGCCTCAGAGAAGCAATTTTTTTTTTATTTTGTATCTTGACACACTTTCCAGTCGAATGAAATCAAAACCTCGTTTGACCAACTCGTTTGACAACGAAGGCTCGTTTGACCCTTCGTTGCGGAGTTATAAGCCTCCAAAGTGGGATATCATTACTTACATTGCAAACTGCGAACAAAAGCACACTCTTGAAAAAATGTGCTAATAAAAACACCATTGGGTGGAAATACCGAAATTAGTCAATAAGTGCTAAGAGAACAAATTTTAGAAAACGTTCTTTGATGTTGCATTGTTGCAGATATCTCTCAACGTAAAAAGTAAGCACTAGAAAATTACAATTATTTCTAGATTCTACTATACAATTATCGTCTTATGGGAACCTCCGTTTGTTGACAATTTCCGAAAAGTAAGTTTTATTCTGTAACGTTGTTTTTTTCAAATTTTGACGCTATGAGGTTTTCAAACCAGTTTTTGGCAGCTTATAACGGATTGTCATGACGAGGATAGTGGACGAGGAAATCCGTCATTTTACTGCCTTTTCGCGAGTTCATTGTTTATCGTATTTCGTATACTCATAATATACATTAACATTTCCTACAATGAGCATAAGACGCAATGGGATTGAAATGTCTCTAGGTAAGTCAGTAAAACTTTGAAATAAGAGTCCAAATTGAGGAAAACTATTCCCTAGACGATTTCGCACAGACACTTTTTGGTGAAGAGGAAAAAGCTCCGACAGAAATGGAGGACGTCAAAATGGCAGAGCTGGATAATGCCACAGATAAAATTAAGATTCCTCATTCAGTCAGCCGTGAAGACGCCTATCAAATGAGTCTAGACGAGATCGTCAAGAAGCAAAATATTCAGTTTAAGAAGCAGAAGAAGAACAACTTCCTGCCTCGTGAGCATAATAACTTCAACCACAGCTGCACGGAGCCCACCGAATTTACTCTTCCTAAAATTGAGAAAACGGGCCAGCCTATTTTAATATCTTCGGAAATTTTGAAATTGGCTCGGTCCTTCGAACTTCATTCGGATCTTGAAAGCTCTGTTCAGGGTTTGAATCTGCACCAGAAAAAACATACTCCAATGTACAACTATGAAGTGCAGAAAAACCTCGCTATACTCCAAGGAAAACAGAATCTCACCGAAAACAATGGCATTCTCTCGTTTGACGGCATAGGGCTTCAAATTGAAATACCCAAATTTGCTATTTCTACGGGCAAGACTCTTAACAAGAGATTTGTTTGAATAAATACTCTCAGTTCAATGTTTATCATCAAGGAATAAAGTACATCCTATGATTCATTGATAAAATAATGAAGAAATTTGATAAAAACACAAAAATCCTTTTTCCTACATTTTCCAAAATTAAGAAAAAAATGTACTATTGTGGGCTGTGGCCGCTTTTTCTGTCGGTATGAAACTTTATAACTCACAAACGAGCAGAGCTACAGAGCTGCGCTTGTTTGCATCGTGTTGATTTTAGACCCTTACCATCTCTTGGAGGGGGGAGGTATTGGGGGAGTTAACGTTTATACGATAGTTCCTTATATTTCATCCGATTGAGCTAAAATGTTAGCATGTTTTAGTTTGTGCAAAGTCTAGCAACCATATAACAACATGTGACGTAAAGAGTCAGAGCTAGAGACCCCTAAAATCTGTATGAATAAATTGTTTTTCTTTAAACTGGATTGAAATCCATAAATAACATAAAAATGACAAGAAAAGTGCTAATGCCAATTTACTTGGTAATTCGGATGTTGAAAATATTAGATCAAATTAAATTTTAAAACATGTTTAAAGCTTAGTCGGGGACGAACGCATTTGAGTGCATTTTCAATTCGCTTTGTTGCAAAAGTTGGGTCGAAGTGAAAAATTTTTGTCCCAAAATCCATCACTGGACCCCTGACTTTGATCAATGCAGGAGGATATTTAGCTAAATTTAATGTCATCTAACATTTGCCCAAGTTTAAGCTCAATTGGAGTTACAAAATTTTCGCCTCATACTAACTTTGGTAGCTTCACACCCTTGGGTCATCTAGACTTACTGTAGAACTGTTTTTTGCTAGATTTAATACTATTGTTAATTTGCCAAAGTTTCAGCTCAATCGGTTGAATTTGAAATTTTGCCCTTCTGTTCGCCAAGGGAAGTCTTGGGTGGCCCCTTATTGACCCCCAGAGTCCATTATTTTACATTTTTGAGACCATGACCCGAAACAAAAGTTGCTTATTTTGTCATATTACATGACCATTCTGAATTTCAGCTCAATCGGAGCAACTAAATTTTTCCCTCCTTCGGAGGCCTCTCACCCCACCCCCTTAAGTGATAGGGGCAAACATGTGTTCTATGATTTGCTAGATTTGACATGATGTATAACATATCCAAAATTCAGCCTAATCGGATGAAGTATATGGAACTTTCATACAACGGGAAAACCCCCTTAATTACCCCCCAGGCAGTTTTTCAGAAAAATCAAAACCTTTCGCCCACCCTCCAGACCATACATGACAACATGCAAAAAACCGCAGGTCTCTAGCTCTTGTAGTTTCGGAGCCTTTGCGACTCGGACGGACGGACATATCGGACACATAAGTACATTTTTTTCAAAATTGCTGAAAATGCACTAAAAATTGGTTATAGTTTATGGTTGCGTTTTCAAAATTTTAGACAGGGCTGATATCAAAAATGCTTGTTAATATTTATTGAACCTGAAGCTGCCCATTTCAACATTTTGAAAATGCACCCATAAACTTAATCACTAATATTGCTTAATCTACTTTGATGTTAAGTTTTAAAATTTCTGAAATTTTCTGTAAATAACTGTTTCGCCATTTCCATCACAAAGTTACACAACGGGAAATCAATCACCCGCGAGTAATAACATTCTGAATACTCATTCATTTTTCTCAAGGCCGGACTTACCTCATTTTAGCCATCTAATCACTGGTTTCAAGCATGACTGTATCTGAATTGTAGCGGCTGAAGTAGCTCTCAAATGTTTTGCAAACAACACGATAATCTCTCTCATATAGCTAGTTCATTCACGACAACTTGTATGTATGCATACTGAGTGTACCTACACCTGTACCCAAACAAGTTTAACGATAGGTGAGAAGCGATAGGTAAGATAATTCAGCCACACGATTTATAGAAGCTCACGAACTTCCCGAAAGATATAAGTTTGTTTTTGAATTCGCACGAAAATACATCAGAGAGCCATGATTAAAATTTGAAAATCCACGATGCCAGAAGAGGAGACCCCGTTTGAGATTGGAAGCCAAGCTAGGAGAAGGTCTTTGGTAACCAGGGTAAATATTTGGCGTGAAACCTATCAAAACTTGTAAGTTACTCAATTTCCAGTTTGTGGCGTACTTTTTCGCTGCCTTTGCCATCGCTCTTTTCGTTGGAACAATTTATATTGTGTACGTCCTCGCTGTTCATCCATACCTCAGTCCTGAAGGGAACGTTGACAACCACATTTTGATGCCTTCAAAGAAAAGTATCAAGAGCTGAAACTTACTCGATAAGTGGACCTGCTAATAGGATAGTCAGTGTTAGTGTTACACGTTTTTCGTTGGTTTAAGTGATTTTGTTGGGTTTGCGAATGTGATCGGTGCGAAAAAATTTGCGTTCCGAGTTTCTTCATGTTTAAATTAAGTGACAATTTATTTTCAATTTACCAATACAAAATAAATCTCGTTTAATGAGCTTAGGCTGTCTCTTAGTAATTTCTGTGATTTCAAATGTGGTGCATGGTGTCGTCATAAACTCCAGCTCTTTTGTAGTAAGCTCGTGAAAAGTCGGCCGGTCCTCGAGGTCGCACCAGTCCGAAGCAGCCTCTCTTGTAAAAGATGACGAGTAGCAGCGTGAAAGGCACTCCAATGCAGATTCCCAAAAGCAGACCAATCAAGATGGTTCCATCCCTTTCAGGATGGTTACCGTACTGATCTGGACACCGCATCGTAGAACCATGTTCCATCAGCTCCTTGAATGTTTTCTTCTCCATCGGCTTCGGGCCTGCGCAAACCAAGTTCTCCACCAGCTCGGGGGAATTTTTGAATATCTTTGGGACGACCTCTTCAAGAATCCATTTGTTTTGGCAGTCGCACTGCCAGGAATTGGCTCGTAAATCGAAAATTTCAAAAGAGTCCCAGTTAGCTGAAAATTATCATTTTATATGGGAGGATAAGTAGGTACATGTAAAATGTCTGTGATGAAGAAAATATTTGACACAACCATTTGATGAGCGTCATACAGCCCATACATGATAAAAACAACGATTTTAGAAATTAGTCAATGGTGAATAGTTTAGATAAATAGAACTTATCAGCCGGTATTTTTCCGGGTGAGTTGTCTCATTATTTATAATTTTGATGTATATTCTCATAAACAATTTCTTCGAATTTTGAGTCAACGATATTGCTTCTTCATTTGATTTGATTTAAGTCAATTTCTAAGAACTTAGAACTAGTCCAACTTACCAAAAACATGGCTATCCAAGTACGAAATGTTGTTGTTGTGCAGCCAAACTTTTTTCAAAGGTGGCCACTCTTCGCGAGTTTCGTCCTCCTTTCCAGGTCTGCGGAATGCGTTTTCATGGATTTCTCTTAAGTGATAATTATGCACGGCATGAAACTCTTTAAGTCCCGTCAGCCCAGAAAATGCTTTGTTTCCGAATATTTCTGTCATCGAAATGTAGGAAATGCTAAGCTTCTCCAGGTTTGGAAGGTCAGGAAATCGGCTGAAAGGTAAAATTGAGCTTATAGTGCATCCATGGTGAATTGAAATTTGCTTACTTGTAGTCGTCCAGGTCGTTAATTGGATTTTCGTCGATAATTAACTCTTTAACGTTCTGAATATCCGCAAGAGCTTCGGGGATATGATGAAAACCGTTTCTTGCAATGTTCAGGTACTCCAAAGTTTGCATATTGTGAAACATGTCTTCCGGTAGTTTTGTTAGTTCCATTGCGCTAATGTCAAGAATCTAAGGGTGCAAATGTATTCGCTCATTTTCAGGTCTGAGAAAACTATTTTTATTACCTTCAACTTCACAAAGTCAGCAAAAACTGTCTCTGCTGCTGCATTGATCTTTTTGAATGGGTTATCGTTCACATAAAATTCCTCAAGTTCGCTCAAATGTTCAAAATTATTAGAATAAAATGTGTTCAGCAAGTTGTTTGAGAGCCTCAGAACTCGGAGGTTCTTTAGGGGCGTATATCTTTCCGGGTCATAAGGTCCCTCAAAAACGTCAGACTTTAGCATGTCAGAAGTGATCTTGTTGTTGGAGAGATTCAAGTCTTCCAACAATTTAAGGTCGTGGAAAGCCCGAGGTTCAATACTTGCGATGTCATTGTGACTCAAATCCAACTTCTTAATGGAGAGAGACGGGAACTTGGTTAAGTTGTTGATATTGTTGTACGCAAAAATGACTGTTTCAAACGATTCATTTAAAGCTTTCCAATCGTCATCTGGAAACAGGCTTAGAAGTTTCTTGTACGAGCAATCAATGGTTTTGTTTGCTGAGTTGCATGCACATTTAGAACAAATCGTTGATTGCGGGTCCTAAAAATACTATAATTACATATGTTATAAGTTATAAAGTTTGTACAAATGTGGCATATGTCAACTTTAAGGTAAAAGTTAAAACCCAGGTTTCAGTGAGATATTTCAAGAAATGTTTTGTTCGGTTTTTGTGGAATTGTGTCCTTTTCAACAATGATAGACTAAAAAAATGGGTGAGATCAAAAACACTGGAATACATTAGATCCTTGTAAGATTTTTCTTTGAAGAGCCATCCATAGGACTCCTTGGAAGACCCTGGAAAAGATTTTAACTTTCTGAGCACTTCTTAAGTTATTACTAAATATGTAGTATTAATTTATCTTTCCAATGGAAACAGTTCATTTCACATGACTCATCTTGTTCACTTCGGTAAGTGTACACAAGCTTATCAATTTCAAATGAATGGATGAGAAATACTGCGATGTACATTCAAGCCGAAACTTTTTTTTTTGTTTTTCAGCTCTTTTTTCTATTTGTTCTTGAGATCAAATGCATTCTTTCTTTCACTAGTATGTACGTCAAACAAATCAACTTACAGACTGCGCTATTGCGACTAAACTTAGCAAATATAAGACGGATCTAATCACTCCGAATCCCATGTTGGAACATGCGGTTTTCTATGATTCAAACTTTGAGCTTTCCTTCAAGCTAATGATTTGTCAATTTGTTCTTATACTGGACTAAATTCAACTCTTTCTGATACACCCCAGACTTGTCGTTTTCATTTAAACGCATGCGAATGAAATTGGCCTCCTTATCAAAAAGATAGCGGCTGATAAAAGATAAGATAAAGAGCTTGAAGGTAGTTGTGTTGAGTTCTAGGAGTTTTGTTATGATTGGGTTTTGTTTTTGCAATTTCCCAAATTGGGAAAAAGAAACTCTCTGCTTTAAAATTAGATTTCTTAGCCCTTACAATTAATACTTCTCATTCAAATACTCGGATATATTTTCGGAAGAATTTAACTTTGTTTCTTGTTATGAACACACCTACCTCATATTTAATAAACTAAGGTAAAGTTACATTTAAATTTGATAAAAGCCTAAAGATAACTCTTTACTATTTTGCCTTTATCTCTTATTTCCTGACACCTCAAACACATTCATCTGCTTGTAAATTTCATGAATCATGATCTTAGATTATCAGTAAAACGCTGACAATCTCCCTTGGAAAAGTTTAAAGCCAATGACTAGAAGCTTCTTTTTCTGCATGAGTCCTTACTAGAGCTTGCGGATTTCCGCATGTGACCTGCAAGTCTTCAACCTTCAAAAGCCTCTGGACTCAAACTTTTATTTTTCTCAATCTTCATTCTTCATAAATTCATTGCACTTCTCTTGTCCAATTTTCATGTACACAGTAGTTCCAGAATTATTATTTATAATCAGTCAAAAATGTTTAGGTAAATATTCTTGATTTATACATGAACAAATACTTTTCATTTATTGTCATTACAATACTTAAAAATTACTTAAGCCAATAACTAGGACACCAAAAAGTCAATTTTCGACAAGAAGGTAATTTTTCTCTAAAAACCCCAATTTTGCAATTTTTTAATATGACCCCCCTCTACGAAGATATAAGGTCAAATATAAAACAATTTTTACTCGTTAGGTCATCTTTTGGTTTTAACTCAATAAAGTCAATTTTTGGTCAATTTAAGGACAAATACGTAATTTTTCGTTATTAGTTATGTCAACTTTTGATTTTAATAGGTCAATTTTTTTGGTGTCCTACTAATAACCTAATAAGTTTCGCAGCTTTCTCTTCATAGCTCATCAACAGAGCGTTTGGATGTTGGGTGCTCTCTAACCTTAGTTAAGTAAATATTAACATTTACATTTTTCATTGTGTTTTTAGTGCATTTTAAGCATTTTGCGAAAAATGCGCTCTTGTGGCCGGTTTGCCGTCTCTCTGTCTGTCTGTCTGTCAGAAGAGCTAGAGAGCTGCATATTTTTGCATTGTGTTAGAAATAATTTGTAGGAGTGCAGGCTAACAATTTCAGACCCCCATCTCCTCTTGGGGAGGGGGGGGGTGTGGGATTGGGGGTTGTTATACCTTTGTATGAAAACTCCTTATATTACATCTGATTGAGCTCAAATTTTAGTATATTGTAGTTTGTGCAAAAGCTAGTGACCTCTGCTATGTAAATAGTGCGGAGCTAGAGGACCCCAAAGTTAGTATGGAAGAAATATTTTTGTATTCCAATTGGACTGAAATTCGAAAATTATTTGTAAAATTACAGGTAAAAGTGCTCCTACCAATAACCTTGGGCATCCTCAACTGGAAAAAATTAACCAAATTAAATCAAGCAAAATCACTTGAATTTAAGCTCATTTGGAGCAACGAAAGTTTTCCCAGATACAAACTTCGGGGGTCTTCCACTTGAAAACAGACTAAACTAAACTAATTCTTTTTGGGTTGGTTCAGATCTATAAAGTTTGGGCTTCACCTATGTATTTTGGGCCGGTTCGAACAAGACATATTTTCAAATTTTGTACAGCCGTTGATTTAGTTTTTTGAATCGAATAATCAAAACAACTATGTAGTGTAACAACAATCCAAGTCCCATCTTCCTCAAAATCAAATTGCGAATAATCAAAATACCATGGGTCAAAACAAACTCCCCCCTTTTGTCGACTCTGTTTCCCGGTTTCAAAACACTGTACAAATCATCTGTTGACCGGCTCTCACCGCATTACGAGACACGGTAAATAGCTACACTTTATATTGTAGTTTCTTCTACACGTATACTGTCATGGTCACCTCACACCCTCAACCTATAAAATATGCACGTATTTTTACTTTGACTTAATCAAGTAAAAGCAGAAAATATGAATTTCATACGGTTTGCGTCTCGAGATTTTGCGCGCTCACGTTTAAAATGATTTCGTAGACAAGACTGCCAAAGCTGCAGAGCGCAGTTCACTTTTACTATTTGAGACGGATTGTTGTCTGGTAGCTTAAATAGACCAGGAAACCGCCTGAAAACGAATGTTACCGTAGTGCTCTATCGAGGCAAAAACCAAACTGTGTCAGTGCTACTGATAATCGTTCATTAAACTACGATTTGATAAAAGTGCAACTTACAGTTACAACTTAAATACGTACTTACAAATATGAATACACAAAGCCATACCCATTGTCTGATGTAATCATTAAAAGTGCATACAAACAGCGCAACGATTGCAAAGCAAATTTTTTGTGTTTTAAAAATTCAACAACAAGGTTGAAGGCATTTTTAGATTTTTTGTCTGTCTCCTGAATATTTTTCAAAATTTTCTCTTCTGTATTTATGTAAAAATAATCAGCCGTTGTGATTCTGTGAATATCGCATTAATTTAGTCAAATTCCAATCGGCTTTGCGCAAATTCTTTTGAAATATCTTAAACCGGTTTCACTCCTCATCATTAAACTTATGTATACTTGCATGCCCAATTGCAGAATCTAGTGGCTCGCCAAGTTAGTTAAAGTAAGCACAAGATTTGCTTCTTCTCTGCTAGCCAGACTGTAAAGTGAAATATTATTTGAAACTTGCTCACAATTTCTCCAAACTAAATTGGCTGAGAAATACCCGTACAAAATGAAAGTGAAAACGTAGCTGATGGTTTATATAACAAATAATGACCATCAAAAAAAGTGCAAGAAACCGCAACTGGGCAGCTCATCACTTATTAACTTTCAACAAAAATACCAAAGAATACCAGATAGTATCGCAGTCAGATCCTTCTGACTACTGGAGTACGTATTGGCAGTGGAAAAAAGAAGTCACGGATTCAGAGCCCTATGACAGTGACTCCAGTGTCGATATTCTAAGCGTTGAGACGTCCAAGGACCGAGATAATTCTTTTCACGAGACAGACATGTCACAGTATGGGAGCGCGTTTACGGAGGTAATTGAAAAAAAAAAACGTGATATTGCAGCAGAAGTTGAGAGGAAGCAGAGGAGAGCAGAGAAAGAGGGAAATCAAACACACAAAAATCGCACGAAAATTTTAAAAAATTTTCTTCGCATACTTTTGAATTGGGAGTGTTGGGATCATTAAACTTAGTACATATATAAGACACTTCTAACTTTAGAACGTAGATAAGCAAACAAATTTCGTTATATATTAAGTTGTGGGTTGAACTCAACTGACAAAGTTCAGTTGGCTTTTTTCTTAGAGTTTTGCTTGAAATCTGTCTCTTTCCTCATCACCATAAGCTCAAAGGCTCGTCACAACATGTTTCTTACGTAATTACTGCAAACAGCAAGCTTACCAGTGGGGCGCGTACTCTCTCTTATAGTGATCGTCCATATACGAATTCACTATTGCTGTAGTCTAAAACCGGTTATGTCGTTACGTTTACTTCCACTATCCACGTTGGCACGTACGAGTACAAAAGCTTTTGGTTCGCACAGATTCCTTAATTTAATCAAATTCAAATGTCCCATGGTGCGGACTAGATTTTATTCAAATCACGAGTCTTGTGACTTGCAGCCGGTAAAAGTCATACGTAAAAAGGATTCTGTGGATTCACATGTTTTGAACATGTGACAAGAAAATAAAAATGGAACTTCACCTGTTGTTTTGCAAATGACACTTTTAATTCTCGTTTCAATGGTAAATGTTTTGTCACAGCAGACTTCCATGCGTTATTAAACTTGTGGTTGAAGAACACTTTTTAAAAAATGTAATGTATTCAGAGTTTTGCTCTCTGGCATTCCATTTATTTATGACATCTCAGCTTCAAATACTGCCAAGACAAATAGTTTTATTATAACTGTTAGATGATGCTTCAGACATAATTCAATCGTCAAGCGAAAAAAATACCACATGTGACGAGATACAAACCACATTTTCCCTATTAAGTCAACATTTCATCAAATGAGAGATTCGCGAAAGAAAACAAAGTAGGTAAATGAAAATACGCGGGACAGAAAAAATTAATATAGTAATGGAATAAAAGGCTGGAAATTAGACCCTTTTCGAAGTACGACCGCAAGATGTATTTAAACCATTTTACTGCTCTAGGCCATTGTCTTGAAGCACTTCTGCTGAAATCATTATCTCCACTTTTCCTTCTGGACTTAATCTTTCCGCTCTCCTTGCAAATTATGGAGCCTGCCATTTGAGGGTATTTTCCAGTTCAGCTATTTTCCTTTCCTCACAGCTTAAAAGTTAATTAAAAAGAAAAGGTGCTTATAACAACTCAAGCTATGGATGAAAGGTAGATGGGTAAACATAGCGTCATTAGCACACGCAGCACATGTTTCGCATGTGTCAAAAATTCATTCATAAATAGCAAACGGTACGCAAAACTTATTCGTCAGCCTCTCGGCTCAGCTCTCGTGTTTATGTTAGCTTAAGCACCAAACTTTGTTCCACGTCCGGAACAAACCTCGTACGCGAATGTGCGAGAGAAGGGTGTGTGACTGTGGCGCTGCAGCAGAAAAGCGCGAGACGATATCATTCATATGTATATCATTATTATACATACATCGGGGCATGTACAAATAGAAACTCTGATATCTACCGTGCTCCGGCATACTCTCAAAGTCTGAGCTGGCATCGCATTTTAATGTTCCTACAACTCGTTTGCGTTCAGTATTGTTTGAGACATCGGCACGGTCGGATTGGCGTCTAATTGTGATCGTCGCGCCCGTAAATCTCTCACTCGTTTGTTCTACACAAGTTCAAATAATTCGTGATTTAGATAAGCCGATTTTGATTAAAACTCAATATTTTACACTAAGCTTAATCGAGATTACGTGTGATTACTGATTCCATCGAACAGTTGTCATTGTCGCTGCACGATAAATCATCGTTGGAGATAAACCCGGAGTATTCCGATATTCTGAACAATGGCTAACAATGGGACTACCCTAGAAATCGGCCGACAGAGTGAACAGGTAGACCTTTGGAACGAACATTTACGACATTTTGAATCTTAGGTCGCTCATTAGTCCAGTAGTGGGCAATTAAATCGAAAAAAAAACGCCCGCGACTCAACCAAATCGGGGATTTCCTGAGACGCGAGGAAGTTCTATTCAACTCGTTTTGTGCCTCTAGAAATCCCCACAGTCGAGATTATGTTGAAAAACTCCCCTGACGTGAAGCATCATCGGCGCTTATAAGATAGTAGTATTAGTTACTAACTTCACAAGAGCAAGGCTAAATATATCAAACACCGTCTGTATTGTTTCGCGACATTTGTCGAAGATAAATATTGCGGGTTGCTACTAGCGAGTCATCGAGATTGCTTATTATGTATTTTAATAATTTCAGTACATAAACAGTCTACAAAGAGATGTAAATGATATTTGATTCGTGAGCGGGTAGATTGTCTGAATCGTTAACCAAAGTTCCGTTTTCACTTTTAAGAGATATCAACGATATTTTTAGTGCATTTTCAGCATTTTGCAAAAAATGCACTATTATGGGCGCTTTGCCGTCTGTATGTCTGTCCGAAATTTTATAACTCGAGAACCAGAAGAACTAGAGAGCTGCGGTTTTTTGCATCGTGTAGGAACTGGTCTGTAGGGGTGCAGGTTAACAGTTTTAGACCCCACCCTCTCTTGGGGCGGAATGGGGGGTGTTTTACGTTTGTATGAAAACTCCTAATATTACATCCGATTGAGCTGAAATTTTAGTATGTTGTAGTCTATGCCACATCTAGTAAATCATGGTACTACATGTGACCCCTATCATATACAGGAACGGAGCTAGGGGCCCTCAAAGTTTAGTCTTTTCGAAATCTTTGAAAGTGCACCCTCAAGCTTAATCTCCGATTTTGCTTTTTTCACAGTTTTTTATTGAATATTTCAAAACGAGTCGTCGATTAAATTTGATCAGGTGTCTCGAGCGCCATTGAAAGTTATTTCAAGGTTACTCGGAACTGATGAATGTCTGTCTTGCGATTTTCAGCATTCCTCTGCACTGCAGACACTTCCGAGCGGCCTAGTTTTCAAGATCAAATTTTGATAAAAAGATTTGCCACCCTGTCCCAAACGTTGATCAGAAACCATCAAGTGCATTTTATAGGATTGAGGAAGATTATCATTAATTATTTTAGCTACTTTTAATAGTATAGTTATAATTTTCAATCAATGTCTACATCGCACTAATCAGTTACACAAGGTCAATCAGCAGTATCAATGATTAAAAAATGAAACTCACACATGCAGAAGATTTCATCGATGATTTAGAGGTGATAAGCTTTATAAAAGACACTTGGTGTTTTGATATCTTATCAACTCTTTCAAATTCGGAATTAAGACATTCCGCCAAAGTATCGACATTAATGTTGCTATTCCGAAAAATTGTTTAGACTCAGCAACCAAGCTTAAATCTGTTTTTTACCTAACACTACAAAGTTTTTGGGTGAAATTGCACAAGACTTTTCTTATTGAATATTAAAGATCTGCTTAAAGCCCGCGATAAACATCAACTCATTACCAAAGCTTGTCCAACTGCCTTAAAAATATTTCCACGATATTAGTAGGCCTTATCGATTCTCATGAAACTGGACTTTAAAAATGACATATTTTTATTTAATAACTAGGTGCGTAGGTTATGAGGATAGGCAATATGTCGAGTAAATAGGTTTCTCATATAATATTAATCTCACTTGGTTGCGGTCGCAATTTCCATCAGCTGTCTTTGAAGCGCTTCTCAGAAAATATACCATGCAAGACATTGTTCAATGATCCAGTATGTATTTTTTTAAGACGGTATACATTTAATTTTTATAAAAGTTCTTGTAGCAACTTTAACAATTTCTAATTTGGTTAAGGTCACCGGAAAATGTCTGTAGGATACGAAAGACCCATTGTTCGTTCGCTGCAGTTCATGTGAACAGTGAAATGAATATGTGTCGATATTTTTGTATTCAAATTGTGTCCAAGCTGTTTGTGACTTTGGGGAGCTTGGAGCCGGCACAACATGAAAACGCGTAAGTGTACGCATTTGCATTTATATTCGTGTGTTCATCTCTGACGCAATTTTATGACTTTCTCTGTTCACTCGAAACGATGAAGTTGCTGCATTCGAACATTGTGATGTAATATTTTTAGTCACAAAATTTTTAACTAGATCAAGGGTAGTTAGTCAGATAGTGTGAGTAAAGGGTTTTTAGTGCATTTTCAGCATTTTGCAAAAATGCACTATTGTGGCCGCTTTGCTGTCTGTCTGTCTGAAATTTTATAACTCAAGAACCAGAAGAACTAGAGAGCTGCGACTTTTTGCATCGTGTAGGAACTGGTCTGAAAGGGTGCAGGCTTACAATTTTAGACCCCCACCCCCTCTTGGGGGGGAGTGGGGGTTTTTTACGTTTATATGAAAACTCTTTATTTTACATCTGATTGAGCTGAAATTTTAATATGTTGTAGTCTGTGTCAAACCTAGCAAATCATAGCACTACATGTGACCCCTATCATGTACAGGAACGGAGCTAGGGGCCCTCAAAGTTTGGTCTTTCGAAATCTTTGAAAATGCGCCCTTTAGCTTAATCTCCGATTTTGCTTTTCATATATTTTTTTTGATATTTATGCTTGATTTTTAAGCAAAAAAAACTATGTAAATTAAGGTTTTTGAAGTTTTACCATACTTACTTTTGAATAGACCTTTCTTTTAATTTTTAATAAACAAAGTTAGTCAGTTTCACAGTTTGATACTCCAATGACAATTTTAAGGTGCATATATTTTAAGCCTGCTCAATATAAGTTTTTTGTTTAAAGTAAAAACAGAAGTCTGGACTTGTTGGTTGATACTTGATACAGTAACACTTTTTAGTGCATTTTCATCAATTTTGAAAAAAATGCACTTATGTGTCCGATATGTCCGTCCGTCCGTCCGTCCGTCTGAGTCGCAAAGGCTCCGAAACTACAAGAGCTAGAGACCTGCGGTTTTTTTGCATGTTGTCATGTATGGTCTGGAGGGTGGTTGAACTGCTTTGGTTTTTCCGGAAAACTGCCTGGGGGGTAATTAAGAGGGTTTTCCCGTTGTATGAAAGTTCCATATACTTCATCCGATTAAGCTGAATTTTGGATATGTTATACATCATGTCAAATCTAGCAAATCATAGAACACATGTTTGCCCCTATCACTTAAGGGGGTGGGGTGAGAGGCCTTCGAAGGGGGGAAAAATTTAGTTGCTCCGATTGAGCTGAAATTCAGAATGGTCATGTAAAATTACAATTTAAGCAACTTTTGTTTCGGGTCATGGTCTCAAAAATGTAAAATAATGGACTCTGGGGGTCAATAAGGGGCCATCCAAGACTTCCCCTGACGAACAGTAGGTCAAAATTTCAAATTCAACCGATTGAGCTGAAACTTTGGCAACTGTTAGATGGTAGTATATCTAGCAAAAAACAGTTTTACAGTAAGCCTCTATGACCTAAGGGTGAGGAGCTAGGGCCTCCCAAAGTAAGTATTAGGCGAAAATTTTCTAACTCCAATTGAGCTTAAACTTGGGCAAATGTTAGATGACATTAAATTTAGTAAAATATCTTTCTACATCAAGGCTCTATGGCCTGTAGAATCGAAGTCAGGGGTCTACTAAGTTTTCGCAGTGACGGAATTTGGGACAAAACATTTTTACTTCGTCCCAACTTTTGCTACAAAGCGAATTGAAAATGCACTCAAATGCGTTCGTCCCCGACTAAGCTTTAAACATGTTTTACTCTACAATAAATGATCTGAATTCTAGTAAGAGTATGAAAGGAAGTCTTTTGAAAGATTCAATATTGTTAGCACTAGCCTCGACGACTTACGATATCCAAAAAGTGTTGCAAATTCTGGATCAGGTCACGATACCCTTGCAAAATATTTGGGAAATGTTTCTTGGCATGCGATAAAAACGTGTTCTTTTGTAAGTTGATTCCTGTATTCTTGTGCAATTATAAAAATTCTATTGTTATTTATCTTGTTCAGTAACATTGTTTTGTAAAACAATTTCTAAGTCGTTATAAATGAGCTTATCAAAGTTGATAGGGTCCTGTGAACCTCCGTGACCCTTGACCCGTGACTAAATTACCATATATTTGTCTGAATAGCAACTTTTAGATCTAATTGCCTTGAGAAGATGTGCATAAACATTGCAAAAAAACATACAAAAAATCTGCATTGGAACATCACTAATATCTTGCCGTGGATTTTAAAGTTGCGTTTAGTCTTTCAACATTTGCAATGCAAATAAATGGCTGTCATTAGTCAGTTGCCTCAATGTGGGCTGTTTGGAACCATTCACTTGTAAAGGGCGACCTTGACGAGTCACGATGTATACAATACAGAATGCTAAACATCTTACAAGAATGTGATTTTTTAAAAATTTTCCAGGAACTTGTGGGATCATCTAAAAACAGTCGTGCGAAAAAAATTCTCGTATGGGGCTTCGTTGGTGTGATTGCCATCGTTGTAATCGTACTTTTGTCGGTTTATTTGACAAAAGGCGACTCCAATGCCGAGCCGCTCTCACCTGACAAGCCGGCGATCACTCTAGAAGACTTTTTGGAAGGAAAATTGCATGCCAAGGGTTTTAGTGCCGAGTGGGCAAACGAGAAGGAAGTGATATACCGAGATAGTACTGTAAGTTTTAATCCTAACTTTCAATTTTTTTTCTACAAGAGTGCATTTGAAGGGAAGAGTGGTTCTCAGAGATGTGGAAACTGATACCATCACAGTTCTTATTGACACAGAAGACAGAGATCTAATCGAGGCAGTGACATTCTCGCTATCCTATGATAGAAAGTTCCTATTGATTGCCAAAAACTACCGCAAGATATTCCGACACAGCTTCTACGCCAACTTCTTCATAGTTGATCTCGACACCAAAACTCTCACACCTATCACAGTAGAATCTGAAAATGATCCTCTTCTGTTCGCTCAATGGGCTCCTCAGTCCAACGCGATCCTATTCAACTTTAGATTCGACCTTTACTATAAAAAGTCACCCACTGCCAACCCGATACGTTTAACAACTGATGGAACCGCTGGAGTGCTAAATGGAGTTGCCGATTGGGTGTACGAGGAAGAAATATTCTCCTCAAATATTGCCTCCTGGATATCGCCAGATGGGAATTACTTGTCATACATTCAATTCAATGACGTTCAAGTCAGACTATTTGATATTCCAGTTTACGGAGTCCCCGGTGATTTGGAATGGCAATACACGAAAATAAGCCAACTGCCCTACCCCAAAGTGGGAACAGCGAACCCCAAAGTCAGGCTCTTTACTGTCAACCTGGAAGATCTATCTGCAGAGAGGCCTGTAGATTCGGTCGAAATATTACCACCTGGTCGATTGGCCAACGAAGAAAACGTGATTGCCACGGTTGCATGGGCAGATAAGGACTACTTGGTGGCCGTTTGGATGAATCGGGTACAGAACTTTGCCATCATTCAAAAGTGTCTCAAGGGAACGGCGACATGCCCGCAGGTAAGAATTACATCAAAGTTTTTTCCTGCTTAAATTTGGTCCACATTTTTGATTGATCAATTTTGAGGAAAATAATGAAATAAAAATCAATGTATGGTGTATTAATTTTGTTTGTTTCCTGCTTTCAATTGAAATTCTTGAAAAAGCTTAGTCTTAAAATATATAATTTATCGTTCAGGGGCTCAAGAGACAACAGAAAGCTTATACAAAAACCAAGCAACACAAAATGGGGAAATTTTCTAGTGAAACAAAGAAACCATACATGAATACATAGTCTCTCATGAGGGCACCGAAAACTTTGAGAATGGAAATTTTTCAGGTCGGTCGCTTTTTATATTGAGTGGACAAACAGAGCAAAATTTTCAGCCAATTTTCGTGGAAGTTTGGATTTGAGACGACTTGGATCTCCCAAGGTACTTAAGTCCGGAGGCTCATCTCTTGGTGGCTGTTTTTAGGGGTCCCTCTAGTGATCGTCACCGAAGATGGGAGCTCTAGCCCCCGTACTTTAGGAGCTAGAGAAAACCAAATCTTGGTGAAATTTTCAAATACGAAAATTTCACAAAAATTCGATTTTCTCTAGCTCCCAAAGTACGGGAGCTAGAGCCCCCATCTTTGGTGACGATCACTAGAGGGGCCCTTAAAAACAGCCACCAAGAGATGAGCCTCGGGACTTAAGTACTTTGGGAGATCCAAGTCGTCTCAAATCCAAACTTCCACGAAAATTGGCTGAAAATTTTGCTCTGTTTGTCCACTCCATATAAAGAGCGACCGACCTGAAAAATTTCCATGCTCGAAGACCGAAAATAACCGAAAAACAAGGAAACAGATTAAAATGGAAAAGACAGACTGAAGCAGTTTTTGAATAAAGCAAACTTTTCCTTCCTATGCCTTCCTTTTCAGATAACCCAACTTAAGTCTGATGAAGGATGGGTTGAGCTATTTACTCAGCCTCTTTTTAACGATGACGGTTCTACAATGGTGATCATCGCGTCCCAACCTCAAGGAGAAGCTGGAGGTTTTCGTCACATCACTTTGATTTCTACCAACGGGTCAGAGAGCTCACAAGCTCTGACCAGCGGCGAGTTTGTTGTAACAGAACTTTTCAAGTGGGATCCCCTCACAAACCGGATCTTCTACGCCGCTAATTTACCAAATGCTAGCGAATACAAACACATTTTCACCATCAAAGGAGAACAGGGAGCTCAACCACAGTGCATAACTTGCTCTCTTCCCAATGGTAAAATCTTGCTTGCTTCTGACTCTGGCTTTTACTACAAGTACTTTTTATTAGATTTTGGCAACTACTGGGATGCAGAGTTTAGTAAAGAAGGCAGCAACTTTGTTTTGTCTAATCTAGGTCCTCATGTACCGAAGGTTTATGTTTACAAATCCGTTGAAAATGGAGCAAGTTAGTGAACTTTCTCATTTCTATCGAGCACTGCAAAACTAACAATAATTTTTAGATGTGCAAGCTAACCTTATCAGAGTGTGGGAGGAAAACAAAGACTTTGAGGACACGACTATGCGGAAACTTGTTCCTCCTATTGAAATCGTGGAGATCCCGCTTGATAATGGATTCAGTGCCAAGGTGAAAATGCAGCTTCCTACTCCCTTGGACAGGAGTGGTAGCAGGAAGTATCCAATGTTAGTGGACGTTTATGCCGGTCCTGATTCGTTCCAAGTGACTACAAAGTTTGATATTGGCTGGGGAGGATATTTGGCTTCCAACAAGTCTTACATTTACGCTAGAATTGATGGTCGAGGATCAGGACTCAGAGGGGATAAGTTGCTCCATCAGATTTACAAGAGACTTGGAACGGTGGAAATCCAGGATCAAATAAGCACTGTCAAGTAAGATCACTACATTTTACGTATGAGAGCTAAATGGGGTCTTGAAATTTCAGAAAACTTGTGGAAAAATTCCCCTTCATTGATGAAGAACGCGTCGGAATCTGGGGTTGGAGTTACGGAGGTTATGCTTCAGGGCAAGTTCTTACCCAAGACAATGGAACAAATCATGTTTTCCAGTGTGCTGCATCTGTAGCCCCTGTAACCGATTGGCTATTGTATGGTAAGAAATATTAATCCAGCTTTAAACCAATTTTAGATGTTTTTTCTTGTTGGCTTGCCCACCTCCCGGTCTTCATGCCTCATAATTGCATTAAAGTAGGTTGCACGCAGATCTTGGGGTCCTATTGCGACTCACCTTGATAGAGCAAGATTAAATCTTCACGCTATACCAATGTACGCGTTATACCAATGTACAGTCGCATTCGTGGCAGGGACCGAGAAAGGGACATGAGTCCTACCGATCGCAAGTGTGTTTCTCTAGTGTTTTAGGCTACTTTTGCTCAACTAAGGATTCGTTGATATTGGGAAAGAGTAAACTAAAAATATGTATATGTAGCTTCAAAAAGTCCTAAAAGAGCTTTTAAAAGACCTTGATTGTAAGCCTGAGAGTTTTAATTTAAAGGTTGGGAGGTAAGAAGGCTTTTACGCGTGCAAAGGCATACAGAGATAGGGGCTTAGTGGGCTTTGTTGCCTCTAAGCTTTATAATGGCGCAAGAGATGCTGTCATGTTTCCCACCTAGTTAGAACTGAAATCTAACCAACTCAATATACAACATTGAAGACCAAGTTACGGGGACATGGGTACATTTCAAGTTTAAGTGACCGATTTTAGGTTTATTTTCTTGCCTTTTGTTCTTGGCTTTTCCTTCATATCCCATAAGTTACAATTTAGCTATGCCAATGGAAAAAGTGCCAGTTTTGAGCAAAGACACCTCTGTTGTCTTCGCATAAACGCAGGTTTCTTATTTATTCAATTATTCTCTTTACCAGATTCTATCTACACCGAAAGGTATATGAGTCTTCCCTCAGTAGATGATAATCTGCTTGGCTACCAAAACGCCCAGCTCGACACAAAATTCGAGCAATTCAGAAACCGTAAATACTTACTTATTCATGGAACAAGAGACGACAATGTTCATTTTCAACAAGCTATGTTGCTAGCCAGAACACTTGAACGAAACGACGTGTTGTTCAGAGAAGTTGTGAGTATCTCCTTGGTATTTAAAATCAGAGACTTAGTTACTTATGATTGAATAACTCTTCAATTGTAGACCTATCCCGACGAGGAACATGGCTTGGTGAATGTTCGACCGCATTTGTATCACACCCTGGGAAAATTCTTCGACGACTGCTTTGCCAACGTTCGTGCCAGTTAATTTTTCAAATCATGTTACCGTGTAAGCATCACAATTTTACGTTGTATGTACTTCCAATAGAAAACAGTTAAGACTATGTTTACAATGAAGTTGATTTTATAAATGTCTACATAAATGAGGTAGGACAGAAGAATTTTATTGAGGTTTTTTTTGTTCTTTAAGAATTTGATGAAAAGAACAGAGTAATAAAACATCACTAGTCAATTTTAATTGATTTTTTATCTTCGGTTAGCGGAATGGGCAATATTACTGCGTAATAAATGTATCATTGAAGGTTGCATGCGACACAGATTATAACTTATTCAGACTCGTAACAACCGTTTCCACACAAATATAAATTTAATTATAATGACAAAACGAAAATCATGGAAAGCAGAGAGGTAACTTTATTGAGAATTGAATCTTTTGAGTCTTTCATTTAAAAGAGAGTCTTGAGTCTTTCATTTCATTTCAAAACTTTTAACTCAACCAATTTCCGTCCAATGGTGCAAATTTGCGACATTGGACGGAAATCAGTTAAATATTTCTTCCAGGTGTGACTTTAACCCCAAGTTACGTTTGGAATTATTTCCCTTATACATATGTATATAAGCTTGAAATTGTAGAGCAAGTCTTTATGTAAGTTTTATTTAAAATTAAAAATCAATGAAGGCAACATATTTTAGATTAAAATTAAATGACTTAAAATATTTCTTATAAATAAATCTTTCCGAAAAATTTCCTTCCCGGTTGAATTTGGTAGTAACTTCTCTAACTTTCAAAATTCAAAGCTTTTACCACCCAAATCAGAAGCTCAGAAAAAAACTAGGTACTAACTTTAAGATTTAAAAAAAAGTTTAAAAGTTTTTCAAGAAAATATGGACTGAGACTAGTTAGAGTGCCGCGGGAAAGATGCATAGATAGGATATTCTTCATACCAACTGGCCAGATTCACATAATCAATAACGTATGATGAATAGCAATAAACCCTAATGATTGCAGAGCAAATTTTTTAAGTGGATGAATGCATATTTAATGGAAAATCCTGCTTATTTATACGGAAGGTTTCCTAAAGAAGCCTCAGTATCAAAACTATCTTGACTGAAAACCAACGCAACTAAAGTACAACAACGCGTGTGAACTTCAAGTGCAAAAATGATTTTCAACCTAAAGCGCAAGTTCTACCCTGGGTTTGAGGAAATTAAGGTTAACCAAAACTACTATGGTCAGGTTTTTGCCTTCTCGACCGACGGTAAAATCAAGCCATTGGGATTCTTTATGATGGTCAATTGCGTTTTTTGGGCAACGACTCATTTTATTTTATTTGGTTGTACGGCGTTTAACGAACACCAGCAAGGCCGAGGTTATTTGTTTGGTGATTGTCTCTGTTTCTGCGGTTGGTCCATATTTTGCTCGACATGCTTTTCTGGACTCTGGTTTCTTAAAAATCGTAAGAACATTGCCGATTTGTATTTGTGGTGTGAGAATTTGTACCAGATACAGGCAGATGAGGAAATGGAAGTCCTTTGGAAGAACATTTTCGACCCGATGAACAAACGAGTTAGAAAGTGGACCAAAATTCTTTTTCAATTTGGCTACGGAAACATCGTCTTTCAGATAGCTGTGTCGTTATTTTTTAAAATAACCGTTGGAGTAGCTCCACTTCCTACTCCTTCTTACACAATAGATGGTTACATTCAAGAGTTTCCTTATTTCTATCTCTTATGTATCCATCATTCTCTCGCTTCATTAATTATTCAATGCAACCTTTGTTTCATCGCCACAACATTTATCATAATTGAAGAACATTTGAGCTGCCACCTGGATCTCATAATCAATGTGTTGGAGCAACTGAAAACCAAGGATCCTCGTTTCAAATTGGTTTTCGATTCTCACATCGATGCTATCGAACAAATCACCATGTTTTCACATCTATTCAGCTTACCCATGTTGTTAATTGAAGGCTGTGCACTGGCCGCTTTTGTGCTTTTGGGTCTGACAGTGAAACTAAATGAAAATGTTATGTTTGGATTTGTTCTGGTAGGCCTGCTACAGAATTGTGCCATCTACTCACATTTTGGACAAAAGCTCACAGAGAAGTTTGAGGGTATTAGACTTGCAGCCTTCAGAGCCAATTGGATTGAGATGACCCACGAAGAGAGCAAGAAGTTACTTTTGATGATGGAAATTGCTAAGGTTCAACGAGGGATGCAGGCTGGAGGGTTACATTTCCTTTCATACGAACAATTCACTGGGGTAAGTCAACATTTTTTGTAAATTTATTCAAATTCTATGTAGATAATTTTTTTCAAATATAATATAAAAGGTTAGGAACAACTACCTCCCCCTATTTAATATTGCTATAAAAAATCATAATGAGCAGCAATGTAGAGCTCCTAAAATTAATGTGGGAGGAAATTTTGTTACGTGATGTGCAGGGCTGATCAAATAAATATTTAAATAACTATTTTGTCCATTTTCGTTCGTAATTAAATATTTTTAACTTTTGAGTTTTTCGTAAATATTTCGATATGTTTTGAGATTTGATGAATTTTCCGGATGACGAAAAACTCGAAGAAAAAAATTTCCTCCTCCACTCTTATTTAGTTTGTCGTAATGCTCCTGCTGCTTCATACCTTCACTGACTTTCTGGAAATATTCGGAAAAAAGGCGTTCATCGATTTTTTTAGAAATTCGAAAAGTTAGTCGTCGGAGGTATTTTCAGGTCGGTCGCTCTTTATATGGAGTGGACAAAAAGAGCAAAATTTTCAGCCAATTTTCGAGGAAGTTTGGATTTGCGACGACTTGGATCTCCCAAAGTACTTAAGTCCCGAGGCTCATCTCTTGGTGGCTATTTTAAAGGGTCCCTCTAGTGATCGTCACCAAAGATGGGAGCTCTAGCCCCCGTACTTTGGGAGCTAGAGAAAATCGAATTTTTGTGAAATTTTTGAATGGGAAAATTTCAACAAGATTTGGTTTTCTCTAGCTCCCAAAGTACGGGAGCTAGAGCTCCCATCTTTGGTGAAAATCACTAGAGGGACCCCTAGAAACAGCCACCGGAGCCTTCGGACTTAAGTATTTACTTTGGGAGATTTTTTTTTTCGATCCAAGTAGGTCTCAAATCCAAACTTCCACGAAAATTTGCTGAAAATTTTGCTCTGTTTGTCCACTCCATAAAGAAAGGGACCGACCTGAAAAATTTCCATGCTCAAAGTCTAAAGCACCTTCATGTATATCGTATCTTAAGATGTCAAGCATCTTAAGTAAATAATCGAATATAATCAGAACGGATATGAAAGGAATTCCAAGTCAATGGCTATCAGTTTTGAGCTATTAGGCTTATCAATTGACGTACTATACATATAACTTATTTATGTTTGTTTTTGGACGTCGTTGCAGCTTATGCGCCGAGGATACAATATTTTATTGGCAATTATCAACACTGTGGAGGCATAAAACACTGACAACCAACGATGCATGCTGAGGATGCTGAAATATTTATCTTCACATTTTATATGGGAAAAAGTAGTTACCTTATACTTTATGGATTTATTGAAGTTGAAAAGTTCAGGCATGTAAAAGAATACACATTTTGGGTTCCGCTGTCTCAAAACCTTACAACTTAGCCCAAACCGCAAAAAGAACTTAAAATTCTCTTAAAGTAAAAGTCAATCATACAAACGATGATTTTTATTTCTGACATTCAGAACAATTTGCACTAACACTAAAATTTTATGTTTAAGAATTTTTATATATTTTTAGTCTAAAGGTTTGTGTTTCTATGAACTAGCGAACTCCAGTTGGCTTTTGCCTTTTGTAATGAAACGTGTATTTGGTTTAGTTTCATTTTTTAGTGTTTGATTCGCCAAAGTTTTAAGAGAAAGCTTTTTGCAAAAACTAACTAAATGAATTGATGAATCCAAGTAATTTTTCATCTTTACATAAGTGCTAGACGAAATGTTTAGTTGTTTTACAAAATAAGAAGAAACACAAAGAGATAAAACTTTTAATTATGTACATGTTCTGTTTGTTAGTTTATTTGATAGCCAAAATTTTAATAGACCCTTACTGATTTATGTATGTTAAGGTACCATTAATGTATATTTCAATCTTTTTATTAAAGTTACGACCAGTACTTTTTACGAGATTATAGATTAGTAAATATCTTCTTGTACTAACTTTGGGCCACGCTTATACCGATTTTAAGCAAACGGGGATTTTGACTTTCTGCACTTGACTTAAAGCTGCTAAATAACAGTGAACGAAAAAAATGGGAATGAGACCAAAATAAAAATAAAATATCGATAGCCAAAAACTACTCAACTAAGCAACTTTTATCACTTCATTGAATAGGAATCGAACCTACTTAGTCCTTTCTTTTAAAAACTGCTTTACCAATAAGCTATCAATCAAGTGTAAGTTACTTAGTCGTATGAATGAAATTTATAAATTTCTCATCTGAGATGTTTAATGCTTTCATGGGCTTTGCAACACTTATTTTTTAGTGCTATGGATCAAAAGTAAGCTATTTAGAATAAATTTTAAAGTTGCACAGTAAATTGAACTAGATTTAGATTAAGATGGCATTTCGCACGAAGAATCCCCATTTCCATTAGAAATGTGATCGGATTATCACTCGCACATAGATAGTTAGAATTAGGTCAACAACTTTCCGTTTCCAAAAAATTTGTCTCGACAAGTTCTAATTAAAAATATTCTACTCTTAAGCGAGTGATGATCTGACCACTCTAATTTTTTTTCAATCTTTATATAAAGAAACAAGTAACTGTAGCAAAGAAAAACTAAAAATCATTCTTAAGACATGTTAAAATTACAGAATGAACCTGTACGAAAGAAAACAACAACAAACAACGGTGAGTCGTAAAATATTTCAAGCCTTGTGAGGTTCAAGTTTCAAGAACCTGAAGAATTTCAAAAGAATATTTTGAGAAAAGTTTTTCAAAGGTTTCAAACTTTTAGCTAAAAACATATTTGATTGAGCTAAAGTTACAAAAGAAAAACAAAAATGATTTTTTTTCGGACCATTTTCAAAAATTCAAGCCTAAAAAATTGAAACTTTGTTAGATTAACCTTGATTGCTATACTATAAGGCTCAAATTTTAATACCTCCCGAATGATTTGAGTGAAACTAACCCAACCTTTATCCGATTTTTCCTTGGTTTTAAAAATTCTGTTTAGCAAGTTTTTTTAACGATCTGGTAGTTCTAACCTTAATTTTGATAAAATTTTCTCAAAACATTTCGGTCGACTGCAGAGTGAGCTTACATACAACATATACTTAAATGTGTGCTTTATGCTACATGTATACATACATATTTATGCTATAAATGTAATTTGTAATGTATGTATTTCTCAATCTTAATCCAATAAAAATTATTTACTCGTAAAATGGTTCTAATTTCTTATTCTGAGTTATTCTGTTAACCTACGACAAAATCGATACCTCAAAACTCTGATGCGCTCTCAAATTATTACGAGTACAGATTAATTGTTACTTCACCTTATCATATAATTGAAAAAAGTCAAAGGAAGTATTGAAACGTTTCTTAGAATTTATATTACACTTTTCCACTTGTTAGGTTTCGAACTGCAACAAGGGTAATGCAAATCTACTTTATCATTTCCCTACGAATCTCGCTCATGGATTGAATCTTTTAATTCAATCTGAGAAACACTAGATTTTATGAATCCGGTTGCCTTTCTTCTATCGTATAAATAGTATTTCCGTAGCGGAGTAGCTCTGGTTGTCGCTGTCCTCCTTCGTGGGTGATCATGCTTGATTCCAAACCGTCTTCCGTTCGCAAAATTGTTGCCTATAAATTGATTGAAACGGTTTTGAAATTTCAACGAAACGCAAAAGGTTTGCCAGTAAGTCTTTCGACAAATAAATTGCAACTTTTACTTTCGAATTTTTTACAGAATTTTAAATATTTTTGCTTCTGATTTTTTCATGGTTATTTTTACTCAGAAATCAATCTCACACTTTTCAATGGATTGGTTAGTTCAAGTTTAAGTTAATTTGGTTTCAAAAGGGCTTTATTTTTCTGTCCTACGTAAGTACCATCAAGAGAAAAGTGTTACCTGGTTCAAATTAGCCAAAGAGAGAGTCTGTCCTGAAAGCGTTTGCACGTGCGCGATTGAAAGCGACGTAGTTCCATCGGCGTTCTCACTCATCACGACCTGCTGCGGCTGGCTTGTGACAACCTGCCCTCCTTCTAACTGATTTGGAGCCTGCGTAACAGTTACAATCGTTTGTCCTTGTCCAGATGTCGAGGCTTCTCCTACTCCTTCTTCCTGCTTCAGTTGTGCTACGGCGAATTTCATTATTTCGGTTTGTTTCTTCACGGAAAGTGCCAATGCAAGCTTACCCTTTTTGCTCTTCTTTGGTCCTTGTTTCTTAAAGTGTCTCAGTTCCAGATGGCGGCGCAAGTTTCGCGATTGTCGGATTACTGCCGAGCAAATAGGGCATGTGGCTGGTTGTTCCGATTGGGACTTTGATTTTGGCTCTAAATTGTAATAATTTTTTAATCGATGTCTTAACATTTCTTATTTCCTTACTCTTAACAGTTATGGGGTTCCCAGAGGCATCCAATTTGGTACTAGTGGTGGAAGTTGATTCCTGCTTGATTTCCTGCTTTATTTGTGCTAGTTGAACTCCATTTTCGTTGGCCGGAATCTCCGTGGTCTGAACTGTTACTGTGTTTGCTGTCAATGAGTCGTCCAGTCGTGGTATCTTGGTTGTCGTTATCTCCGTGAAATCACCTGAAATGTCATCTAGTGGGCCAGTAACGTTAGTTTACGATCACATGTTCACTGTTTTATAACTCTACCTGGTTTCTTGACTCTCTGTTTGCGTTTTCGGGTCGGCAAAAACTGGCTTATTACATCCTTAGTAACCTCTTCAGCAGTCAAATGGTCCGCGATTTCTTCTACAACTTCAGCCTGAACGGGAGTAGGAGTGGCTTGAACCGTGATGAGTTGCTCGTCCGTGGTGAAATGTTGTCCTCCTACGTCAATTACTGTTTTCATTTGATGGGGTTGCGTGACAATCGGATGCAGTTGAATAGACGTTGTTGTGTAGGTCGTGTCATCTTTCTGAACTGTTGTTTGAGGCGCAAGTCCCTGGATGTTTAAACAGTGGGCGGCTTGCAACAAGGAGGGCAACTGTGAGTGGTCTACACTAACTTCTCCGCGGTAAACAAACTCGAGAAGGGCTTCAAGGTCGTTTGCATTGACTCCAGCCAGCATTACAACTGGATGCTTGCATTGTGTTGTCTGAAAAATAAAAATCAGATGTTGCAGAACCAACAGTTTTGTTGTAGATGTAACCCATTTCAAACTTTTTCAATGTAAGAAATACACGCATATGTTCATCAATCACTGTATGAAATAAAACAAACAAAGTTTAAGCACCGATTTAAATTTTATTTAAACATTTACAATTGTCCTTTTAATACAATCACAAAGACAGGAGATCTTATATTTGAAGTAAGTTCATCGAGTTCTCTAAACAATAAATTTGCTTTTTTTACTTGAATCAAATCTGAAATACTTGTCTCTAGGTTTATGAGGCTGCTCTGGAACCTTTTGAAGATTATTAAGAGTCATCCGAAGCTTGTTCACTTCCTTCACGGTGGAAACTTGCCAGAAATCTTTCTTGTACTCGACGCGAAGAACTCCTTCTAACTGCGCCCATGGAATCACTATTTCATCGAACTCGTTTTTGAGTTTTAGTAGTTTTGTGTAAACTTCATCTATTTCCGGCGAAAAGTCGTCTCTGAGATTCGTAATAAAGGTTTCCTTCCCGAATTTGAACTTGTGAGGAATGTACGAAGGATAGCAACATCCAAAAGTTTGGTATGTTGGCACAGGCCAGCTCCTGAAGTGCCGAATGAACTTTTCTTTTGTCGCCAAGTCTTGAAACTGAATCCTGATTTCTGACTCTCGCTCCGGAACTTCCAAATACGGTCGATCTATTTCATATTCTGTCCATTTGATTCCAATTGTGCTCATGAATGCTTTGCCGATTTCTTGAATATTGGGCAAGTCTTCGCGGTTTGGAATTCCGGTTATGATGGAGTTCAGCAAGTGGGGATTCTCAATCAACTTAGGGTCCAGAATTTTTCTATTTGCTTTGAAGGGGTTAGGATACATGGCCGCTCTATCCTTGCAGTTGTACTTGTTGTGGCCCTTCTTTCTGCAGTAATAGCAGATTTTGTCCTGCTCACTTAAGTTTTTACTGATGAAATCAGATGATCCCATGTTTTTTTTAGAATGTTTTTCTTTTTTGTCTCTTTACTTCCTTAGTTTTTAAATGTTAAGTTTGTACTGATGAAGTCCAAGAAACTGACGAATAATTTATACTTCTCTGGCTTCGCGCCTACCTATAGTAGCTACGTACTATATTCGTTGGCTGTATGTCGTACGGCTGAGTGCGCTTATCGTATGCGAGTTGGTTATTTCACAACATTGTTTAATCTATCAATCTTGCAATGTTGTGACACCACAAATATAAGAAATTTTTTCGAAAAGATTTAGATTTAAATATGCTGTTCAAAAATCAATACGTCTATGTTTGAGTTAGAAGTGAAACTTTCCTGAGAAAAACACTCTTATGTTAGTTAACGATTTAAAGCTTAAAGTGTTTTTTACCGATCCAAAATTTTTTGCAAGAGTGGGCTCTAAGAATTGATAAAATTCATTTAGCTGTTTAGTGCATTTTTTGACGACTCTACTCATTAGATTTGACAAAAAAAAAAGGTTAAGGGAATACCTTTAGTTTTTATTATTGTTAAGATATTAAGAATTTTTTTCAGACACCTAAACCGAGTTTCGTTCGATTGAAACCAGTTCTCTTTGAAAAAAAAAGTTCTTAAATAATTTTATTCAACGAAAAAATCTAAGAATACTAGATCCAGTTAAATAAGCTTTGTATAAATTTGTTTCAAGAAGACGAGAAAACATCGAATCACATTAAAAAATTAAAAAATAAATAAAAAGCAAAATCGGAGATTTCAAAGATTTCGAGAGACCAAACTTTGAGGGCCCCCCATTCCCCATTCCGCCCCAAGAGGGGTTGGGGATCTAAAATTGTTAGCCTGCACCCCTACAGACCAGGCCCTACACGAAGCAATAAACCGCAGTTCTCCAGCTGTTCTGGTTCTTGAGTTATAAAATTTCAGACAGACGGGAAAGCGGCCACAATAGTGCAGTTTTTGCAAAATGCTGAAAATGCACTAAAAAGAATTGTCGTCAAATGTTTTCACTTTCAGTTTCATGAGCAATCGGCAAAAAAATTCAAATGTTGAACTACAACTTCTGATTCAAAATCACTATTTCTACCTGCTAAATGTTAATAACTTGAGTCACTTCAGAAACTATCATGCAAAAAGACAATATACTAATCAGTAAATTAAACAAACTCATCAGTATCTCGAATTCTTTTTTCTCATCAAAGCTTTGCCATCTGTGAGAAATTGGTAAAAAATAGTAAGGAGTTAAGTGCAAAGAAATTTTGAAGTCCATGTAACGCGCGTGAATAAGCAGATATTTTACTCGCCGAGTCAATTGACATTGTAAATAACAAATTAAGAACATAGAGGAAGTGGTTACTTGAGAGTCTTAGCGCAGTAAATCCACCTACTTTGTTACATCTCAATTGAAAAGCACTCTGTCAGGCCACTTTGTGTTGGTTGTGTGAAACTTTCGAGCTTCGACATCGAGCATCGTGTGTCTGCTAGCTGTTTCTGAATGCGAGTAAATGTGTAGAAAAATCGTAGCAAAACAAAACCATTCATCCAGCATCACTTTGCGGTCTGAATGTCTACTCTCACCGATGTACCGCCATAGCATCATATCATATTAAATGCCGCTCGCACCCGATATGAAAGAAGAAAAAAGTAAACAGAGCAAACGCGGTACACCTCCGGTCTCCGGAGTCATAGAGACACGTATTGATTCCCTGTGAAAGTGCAACTCTATACTCGCGCAAAGTGGCTCATTATTACGTTTTGCTCTTTGCCCGTTTTCACTCGCTGCTCACCGGCAACTTTTGCTCAACTACGCGACTGGGCTCCGGTACTTTTTCCTCTACTACACACATGAAGCCTCTTAACAGCTCAGAGAACTGAGGCTTGGGAGGGAAAACGTGCTGATGAGAATATGCTGACAAGCCGGAGCAGAAATCATTGTATATGCGACGAGGAAAATGAGGCACCAACGAGAAATAGAGAACCCCCACGCAAGAACTCGTACTCACGACTAGGCTGAGAAATAAAAGAGTCTTGGCTGCTTTGCTCAGATTTGAATTTTTTTTTAATTATCTGGATCCTGAAAAATACTGAATTCAGAAAATTGATATTTTAGAGGCTTAATTTGAGGATTACAGAGTTACCCTATTGTGAGACTTTTCTCTATCACGGTCATGCCGCTGACCTACTGAGAAGCAGAAGAGGCACAAAAACCCAAAACAGAGCACAAAATTTCGCTGCTCTTTCGTAGGTACCTACACGTAAAAGCCACGAAGTGAGCTACAGGAGCGAGAAACATCGCTCATGAGAAGCAACGCGTGAGGTGGAGAAAACACACAGATGACAGCCTCGCTCTGCGATTCATGGAAATCGTATGGTTTTTAGAGTTTGAGTAATTCTATCCACTCCACTCCTCATAGTCTCTTTTGTGCTTCGCGTTGCGCTGCGAGAACCTCAATTGTGGAGCTGCAGTGTGTGTCATATAGAAATCCAATCTGAATTCGAACCGCGCGCTCAGAGCCGACGCGACGAGACACGATAGCTCGCTCGTTGCGTGATAATAAACGAACGCAAAAGGCTCTGAGTTCGATGAAAGGCTGAGAAACACGTACTCTGAGCCTGAGAATCAGAATTTGTGAGATGCTGATAAGACTCACCGCACCGTAGTCAAAACAATGCTTGCTCAGAGCGTTTGCCGGCTTTTTGGGCTTTTCTCTTGCGTGCCTCTTCCGTACGGGCATACAGATCAGCTGGTGCCTTCTGATAGAGAGTTCATAGTTTCCAGCTTGATTGTGAAACGCTCCATTCGCGCTTATCAAGCATTATAGGTCAGCACATTTTACGACCTCTGAGTGTTTTTATTGAAATCGAGCGTTGTTGATAAATAAAATAATAAATTGCTTTTGAACCGCGATTCCGTCGCTTTAGGTAAGCCACCTTTTACAAATTTTCGTCAAGCTCTGTACCCTTCAAAGGTCCTTGTGCAAGTGACAGTAATTTCACGTTGTAGCTCTATTCCCTCACACTTCGCTCTTGCTCTTCACTTCCGTACATGTCCTTAATCTTCTCCTCACACATAGCATGCGTGCATA
Source organism: Forcipomyia taiwana (assembly GCA_963930915.1). Lineage (NCBI taxonomy): Eukaryota > Metazoa > Arthropoda > Insecta > Diptera > Ceratopogonidae > Forcipomyia > Forcipomyia taiwana. Next base: position 375,531 of record CAWVOI010000079.1, on the reverse strand, counting down.
ACTTTTTCTCAATTCCCTCAAACATAACATAAAGTTCTCCATTACCGCCGCATGGTGCTGAGATCGAAGAGACGGGGACATCACACACAGAGGAGTGTGGGGAGAATTTCCCATTGCCCTAAACTGCGTTATCACTATCTCCCACAAAACTGTGGAATGTTTCGTGAGGCAACCAGCGCGCTTGTGTGAGAGAAAATATACGCGGGTGAACACACGCAACAACCAGAGTACATAGAGCGTGGCCGAAGCAAAATACATAGCGAAGTGAGTGCAAAAGGGAATCAACGAGAAGAGTTTTAAATATAGAAACACACACGCAAGCGGGCAAAACGACGACGGCGCGCAAGAGACGATTTTCTATTTTTGTGTTGCGTTGTGCTCAAGCTCAGAAACGAGCGCGTCTGTTTTCAGTCAACCATCTGGGCTGCTGGTTTTTGAACGAAAAAGAGAACTTGTGGTTTTTTGGAGGGGAAGAAGTTTATGTCTCGAGAGGGATGACTTTTTATTGAGAGAAGCTTTCATTGAAGCTAAACATTTAAAATTCGTCCCCAACTTCATGTACCAGCGGGTACTATGGCCGTTTGGTTTGTTGGCAAAAGGGAACACGTATAAAATTAAGCAAGCGAGCCAAGTAAATGTACCAACTCTGAGTATAAAATTAGAATATGTGATGTGAGCGAAGATGAGGGTGATCAAATTGAGTTGAGCATGGAAGCCAGCAGCGTGTTGAGGCGCGCAGGATGATGAAAACAGAGATGATAAAGCAGGTGTTTGAGGGTAGGTAGCGAAGCGAGAGGCAGAGGAGAGGAGAACCCCGATGTGATTTGTACACTTTCGGGCATGTTGCGATATTCTCAACTCTGGCTCTAGAGCTGCTTAATGCTTCTCGCGTATACGACGCGTGGACGTGCTATGCATGTCTCGCACTCTGGTGAAGTAAAGAAGAGAACTTGTAGGCTTCAGTTTTATCATTTCCACAAATTTTCAGAGACTAAGAGTGAGCGGACATCAGAGCGTTCGCGAGGATGTAAACAAGAGTATCGCAGCGCTCACTCGAAAGTTGCGCGCCCAATTTTAACAAATTAATATTTTAAATTATAATAAATAGTAAAAACAGACAGGCGCATATTTGACGACGTCAGCAGACTTTACTCACACAAATAAATTAGAATTTTGTAGAAATCGATACACACAAGGCACAACGACAACGCAGTCTAATTTTATACTCACATCGCCGTCGCATTCTCGCTCACTTCGCTGGCACAAAAGACGAATTAAGCTTCAACTTTAGCGAGTCTTGGGCGAAAATTTGGCTTACCTTTAGCAGCTCGAGCAGGAACGGCGAGGCGGCGCACAGGACAATCTTGTGCGCTGGGAAGGTCCTCCCTCCGGCAGCCAAAGTGACATCAACTAGGTCCCCATGGCAACGAAGCAATTGGACGGCCGATACCAGCGATGTGCCGTAATCGCCCCAAGTCAGCGAATAAATGCTGTTTGAATGCAGTGGCACCGACATTTTGCCACACACTCACCAACGCCTTGTTTCAATTTTTGTCACTCCGAATTGCTTCAAATGTTCGCGTTTCTTCGCTCTGTTTTTATTATCAATCGCACGGCAGCACAGACACAAGTCCTCCTCGACTCAATTTTCTGAATTGGTGAGCAGATTCCGTTCGGCTGCAGCGAATTTCACTCTATTGCTCTTTCTCTCCACGGTTTGCCGTGCTGGATAGCAATTTGCTCCCAGTTCTCGCGTCTCAATCCGCACTTTTCCCCCGTTTTTCACTTGTCCACACGTGATTTTCTGCGCCCTGCGATTTTTTGTACAGTTTATGCACTTCTAGACGACCTGAAGTCGTTTGAATTGCGATTAATTTAACTTTTTATGTCGAAAGCGTCCGATTTCCTCCAAACTGAAGAGAATAAGCTACTTGCGTCCCGCACGGCCTGCGTTACTGCAAAGTACGATGGATGCAAAAAGTTCTCTGACTCTCACACGTTTGTGGTTTCAAATTATCAGTTGATGAAACAGAAGCGAAGCGACTATGAAAACCAAATAAGCTGGGACTTTTCAACACTTTAATATAGCGCGAACCTTTTCCTATCCTTAAAATTCATCAGTATTACAAGTAAACGAAGAATGTTGAAGCCGAAAAATGCCATGCCGCCCTGAGCCAAGCTCCCTACATCTCAAAGTTCTGGGTGAAGTCGTACTCGATCGTGGGAATCACCGTCTGGACGAACTTTAGGAAGATTATGAGGTACAGGTGGACTCCTAACTCCTTGCCCCCCTCCTCGACGGTCTGGATGATCTTCTTCATAATATCGGCATGGCGACAGGGGTGAACGGAGGCCATTGGGCCTCCCGGCATGTGAGGGTGCGTCTCCATGGTTACTGTCTTTTTTGCGTGGTCTTGACTAACGTCCTCGTACATCTCGTCCACTGTCAGCTTCTTGCGGGTCTCATCGTACCCAACGACCCAGAGTCGCGGGGTCTGGTAGTACTTGTCGTAGGTTATGTGGAGGTCGTACGTCCTGGTCTTCAGAATGGCGTCGCCCTCTCCTCCCTCGGGTTCAGCCACTGGTCTCTGGATGGTGGCTACACTGGGGTCGACTTCCTCCAGCATTCCACTCTCCACGAAGTCTTCCATGTCGATGGCCTCCTCCTCGTCCTCGTCCGGGTTAACAGCCGGATTTTCCATCTCTTCCAGCTTGGAACTGTCCAATGTCATCTCGGCTGCCTTCTCCTCGACCTCAGACATGTGTGGGTCGTCAAAGTGGTGTGTTTCCACCCACTCTCCCATCTCGCTGTCCTCTCCTCCCTCGACTAGAGTTTCCTCTCCCACGAACTCCATTTGCTTGCATCGGCGGTAACACGGGACATTGCGGGTGATTAGAAATTGCTTTTCTTTCGGCAAATATGGCTTTACTTTCGCTTCATCGCCGCTGCACCAGGACCAAGTGGGACAGTGGTGAACGAGGTGGTCTCCAGCTGCTACAAACTCTTCTGGTGTCAGAACTCCAGTTTCCCGGAACTTGGACTCCTGTCAGGATGTCACAAAGTCAATCAGACGGGTGGCAGACAAACGAACAAAGAACGTACACCAGGAAATCCATGCTTACCTTCAGAACGGGTGTCAAGTACTCTGCTACCCCCAACCCTACATTTTTTACCGAATTAATGACACTTTGCATAGCTGCAGACTCTAAAATTAGTTTTTAAAATTAAATTTTAGCTGAGTGGAATTTTTTCTAATCTAAACAACGATTCTTTACTTTACGCTGGGAAATATAATTTGAAAAAGCAGTTTTTCATTAATCGCACTTTAAGGCATGGGAACGCAAGCCACTCGATTTTATTTTTGGCTTTTTCTCGCCGATCCAAAGAAAATTGATGGATTTTAAATTGGAACAAAACATTTAGAGTATATTTTTCTATATAAAGAACTATCTCGGAGATTGAAGACTAAATTTAAGTGACTAATTTTAACGGTGCTATTTCAAAAGTTTAGCGCTGTTTTATAGCGGCCGCAAATAAAACTACTCTTGAAAAGTCTTAAAAACAAACTTGGTTTTTGTTGCTTCGAAAAAGTCCTACTTAAATATTCCCTCTAGCTCTTAACCCTATAAAATAAAATAAGAATGGTAAGAAAAGCTTTTGCTCGTCTCTCTGGCTAGAGGAAGTGTTCCTTATCCTCTGAATCGGCTCTAAAAACACAAAAACTAGATCCAGTCCAACACTAATTTTGCTTACGAATCCAAACCTTACTCGCTGCGAAAATGCGAGGGCTTCAAGTTTTGCAACGTCTTTGCCATCTGCATTCGCGCACCTCTGCGAATGTAGGTGGTGCAGTCGTTTCTTGCTCATGGTCGTGAAAGAATCGACTCTTGTATAATTATCGATTTTGTTACAACAACAACTTGGCCGACGTCGCAGCAGCTGAAAGAGTGAATCTCTGATAAGGAAGATTACAAGCAACTTTTCGTGCAATTTTTTCCCAGAAGTATCTAATAACTACCCAAAATGGTCTTTCAGGCTGGAATAGCGGACAAATTCACATCTCTGATGGCCCGACCAGGTCAAGATCCCAACGATGATACTCCCTGGTATATCAAATATGGAGCTCGAGTCGTCGGGATCGTTGGAGCGTTCTGTGAGTATTATTTGAAATTGTGAATCATCCGAAGACAATGATAAGGGGCTATGATACTGCCTATTTGATTAAAAAGGCTCTAAGACTTTGTTCGCTATTGCATTCTTATATTCAATGAGTAGCATATGGCATCCTTTTCAAGGTCGCAACAAAACTGTCTGCCAGTTACATGATATTAGAAAAAGATCGGCTTATCAGCAAAGTATGATGGTTTTCACTACCGTCAATATTTTGAACACATAAACGAATAAATACAATAAATTTTCCAAACAAAGATTTTTTTATAAACCATATTGTAAGACAGGATTATCAGATGTTTTTCAATTTAGTTATTGGATAAGAGCCGTGAACTTTTTATGAGATCGATTCACTATTTTTTAGACACTTCCAAACCAAAACCAATTACCAAACTAGAAGAGTGTGCGAAGTTTAGAATGACGCACACATTGACCTTCTAAAGCCATGTTAACCTTTGGCCTAGGTCACCTAGATATTTTGAAGATTCTTCATCACTATTCTAAAAAATTAGCAAATAACTTTTAGCCTAAGTAGATGTCCGACTGCATTATTAATGAGTTCGTTTTTCAGTTTGTGTTTTGTTCGGACTGTGGAACATCCTCGGAATCTTACTTGCAGATGTGAAATGCATGGTTTCTGGCGTCATACAGATCCTACTGGGCTTCATAGTGATGGGAGTGGAGGCTCCTTTCTGCTGCATGTTCATTGACTTCGTGCAAACAGCTGCAGAGAAGGTGGACCAGAAACCACTTTACTATCGAGCTGCAGGGTACTGTCTGTAAGTCTAGGGTCTTCCCTAGTAAATAATTTATTTAAGGGATTCTGTAAATCGTAGGTTTGCGATTCTCCCCGTCATTCTGTGCCCCGGACTTGGAAGTATATTTGCCTGCGGCCTAGTATTTGGTTGCGGTACCCTGTATGGTATGATGTCTCTGGGAAAAAAGTAAGTAACACGTCTGTTTGCATTCAACATCGTATTTGTTTTGTGAATAACAAAATAACATAAATATTACTATTTCTTCTTTGTCTCACTAACAATAACTTGTTGTAAAAAAAGGGGATCGAGAGCCGACATGGCAGCCGTTGCTTCGGAACAAGGAATGTCGCCGACTGGGGGCCAACCGATTGACCCCCATTCGACTCTCATGGAGGACCCAGACGTATGGCGTCCTTAAATTACACGCATCACAACTATCATCCCCACCAAACGACACCTCAACTAAGACATTCCACAAAACAGACAAATACTCGTCATCTGATCTGAGTGTAGACTTAGACAAAACAAAGTACAGACAAGCTACAAGTAAAACTCTCCTAAATTCTTATCGTGTATAGTCGTGTATGCATATGCAAATAGTTCGTCGTGTATTTTTAACAACATTTTGAAATTTAACGTGTCAATTTGCAACAGAAACGAAATAAGGCAAATATGCAATTTAATTAATTTTCTATCTGCACTATTTGATTGTTAAGTAGAATGAGTTAAACACCTTATAAAGCTGAGTGCATGTAGTTTAGTTTTTCTTGATTTGAAAACCAGTAGCTGTTGTCTTTACAATTTTTTGGACATACATCAACGATCTTGTTTGATCGGATTTAAAAAGTTCTGGGTTTTTGGATGTTACAAAAAAGATCTTAGGAACCTTTCTCTTCCCTTAAACCCATCCATCTCTTAATTTTTTTTGGGTTTATGATTCAGATTCAAGAAATAAAAAAATCTTATTTTTAAATCAATCTGATACATTTTAATATAAAGAAACAAATGTTCGAATTCCTTACTAAAAAAAACCCTTGAATCACCACCAAAATTCACTCTCGGATTCTAAACAAAAAATGTTCATCAACGTTAGAAAAAAACCAACAGAAGTTTAGAACTCAAAATCGAAAAGATTCAACTAACAAAAATTTATTTCAACATTTTGTATTATTTGTTTGGTAGTTTTCTTCCGCACTCAACAATTAACCTTTTGGTTAGCATGGAGGCTAAGGACATTAAAAGCAAATAAAAATTTGTCAATTTTGGTTGCAGAGCTTCACGGACCGATATGATGGCAGCAGCTGCTGCCCAAAATGCCGCACAACAGAGCAAAAACAACTTGGCATCGATTCATACTCAGTCATCCAGCACGCGGTCAAATCTCGTCCAAAACGCTGCTCCAATGTCAATCTCTGGACCACCAGCATTTGATAGCAATGCGTAGCTCCCTCATACGTTTGACTGAACTTTCGACCTTCTATGATCCCATTTTTCTATATCCTTTAACCTTTTTATATCCTTTAGAAGTCTTGTGATTTATGTTATTTGCTTGTAATGTATGAGAATATGTAAAACCATATATTTGAAGTTTTGTAGAGCAATGAATCAGTCAATGAAAACATCCAGACAATGAGTAATTTGTTTTGTAACCCTAATGTTGTGATTTTAGCGAAGAACCGTTGAAAGACATTAGAGGTATCGTTAGATACACGTAAAGAGATAATTATAATCAATAAATACAATCTAGTTTGTATTAAAGGAAATTGTTGTTAGAAAATCAGCAGATTAAAAAACGCTTCTAACAAGAAATGGTAGGCAAAGCTACAAAAGCAGGGGATACTGCAGTTTCAGAATCGGAATGACTAGGCGGTGATGGAAGAGCTCATTCACTCCGTTTGAATTTTATGACCAAGACGTAGCAATTCACAAATTTGATGTTAACAACAAAAACCTAAACTAGAACTGCCAGCCCTTCTATTGACTTCCGAAAGATGCAAGAGAGCAAAACTGCAAGACTATCTGTAGAGTAATACTGACGTTCATGTTCTTTGATTTGCAAATCCCCTGCTTACAAATCAAACACTTACACTACAAACAAGTAGGTAACCATTTAAAATAAAGTAATAAATATAGAAATACAATACAAAAGTAATATTATAGAAAGGAACACATAAAGAAAATATAATAAAAATAATTATACACGAAACGCAGCTATAATTTAAAAATGTTCGAAAAGAAGACTCAACATATTTTTAGAGGCAAATCTGCATTACGCAAAGCAAAACAATAAACCCTTCGTACACCGGCTGCCAGTGAATACCAGCCAAACAAAGTACTTTTGGACTGATTCTTTCGTAATTAGAGCCAAATGCTTTCGACATATGACGGAGCCACAGATTTGATTTCAGACACACATTCAATATCTACCTACAACATATAGACGCTTGTTAGGGTTTCACTTATACTCTTACGGTTAACATTTCTAAACGAGTTATACACATGTTTTGTGAAGGGATGGGTTTAGACTGATCTTGTACGCGACAAAATTAAATTAGCCTTTGTAATAAAAGGGAAACTTGGATCATTTTTAGCGACTCAAACAAAATTAAGTGCCAGTGACAGTCCAAGAAACGTTATTTTTTAATGATCTTACGTTGAGTGGTTATTGTATCTCAGTTCTAACTTTTGAGAGTGGTCAATATATATTTTGAACATCGTTAAACAGTGATTTGCGGCTCTAGGTAGTTAAGTACACATATCGAGATGTATGTACACAAGTAACGAGTAAGCTGCAATTGATTTGCTCATTAGAGTACCTTAGAGAAAAAAGAACAGAGAGTAATAAAACAATATATCACATACTTAGTAAAAGATATCAAAGTGTGCTTTGAGAGGAGTAGCCATCCTAGGATTTTTATGAGTTTGACAATTTCAAGCTACAGTTCAAAAACAATTTTTTCACATCTACGTTGGAAATGAAAATCTCAATGAACGAACTAAATAAAAGTGTCGATTTTTTTCAAAAAATAGATAATTTTTTTCACTGCCAATAATTAAAACGGTTGAAAGAATTTTTACCGTTCTATGATTTCTACTCATCTCAATACATAATCTTTAAAAACTTGCAAAAGATGATAAGTCGTTTGTATGTAAGACGTCATTAAGTGAAACAAATGAATGTATGTTCTGCAAGATAATAAAATGTATGAAAAATACTATTTATCCTCATATGTATTTCGTTTGCTTCTGGTTTGATCAACATACAATAACAATTATTATCATTTATTATCGCCGCCTCTCAGCACTGCCCAATTTCAACAAACACATGCATCCTCTGGTGATTTCGTACCATTATACTGTCTAGCCAGTAAGCAAACATTGCTCGTACGAGACAAGAGCGTGTTTTGTGAATGATTACACTGTTTGCTAACACGTGTTTTGAGCCAGGTTTAAAAGTCCCGATAGGCAATTAAATTTTTAAATCTTCAAATGAACGCAGAAATATGTTACCTTTTCAAAGTTAGATAGAACTGCCCACCACCAGACTTAGAGAGTGACATTTGATTTCATTTGTATTGGGTGGTGAGCACCCGCGAATAATAGTAATCTTATAATTTATTTTAAGTCCTTACAAACAGATGTTAATGTTTGTTACAAATTCAACTAAATTAAGTGTTAGGAGTTCGAAGCAGTTTTACAATTTTACCTTTAATATCATATTTCACGTTTTCTTGCATTTAAATGGAAGTTAGTTTTCTTATTCAGGATCTTGCAAAGAAAGCTAATCGGTCGCTCACCTACTTAGTTTAAGTGCTCCTATTTGCGCTCATAATCCGAAAGCGTGCAATGTTTGATAGAGAGCATGAAAAGACTTTCGGACGAAGAGGACGTCACGCTAGGAGTCAACGTGTGAACGGATTATTTCCCATTAACCTCGTTCCAAAGCGTGAAGTCTGGAATTTCGGTTTTTATGTTTTCGTGCAGTGTTGAATGTTAATGATGGTGGACATGAAACTAATTTCCGGTACACGTTAATCTAGAAGTAAACGTATATTTTTTCTCGCCTGGCGTTCAAGTTCAAGGATGCACCCTATGAACAAGTCAACATTCGGTCCCATCATTTGCATAAGCCTGTTTTTGTTTTGGCGAAGGCAAGTTCGGACCCAAGAGATATGGGCGTTATCAAGAGTGCACAGCTCGGGCATTTCGTGATGTTATTCAGTCGTATTCGGCAGTTAGCTAATTGAAACACTCCAACCTCAATTAAATTTCTCATAAATATTACAAGGAAATATGAAACACAACAGCAAAGGAGAATATTAGTTTAAAGAGCTGAACGAAAGTCCCTGAGGAGCACGAAAACAACAATACAAGCCAACCGCAATAAACTCACCATCCTGCGAAGTACTATTAATGATTTGTAGCAAAGCCCATCTAAGTAAAAATCAAATGAGATTTCATTTATTTATCCTAAAACTGGCCAGAGACGTATAACTGTGCTTATGAGATTTTTTCCGATCCAGACGGCCTATTAGGAAGTCTTTACATACGTCTAAGAAGTCAAAATTTGAATAATCGCAGACAGACAAATAAATATAAGAGCAATTTCTCCGTTAAGTTTGAAACTTCCTGAAGTCGGAATTGTTCAACTGCTTGTCCAGTTGTTGAGCTATATTCCGAACACATTGCTGAGTGTGTGCGCGCCCATAAATTAATGGATTTAATATATGTGAAATGTGGAATAAAAATACAATTTATTCACTTCATTTCATGATTCTAATCGAAACCACGTCAGGTCATATTTATGTATGTGTACTGCAGCGATCCAATTCAAAAAGGATTAAAATTGAGTGCAATGCGCATACTTAGTGAACCTTATGGCGTGCTGGTAGAATAATAAAAATTTAAATGTGTTTCTTATATGCATAGCCACGCTTCAATAGATGGGGAAAGATGTTATTTCAACACTCTCGAAGGGCCTACGAAAATATGTGAGTGCTAGGATCTGGACACTCAATAACATCATCAGACGATCTAGACTCAATCTTATTACAAGTGTGTAGTTCTTATTGAAAATTAGTAATTAGTAAATAATAGTAATTTCAAAACCAGGGATAAGTATAACTAGTAATTAGTAAAATAAGCAGCAATATCAAATAATTACCAGAACAAAACCTCTATAATTTTGCCTTATGTAGATTGAGTCGCTCGTCCTCATTCAGATAGGTACATAAGTTCTTGATACTGTCATGAAACCTGCATTTCATTAATCCGCTGCAGATAACAATTGCATCTCTAATGGTGCTCTCTTTGGTAGAAGAGTACACAAAACGGTAACTGTTTAACAACTTCACTCACAACTCTACGGAGTCTTAGAGTGTGCTCAAAAAAGTTACTCATCCCTTCTGGGGATCGAACCCAGGATCTTCGGATTAGAAGTCCGACGTGCTATCCACTACACCAAAGGGACTCGAAGATGTGTGCGTCTATATAAACTCGTGCAACATTATGGCACACTCGTGAGCTCGTCATGCCGCACCGCGACTATTTAAGATAATGTACAGCTCGCGTGATAAGCGACGTCATCTTTTCCCATACGAATGCACAAGCCTCATTTCACTCGCTACAACAAACGTCCGACAATGAACGTGGCCAACTGTAAATGTGATAATTTATGTATTGCTAATGGTATTGGATCGGAAGCAAATTGAATCTTCTCATTGCCCAGGTCACTACTTGGGTGGCTACAATGTAAGACGTAGGTGTAAAAATTGCTTCAAAACAACTTGGTGTCCGTAAGTCTGTCTAAAAATACTCAAAAGTTCTGGAGTTTTCATTTTCAAATATGAAGTAGCTACTAAGCTCTAGACTCTGTTCCACCATATATCAACCTCTCGAACACTTGTCTCTCGCATAGGAGCAATGAACGACATCTTTGGCACACATAAGTTTTATTTTTGGACATTATCACTTTTCTTCTTCTCTCTGGCAGCCTCGGAGCTTTTATTCACATTTGCACATCATCATTTTGAACATTTTGTTATAAATAAACATGTATTGGGTCGTCGATTTCACTATTCTCGACCTTGGACTTAACGTCTCCACTGAAGAATCCCATTTTATGGTTGCTGTTGCGAAAATTTTGAAGATGGTCTTGAAAAAAGGTGGTCAAAATTCGGAGGAGGTGGAATCAGAAAATTGGGGTCATTCAATGGCTTGTGGTACTTCCTCGTGTTGGATGCAATCAGGATAGCCTCCACGGGCTCGTCAAACTCAAAGTCAATGATCCTTTGCTGACGCTGACTTTGGAAGGAATTGAGGAAATTCCCTTGGGGCGCAGAGGGATTGTGAGGCGCAATGCTTCGGCACAGGCCGTATGTGAAAAATAAACAAACGAGCAGAAATGTGCACCAAGACAGTCTGGTTGCGTCCATCGTGTTCGAAGTCTTGAAGCAAACTAATCAATTTTAATGCGCGTTTTTAGTTCTTGCCAAACTGAATCGATTTGAGGCATTTTTAAATGTTTGTTAATGGGGGTTTATTGCTCATAGTTTTGACTCCAATTTATAGCGCTCATCGCAGTGTGTGGATTTCTTTTTGTTTGCGCGCCTCGCATGCAAACCTGTAATAAAGCTTTACATTTGGCACAAAAAAACTTACCGTAGTAAACAGAGGACTGTAGTAAAGTTAAAAGCCCACAACAACTTTTTTGGCCGGACGGATGAGCGGTCAAATGACGAGGTAGTTTTGGCGAACGGCACGTGATTCCACCTGACTGAGATCATCATATGCCGAATGTTTGCATATTTGATAAGTTTTTTAAGTAAGTGGAGCTTGCTCTAGTTTGCATAACTTATGGCGTTTGTCTTTCACTTTTCACAATTCCTAATTTAGTTGTTTGGATTCAATCTGATGAAACTGAAAGTTGAAAATACATATATTTATCATCTCAAAACTTTAAGAAAAGCTTTCATTTCAGTTTTGACGCGTGGTAGTGGAGGAATCTGTCGTACAACAGAAAAAATCACAAAGGTTGGTCGCGATAGCGCAGTCGGTAATATTTATAAGTTTGAAACTGTAATGCCCCAAAAAGACCTAAGAAGACAATCGTCAAGAAAAAAGGTCTAAAAACAAAAACAAAAAAAAAAAGAGAATAATTGTAGAAAAAGATTTTTTAATTTTTGACTCTTAATCGAAGGATGAAGTTATAGGCACAGACCGATTCAATAATTTCTAGACCCAAATCCCAAACTGGAATTCTTTGATGTGTCTCATATGTCCTCAAAACATACATAAACATTCACACAAAGTTACATAAGTTCCAATTTTGTTTTTTGGGGGTTTGTAGAACATTCACCCAGGACAAAACACCAACCCTATTGGTCGGAACCAAGCAAAAACTATTTCCGTTTTTAAAAATTCTTCAAAAACATCAGGCAGCAGGCGACTAGCCATCTATCTGACTGTTGACAGCCTACAACAGTCGCTCAGTCATTTATGAGTGTTGCTTAAAAATAATTGCTTAGGTGTTTCTTATTGCTTTTACTCCTAGTGTTTAATTGAATAATAACACACTTCAAATTATTCACGTGAATACTTGTTTGCTTTTGCTTTTTGGAATGCGGAACCCTAATCTTCTGATAATGCGGACTTTGTGCAAAATAAAGTGACCTAATTTCGCTAGCGCCATTCACAAATACCACATTTTACATACTCTAAATATTTATCGCCATGTGATTTAATTAATTCAAAAGATTACCCTACTATGTGTGTGTTTTAACACGAAAATGGAAGACTAACAATTAAGTACGACAATTTTAATGCAAATGTTATATGTTATTCGTGCGATTTAATAAAATATACATTTTGTTAGAGGACGATAGGTTGCGCAACGTAAATCAAAACCATGCAGCAAGCATTGGGATGAAGTAAATTTTAAAAAACTGGACATCAGTTTACTGTAATTCTATGGACGAGTCGGAAAATCAACTCAATAAAAGCACAAGTTCGTGGGAGCTCGGTGTAAGAACTACAAAAATAAATAATTCCATTTGTGTTTATTAACTTTGATAACTGTTATTTGCAAAGTATATTTAATTATATTATGTGTGTTTTTAACAGACAAACAAGACTTTGGGATTTGACTAACAAGACTCTCCTAGATGTCCTCAAAATAAAAATATACATACCTATGTTTGAACTTTTGAAGTTTGTAGCCCCTTGTGTCCTTATGAGCTTCTCTCTCATACTAAATATGTGTCATGTCCTGTTTTAAGCTTGTTCTTTCCCCGAGTCATGGTGAATTGTAAAAGTCTGGTAAAAAATATCCTTAGGTGCTGAGCTTCGCTAGTTGGATGCAAAACTCTTATATTACGGAAATGGCACTTAAAATTCGTATGAACTACGTTCATAAATACATGATTGTTTCAAGTTGAGGCTGGTTTCATGTGTATACTGTAAATTGTAATTCATTAATTTGTATATGAATAATTTATTTGAAATTAATGATACCAAAATTTTTAGCGCACGCCCCCACACGTTGCACATCGCGATTAATGCACTTTGATAAGAGAAAAGTCGGGCCACCGAATTTAAACGGTTCCATTACCTTCACCCACAGCATGTGTCTCTATGCATTTTTCAAAATGTATCTGCAAACATGCTCAATAAATTACGTAATTTAATTTGTGATGCACACGAGCACAAATGAGCCGTTTGAGTGCAAACGATGTCTTTTCAAATCATACTCGAACACTCCCTAGACCTCCAGCCCTTCTCTGGTCAATACACATTTTGGAATATTTATCCAGTTAGTTTTACTGCCATGACTAATTAAAATATATTAAAACTGGTCATTGATCACGTATGGTCTCAATCAGATTACAAATTATCAGTATGGATTTTCGTAAATTGACGAAGGCAGAATGGAATCGAGTGTGGGAGAGTGCTTCGGGGTGGACAGTAGTAATTAATGTGCACTTGATGATCGGATGTTTCCATGCATAATTGGGCTGTTTGTTGGTGTTCCATGGCCGGTCTGCAAGCATTTGAGTTAAAAGCTTTCAAACACCACAGCAATATTTATTCACTATTCAGATTATAGTAGACCGCCAGAGAAAAAGTAAAAAGAAGGCAGTTTTTACATTTAAGAATAATCAATTGAATTTTGAAAATTCGGGTAAATTTTAACATGCTTTTCCAAAGGAGGTTTCACTCACATTTTGTTGAACACTTTGTAATTCCCGATGCACACAGGCAGAACTTATGCAACCAACACTTACAGCATCTCTCAGTCTGAAAATCCCGAGTTTGAATGGGATCAAGTTCAGACTCGAAATGTTAAATGGAAGCCACTTGAACGTTTCGCTTGCAAACAAATATCATTTGCATTGTGTTTCTCAAAGTGGTCGGATAATGAATGAGTGCATGCATAAAAGTTGAGAAGATGGAACATGTTTTTAATCCCTTCACAAGTGCTCTCTCTCCCCCGATTTGCATATGGGGTAGTGGTAGATGCGAAGGGTGGATTACAATTTATAAGTGTGTTTGTCTTTTTGTTCATCGCTACTCCCAAGCTGGTTCAACATGATAACCACTTTAGTAATTAATTGGTGGATGACTCGTTACATTAAGAAAGGGTATGAAAATTTAGCTTCTCATTCACGCTTCATTAGCTGCCGTAAAAATCTCGTTGCTTCAAATGTGTAAAATTGGGCCCACCCAAGTGTAAATTTTACTAAAAAGTAAAAACGCTTTCATATCTACATATTTTCAAAAATCAATGTAGTCATTTATTCATTATTCTCACTTAGTATCAAAAGACTGCCATCTCTTTCTATCATCTCATCTTGGATAAAATTCAGATGAAAACAGTTCCAGAAATTAAAATTTTGTGCAAATTGAATCATTTTATCAGAGTTTGCTCGAATGTTAAAGTTCATATAAGCCAAACACGATATGGGTGGTGGTCGAGGTTCGACGACTAGAGGAGTTGTAGCTACTTGGTCGGCATGTTGGGACACTAGGGGTCCTAAAAGTGTCATTAGTGTCCAGGTCTAAGAGGCTAGACCCATCTCTCTGAAACACCTGTTAGAAAACATTGATCTTATCGTAACAACTAAAAACCACAACTTTTCTCAGTTGCTAACACAGTTAAAGCCAAATAGACACTCATTGCTTTTCTCAAATTTAACTGAAACCAAAAATAGTAACATCCGGATCAACCAATAAATAGTTTCAGTGAATAAACTATTTGTTCTATTTTAGATGGCAAGAATGCAGAAAATGTGAACAATACACCCAGAATGCCAAAATGTTGTCAATGAACAATGGGCGCTTTGAAAGTCACTGGGTTGAATAAAAGACAAAATGATGCGAACCCAACAGGGGATTTAGTATTAGATTAAATTTTGAAATTCTCCAAATTAGATGCACACCGCGCCGCCCTCAGCCCTCCCCGGAAAGGGAGAAGAGTAATCGAGAACATTGCAAGGTAATATAAATTAAATTGCTATGAATGGCATGGTGCGGCGATGGGATGTGGGATGTGGGAGGGGGCGAAAGAAAACCATTTCAAATAAGCATAACAATGCCGCCGAACCTCCCGCATCATTCGGCGCTCTAAAAAATTGCTTTAGAGAATACAAAGCATCCTTTTTCCGCACTATTTTCTCTGCCGTACTGTAAATACACTAAAAGTAATGAAAAATTGTACGTACATTTAACGTTTCCCAGTGCTACATGACATTCAACAACAAAAAGGCACTTGTGCGAGGGTTGATTGCTGCAATATATTTGTACGCATCGCGGCAGCGACCATTAAATAAATATAATATGAATGTGCAAGACTATCATCAGGGGATGTGCGCTGGATGGAGGAGAGTTTCATTCATCTCTTCCTAAATCCAACTGATTTTCCAACCATGGTGTAAAAAATTGCTAAACCATTGTACCTTTTTGTCCAGTTTTTCTGCTCGGAATGCGCGCGAAAACGTGGCAGTTGTTTGGTTTGACCGACTGAGTTTAACAAATAGTGGTTCTGATAAACAACTGATACAAGTAGGCAGTGGGGGTTTATGTCTTCATTGATTAATATGTTTCCTCTTCAAAACATGAGGCGAAAGTTCAGTGGCTACAGAAACTTATGTTTAGGGCCAACCAAAAAGTGGAAAATATTTTTTATTTTAAAGGACTCCAATGGACCTTCCTCATTACAGAATTTTAAAAAAATCCTATTACGAAAATAGGCACATTTTTCCGAGGAACTCTTCGGAGACCCCTAGATAGTTCTCTAAGGGTTTTACAAAAGTTACTTTAGAGGTCCTCTCAGGACAGTTATAATTGGTTTTGGAGCAACGTAGAGTACAACGAAGATTTTTCACTATTTAATAACAACACCAAAACTTCTCTACTCACGAAGAAGCGAATAGCAGTTTTAGTGTTTTTATTAGAGAATCCTCCGCAGCCGTGTTTCATGAAAGGTCTTTCGGAGTCAAAAATTTAATTCTGATCATTCTGTATCTCGTCCAAAACAAGTTTGATATAGCGAGAAGTCCTCTTGCTACAACTAAACTATCAAAAAATTAGGGGCAAAAGTAACTTTTTTGTTTAAATTCTTAATCTTAATCTTAATCAATGAAAAACCATTTTTGAAACAGAATAAACAGGCAAGAAATTATAAAACCAAGAGTAGTCTTTGTGTGTGAGTACTTTGTTGGTTTTTTTTTCTTTTATTTTTTTGTGTTGCCTTTCAAAATTGAAAATCAAGATAAAAATATTTTTACCAGAAAAAATTAAACAAGAAGGCTAAGAAACGAGTGTTAAAGGAGTAACAAATCAGAGCCCCTTCTTTTCTCATACTTATTTGAACTGTCAAGATTTAGGGTTCAGCTGGTCTTTACACGATGGTTCCTTCATTTGCTAACGCCGAATATTGGAATTCTCCCGATTACACTATAAGACTGATTTGCATAATGTAATGCAATGTTAAATCACGTGCCCATACTTTAATGTATCCTGTTTGCTCAAGATGAGACATATGGACTTTACACTTGCCCCTGTCTCATCAGGGGATGCCGGCGTAAAATTAAATCTTTGGAGAGAGGGGAACGTTTTTGAACCGGGAAAGAGGTATGTTATTGTCAGCATGCAAAGTCTATGAAAGCGATCTTATCTCCTATTTAAGCAAACAAAAGCGCCGGCATAAAATTGGTAGCACAGTGACAGAGGGAGCTATTCCTACCCCTAGGTTCCTACCACGCAATCCGCCGATGGCACGAACCCGCTGATTTCGTTCGGAATATATCAACTTGTCACTACATCTAGATCTGACATAATGAATTTCCTGAATGAGCACGTGAGAATTTCGACAATAATTAATAAGCATTCATAGAATCTGGGCAACCCTAGGGAAGGGTAATTGAAGAAGAAGCCTTCATAGTTGATAAGTTAGCAAGGAAATTAAATGTAAAAAAAATAAATGGGTAGTTTATAGTTAATATTGTAAAATTTTAATGTAAAATTGTGATGACAAGTTTTTAGCTCTCATTATTTAAAATAAATCTATAGGGCTCCGTCAGTACAAGTAAACAATTGAAGACGGTATTTGTATTTTTTTGGTCAGAAGCGGCACAGTTGCAAGAAGGAAAATGGTCTATGTTCCAATAAGCTATCGATGATTAATTGATCTGGTTTACTAAATATTTCAGCCGATTCCTGTTCGAAAAAAAATTATGCATTAATCTATTTTTGTTGGACCAAAGTTTTCTTAAATAAAAAGGGATCATCTAACAATTCCATTTTTGAAACAGAAGCAGTATTATAAACCCAATCATTCTTCGTTAAATTACGGTAGAGACAGCTTGCTTAGGATTATACGGCGGGAGTTGGAGGCTGTCCGTCGCACTCTGAGGCTGGATCGGCATGAAAGCAGTTCAGGCAAGGTAAAATATTTTTTCCCGTCCTTGGTTTGAAGCCCTTGGTATGGGGGCTCAATTCAACTCAGAGGTTTTCACATGCTCAAGTAAACCCCTACACTATATCGGAGGAATTTTATATCGTTCAAGTCAATATTTGTTAGTAGCCAGGCAATTAAAGGTTCAACAGGGCTGGTTTGATGTTTGATAAACGAACAAATTTCATTTATTTTGTTTTTCATTTTTTGCTAAGTCTCTAAAAAACAAATCCCGATAAACCAAAAATTACATTTGCGTTGTCTGCTCTATATGTTCAACTTAAATAACCTTGGGCAAGAAGAAGTACAAGCCGAAGAGGGACATCACAAAAACGTACAATTAACAAAGTGAACTAATTCAAAGCTGTCCAAAATGCGAAGTGACAACAATATAACTTCCTCTCATACTATTTTTCAATCGGAAACCGACATGCTCTTAATTTCGAAGAGGAATAATGTAAAGGAGGTTTTTATCGCAATAAATCAAAATAAGAAAAATCTGATCGCCTTTTGAATAGAGCTTAATAATAATTGCATTATTCGGTGAGCACACCGTTGACCTGCTTTTTGTGCTGTAAAATGTCATATGTACAAACTTCCTGCGACATTTTAACATTCTGATCTATAAGTTTTTTTTTCTCAGAATACAACTGAGAGACATCATTTCTGTTTCAATCAATTGTTATGGTGTGTAAAAAGGAAAAGTCTGGATTGAAACTTTTCAGACTAGTTCACTCGTGCACCTACTTTGTTGCCATGACGGTTCACATAAATTCAATTAAGACTTCTGTGCTACTGCAGACAAACACGAAAAAGTGAAAAGAAAAACTTTGAAAGAAGATTATTTTGAGCTACCTTGTTTAACATTATGTAATATAATACAGTATTCCTGTTTGTTCTTCTTACCTTAGTTTCTATGCGACGACAAAACTGTTTGTTGCAAAATAATGCCAAATCTTCTGCAGAGGGAAGATGGTAAGTGAGTAAAAGTTTACCAGTCTTGTATTGGACGTGCTTGCTGAAATATTTTGATTTTATAATCGGACGGACAAAGGGTTTAACATTCAACAATTCTTACATAAAAATTCGCTGCCCAGAAACTTTTCTTACTCCATAATACTTTAGACGTATAGTAAAGACTTTATAGTGACCTTTTGAGTTTTTTTGAAATTAAGGCTAGAGTTTTAAAAAAATTTTGACGTCAAAAATGTTAACAAATTTTATCAACGATATGAGACAAATATCTTGAATGGAAAAGTCTCAAACAAAAACTTAAATGACTAATTACTTTTTGGCAGCCAACATTTCAAATGTGTTGCGGCATGAGCATTGACTGTAGTAGGTTACCAGTAGGTATTGCAATCTGAAAGTGAACACCGCAAAGCTACACTTTTTTATCTGGTTAACATGTGTAACTTTTCTCCATTAGTAAGTCAAGACCACATATTGCCGCACAAATAATGACTTGCTATCTGATACCCCGTAAATCAAGCGTTTCGAACCTGGGCGTATCAACTGGGATACTCATATGCAGGAAAGGCGCTTAATTATTGTGTCTCCTGGCCTCACACACATTGATTCTTTTCCGTAATGCAGCTGTGATTTCCAAAATTCAAACTTCATAGAATGGCGGGATACATAAATCATGATCTTGATTCTCGACCTGCAGACCCTGATTTTTATGATGCTCATAAAGACATTCATCAATTTCAAGAAATTAAAACCCTTCAAAAATGTCCCAAGAGTTGTTCTTTTTCCTTTTTTTTCATTTTGTTCTAAATAAAAACGGCACTTCCTGCAATCCAAAATCAAATACTATTTCAACTTTCGCCTATCTTTTCAACCTCAGTGACATAAGAATATCTAACTTGTTCCCATATCTTCAAGGAATAGAATTCATGTCGAGCTGCAACCTTGCAACAAGAAATAAAATCAAAATATTTGTCAGCTTCCAAAGTTCCGAAGAAAGATTTATAATCCCATTACCTCCTGATTTGCTATGCATGATGTGAATATTGTTTTCTTCGCACTTCTTCTTCGCCGTTTCTAATGAACTTTGGCCATTTCGCTACACTCAGCAAGAAGACCTCACAAAATTCAAAATGTTTAATAACAAAGGCAGACTTGAGAAGTTGAAAGGTAGTAGCAACATCAATTGAGGAATTCAGAGGCGAGGATCATAAATCTGCCAACGATGCTTTCAGTTGCCGTTCCATTACGCTTCATTTCGTTCCGAACCTTCTTCACCCGACTCTTTTGTAGTCACATAGTCACATATACACAAGCTGAGCCACTTTGCGAGCGTAAAATTGAAATCTGTGAAAGACAATGAGAGCCTTTCATATAAAACTTTACGGCCCTTGACGAATTAAGTGACGACTCGGGAAGGTCAGCATCACCTTCATGGTTATTTTATGCGTCCCTTGGAGACGTTTTCATGAGCTTTAAATTATTTTGTATCATTCAAGATCAGGCTTTTCAGTTTGAAAATCGAAGTTACTTGTTACTTTCTTTCTCAACTCAATCACATCAGCTCTAACAAGGGTGAACTGGCACGCCAATGAGTTGTGCAAATTCAACGCTTTCACGTATATCTAATGAGGTCCCAATTTCACGATAATTATCACCTGATTTACTTAACCAGCCTAAATTTGAAGTAAACAACAGCTCAAGAGATTTTCAAACCATATTTCCAGTCTTTCTGTTGAATGAAACTTGAACTGAATACCTGCTATAGTAAATTCAATTGTGTGCTCCCTCATGAGTCAATTGAAGCCTAATCGAATCAAATTAGGGAATCACAAAGGCTGTACATAGGTACTCAGAGATGAAGCGGCAGATGGTTTATAATTACACATGCACACAATCAAAGCCACATAATCTACTATCGATTATTCACATAGCCACTCGATTGGATATGATTTAGTAATAACTGGTTGCTATCTTCACTTGCTTCGAGCAAAACGAGACAGAGCAGTTGCAACCAATTACTCTTTATTGATGACCACCCTTGCTGGCTAGTGCTCGAGCCGTTGTTGAACTACCAAAACCACCGACGTGTTTGCACTCTGCAGTGAAAATTTAAACGCGAGTGGAGATTGAATTTTTAAATTGTACACAAAAATCTAAATGTCAGTTCCAAATTACTATCATTGTTTAATTGTGTGATATAATGATATTTTGTATAATATATAATACTTTCTGATTTCTTACCCTAGAACTGGAAGAGTGGTCTTAAATTGTATATCAACATTCAAATCAAATACGAAAATGCAAGAATTCGATACTTCTAATTCCAACCTGAGAATTGTTATTCAATTAATTATCTATGATTACTTTGTTTCCATTTACATAATTTTCCTCTTGAAAATCTCCTAGGTTTGACCTAAAATGAACCCATTGATGCTAAGTTTTATTCGCTTGGACAACATAGACTCCTAAATGATGAATTTTTTTAAAGTTTACGTACACATATACGATGCACATACATATGCTCCTACATTAATGCAACATAATTTTAATGCACGATGTAATGCAGCTTGCATCCACAGTGCTGTACAACACGCTTCCGTATACGAAACGTGTACAAGGAAATATCGACACGTTATCAGCACGCTCGTCGCGTGGGGTTCGTTGTGTGGCTATAGGAAATATCGTTTGTTTTGAATGAGTCGACGTTTGCAGCGGTCAGGAATCAGTACGAAAATTGCTGTTGAGGAGAAAGGTGCGGTGACAGTTTTATTCACAAAACCGCGATTTTAACACTTCGAGAATAAGGGAAAAGTCATTTGATATGTATAAGAATAATTGTAAAATTAGTCACTAGACACTCGAAGAGCCACAAACATTCTCTGACGGGACTCAAGGTCAAATTTCAACACTCCAGACGCTTCATTTGAATAAAAATTAAAAGTTATTATTTATTGGTGTGGCATCGTGGTAATAAAAACAAATTTGTATAAAATTAATCAATCAATTCCGATTTGGGATGCAAATTGGCAACAATTCATCGCGATAAAAAATTCTTCTCGTGCTTCTCGTAGTTGCTCAATACAAGCTCTGCACAAAGTTGGAAATCAGTGAAAAGGTGAAGACGAAGCGGAGCGCAAAGATGCAATACGAAGGCGGGTTGCACAATTGGGTCTATTATAATCAAAATGCGTGCTCACGTCGGTTTCAATAAAAAAGAGGTGCAAAAAAGAATGCAATAAGTGAATAATAATTACTTTTCGGAGACAAGGCTCATCACGAAAAATTGCGCAAAAAGCATTTCAAACTGCGCCAAAATTGAAAAGCGAAATAAATTTTTTGCTGTGCCCGAAGAGCTGCACTATAAATTACATTTTGATTGATAACGTTCGTACGCACTGCAACAAACGCCGGCAAAATGGACATAGACTCAAAAATAACATTTGAAATTCCGACCAATTTGGATCTGGATAGTTTGATTAGGACCAACAATTATACCCTCTTGTTCGCTCACAACAGCTTCCATCAGAATGGCGAGAGCAAGGGGGAAGGAGAAGTGGGAGCGTTCGGGAGCTCTGGTAGTGGGAACCGCTTCGTGAAAGATTTATTCAGCAACAGGAATCGGAGCATGAGCGACACGGAATACGAACGCTTCATGAATGAAGTCTGGATCACCCTTGTTCTCGTCCTGTTCATACTATCCATCGTCTTCTGCCTCTGTTCGTGCTTGCTGTATCACAAATTTCGGCAATGGAAACGGAGTGGTGAGTTCATTATGTTTAGTTATACATTTTTTCAGAATACTGTAAAGTAGGATATTATTACGGTTAGAACTGGCACCTCTTTGCGGTTTTGCCAGAATCTTTGTATGTATCTGTATGACCTTGACACTGAAGTTGCTATAGAACTTTCACTTTTGCGTCTTTCATTAATAACCAATCACCGTTTGAAGTGCGGTACGAGGCTTGGGTGTCGATGTTCATGTAACAGATTCAACTGGCCGCAACAGTCTGCCACAAACAGGTCACGTTCACCCGGTAAAACTGGTTTATTAGAACATCGCTGTATTTACAGTCTCTGATAAACGTGTCGATGTGTTTTTATTTCGCGCGTCGCCTCACGGTCTTCTATTCTTAGTATCGCTACACAAACGCACATTCGTGGTTCGTGAGATTAGCAAACAGCCTTCGAGTGACGACGCGACGCATAAATCAATGTGACCTAGCCTAAAAACACCAAGTGCACCTCAAAAAAGCAATTTTGATGTCGTTGAAAGAGCATTTACTTCCTTTGAGTCTTGAGTTGATTTTCTCCCAAACGATCTAAGAAAGGATTAAATGATGACGACATCAGTTAGGATGAAAGATTGTGATGATGAAGACTTTCACAAGAGACAAACACGGGATTGACAATGTCAAGTTCGCGCAATTACGCGAGCAGAACACCTAAGAAGCACCCAGAGAGATAAGATAAGACGGGTGTGAAGGCATGCGTCAGACTTACGGTAGTCGTCACTCTGAGAATTGGGCAAATTGATAGAACGTGGCATCGATTTGAGCAGTACTCTCGTGGATGGGAGACGTTTTTGACCAAGGATAATTGAGAAACGGAAATGAGTGACATAATATTTAATTGAGATTGATTTCCAGGCTCGTGCGTTATTTATAAGCTTAAGCTGAACAACAAGAACCTTGGAGAGTCCTGCTAGGCTACTTTTTGCCACGCCCCTTGAATTTTTTACAAACATCTTTCATGTACCTGTTTTTCGTGTAGAATAAGCGCATTTAATGCAATTTGCATGCAAATTTATCACAATTTGCTGATTTAGAGCCTGTTGTAAACAAATAAATCAATTAAGTTGTTCACTTCAATGCTATCGTATTGCTTTGACATATTCTTGGAACGATTCAAAAGTTACCCAAGAGATTACTATACTTTCGTCTTGCTGGCACGCAATTGGAAGACCGTCGAAAAGTTTTGCGACACGTTGTGAGTCGGTCACAGAGGGTAAAAATAGCAGGACCGTGGGAACGCCACGACACCGATGGCAAAACGAAATGTGCGGGCTACTATCGGAATTGAGCAATGATATTGTTGACTTCCTATACGTTTTGACTCAAAACATGATAGAAGGCTAGAAATTTCTTTCCAGAAATGATTAAGCTTCCTCAGTAAAGACAAGTACCCACTTATTTGAATAAGCATGGTGATGAAAAGGTGAATCACTGGAAATTATAATCGTCAATTCATCATTTTATCTCTTCAACGTAAAGTGGCTTTCACTCTGATATGACTCAATCTTATCGTTGAATGAAAACGCTTTCATCATGGAACTTTAGTTTGATTCGTTTTTAAGACATTTTCTTTTTGCGGAGTGGGAGCGAACCCTTGGGATGAAGCTTAGGAGCATCCTAGAATCAGGTAAAGTAATTTAATTTTTTTAAAAAGTTATATTTTGATTGCCCAAGAATAAAAAGGGTCAGCAATTTATATATCAATTGACGGGATACCTGTGATAAGCAGAGCCTACTAATATAAGATTCGAGGGCAAATTGAGCTAACGAGCTCGCGTCCCAGTTACCAATTTTAGAGAGCTAAGAAATATGTAGAGCAAAGGTGTCTCAAGGAACACATCTCTTATCAGAAAAGGAACTGAAGCCATCAAATTATATGCATGAAGTGCTATTGCATCATCGAAAGCGTCTGCGTGCATTGGTGACATGCTGGAAAGCCATGAACTTATTTATGCACGTCACTTAAACTTTATAAATGATCGTACGTACATATAGTAGGAACACATGCCGGAGCTAGCCGAAGCGGGAAGCTTGAAACATGCAATGACTGCAATACGTGTACTCTTACGCGAGCAAACGTTATGTCAATCAATAACACATCAATGAAATGAAAAGCGTGTTTGTGAATGCGATACTTTTTAGTGCTTTGATGCTCGTCTGTCATTTGTTGCTACCGTAAAAAAGTCATGAAATATGCATTTAGAGAGGCATATAAGCATGCATGCATGGAGAGTAGTAATTTGTGTATACACATTTAAGCGAGGTCGCCATTAAAATTTTCCGCGTTTTAAGCCTTACTCGGTGAAAAAAGGGTGGATGAACATAGAGTAAAAAGACCAACAAACATAAAAAACGGATTTTACTATGGAACATTTACATATATTTTTAAAAAAGGAAAACTTTTAAAATGCCACAAGGCTATAAAATATTAATCTAATCATCTTTTTACACCTTTTTGATTTTCTCTCTGCTTATTTTTATGATTTGTCCAATAAACCTACTCAGGAAAAATTGTAAATGATTACATCATATCATAATTTCCAGATGCGCCAAAAATAGAAGTATTTCTTTGAAACGTTAAGTATTTCAAAAATGTTCAAAAGTAGTAGTGGTCGTAAAATCCGATATTTTGCAACCTATTTTTTGGAAGCATGGTAGAATAATCGCTCATATTGGGTTAAATTTGGATGTAACTCAATTTGATTAAAATCTAGACGCACAATATAATTTACGATATAACAAATCCCTACCAGAATCACTTAAGAAAGAAACTTTTGACCTTCAGAATCAAAAGCAATGCCCAAACTAAGTCTTTAGAGCCAACTAGCCCAGCTTGGAATTTTTCAAGATGCACTTCCAATGAAAACGATAAGTTGTCAGTTGACAGCCCCCAAAGTACCAGTGATCGTCATTCGGAAAAGCCTCCAGTTTGAGTAAAATATTTCCCCTCGCCGACGAAATAGGTAATATGTAGTTAAATTTTAGCTCATTCCGAGATAATTGCAACCTTACGTGATGAATGGAAAACAGATGTACGAGCAATGTGCAATGTGATGTCAGCGGCAGCAACAGCCGGTCTAGCCATGAAGCAATGTGAAGAACGAACTGTAGCTAAAAACATTTACGAGCTCCACGTTGTTTTGAGCAAAAAGCCGAGTGTGCACCTCACTGTGAATTTATTCATTCTCGTTAACGTGCATAAAGTCAATGTTAAGGTTACGAATTGCATGTTTACAAATTTGCGTTATTTTGCCATGTGTTGAAAGCAAAAATGTTTGGCGCTCCATGGGGAGGCGGAACGATGGGGAGTAGCGAAATTAAGAACGAATGATTGGAGCTGATCCTTATATGGCATAAAATAAATAAATTTCAGGTTGGTGACTTCGTGTGGAGAAGGAAGAAGTGAAGACTCTTTTTAAAATGTTTTGGACAAAATCATCGGGAAATTCAATCTGCTGCTTTAAACTGTGCCACTGGACGAGGCGCTCAACTCTCTATTAATAAAACTCAGATTTTATGCCAGTGTGCAAGCGCGTGAGGAATCCAAATTACACAAGACGACATTATGGAACAATAGAAACAGCATAAAAGCATCCAGTATAATCGCCTCGACTCGAAGAAAATCACGAAATTATTATTACATTGTTTGCACTTCATTCTCCCACTTCGAGAGAACGCTAAACCTTTGGAATTACACTTTAAGGTCTCGTGAGACCTGGTCGTGACTTTTGAGCGTTAGAGGCATTCAGATTGTGTCAAACCACTGGGGTTGCAAATCGTAGTAATTATGGATGTCCTCAGGCAGTATTCGGCCTAAATATTCAATGAATTCATTTCAATTACAGGATGTCATTTGTGCTCTCCTCCTCATTCTCTCTTGCCCACATAACTCGAATGTTATCCTCGCCATGCATTCAGTTGACTTGTTTGAAAACTGCTGGAGCCCTAATCGTAGCAAGAAGTTGACTTAACAAGCTGTAATTTTGTAAAGGATCTAAATTGTGTAGCAACGAGTAAACGGTAGGATTTGCTCGGGGCATAAAATTTTCAAAATTGGTTGAATAGCAAGCTGCCTTTGAACTCTATGTAGTGTCAACGTTCGACATTTTTCGGGCCATGTCGAGTGTTTACACGAGCAAAAGGATTAATAACATAAAATGCTGAGCATCACGTGAGCGCTTCTCATTGAAAAATATCATATCTATCTGCACCTTGATATTATTTAATATTGACAGTTTAAGCTGAATTAAATTGAATAATGTGCGAGAGGTAGCACGGGACGAGTGCACACGAAACTATCATTATTTCAAGGTTCACTGAACATTGTAATAATAATTACTGGAGTAGAGATAATATCATGTGGGATCTTTTTCCCATGCCAGTGCTTCCCTTCGTTTATGGATGCGTTTGTTGTTCACCCTATTTCCATATATAGCACGTTTATTTACAGTCTATCGACATCCTTTTTGACATACCATGGGGGTTCAACATGAGGACGATTATTTGTTAGATTTGTTTTAAATAAATTTTAACTAAAGTCGAAAATTTAAGGTATCTTTGAGAAAAATTATTAAGATGTATTCGGTCCGAAAAAGTATAAATAATCTCAACTAGTGAAATCTTATTTAAGTCTTTATACGTTGCTGTGCTGCTCGTAGAAATTTCACTCAATTTAATATTTCTCGTTTCATTGATTCCAATCCAATTTTCAATCAATTGCTGTGTAAGAAGTCCTGCTAGCAATTCTTTCTTGGACTTCTCAATGCAATAACGCAAAAGAAATCGAAAAGCAAAATTTTCGATCTGCGATGATTGTTCAGCGCACCCATAAATTTATGGTATGTGAGTTCAAAAGTGCATTGGAACCATATTATTGAATTAAAGTTCAGCTTGAGAAATATAATATAGGATTTGCGATTGCATTAGGTCGATTGACCAGAAACGAAATTTTCTGGCGGCTTGCTGGCGACAAAGGCATGTTACGGGTATTTTTCAACGACGTCATCGCAACTATAACGAGGAACTTAACCTTTGCAATAGACTCACCGACGTCAGACTCTATTGAATAGGAAAACTTGTTGAATTGTTTAATTGAAGCGAATGAGTTTATTTGTTGGTGGGATACGATTATTGCTGCCGTTGTTATTCTCGCAAGTTTGCATCCGTATGCGCGTTTGACATGTGTGTTTCGATTGATTAGAAGAACGAATGCATGTGCAATTCAATGTGACGTAATTAACGGCAAACCAACTCATTGAAGTGTATCAAAACAATTCCTTTTTTAATTATGTAACGCAGCAACTGGTGATAAGAAAAGAACCTTTCCCTTCCCCCAAGATACCGCTAAAAATAATGGATAAATGAGCTTTAATACAATCTAAGGTCAGTGAATTCTTCTTTGATCTGATTTTGACCCGGTTTAAAGTAATTCGAGCCTTTAAGCTTACTTTACTCAGCGCTTTTGATTTTATTCTCACATAACAAATTTTTAATATAAAAAATGGCCTTAATACCCTAATGCGTTGGACACACTATTTTATCCCGTCATAAAAAGGTCAATCAAATACATTTTGGAAACGTTTCTTTAAAAAAAGTTTCAAAATTGATTTAATAAAATTATTAGAGCTCCCAAAATTATCCTCAAAAATTAAAAAAAATATGCTCGAGAAAATGGCAAAATATGCTCAGAAATATGTTTGAAAATATAACTATTTTTTCCTAAAAGAGCTAAGTATCGGTTCAAAATTAATCCTAAAACAGTTTTTAAAAAAGTTGTTGATTTTTGAGTTAAAAATTGGAAAAAATATATAAAAAGCAAAATCGGAGATAAAGCTAAAAGGTGGCATTTGCAAAGATCTCGAGAAAACCAAACTTTGAGGGCCCCTATCTCCTTCCCTGTAGGTAGTAGGGGGTTTATGTGTTACCGTGATTTACTTGATTTTGCATAGACTACAATATACTTAAATTTCAGCTCAATCGGGTGTACAATAAGGAGTTTTCATACAAACGTTAAACACCCCCCATGCCCCCATGCATACTAGACTATACACTAGGAATTTAAGGAATCTTCAGCCCAGACTAGCAGGTTGATTTTCTTTTATTTACATTCACTCTTGAATTTTACCTGGAATTATTGGATGAACATTTTCTAACAAAAAATGGCACTCAGGAGAAACAAATTTATAAAACCGCACACATTCGAGCATAAAATCAATCAATTAGTATAAATATTGGTCCCCAAAATTGCGAGGAAACAATATGTTAGCACTTATTCAAAATAAACAGTATTCTGAAAAATGCAAATTCAAAATCAGATCAGAATTTTACAAAGCACTCTGACTTGTGTCGTTTTCTAACAGTGAGAGCTGTTATTTGAATAAAAATATGAAACCTTAAAATTTTATGCATTTTGTTCGCCTAGAGACCATCATTACATGAAGTTGAATCAAAGTAATTAACATTGACATGTAAAATTGCCAGCAAGGAAAAACGAATAACTGCAAAAGACAGCATGGCATAGACGCTATTGGTTGTCCTTTTAAGTTTGTGTGTATACTTTTGAAGGTAGGGAGGAATGAAATGTCTAAATAAGGAAGTTTGTGTTAAATGGCTTGTCGAAGCCTCCCAACTTTACTAATACTGCACCTTTTGTAACCCTGCTGCAAAATCTAATTGGATTTCTGCTCTCCTAGTTTGTACCAAGAATGAGTGAGAAAGTTTTGCAACCACGATGGGATGCAAACCGCACACAGATCCGGTGCAGACATTTTTTGTTTCCTCTGGCCGTTTCTGGAAAAGAGTGCATGCATATTTGAGCTTGTCTGTTTGTCATTTCAGAACAAAATTTACAGCCAAAGCTGGTTGAGAAATAGCACTACTCTCGAGCTCTAGGCTTTACTGACCCAATGCTTGTTGAACTAACGCTTAGCTTGAAGTGGTGAGAAAACCTAGTGAATGCTCTCTGTTGTTAATATGCCTCCCTACCACTCTGCCACCCTGCGAACGTGAAAATTATTTACCTCATTGTCGTGCTTTGAAAGTGCCAACAGCACTGTCATGTACAAGTTACAAAAGGCTTCTCGAAATTGGTCACTCATGCAGACGTTAGCTAGGTTTTCGTACTCGTCATTTTCGAGTGCAACCAATTAACGCTTGGAGATGCTATTTGTAACAAGCTTTTAAAAGTATCACGGGCATACGTTACAGTTTTCAACGCTATGGGCAAAGTGTATAACTATTTACTGCTGAAGCCACGTGAGCCTCTAGAGTTCTTCAATGATGACCAGACAGTGATGTACTTGACTGGGGTCAGGGGTGTAACTAGCAAGTTCTCACCAAAAGGAACTGTTAAAAAGAGGCACCTGAAACCCTGAAAATCAAAACAACGTAAGATTTGGAGATAAACCCTTGAATCTACTCCACTTCTGCTTTCCCTCAATCCATGTGAAACGAGCAGCGGTTGCAATTAGTAACTTTGCACCTCTTAATGAATCGAGCGTAGTTACAATGTATATTTGTAGAATGTTCGTGTTCAAGGCTGGATTTATTTGTGCAATGAATATTTTATTAAAAGAAAGCTTCCGAGTTTCTCATCATGCCGTCGTTAATATATTCACAACTCCTGTAAGAACGGGCAGCACGTTGCTTAAAAAAGAGGTCAATGCTCCAAGAACGTCACCATTTCCCAGCAGTTGTCCTAGCACAATCAACACAGTTGCTAGCAGGGGCAGTAATTTTATCACTACGCCAATACCCCCAAGCCCTCCTGTGAGGCTCAGCACTAGACTCGTTACTGTTGAGATAACTGGAAGAGACAACACTTGTCCAAGTACTGAAAGCACTAATCCAATAGGCAAAAGCAGCTTAGCGAGTAGTCCAATTACTGGTAAAGCGCCGAAGATGCCTTCAACATTGGCAACTATACTGAGAAGAGACTCGAGGCTTGCACCAATGTTCCCAGATAATAGGTTTCCTAGGGTGCTCAGAACACTTCCCAGAAGAGCAAGAAATTCACCAAAGCCTTGGAGTCCAATGATGTTCACCAAAAGGGAAAGCACGAAGTTTTGAGAAATCAGTTTTCCCACGATGGTAGCAAGAGCGCCTCCAACAACTAGAAGTGTTCCTAGAAAACTCAAAACCGGTAAATTTGCAATGGGAACCACCGACAAAACTTTTTCGAGGGGAACGAGAGAAGACACGGTCTTAATCAATTCAGTCATTACGACGTCCTGGATAAAACAAAACTAACTTAGAATTGACTCTCTAGTAGATCGAATAATCTGTACAAATATTTTGAGCCTTCAGATTGACGTAAGGTTCTTCCTGATCGATCGACGAAAACACGAAATGGGAGAAGCTGGAATTATGGAGGTTACAATTCGAGCGTCGTAAATATTTATCTTAAATTCAACTATGAAACCCTAAAATTCCTATATCTGCGTTCTGAATAATGAAAAAGGAAAATTAAATTAACCAAATACCTTAACAAGCAAGTAGACACCAAAGCCTCAAAACCGCATCTGTCAGGCTGCCAGGCACACCTTGAAACCGCACGTGGCTTTCCAATAACGTGATCACCATCGTTCTAAGTGAATAATTAACCGCTATTCAATTCCAAGCTAATTGCTCAAGACTCGTATATCCAATTGGATGTGCAACAATTCATACCTCAAGCGCCATGATTACGCGGTTTTGATTGAGATTCCCGGGAAGAGCCTATTCCTCTCTAATAACGTTTTGTCTGCCACTGCCGATAACCGGACTATAAATTGTATGTATGTATTGTAATTTGTATAGCGAGAGCCCTTGCTGCCCAAGTGTTAATAAATTCACAATCGCCTTATATTAGTATTCTAATTGGCAATGGAAGCAGTATTATAATTGCGTGCTATTATATTGTGTCATTATTATGGAAATGAGCGGCGACGCTTAGAAAAATCGTTAGCTGTGTTAATATCTTGTCACAATCTGGCAAATATGTGATGAAACAACGTGACTGAGGGCTCAAGAGTTTGCAGACTGAAGGAAATAAAATCGTCACCCTGACCTCAATCATAAAGCTGCGCAATTCAATGCCGTTCACGGTATAGTTAAATGATGTCAGAGAAGGACTGCTGCGTGTTGAAAAGTAGCATTGGATTTCTTAATGAAACGCAACCTGGAAGTACTAAAATTGATATTAAATTGAATCCTTCGTGGTACTCCATAACACCAGACTATCAGCTTCTACTGGTTGAGCTCGCTCAATTTGGCACTAGGTCCTACTAAGCAACACTAACGCTGGTTTTGAAACACATAAAACGAATGAGTCATAATTCTAAAAGCCTGTACTCTGGAGACTCGGAAAGATGAGAAAACAGCATATGAATAAACAGAGGATGTCATAAAAATACGTGAATAAAAATATGACAGAATAGAAGCATTATCGGATCAATGTTTCGGTATTCCGTAGCTGGTCTTGTGATGTTTTCCACCCTCCTTACTACATTTCTTTTGTTCCTTTGATGCAAGTGACAGCTACATAATAGATGTTCGTGTACAAGAACGAAGTTTGTTTAAAGTATTATCTCTCACCTTTCTTCTGAGGTAGCTCACATGCCCGTCTGTATCGATTGGCTTTCACGGCGCAGCGTCACGCTATACGAATATGGCAAGCAAACATTGAATAAATGGAATTTAATAAGATTATGCTCATCCATCTATTTGTCTATCTGCTTGTCTCTCAAACAAGCCCATGCCTAGTCATTCATGCTGATCAATTTACGGCCTCGAGTTCAGATAGAGGCTGCTCTTTCCTCGCTTTCTTTTGGGTTTGAGCTGTAAAAAGTTTTATGAGTATGATGGAAAAAATTTGCTGTTATTTTAGGCTCTCTTGAATAGCTCTGGAACGTTGATGAAATGGATATTTGTGACATTCACGAGTATGTATCCGCGCTATGAAACAAAAAGCTTTAAAGCAAGCTGGATGATACCCAATGAGTGATCTAAAGATCAGAATAACATATTATCCCAGTTTTGAACTGTTGTCAAACCTAGGCCAGTGTTTGATTTAGAATTGGTAACTTAGCGCATTTTTTTTGTTGATTCGTAATTTCTTCAAGACGTACTCAGTTGTATAAACTGCAGGCAGATGTACAGACAGCTAGCAGATTCCCAACACAAACACAGAAAATAAATTAAAAACTGACGTGGTTGAATTGAAAGTGCTTCAAACGTATTTCGAGCACGTTTCTTGATTTATCTCGAACGACTTCTAACTCAATAAATGTCTTCTTGCAAAATAAATAATGAACTTGGCGCCAACGTTTGATGTATCGTAGTCCCATTGAATTTCACACATGGTACAATTCTGATCACAATCCTTCCCTGGTTGCCCGTCGATATGTTCCGAACGATCCTACCGTCCATTTACTCATTTCGGAACCTTATAAGGGACTCATTGAAACACATTAAAGGTCGAGTCGAGTCCGCTCGACAATCTAACATATGGATCAAATTGGTAGCCCATGCATTTAGTGTGATTGCCATTTTGCCAAATCTTTTGTGTAAACACGATTATTTCTCAATAAAATTTAATTCGAGCACCACATTTCCTAGCTAGCATGTTACACTGAAAGTCTTTATTGATTTAGCTGTCCAGTTCCTTCCAATATGAAACAACTTTTTGCGAGTCAGGGGCACTCGCAAATGGCCGGGTTCCATTGTGATGCACGTACTGATTAACCTGAAATGTCGTCATCGTTTTGTAGCCGAAAATGCAGGAATCCAAATACTGAAAAAATACGTAGTAGTAATTAAAAGAAGTCGTAGTCCAAACCTAATGATCCCTTGTTTTGGGAAAATCTTTTAAGTGGCCTTTAAATTGTGTCAAGCTCCATTCTAAAGAGTTTAGTTATAAATAGTTAAAAATATAATAAGAAGTACCTGCGTAACTGAACTTGTATTGGTGGTGAAAACGCCCTTGAACATGTGTCTTTTTGCCACTAAGATCACTTCCATCTCCATAAAGTGCATAATGGCCAGTTTTTCATTAGGAGAAATGCCAGCGTTTGTGCTCATCATAAAACTGTACAAAACTTTTCCCTTTCCCTGAGGCAGGCGGGTCTTTTTGATGGGTTCCTCAATTGAATCGAGAAAGTCGAAAATAGGTTGAAGCTCGTTGGAAACACTCATGAATGGAACGTCACGAGGGTCGTAATTGATACAAACGCCAACAATCTGCCCATCTATGTTTTTCACATAGAAGCTTACGTTTCTGTCAATGAAATAGTGCCAAAGCTCGTTCAGCAAGACTGCGTAGTCGTTTTTTCCTATGGAAGGGTCCAGTAAGAGCTCCAAGTCCCCTTTCTCGTAAAAACTTTGATTGCTAATGCTACGAGTAATAAAAGATTTATTGAATAAACAGAGGAAAAAAATGACCTTACGTAATTGCTTCTTCCTTAGTTTCAAGGTCGATTGGAAAGGCTTTTAGTTGAAGTGCCATCGACATTCGTCTCCATCCAATGTCGTTCGTCTGCTTCGGAGCCACTATGTGGTTCAAAATGTCCTTTAGGCTGTTAGCCGATACAAAGTTTACAATGCTTATGATGTAACCTCGCTTTTGCAGTTGCTCTACCAATTCGATGGAGCTGAGGGAGTCTCCTCCAAGGTCGAAAAAATTTTTATTTATATTCAGTTCGGAGCTCTTCAGTCCTCCTTTGATGCAGCCTAGAACGGCCTCAAAGAGATCGTTTGCAGCAGGCATGTGAGCCCTTTCGACTCCTGTAAAGTCAAAATCCAAGTCATCGTTGTTTATTCGTTGGTCGTCTTCATACATCAGAAGAAGACCTTGTCGGTCGACCTTGTCGTTAGGCAGCAGTGGGATGGACTCTACTATAAATATTTGAGGAATCATGAACGAAGGAAGGGAATATTTCAGCTCTCCCTCTATTTGAGCTTTGAAATCAGTATATCTTGGGCTGGTAAGAGTCACGAATGCCACAAGAGCTTGATCGTCCTTGCCAGCATGATAACACAGAACAACAACTTTCGAGATAGTTGGAAGACCTATCAAACTCGTTTCAATTTCACTAAGATCTATCCGGTGACCCCGAATTTTCATCTGAGAGTCCGAACGAGCTCCGTAGAAAACTAGGTTGTCCTTGTCCATCATTGCGAAATCTCCCATGCGATACAGTCTATTAAAGCAACTATCGGTTGAAAAGGCATTGCTTATAAAACGGTTCTGATCCCTTTGGTTGATATAACCAAGACATAGGTTCATTCCGGAAACGTAAACTTCTCCAGTCACCCCAATCGGAACGGGCTTCATGTTTTCGTCTAAGATGTAAATAGCAGTATTGGATGTTGAAGTTCCTATCGGCATGTCCACATAGTTTGTCAGTTGGTTTCGACTGTCGCAAACAAAGAATGAGATGTCACTCACTTCGGTGGCCCCATAAAAGTTGCACAGACGATGCGTACCTTCTTCAAAGTAGTCGAAAAACTCGTTAGCCAAAGATATCGGGAGAACTTCCCCAGTGCTGACCCACAACTTTAAATTTTGAAGCAACATCCGGTTGATGTGTCGATTCAAGAAGAACAAAATGGTGCGTAGAAGAGTTGGAACTAAAAACAAGCGGCCAATCTTGTAGTTTTCTAGAAGGGCAACCAATTGTTCAGGATTTTTTGTAACTGATTTTGGTACCACAACAACTGTTAGACCTTGAAAAGGACAATTATGGTGTTAAGTCACTTTGAGAACACGTTCATTTGGCTTACCTTTTAAAAGGGGCCCCCAAACTTCGAAAATGGAGTCTATAAAAGTGTACGTAGTCTTGAAGGCAAAACACCGCTCAGTTTTTGAGTATGGAAAAGTATCCCATTCCCAGCGTAACCGATTGAGAAGCATTTTTTGATGGAGTCTCACACCTTTGGAAATACCAGTACTTCCTGATGTGTACAAAACAGCAGCAACCTCACTCCAAGCTAGTGCTATAGTGTCCTCAACTAGGAGGTTCTCGTTTGGATACGTTCGAGCCAGGTTTTTCAACTCTCCATAAGATATGGTTTGCACATCTTGAAGCTCACTGATAGTTGCATTATCTTGATAAATTAGCAAGACTGGGTTGGCTTCACTCAATATGTGACTAGCTCTGCCGAAAGGGATGTCGGTATCGACAGGTAGATAAGCCGCTCCAGCTTTCCAAATAGCCAGAATGCATAAAATTAGGTCGTCGGATGGAGGCAAACAGATAGCCACTAAGTAATCACCGTCGGAATTGGGATTCTTAGCTTTGCTGAGCGCTACGATTGCCCTGGCAAAGGAATTAGATTTCACTTGTAAGGAAGAGTAGGTTGTTTTGCGTAAGCTCTCGTCAGTCTTAAAGAGCAAGGCGTTTCTTGAACCAACGTCTTCTGCTTTGTTTTCGAAGAGAAGATGCATGTAGCTCATAGAAAAAGTAGTTACTGGCCCGTATAAAACTGATTTTTTAGCGAAGGAATCCATTTTTTTACTCGGCAATAAGGGGCAAAATTTATGAATGGATTTCTAACCGCGACTAACAGTGGAACTTGTGAATCAGATGTGATTTTATATAAACTCTACTAGAATAAAATGACGTAATTTTGTTTTGATTTTGTGTCGATTGAATTGACTGAAAACGTTTTTAGGAACACCCGTGTAAAAGCCCATCTGAAATAGGAATTGACATTTTGACCATAATTTTTAAATTATAAAGAGAGACGATGTGTTTAAGTTCAGGAAGACAAAGTCTTTAGAGAATGATCTGATCATCAGTAATATTCCTCGGAAAAAATAAATTATTTTTCGAGATCGGGTTAGAATAATAGTAAAATTAAGGGCCGAAGACGGACAAAGTACATTTGTTGTGGCAATTTGATTCGTAAATGTAATGAAATTTTGAATGAAAGGTAAAAAAGAGTCACATTCTGTACAGCTAAAAAATTTTGTGTCGTGCATTGTTCTAAAACGTGTATTCAATTTATTAATGGATCTCTAGGAACCACTTTTCGTGAAGAACTTTGAATTTTCAGCTAATTTTAGTATGATTAGGGCAAGCACTAAAGCAGGGGTAGTGTGCGAGAGATTCTTGTTTCAAACCTCGGACGGACTACCTTTAAGCCAACCTGGCCCCAAAAAGTGTCGAAATGTGGGAAAAATCTGGCTATTTGGAGTAACACCAGCTGAAGCGCGACACTGATCACGTAGCTACCAGATCCCGCCATGCGACCTTATTTAGCAAAACTGTCTACCACAGCTCCCATATTTTTACTTGGAACGGTGGGTTTTTGCTTAATTTTGCAGACAATACGTATTCTTTCCTCACGTATAACTGACTAGTCAATAATTTCATGAAAGTGTTGTCAAATCTGCAACAGGAAAAAGATATGTTTCTGACATATCCACATGTGTAGTAAATGAAGATATATGTACATAGTTAAGAACCTTGTTTCAGTAAGTACGTCCACTATTAACTTTTGGATAAAACTTTACTCCCAGAGCTATTTATGATCTTCTGCGCGTTGTGCAAACTTGATCAAAATTTTTTATTCAATCAATTGAAAATTCGTTATATGAAAGTAATTTGAAATTTCTTTAATCCTTTACATTTAAATGAAGTTCATCAGCACTTATTTAAAAATTATTATCTCGAATTTGTTCGAATCTGTTTGAAACTTAACTTATGAAACCAGCTGTAAATACTTATGGCATAGCTGTCTGTTGAAGTTAAAGTGTTTCAATAAAGTAAAAATGTTTAAAGTAAATGGTTTCTCAATGGGTTCGAGAGGTTGCCCTGGCTGACTCTCCCTTGGATGACGGGCAACACGCTTATCAGAAAGGGAAGTCCACAGAAACGGCCCTGGTTGACCTTGTTGGAAGGGTAAATAATACTCTGGATAACAAAGAGTTGATGCTGGCAGTTTTTATGGACATAGAGGGAGCCTTTGACCGACCTTGCTTTGAATCCATTGAGATTGCGCTGAGAGGTAGACACATTCCAGGGGCCCTGGTCCAATGGATTATGTCCCTCATCACTTCGAGGTTTACGAGGTTGGAACTCCAGTCGGAAGTACTCAATGTCAGATCTGCAAGAGGCTTCCCGCAGGGAGGAGTCCTTTCTACACTGCTCTGGAATCTCCTAGTAGATTCACTACTGAAGGAGTTAAGGAGCAGGGGGACCCACTGCATAGCCTATGCTGACGACGTTGTGATTACTGTCAGAGGGAAGTTCCTTCCTACTGTGGTTGAGATGATGCAGATATCTCTCGCCTGTGTGGAGCACTGGTGTGGATGGCATCAATTATCTGTCAACCCGGTGAAGACAGAGATGATGCTTTTCACTGAGGGGAGGAAGCTGCCTGTAGTGGCTTGGCCCACCTTGATGGGCACTCAGCTTCAGCTTGTAGGAGTTGTGAAGTATCTGGGTGTATACCTAGATCCACATCTGACTGGCAAGCTGCATCTTGAGAACAAGCTACAGAAGGCAACCAGGCTTTACTGGCAGTGTCGAAGGGCCTTTGGTCAGACTTGGGGCCTGAGCCCCAGGATGGTACTCTGGCTCTTCACATCTGTCGTAAGAACGTTCCTGACACATGGAGCGGTCGCTTGGTGGACTGTTACTCTCTTGGGTAGTGCACAGAGGCAGCTGTCTGGGTTGCAGCGACAGGTTTGCCTTGGTGCAACTGGTGGACTGCGGACCACTGCCACAGCAGCCTTGGAGACCTTACTGGATTTGCCGCCTCTTCACCTATTTATTAGGTCAGAGGCTCAGAAGGTACTGTGTCGTATTGGCAGTGTGCTTGGGAGGCGGGTGGTCTTTGGTTTGGGGGCTAGGTGTACTCAGATGGCCTCACTGCTCAACACTGGGTCTGATCTCTTTGTGGGACCTTGTGACACTGTTGGTTCTAGGAGCGTTTTGCACCATGGCTTTCAGTGCCTGATCCCAGCTAGAGATCAGTGGGAGGTATTGAGAGGGAGCTTGGTTGATGACAACTCAGTGGTGTGCTACACGGACGGTTCCTTGATGGAGCACGGTTCCGGGGCTGGTGTGTGTGTGGGGGGATTTGGGATTGGGATGTCGATTCCTCTGGGCAGGAGGAGCTCCGTCTTTCAGGCTGAGGTGTACGCCATTCTTGAAGTGGCCACTCAGTTGCTGGATAGGGGCGTGACTGCTCAGAGGGTGGTGGTTTTCTCTGACAGCCAGGCTGCCTTGGGAGCCCTGATCTCAGCTGACGTGCGGTCCCAACTAGTTTGGGAATGCATTGGTAAGCTTAACGATCTGGGGCAGTCCAACCAGGTGGTTTTGGCATGGGTTCCAGGACATTCTGGTGTTCCGGGGAACGAGGCAGCGGACGCTCTTGCAAGAGATGGGTCTGCGGTTGGCTTTGTGGGACCGGAGCCTGTTCTGGGCTGGACTTTTGCCTCTCTAAAGTCACATTTGCAGCTGAGACTACGTCAACAGCACCATAGGTACTGGACTGGCCTCAGGAGCTGCAGACTGACAAAGAGATGGCTAAAGGGTCCAGATCCAGGGAGGACGAGGCATTTGCTGGCTTGGAAGAGACAGGACATTCGGCTTTTGTTGTTTGCGATTACGGCCCATGGTCCGTTGAACAGACACCTATACAGGCTGAATCTGTCCGACTCGCCGGTTTGTCGTCACTGCTCTCAAGGGGTCGAGGAATCCCCTGAGCATTTCTTGCAGGAATGTGAAGGTTTTGAGGCAGCGCGGCGCACGGTTTACAGAGGACCATTTCGGTACCAAGATCTGGACAAGGATGGCCTTGACACCTTGCTGCGATTTGTTAAGGCAACAGGGAGGTTTGACGGCACACGGAGGTCAGCCAGCGAGCGGTGATCAAATGGCTGGGGATGATAGGACGCTAGGGGCCCTTGACGGCCTATGAGGTCCTGGTCGGAGCACCCATCCCCCCTTCAGGGACAGACTGGGAGTCACATTGTGTAGACCAGATTTGGAGCTGAATAAAGAAAATTGAATTGAATTGAAGTAAAAATGTTTATTTTTGGGTCATAAAATGAAAAAGAAATCCTCCTAAAGCACTTCTCTACCCTTTTAGCATAGAGGTTATAAAAGCATAAAAAGTAAATACCACAAGTTGTGCGCGAAAGAAGACAGATAACATAAAAGTGCATTTACATTAGATAGCTGGTAGTGATAAACCAGATCTGGTTAAAACGGTGCAGTGCAGTGCCGTGTTTGAAATTATGACGTTTCCCCTGACTCTACTTTTGAAATTAAGTAGAAAAGTGTAATTTGTCTTGAAGCAAATTCACAGAAATGTGTCTGGTGTTGATAAATAGGTAACAGAATTGAAACATAAGGAATGAAGTTTAACCATTAAAAATGCACCGGGAACCTGGGATGTTAGAAATTTATCTCTCTCTCTCTCTCTGCCTTTGATGTAAAGAACTTGAAGCTAGAGAGTGTAATTGACGTAGATTACTTTGTTTGTTCCATGCGTATGAGGTTTGGAGGAAACAAAATGAATAATTTGATAATAAAAATAATTCAAACTCATAAGGATGAGTTTGATAATTTTAAGTAAAATGGTGTTATTTTCAAACCATTTGGTTTCAATATTTTGGATTCAAAACCTCAATGTCAAAAAGCATTTGTTCTTTCAAAATTGTTCTGTGTTCTTCGTGTAAACCAACAATTCGATTCCGGCGCATACAGCAGAATCAAATGCAGGTATAGCTGAAAAGTCATTGGGTTTATTGAGGTGGGTTCTAAGAGTGAAAATTTTGCTCTTAATATTCGGTACTCAGTAGGACCTGCGGGAACCCCAAGTCCCAACTTTCAGCTATATGTAGTTTATTAAAGATGTTCAATAGTTAGTTTCAAAACGGGTTTCACTTCTAACTAACATTATCAACTTTTGCAATCTCTTCGATCATTACTTTTATTTGCAAATCCCCAAGCGGTTATCAACAGCTGCTGTCTGATCCACATTTTCTCGCTATTGATGATCGTTGATGCACTAAATTGATTCAATTCTAAAAGTCAGTGCTCTCGGTCCCTTCCATAAAGAAATGTTTGTGCATCAAATTTCAATGAGGGGTTAATTGAGATTAATAATGTGAAGAATGCTTGAATGGATTTATGGAGCGTAATTAAGATCTTCAGAAACACAGGCCGACTGATGGAAAGTGTGAAGAATTTAATAGATCACAGACACTTTATTGAGGAGCCAATCTGTGGGTGAAATCTAGGGCAAAACTATTAAATTGGCTGATGAAAAGCAGATGTTGCAGAAAATTTAAGTAGAAAGTTTTTGATTTGATTTTTGGTAACGAGTAGGTACGGTTAATTCGTTTTATAATTTTTTATATATATTCATATTTTTTAATTTCAAATTTAAGAGCAAAAAGAAAACAAGCTCGATAAAATTCTAAGATAATGAGTGACAGCGAAATGAGAGACTTTCATGATTGAAGCAAAACGTAAGAATCCAGAGCAATGCTTTCTGTGTAAATGTAACAGTGCCTTCAAGGTATGACAAAAGAATGTAGTTGCGAATGCAAAAAGGTGGGACACAAAACAAAGTGCACTGAATGAATTTGAAATAAAAACATAAGAGAGGTGTTATTATGCTGTCATGCTACTAACTTCACTAAATTACACATTGCACTTGAAACAATTCACGAAGCTGGGTGTAGAAGATTATTATCACTGAATGGTTTTCTTGCTGCGGTAAGCTGTGTACGAGCCTATCTTGATTGAAGAACTCGAGCTCATTTCAAAGACATTGCCACTGCAAAAAGTGAAGTCAAAGTCAACATTTGCGCGTTATTAATACTATTACATAAGACTTATATAGTATGTTACTAGTATGTAGAGATTTAAGGCCCAATCTCTTCATGGCTCAAACGAGCTCAAGACAAGAATTTTTATCCTTTTTGCAAACCTTCCGATTTTTTAAATATTTCAAAAAATAGTCAAAAATATGTATAGATGACTTGAAAACTTTAAAATTCCTTCAAACGTTCTCAGAGATTTTAAATAAGAACTATTCGAGGGAAATTTGCTTTACAGAAATATTTCTTTGAATAAAATCAATTGGAAAAATTAACCTTGAGTTCATAGTCTGCACTCACAATCATTATCATGCCAGCTGCTCGCTATTTCGCTCTTTACCTGTGGTAGATGAACGATTAGGGAGAATGATTGAGGTAAATTGAATTCATTGTACTGCTCCAAGCACCACACTTCATTTTAATCATGATTATCAAAACTGTTGCTTTCATTGAAGGTGACTGCATAAGACACTAATAGAGCTGAACCCTTAAAGGAGAATGACGAAGCAAAGGCAAGCTGGCGATCGATCTAGGTGGCGGCTAGAAAACTGATTTGTAATGCACACTTTGTTAGCTCATTATTT
Organism: Forcipomyia taiwana; assembly: GCA_963930915.1. Taxonomy (NCBI): domain Eukaryota; kingdom Metazoa; phylum Arthropoda; class Insecta; order Diptera; family Ceratopogonidae; genus Forcipomyia; species Forcipomyia taiwana. Next base: position 333,483 of record CAWVOI010000079.1, on the reverse strand, counting down.
TCCATGTTTGTTTTTTTTAATTGATATCGTATCCAAAGCTACATATATCAATGTAGTGACTGATTTTAAGAAGTTTAAATAGGAAAGAAGTATGCAGCTACCAATTTAAATAATCTTAACCACAGTGGACTACTGGCGATAGGAAAGAATAAACATTCTTTAACTACATCTTTTGATGAGATTTCATAATAAACTTGTAACATTAAGTGATATTGTTAGCTCCTTGGACCAGCAGAAAAATTGCTTCGTTGTGTAGAAAAGAAACTCATTGAAATGGGATAATACAACTGGGTTTGTACTTGGTGCAATCTACTGACGCAAGAATCCGAATGGGAATCTATATATAATCTTTTTCGGTATACGAGCACATATGTGAACTCATATAATTAATATTAATTAGTATTAAATGTCCTTAACTCAAAATGAGTACCACAGGACTTTTTTTACAAATTAAAAAATAAATAGGCTATGAAACTTGTCCTGTATGATATGGCTTTAAAAATGGAAAAAAATTGATTATAGTTTGTTAACAAGTCTTCAGGTTATCTGGAAGAATGATCAAAAGACTTTTTGACTATCAACCAAAAGAGTTCTACTCCAACTGTCCAGAAACTTTTGGAATTTTCTCTATAATGAAAAATATTAACTTTGTTTTGACATAAATCACAAGGCTCAAATCATGTGAAGGTCGTCAAATATTAACGTCAATGGCAGCATTATGATAATTAGACAACTTACCATGGTAACCCAAACTCAGAGATAATTTTAACATTAATTAGATCACACTCGTTCTAATTAATAACAAAACACGAACACAGCAGCTAATTAGTAGGTAATCTGGATTTTGATAAGGCTCCAATTTCTCAAAAATATTACATTTTTGAATTTTTAAATATTCAACCTTAATGAGAAAAAAGCCCTCTCAGATCCTCAAAAGGGTGCACATGTTTACCTTATAAATTAAAACTCACAAATTTCTCGCTGTCTAGGAAACTGCATGCATGATTTACCTTGATCTGTGTCTCATGGTTTTCACTGAAAAGTTTGTGTTCACACATTTTATTTTGGAAACCTTTTTTGCCATCCACCACCACCATTTACGAACATGCTGGAAAAACAATGCAAGCGACAAAGGTTTAAAAAAGTGCTGCTGTGGTAAGCCATGGCACATTTACACACGGTTTGGCAGTGGTCGTAAAGTTTGCTCACACCACATGAAGATAATTAAAAATGTGTTAATGTGTGAGACTTTGAAAAATGTAAGCCATTTTTGCTAGCGCAATTCTCTGCTTAAATTCACTGTGTTGCTGACCCGAGTCGGGTGATTCCTCTCCCCTGAAGGGTCAGATTAAAATCCGATTAGACCACTTCAGTTGGCTGATTGAATTGAATCGTCATTTGCAATGAGTTAATCGAGTCACGAGGGGACTGCTCTACTCGATGAGTTTAATCTCTCCGAGGACATCGCTGAACTCGTGAATTCAAAATTTCCATAAACCTGATGAACGTTTCAACTTTAAAAAATGAAATAACTTCTTGGTGAGTCAAGACACAAGAGATAACTCAGAGTCAGAGGTAATATATGTACACAAGTACACAAGCTTTAGTATAGATGTCAAAGAAGATGATGTCAAAGTAAGTAATGAAGGTCGGATTAAGTTGTTGCGTTTACTTTCTGAGAGGATACAGGTTGATGCGTCTGACAAAATGTGTAATAGGAAGATAGAGAATGATTGATTACGCTTGATGAGTATGTAGAGCCAGTTGAACATCTTATGGCGCCTCAGTTGACGTTCATTTTTGACATATTTTTCCTTCCAGACGCATATCGAGAGGTTGACAAAAATGAGAGGTTTTCTCTCTAGATTAGAGCTTTCACGTTCGGAGTAATCTAATTGGAATGGTAGAAACAATTTTCTCCCCCGCGCGCACTGTCGACACCCGACTATACTTTCCTCCACATTTTAACATACACGGTTGATTGTGGCGCGGAATACTTATATTTTGAATTTATAGTACGTGGAAACCATACATTAAAAGTAGTTTAGTTGGATTTAGAATGCACGTTCCATTCAATTCGCTTGCTTCCGCTGAGCCAACTAAACGATGATGATGAAGAGGAATGTAAACTATATTCGCCTTCACCCCTCTTCTGCCCCGAAAGAAAAATCAGCATTATTATTTATCTCATATTTTTGGCCATAGTAAATGCAAAAAACGAGGACGTACAGAAGAGTAAAAGAAATATTTATTTCATGAATTGATTGAAAATTCTCCCAAAGGAAGATGACGGAAAGTAGGCAAAAGCGAACAGACCAAGAGATGCAACGCACAACATGCTCGAATTACATCTGCTGCTCATTTAAAAGTTTTTCCATGTTTATCTTGTTGATCATCAGGATCGTATTTCTCCTTGCTTGTGAACTTTTGGATTTCGCACTATGTAGGTTTTTGTACGACATTCAAGCTTCAGTCCTGAACTGAATTGGAGTTGCACAGTTCGATATATATAGTATGGTGGCCCAAACATGAATAATTGATGAAGTATCGCTTACACTGCGCGCTCTATTTCTTTGTAGTTTTCTTTTTGTGCTGCAGGAGCAGAAAAGCAAACTCGCTGGCCATGTGATATTACTTTCAATTGGGCTGGCCATTCATTGTGTTTTTTTAGTGCATTTTCATCAATTTTGAAAAAAATGCACTTATGTGTCCGATATGTCCGTCCGTCCGTCCGTCTCTCCGAGTCGCAAAGGCTCCGAAACTACAAGAGCTGGAGACCTGCGGTTTTTTGCATGATGTCAGGTATAGTCTGGAGGGTGGCCCAAACGATTTGGTTTTTCCGAAATACTGCCTGGGGGGTAATTAAGGGGGTTTTCCCGTTGTATGAAAGTTCCATATACTTCGTCCGATTGAGCTGAATTTTGGATATGATATACATCATGTCAAATCTAGCAAATCATAGAACACATGTTTGCCCCTATCACTTAAGGGGGTGGGGTGAGAGGCCTCCGAGGGGGGGAAAATTTAGTTGGTCCGATTGAGCTGAAATTCAGAATGGTCATATAAAATGACAAAATAAACAACTTTTGTTTCGAGTTATGGTCTCTAAAATGTGAAATAACGAACTTTGGGGGTCAATAAGGGGCCTCCCAAGACTTCCCCTGGCGAACAGAAAGGCAAAATTTCAAATTCAACCGATTGAGCTGAAACTTTGGCAACTGTTAGATGGCACTAAATTCAACAAAAAACAGTTTTATAGTAAGCCTCTATGACCTAAGGTTGAGGAGCTAAGGGCTCCCAAAGTTAGTATGAGGCGAAAATTTTTTAACTCCAATTGAGCTGAAACTTGGGTAAATGTTAAATGACATTAAATTTAGAAAAAATATCCTTCTACATTAAGGCTCAGTGACCTGTGGGATCGAAGTCAGCTGTCCTATAAGTTTCTGCAGTGGCGGAATTTGGGACAAAATATTTTCACTTCGACCCAACTTTTGCAACAAAGCGAATTGAAAATGCACTCAAATGCGGTCGTCCCCGACTAAGCTTTAATCATGTTTTTCAGATCAGGTCTTAAAAACTTTATGAAATGTGCATTGACGAGTCTCGATAGAGAGAACCAAAGTCATTGTGCCCGACAAATTGCCATTCTTGGAAGCGTTTCACCTTTCAATTTTGCAGAATATACTGAAAGCAGGGTTCTGTTTGTCCATTATTGGGCACGGAAGCGATTGAACTGTGTGCCTCGGGCTTTACTCGATTCGCTTTTTTCTTTGGTGGCTGCGTTTCTGCCACTTTCAATGACTCGCATATTTCCACGTTCGCATTGTTGTGGCGGCTCAACATGATGATAATGAAAAAGCAATGATGCGGTCACAATAATAATGAAAGCATGCAAGATGCAATTGTGATCAAGTAACAATCGGTGCAGAGTAAACAAAAGACAATGATTCGTTGTTCAATAGGATGCTGATTTTCATAATCCGAAGTCAAGAGAACTTGCTTTTGATTGAATGACCAGGATTAAACCTTTCGTCCCAACGACAAGCATGTCTTTTCAAGTGGTTAATAAACAGCAGGAAATAGAGCATGAAGTTGGCAGAGGCTGCAGATAAAACAATGAATAAACATTACGAATCGTCCCAAAACGCAAACACACGAGTAAAACAAACACGAAAAACAAAAATCCTGCCATTTGGTTCAATCATCATAAATATACGCGTTTCCACCTAAAAGTGCTTGCCTCTCCGCCAAAAGTGTGCAAACAAGGCGAAGCAGTGAGGTTCTGGCATCAAACATATGCTGTGTCGCGTCACTTGGCAGTTTCGGTTTTATTGTTTTGGTTAAATATGAAACCTAAAATTGTGTAAACTTTAGCTTCGGTCTGTTTGTCAGTCACTCCAATAAACCTGTCTGTTCTTTACCGTCCATCAAGCTCCCTGGTGCATACACTTTCTTCACGAGCAGCACATGCTACAATTTACACACACATGCTTCGTGGAAAGGAGGCAGACGATTTTTTACCTACAAATTCACTTCATTTTATGATTATGTCTGTTTCTGATTTTTGAGGAAAGAAGAAGCGTGTACAGCTCTGTGAGTTTCAAAAAAGGTAAAGAACGTGCGGTGTGTGACCTAAATTCGGAAACTTATGTTGTTTCAAGATCTTATCGGTATCCTGAATGTTCCCGCAAAATGAAACTTGGCCATTCGTACTCGGTTGATGCACTGTCTTCTACGTTATACGTACAATATTAAGAGCTTAAAACCAAATTTAATTGAACTTTTTAGTGGACTTATGTGTCCGATATGTCCGTCTGTCCATCCGTCTGTCCGAGTTGCCAAGGATCCGAAACTACAAGAGCTTGGCGAAAGGTTTTGGTTCACCCGAAAAACTGCCTGGGGGTTTACTAGGGTGGTTTTCCCAATGTATGAAAGTTCGATTTAATTCATGCGATTGAGCTGAATTTTTTATATGTTACACATCATGTCAAATCTAGCAAATCAAAGAATACATGTTTGCCCCTATCATCATGTGAGGTCAACAAAAGAAAGAAAATTTTATTTTTCCGATTGAGCTAAAATTCAAAATGGTTATGAAAAGTGGTAAATTTAAAAACTTTTGTTTCGCAACATGGTCTCGAAAATGAAAAAATACAAGATTTTTTCTGGCGAACAGGAGGGTAATATTTTAAATTCATCCGATGAAATCCAGAATGGCCCCCAAAGTCTGTGTGGGGGAAAATTTCTTAGCTTCGATTGAGCTGAAACTTTATCAAATGTTAGATGATATCAAATTTTGCAACAACCAAACTTTGACATTAAGGCTCTATGACATGTTAGATTAAAGCTAGGGGTCCAATAAGCTTATTAAGTTCTGGAATTCGGAAAAAAAACGTTCATTTCGATCCAACTTTTGCAACGAAACCGAATTGAAAATGCACTAAATTGCGTTCGTCCCCGACTAAGCAATTTATAACATGTTTTTTCGGTTAACTCCATTATTTTATGATAATTATTTGAAAAGAGAATTAATTAACTTGTTGAAATTAATCAACCCTAAAATACTTTATGTGATTTAGTAAGAGTTTTGACCTAAACCTGGTTAAGCCTACATAAGTATTTATTGAATAATTAAGAAACTCCTAATAACAATGATTTTCTTTATTTTCAGGTAAGTGAGGCGAACCAAATCAATGAAAGCACCCATCTCACCTGCAAAGCGTTTGCAATAAGCAATTAATCAGGATGCTCTTCGTAGGAAGCTATCTTACTTGCTTCAATATCCTGCAATATATTACCTCAGAATATAAATCATTCCAATAACTTTGAAATTTACACAAGATGCGTGTTGCGAAAACGTCGTAGAAAAGCCACAAAGTGAAGGCTCGTTGTCACATGATTCATTGAACACAAGACAATAGAAAATTAATAGGGTTTCCCCACAAAGTTTACACAAAATACATTAATTTTCCTTCAGCCACTGCCATTTTGCCGTTGCATTATTCACTCCGTAACATTGCAGCAGTGCATCGTTCCTGCAATCAGCGAGGTAACTGTAACTGATACCTTATTGCCACTGTTGATTGCAATATTGTTTGCGAAGGGTTCTGATCTCAAAGCCAATCAATTGATAACGTGAAATTCAATGCGTCTCAACGACCTTTGGACGGACAGACAAAATCGCAGTTTGAGAAGCTTTCTTGTGGAAACCCGAACAATGAATGCACAAACAATAAGCCAATATCCATATTCATTGTGTAATCCATCATAAACGCGATGAGACTTGTACATCCCTTGTTCAGCAGGACTCCACAGCGCATCATTCATTACTCTTGCAAATTTTTTATAACAAAATGCCTACATAGTGCGGGTAATGAAAGGAAAAATTGTTTATCACGAGACAGGCACGTTTTCAGCTCCGTTCACACTTGCCATTAAGATTTGAGTCACACATCAATGTGAATTAGGAACCACATATTTTATGTCACCCTCAGTTGATGCGAGGCAACTCAATCAGGGTTTTGAAAGAAGAAATATGGGGGGCTTATTGGAGTGCCCTCATCAGTTCATCACGATCAAAATGTTTTGATTCCATTTAGATCGATTCGACTGTAATTTTGCACCTTACTGCTTCCCTTCTGTAAACACAAAGCACTTACAACAATGGGAGTCATAATGAAAATGCATTAACGAGCCGAGCATAGTCACCCCACCCATTATGTGCCTCGTACCGAGCATGTTTCATCTAATCTTTTGTGGATCACCCGATTACAAGGAGATCCCGGCGATGGCATGGAAAATAGGCACATTATATATGAATATGAACGGAGAAGAGCGCAGAATCGATGTTCATCTTATTATCCAGCTGATTTAGTGCACGGTTATGGCGAGGATGACAACATCAATGAAGCTAGGAACGCAGTTCTGCTGGCTGAAATAAATTTATGGATACGAATACGAGGAGCGATGAAAAAAATTCGAATAAAAGTTGTTTCAAATGAAAAGGCTCTACAAAAAAGCCCTCTTGGATCCATAAAATCATTTATTTGTATCGCGTTTTGAGCTTTTAAAAGTTATACTAGGGGAATTTTGATTCTAAAACTTTTTGAGACACCGAAATTTCCTTAAAAGTACTTTTGTAAATAATATTTACAAGACTACGAGTCTACAGACAGACAAACAGAAATCCAAAATACGGAAAAGCATGGAAAAAAGGAAATACGCTGAATTTTTGCGATCATACCACATATTTAATAAATACATTCATCGAAGTTGTACCATAAGTCCCGAATGGAGCTCATATCAAAAGAGGAAAGGAGACAATCATCCAAGTGCACAAAACACGCTGAGGCTAAACGTGCAAAATGAACAGGGACATATTTCAGAGTCGTGGTATGCAAAAAAATGCACGTGATTCCTCGTGAATTGAATGCATTCGCGGGCCTTTCATAGGGAGAGGAGACTTTCAGACTCTTCGAATGCAAACGAGAGCTTAGTCAAATGAATCACAAAATTTATTGCGCAGTTTTAAATGCGTTATAAAAACTTGGTCGTTCCAGCGCTAATGGCTTTTGATGGTCAAATCTGAAACGCGGGTTTATTATGAGAGCCATTAGTATGCAAAAATTGTACCAAACTTACCCAACTATGCTGTGGGTTTTGACGGCGGGTCCACTGGAATCAAGTTCTCGATGTCATCGACGGAGCCGTGAGTCAGAAAGAAATCGCTGATCTTGGGCACGAATGCGCTCTCTGGCTTTGGCAGCTCTATGGGATGTGTCTCTCCAAATCTCTCATCCACCGCTCCGTCACCGAAGTTTTGAGGCTGGTCGCGATTTGTAACTCCCAGTCGGTTCGGAGTATTGGTAGGAGCTGAACCAGGAACAGGTTTTATCGTTGACGCAGTCCAAGCTGACTCCAGACCCTGCTGGCTCTGTTGCACTGGAAGCTGATGTCCTGGACGAGAAGGTCCTTGGTGGGGGTATCTGTGATACAACGTGTCACAATCCCAGTTGTGATGGTGATGGTAATGTCCGTGGTGGCCGTCGCCGTGAAACCCCTCATGCGGCGCGCCAGACACGGCTGCTAGCAAAAACAAAATAATCGCAATTTTCATGTCTAACTTCCGAATGGCGAGACAATGAAGTTCAAACTGATGCCTAAATTATATCAAAATCTGCGGGAGGCGAACAGGTTTCTCTTTGTGCCGGATCATTCTTTGATACGGTGTAATTTCTTCTCAAATTGACCTTAGCTACACTGGATTTCAGTCCGCATGAGAAGCGAGAGAATCAAGAAGTGAGAGAGCCCGATTTAAAGTTTTAGCTCCAATGTTATTGATCAGAATCAGAGAGCTCTCAGAAGCGTCGTCTTCAATTATTCAGAAAGACAGGAAAAGCCGGGTGCAGAACAATATCAAATTTATATTTTACGAGGGTTTTAAAGACACCCGCAATCTGCAATTAATTAAATTGAACTTTCAATTGAATACGGAGCTCTTCGAAAACCATTAACATAACGTTCTCTCGCACTTGCTGGTTACCCAGTCATTTCCCTTGGTTTATTGTCACTAGATTTAATAAGCCATAAAATTTTCTTTTATTGCCCGGTCATTAAAAGATGTGTGGTTCCGGTTTTGAAGGTTTCTTCACCATTAGTTCTTCTTTTGAAATTTTCCATTTCTCATACCTCCATCGTTGAAATAGAGGTTAGTATGTGAAACATAAATCTGCAACTGATTACGACGAGTCAATTCAAAGGTAATTAAAACATAAAGTGTTGAGTTTCAATTCGAAAGGAGAGCCGGTTCGTAGAAAGTAATGCCCTCTCCATAACGCGACTGAAATGATTGACCCTTTAATGCTGGACTCCTTCGGAAATATGAGCATAACTCATATTTCGTTTCCCTATTGTTTCTTTGCTCCTACAGTCTTAATCCTTATGAACGAGTATATCTTCCTAGCATGTAACATAATACCTCTTGGTGCCTATTATAGTCGCATTTGAAAGATTCCTAACCTAATAATAATGTTAAGTGTGGACAGCAAACAAATAATGGACGAGCGAACATGCCGGGAGACAATGAAAAAGCATCGCAATGCCGCGTCCGTTTCCTTCAATCGGATGGAAATATTAAAACTGAATCCCAGCACGCAACGACGATTTTTAAGCCTATTATAATTTTTGAAAGGCTTGAAATATGATCATGGGAGGCGAAGATATATGGGTGCATTCATGGGGTCATCAGAATTAAATGCACCACCATATATTTCTGTGGCCGCCGCCGCCGCCACCGACATCGCGCCGTCACAAATAAATAAATTTTAAAATGTTATATTTCGTTATGTCTAGGAAGTTTGGGGTTCCATAGGATTCAGGAAGAAGTTTCAGGACTTTCAGTAATCTCAGCGAAATGTTCTAAAGCTTCTTTCATCTGAGAAAATCAGTAGTTTTGGAGGGAACGGAAAACTTTAAGCCACCAGTGTATTTTCTTCTCCCCAACCCGATTCATTCAACCCGCTGTCTTTATCGCAGGAAATGTAGGAATTATGCAGGGTCTTCCTCTCGCAACGTACCACTCTCGTCCCATGCCATGCCGTGCAGTAGTCAACAATAACATTCCATATGCTTACTGCATTGCATTGCAGACCATCCAAATATGTGACATAGTTTTATCTTCCGTTGGCGGTTGTGCTCTAAACTTTATAGGGTGCATGATCTATGGCCATGCATTCATGCTCATACTCCGGGGGATTGCACTACTGACATTCTTCCCCATAAATACTGCTTGCCGCACTTTCCCGCTTTACAACAAAATGTTTAATAATATTTTTTACGATGACATCACATCACAATGACGACAAAGGCACTAATATAAAGACAATTACAGAGGCCATCTCTCAAATTAGTAGCATACCAACTCGACGCGGCATTTTAAATCTCAGAAGTGATTGTGTACGCCAAAGAGTGTGGTGTGGCATTTCAAAATGTCCCTCAGCGTCGCGATATGATTGATGGACGGGGGAGAGGCGGCAAGACGAGCAATTTAAAATTAGCTTTATTGCACATTTATCAGATTTGATGATATAAATTGGCATTTTCGAGACTATGTGACTATGTAGAAAAATGTGGTTGAGGCAGACTTTGGGTAATGGAAAATAATAGCTGTAAGGATAATTTTTACTGGGCGTGTTAATAGAACTTGATAGAGTTTATAGCAGTCTTTTCAACACTTGTAAAAGTTTACTCTGTGAGTAAAAAATACCAGGTATTAAAACAGTCATATTCGTAGTAAACTTTTTGGTTTGAAAACTTTAACAAAGTTTTGGTGAGCTTATTTTGCTCTCCTAACTTGGCTAAACAAATACATAAAATAAAACCAAAAAATTCAAAATGTATTGTTTAGATTTTCGACTGAAAAACGTGCTCAAACCTTATCTTCTATTGAAGATTTAAAGTTACAAAGGTAGAAAGTTTGTGCAAATATATTTCGTATTGAAAGGGGGTGTAAAAAGTGAAGAGCGGAGTCGGATTTCTCAGAGGCGCTCAGCGAAGATTCTAAAGCTCTCCCAGTGACGAAAGAAATACCAAAAGAACAGAAAAAACCCCGATGACGTACTTTCTGGGGGGAACGGATCTTCACACACGGCGTCTCTCAAACGAGTCGGTTTCGTTCTCATCATCTTTACATCTGAGCTAGGTTCTCATTTATAATATACCATACGAACACAAAATTTACACAGAATCTGTTTTGTACTCGCAAATTAATTTACTTCGGCGGAGTTGCCGCAGCTTCTCATTTAGTTTGGACTGGGACTCTTATTGATAAGGACGACGAAGCAAATTGCACGAAACCGCTCTGACCATGAGGAATAATTTAATTTGTTTATTGATCGCAATCGCGGTTGCAAGTCCCCACTACGTCTCTTGCTCCCCTCATTGGCATCGACATTTTGGAGGATACAGTGGCGGACGAGGATGGGGTCAGCACGGGTACACGGAGCACCAAAGCCTCGGAGGCTCGGGAGCCAACAACGACGTTATTGTGGTGATAGTGGAGGAAGAACCGGTCAGAACTACTTATCAGAAGCCCAAAGTGCAGCCTCAAGTCACCCATCAAATCCAGCAACCTACCGTTTACCATTTCACTCTGACCCCTGAAGTGTACACGATTGAAACTCATCAAACACTTCAACCTCATCCACAGCAAATTCCACAACATCGGCCAACTTTTGCTCAGCACCAGCCATCGCAGGATTATTTGCCACCCACGCAGCAGCCAATTTACAATCAACAAAAGCCGCAATTCGTTCCCCAAACTCCATCAAACGACTACCTTCCTCCCGTTCAGCAACCGTCGAAAGATTACTTGCCGCCCGTTCCTCCCACGCAGCAGCCACAGCGACCGTCGCAGGATTACTTACCGCCAGTCGTGCCGACTCCGTCTCAAAACGTGCTGCCCCCGTCCAAAGATTATCTCCCTCCCACCCCTGACCCACATTCTACGCGGCCCAGTCGCGGAAGTGGAGCGGCAAAAGTGCACGAGGATGTCCTCATAGACGAAATCTTCAGCGGAGGCCACAAGACTCAGCAAGATGACTGTCCCACGTGCACTAGCATTGACGTCCGTGGATTTTATTGAAAGTAACATTAAAGTTGAATGAAAACACAAGTCGGCTCTTCCACCTTTTATTTCACACTTCTCCCTTGATAAGAGACAATTGCCTCGCGCATTCAAAAGATCCACAGAGAGCTGAAGAAATCCCGAGCCAGCTCCGTGAAGCTCTTGGATGACCTAACCGAGTCCGTGTTTTCCGAAACTTCATTTTGCTCACGCAGAACGGACAGAGTGTCAAGGTCATTTGCGATTGATTGATAGCTGGAGGGAATTGTTGTTGTTGTCTCGAGCGGATTATCATATTCTAAAGTAGTCGATGGGTCGGTGGTTTCATCGGTGTTTTCAGCTGGTGCGGGGAGATTTGTGGTGTGATCATTAGCAGCCCATTCAAAGGTAGTTGTTGTTGATTCCAAGACTTCCCATGAGGTCGAAGTTTCAACAATGAAATCGGTAGCGAATCTGGCAGTTGTTGAGTCTATGAGAGTTTGCAAAGTCCAAGGAGCAGTAGTGGTTCTCTTCTTGCTTGATTTTCTCTTCTTGGTTTTCCGATAGTCTCCGTACTCGTCACTGTCAGATTCTGGATTACTTTCACTATCTTCGTCCCCTGAGTCTGAATACTCTGATTCCACCGTTTCTACAGACGAAACACCCGCACTTTCCAAACTATCCGTTTCGTTTAAAATAAGATACGGTGGGAACAAGGTGGCTTGTCTGGACTCCACGTCTCCATCCAGCGTCGTAGACAATGAGGTGGTCACTTCTGCAATTGTATCCAATTCGTTTTCGTTGAGACCCGTGAGATTTCGAGTGTAATCTTCCAAAGTAATTAGAGGAACCTGAACGAATCGAGTCTCAGGTTCATCGACCGGCTCTGGTAGCTGTGTTGTCGTCAAGTCATCAGTTTCTTTGGTTTCTTCATCCAACAAGTTGTAGCCGTCCTCATCTATGCGCGATTCAATGGACACTTCTTCTGGGTGCCGATTCACAGCAAACCGACTGCGGTCACGGAAGAACAGTGGAACTGCGTGTGGATCATCTGAAGAGCGGCCTTTGAACAAGTAGAAGGCGTTGCTTTGGGAAACTAGATACAGAAGTACGACGACTAAATTTTTTGTAAACATGCCGGTGTAAACAAGTCAGCAACGATCTGCCTAGAACCGAGTGCAGTAATTGACTAATAGGTGACAAACTGGTTCTCGGATGTTGAAGCTGCGTATAAAAACTCGTCGAAGAGACGAAGAAGAGGCAGAGGAAGAGTCAAGAACGGTGAGCGAAAAAAGGGATAAAGCACTCGCAGGCGCGATACACGAAAGACGCGACAAAGCAGGTGAAGTAGAATGTCGACCGGTTCATTTATTGATACCCGACTCCATTGTTGTGCTCCACTGTGATAAATATTTGAAAGAGTTTAATGAGTCATTCAACGGAAACACGCTTCTGCGAAACTGCAAATAAGTCGTGGCGTCTTAGAACTTTTATGGTTTGTTTGGTTTCTAACTCGATCGCAAGAAGTAGAAACCTGGTTAACAGAGGCAAAATGTTATAAAGCAGTGATTCTCAAGAATGAATTAGATTTAAATTTCTAGAACCTACGTGACACTCTGTCCCTCAACCGATCCATCTTGAATTAAAATAAAAACCTACCTAATTACTTAAAGGATTTGGAGTCTTTCAAATCGAGATTTTAGACCCCACCCTTTATCTGTTATGGTTTGTTCCACACACTAGTACTAAATAGGCTTTGTATCGGTTGTCACGGAGCAACTAACCCCTTCTCTCCCCCTCAGACCGTGACGTGAGTTTTGAACAGACCCTTTTTGCTTGAAAGGTCTCTCAGAGAATAACGAGAGTAGGAAGTAATGAAACAGCTATTTTATTAAATCTTTAAACAATTTAATGTGGCTAATAATCTCATCTATGCTCGCTTTCCGAACTTGATTGAGCCTCGTGATCCTCTTGACAACGTTAAAAATTGGTTGTTTTCATTAGGACCTTGAAAAAACCCATCGCGAACATCAATCGGCACCGGTTGATCATTTGCCTCCTCCGCAATCATGTTGCGAGATAAATAGTCTTTGTTGATGGGCAAGTTGAGCACTTGAAGAACCTCCGCTTCGACGGGAGTTGGGACATCTCCATACGTTATTTTGGGAGGTTTCAAAGTCAATGACGGGGGCACAACGTCGGAGGTGGAAGTTGACGCTTCTTGTTTTTCTGTTACTGATTCTTCTGGTGCCGGAATTTTAGTGAAATTTTCGGGCTCGGACTCAGTTGCAGCAGCTTCAAAGATATCTTCTGCTGGAGGAACAAAAGGTTCGACTGACGGCAGTTTGATAGCATCCGAAGGGGCTGCTGTTGGGAGTTCCAGAGCATTTACAACTGCTGGGGCTTGCGTAGAGCTTGGAAAGTCTTCCCTGTTGTTTACTAAGTCCTCTACTAGGTCCACCAAAGTAGCGTTTTTCCGATGATGGTGGTGATGGTGATGATGATGATGGTGTTCGTGACTTTCTTGCTGAGATCCCTGTGGAAGGTTTTGGACAAGATTTATCAGAGAAGGGTTGGAGTTTGGAGAATCTGTAGAAGTGGTGGGAATCTGGAATTGAGGTGACGTTGTTGATGGAAGATTTTGCACTAAGTCGACCAAGATAGGCCCAACTGTAGTAACGTCATCTACTTCGTCCTCTCGTGGCTTGTCTAGATTTTCCAGAGTGTGGTTCAACTGTGTGGAATTCAATATGAGATCGCTGATTGAAACTGGGGGTTTGTTAAGTTCGACTGACGACTCTGAAAGCTGACTCAAGGTTTCATATGTCTCTTTGTCAGTCAAGGGCAGCTCAAATGTCTCTGAAGGTGTTAAAAGCTCCACAACAGACACAGGCTTTTCATTTGTGGGCCCCGGAATAGGCTTCGAATCTTCGTTTGTTCTATTGGGGATTTCAGTTTGTACTGGAGGTGTTTGAGTAGTTTTAGTTGGAATCTCAGTCGTAGGTACTTTCGAAGGTTCAGTGGGCCTTGGTTGTGGTGTAACAGATGGTAATGGCTTCACTATGGGTGGTTGTGTAGGAGCGTCTATTGGCTTGAGGGGTGGAATTGGCGAAGGTATAAACGGAACGAACTCTGTTTGACTTCCTTGGCTTCCAGGACCTGATGTGTTTTGATAATAACCGGGATACAGCGGAAAATAAGGATTATAAGTGGGGGCTCCAAAAAGTGGCTGGTATGGATAAGGCAAAGCTCCAGCAGGAGATGCTAGATTCGGCTTGAAAGGATTGACGAATCCAAATCCAATCGGTCCCCAGAATCCAAATGGAGGTTGTTGATTTCCTGGAAATCCTTGGAACGGGCCAGGAGGAAAGCCTTGTCTATTGGTGACAGTTTGGATCTCGCCATCAGTGCCTTTGTACTGAATCGTGTTGATAGTGTTCGTTTGGGTTCCATCCGAGGTCTGAAATTGCATAGTGTCGATTCTTTGGGATACAATAGCTGCTGAGTAGAGATTGCAGCCATCTTCATCACATGTCAGGCATCCGTCCGCTCCGTCACATATCGACTTGATTTCGCAGCCATTCAAATGAACGGTGTCTGTGTCTGAAAAATATTAAAATTCTTTAAAACTGTGATCGCGATAACGAGTTGAAAGGCCACTTTGAGGCCTTGACTGAGAAATTCACACTCTATTATTTGATGTTACTACCTTGGAAACTTGATTTTGGGTTTGAAAAAACTACGAGTACATTCCAAGTCGAAAAAAGCTGGTTAAAAGTCAGACACCATTGAAACCCGTTCACAGCTATACGGGGAGATTTAATGGGCCTTGCATTAGTTTTTCACGAATTAGTACCTTTTGACTTCCGCCCGAAACTGCAGACTTCACCCTCTTGACACTCGACCAGGTCTGCATTTTCGAAGACGCATTTTTTCGAAAAGATCTCCGTGTCATTGCACCTGTAGCACTTAAGTCCATTGACCGAATAAACGGAGATGATAATTGCGAAACACTTGATCACGTTCAAGTTCATCTCAAGATGACCTTCCTCAGGGGCAATAGCTCGAACAATAGAGCACAAAAAATATTTTCTAGTTGGAGGATATGTGTATCGGATTTGAAAGATGAACTGCGACTGACCGCAAAGTTGGTCACAAGCAGCATAACAAAGCGAGAAAGATTGGAAGACGTATGCTGATGTAAATTAGTAACGTGTGGCTCAAGCTGGTGTACGTTGTGCGTGTCAGTGTACGAAGAAAACTGGTAACGACTGATGGTGCCTGAGCACAGAGATAGCAAAAGTGCGTTCTGACGTTGTAAAATGCAATGCTAAGTTCAAGACACTCAACCGGTTTCCCCGCGTGGGGGCTTTCCATGACTATAGAAATTTAGTTAGTGATAAAAATTTCCCTCGCTTTGGGCTTTAAAGTTTTACGTGAGAAACCTTGTTGAATAAAACCTTTCTTCTTTCAGTGGCCCTGGCTCGAGCTGCAGCGTTGGCTTCTCAGACCAGCAGTATTTCCCACTACGAGTCGGACCATGACTCACTCCCCAGCTACACCCTCGTTTCCGGTCTGCCGAGCTACGATGACGCTTTGGAGCAAATGAAAAGCAAGCTCACGCGAAACACAACAAGTCAACTAAAACGTCCATCTCTCACCAAACTTTTCAACTTTGAGAACGAAAAAAGCAGTCTGGAAGTTACAAACTACGTGGCACCCAAATTCGAAGACCTTGCCGCCACGTCCGCACCGAGCTACGAGGTGTCCATTATTTTACCCCAGAAGCCGCCACCAGAAAAGGCACAGAAGCCCACGTACACTATGCATCCTATTACTGAGACCCGTCCTGCTAGTCATCACCATCACAATCACCTCTACCACCAAGTTTTATCGTCCGACGCCGACACTTTTATTGTAAATTTACCGCCAGAAACGTGCGACTACGACAACCGAAACAAACATTCCTCTTCATCATACAAGCCTCACCAGACAGAAACGCTAACACCTGAATTGAGTAGCGAGTCACGCAAGGGTGAGACAGCCACCTCGCTGAAGGTTAAAGCCAATTCTGTGGGCAACTTGTGCGACATCCATCGCTAAGATTGCCGTAAGATCCGTTTTTTTTTTGACATTTTGAGTTCCATTGCTTATTTTACATATTCAAGAAGAACAAAGACAATTGTTTCGTTTATATTACATAGACTAAAAATGTAAATTTAAGGACGAATAGCGAAACCGCAATTTGTATCGAAGAACTGAGAATTAAAGCTTATTGGTACTCTTAATGTCAATGATTGGATGTCGCGAATCAACATAGCTAGGAAGAAATAATGGTAATGCGTGTCATAGCTAGAAACTAAATGAAAATATGTGATAAAAGTCAGAGAAAATATTTATGTTATAATGCATTTTCATGTTACCAGACATTGTGAAGAAGGAGAAGGAACACATGAAGGCACTGCAGAAGCAAGTCAATGAAAACATTTTAAAGACGAAAGACACCTGCTAAGTCTTAAATTATCCTAGAAAAAGCGAGGTAAAGTGCCTGTGAAGAGACGGAGGGATTTGATACTAACTTGCTGTGCACGATCGAAGTCATCGTCAAATGTGCTTGAAATCTGTAAATTACATTCTAAATTGACTGTTTCGTGGACTACATGATTTGAATGAGTTCGAAATTCGATGAACCTTTTGTTATGCTTTAGTTATAGTCTTAAGAACTATCAATGAACTGAAAAAACTCAAATAAATTATTTTTAACCGTATCTTTCACTGTTAAGAAGATTAAAACCGACAACACAGAGGAAGTAAGAAAATTTAAATCCACATATTTATCTACTCTAAGCAGAGGGAGTTCCAGAAGGTGTAAAGTTTTTCATGTACAATTTTACCCAATGACGTATTGTGACTCTCATAGTATCTAGAGTTAAGAACGGTTTAACGGTTTAACGGTTTATAAAACTTTTAAAGGAAGATCTGTGGCAGAAGGTTGAAAGATTTTCTCCCATTATTCCTCCTAATCTTCCTCATCAGAAGGAAGATCTTCCACCTCAGCAGGAAGATCTGCCGCAGAAATTCTTCTCCCTTCAGAAGATCTTCTCCCGTTCTTCCTCCTTCGCAGTCTTCTATTAATGCTACAAATCTTCCTGCTACAAAATAACGACAGATCTGCGGAAGATCTGCCGCAAATCTGTAAAAGATTTTCCTGCTGTTGTTCGGCAGCTTGCAGCAGATCTGCCGCAGATCTTCCTCCTATTAGGAAGCAGAATTGCGTTCCAGAGAAGCCAGAAAAGTTTATAGGGTCATAAGATATTTTTCCTGATTCCTAAGATTCAGGGTGCCAAAAATGACCCGGGAAACTTACTATTTATGCGACTTCTTTCTTTATCCGGATCCCCAAAGATTTTTAGGGCATTTTCAGCATTTTGCAAAAAATGCACTATTGTGGCCGCTTTGCCGTCTGTCTGTCTGAAATTTTATAACTCAAGAACCAGAAGAGTTAGAGAGCTGCGGTTTTTTGCATCGTGTAGGGCTTGGTCTGTAGAAGTGCAGGCTAACAATTTTAGACCACTACCCCCTCTTGGGAGGAATGGGGGGTGTTTTAATTTTGTATGAAAACTCCCTATATTGCATCCGATTGAGCTGAAATTTTAGTATGTTATAGTCTGTGTCAAATCTAGCAAATCATGGTACCACATACATATATCCTCTATTATGTATAGGGACGGAGCTAGGGACTCGAAGTTCGGTCTATCGAAATCTTTGAAAATGCACCCGTAAGCTTAACCTCCGATTTTGCTTTTTATATATTTTTTCTAATTCACTCATTCTGTCAATTTTAAAATTTGTGAATTTGAATCAAATTATTGTAAAGGAACCGGCATGGAGATATCTGGTTACATTGAATTATTGCATTGTTAGAATTACAAAGCGAGAAAAACAAAATTGAATTTAAACCTCATTGAAGGAGAAGAGTCACAAAATTGACAAGACTAATATGTAGTCTGCCACAATGATGATGGATGATATTTTACATGTAATTTTAACTTTTTGAGTGAATATTTTAATGAAATAGCTCGTACGAGAAGACTTGTTCTTGCTCAGTGTATTCAATGATGTTGACATTATCGGATAAAACATGTTTAAAGCTTAGTCGGGGACGAACGCATTTGAGTGCATTTTCAATTCGCTTTGTTGCAAAAGTTGGGTCGAAGTGAAAATATTTTGTCCCAAATTCCGCCACTGCAGAATCTTATTTGACCCCTGACTTTGATCCCACAGATCATAGAGCCTTAATGCTGGAGGATATTTCGCTAAATTTAATGTCATCTAACATTTGCCCAAGTTTTAGCTCAATTCGAGTTAAAAAATTTTCGCCTCATACAAACTTTGAGAGGCCTTAGCTCCTCACCCTTAGGTCATAGAGGCTTACTGTAGAACTGTTTTTTGCTAGATTTACTACCATCTATCAGTTGTCAAAGTTTCAGCTCAATCGGTTGACTTTGAAATTTCGCCTTACTGTTCTCCAGGGGAAGTCTTGGATGGCCACTTATTGACCCCCAGAGTCCATCATTTTACATTTTTGAGACCATGACCCGAAACAAAAGTTGCTTAAATTGTAATTTTACATGACCATTCTGAATTTCAGCTCAATCGGAGCAACTAAATTTTTCCCCACTTTAGAGGTCACTCACCCCACCCCCTTAAGTGATAAGGGCAAACATGTGTTCTATGATTTGCTAGATTTGACATGATGTATATCATATCCAAAATTCAGCTCAATCGGACGAAGTATATGGAACTTTCATACAACGGGAATACCCCCTTAATTACCCCTCAGGCAGTTTTTCGGAAAAACCAAAGTGGTTCCACCACCCTCCAGACCATACCTGACAACATGCAAAAAACCGCAGGTCTCTAGCTCTTATAGTTTCGGAGCCTTTGCGACTCAGACGGACGGACGGACGGACATATCGGACACATAAGTGCATTTTTTTCAAAATTGATGAAAATGCACTAAAAAATCTTTCCTGCCGTCGTTTGATTAGGTTTGTGTGTGGTTTTATACATGTGGAGGCAATTTTTTGAACAAACGAGTGGGAGAAAAAGTTCAAAGCAAAAGTAAAATATGCTTTTAATACCAACTCGATAACTGTTGATTTCTGAAAATGACCAAGTTTTGGGAGTTTGAAAACTTTGTAACCATACGGTCGCGCGGCTTTTTCATTGGCATGCATGTGACGTTGTGTTGTGGCAAGACGAACAAAAGGAAACTTCCGTTGTGGTGAATGCTGCTACGGTACTTGTGTGGAACATTACAATGTTATAGACAAAAGAGATTACGTGGATGAAATGGGAAAACGTCAGGAGGAAAATTTTTGTTTTACTAACTTTAAAAGTTCATTGGCATTACAAATAAAATTTAATTTGTTATTACTTGTTAGAACCTTTGCTAAAACAAATATTGATCAAAATAGTTTTAGTACCTGGCTACTTACAAAACAACATTTTGCCATGAAATAAAACTTAAGGCCAGGGTGAAAGTGAATCCCAAGGCACCCTATGACATGAATTCAAATTTTGCAGGAACAATTCCCGAATTTTTCTATTTCCTCATATAGGGCTTCCCGGAGGCTGGAAATGATTCTAAATCATTCTCCTGCTTTCCAAAACATTACCCCAGTACTTTGAATGACTCAAATCGGTCCAGAAATAGCTGATTTAGGTCATTTTCTCCTGCCAGTCGCCAACCTGTCGCCAATAGAAATGCATTCATTCAAAAGGTTCTACAGGGTCAGAAACTGAACGCACAGACATGATTAAGAGCTTTTTGGATTTGTAATTAAATTTCAAAGGGCTTAACGGAGCTCTTTTTTCGATTTTCAGTCTGTGAAAATTATATAAAATAAGAACAGAAGCCTCCATTGTCGACCCTTCCGAAAAAAGGCTCACAACTTCACTTGTGGGCCAAAAATCGAAAAAAGGGCTCCGTTAAGCCCTTTGATATTTAATTACGAATCCAAAAAGCCCTCAATCATGTCTGTGCGTTCAGTTTCTGACCCTGTAGAACCTTTTGAATGAAAAAAGGAGAAAATGACCTAAATCAGCTATTTCTGGACCGATTTGAGTCATTCAAAGTACTGGGGTAATGTTTTGGAAAGCAGGAGAATGATTACGAATCATTTCCAGCTTCGGGAAGCCCTATATGAGGAAATAGAAAAATTCGGGAATTGTTCCTGCAAAATTTGAATTCATGTCATAGGGTGCCTTGGGATTCACTTTCACCCTGGCCTTAAATAAATTTTGAGACTTCTGAATCACTTAACATATAACTTACAGACATAAATTCGTCTTTAATCAAGAATATTAAAAAAACAATTGAACAAAAAGTTTCAGTATATTATTGGAAACTTTTTCACAAATGACCGTGAACTTTAACTTCTACTAGATTTATAGACATATTCAGTACAAAAGAAGTAACCTTGTGCTGTATGTATCTGCTATGTATATAAACTACCGTGTTTACACGTCACTTGAATTTTTAGCCAAAACAAAACAGCTGCATATGCACTTTGAGGTGCTGCTTGTTTGAGAGAACTCCGAAATTTGTTACAAAGGTTTATGAAAAATATCTTTATTTTTGCCTCGGGCACGTTTAAAAGTTGTAATGTAAGGTAGACGCGCAGGCTTCTCAGTGCCTCTTTACCCTCAACAAAATGAAGTTGCAGCTCTTCTTACTAGGGCCGGCTTGCCTGCTTATTGAATCATCCGTATGGGCTCTTAAGTGCTACAAGTGCTCCTTATTCGATAGCGTGTCTAAGAAGTGCATTGCAGAATCTTCGGAAATAGAAGAGTGTGAATCAAACCAAGTCTGCGGTTTTGGAACCAACACAGGTAACATCCCAAATTCTAAACTATTTTTACAATACTGTTAACAAAGTTATCTCCGGTTCAAAGGTTTTGCTACCCATCATAGATGCTTGGACGAAGAGGAGTGTACGTGGGATAAGGATTGCAAGTTCTGTAAATCAGATCTGTGCAATGGGATTGCATTATTTTCTCCACCAAGTTCTGAAGCTCAGAACTTTGATCTGTATAGTGGCTCATATGTTCCTCTTGTAAAAATCAAGGAACCGCCGAGTCAGAAAAATTTACTCATTAATGAACCAACAAAAGAAATGGCTGAAAATAATTTGTCGCACATTCAGAAGATAGAAAAACCTCATCTGATAAAGTCATTTGCCAAAAAACCTTCTGAAGAAACTTTGTCGGCAACAATGACAACTACTGAAACAGTACCAACACCTATTCAGGAACATGAGGCGGGAAAACAACGAGAAAAGTCAGCGAATTCAAGAATAAATGAAAACCCTCTTAATGCAGGCTCTGCTGCGATTTGGTTTTCAAATCCAGCCAAAGCTGTAATGACTCCAAAAACTGATTTAAATATGGCCACAAACTCATCGTCGAGTGTCAATTTATCAAATGAGTCGCTCCCATTTCTAAGTACTACTCTACCAGCAAGCAATGAGTTTCTGACAGTTTCAGACATTTCAACGTCAACTTCTGTTAAGCCTGTTACAGAGGATATAAATCGAACAAAATTAGAAGTGGGTAGCTTTGAGCCCATGGGAAAATACCAATACTTAGCTACACTTGAAGAAAAAGAAGAGTCCTTACTTTCCAAATCTATTGCAAAGTTTGATAAGATGAGCGACACAAAACTGAATCAGAAGAAGATTGAAACGCCTGAAAAACACTCAAATTCAAAAAAGAATAAGGAATTGAAGTTACAGGATGGTTCACAAAAACTATTTAATAGCAAGAACAAAACTTCTGATCTCAAAAAACCTGAAGAGCCAACCTTAGATTTGGTTTCTCCAACGAAATCGATTAAAAACAAGGATGCAACAGTAAAGACACAGAACAATACAGACTACGTCTTTTATAACCAAACTGTAATATCAGAAGAAGCTCAGATAAAAAATCAAACAGGCGTGGTGTTGAGCCAAAACACTTCAGAGCCCACAACTATTTTAAGTTTAGTACAGGAAGTTACTCTGCCTTCTTTGCCCGAAGAAAAAGAACCAAAATACGCGAATTTGGAGCCCTCAAATTCAGAAAAACAGGTCAATGAGGAACTTCTAGATATTTATGCTATTAATAAAACTGAAGCCGTTGTCACACATCAAAAGCTCAATAAAGCGGAGACAGATGTGTATTCTCTCATCAGCACTAAGCCGTCTCAACAGGAAAAGGAGCCTCAAAATAATATGACTTTACAAAATAATGAAACTGACAAGGCTACGCAAAAAACTACTTCACTATCTCAAGAAACTCCAAAAGGCGATAACTTTATAAAAAATATTGGAAATGTAACAGAAAAGTCACTTGAAACTGAAGTGCTTCTAAAACTTGCAGAGACAAGCGAATCAAATGAGCCAAAAGCAGAAAGTTCGATAAAACCAGAAGAACCTTCCACAACCAATTTTGAGCCTGTTTTAGTGCAAGAAAGTTCTGAAACTTTCAACCCTGTAACAGGTATTCAAACTACAGTTGATGTTGAATTTCCTGTTAAAAACTCAAAAGACAATTTTGAGAAAACGAATGACTTAACACTGGATCCTACTCCTGGAAATTCTCAAGAATCTGCCATGGAAGATAAGGAAATTCTTTCTCAGTTGGAAAAAGAACCTATTGAAAATGCAAATTGGGACATCGAAGAATCGGGTATGTGGGCTCCAGACTTTTCATCATCCAACATGAAACGTCGAGCAATCAACAGTATATCTGAGAAAACTTCGCAAAACCCAAAAGCTGCCCCTCAAAAGACATTTTCTGCTCATGGAAAGGAGAATGTTATTAAAACGCAAACTTCCACTACTGAAGCACCCGTCAACTTTTGGGATTCGAGCTTAGAAGTCATCGAAGAGGAGCCTCATGCGTCCATACCCCAAACAGATGTCAACATCGACGAGCTACACGCGCTTTCAAACCCTTCGAGCCGAATTTTAGATACTCTCAAAAGTAATAAACGAGAAACGGAGGAACAAATTCATATTCAGCAAACCGAATCAGATATTTTTCCGTTTTATATTTTTCCTTTATATTTCCCCCAGCACAACGGACAAAAATGCAACTGCAACAAAAAATAAATGTATTAATTTATTAAAAACATATTAATCTACTAACTTTTGTTTGTACACCTAAATTAAAATCGATAAACAAAATTTAATCAATGTACCTACTTGAAAATGTAGGTGCAGGTAAATATGATAACAAAATATGCTTTCGGACAGCTCCTAGAAGAGGGACAGTCTAAAGAACCCATGTCATACTGTTATACTGAAAAAAACTCCTCATTTCGGGACTTAAAAGATTTGGATGAAGTTCTTCGGGGCTTTCCTTGATAGCTTATGGCTCTGGAGACTCATAGAAAATATATCAAGCTTAGTACGTTGCCATAATCGCTCAATGAAAATGCCTATAGGCAAGTTTCTTATTTTAACTTCTAGGACGCTTTCATATTTTGTTTTTTAATCATAAACCTGAAACTATTAGGTTAATTCTCCTTGGTGGGTAAAAATGATCCCTTAATATGGGGGTACAGAGTACTGTATCCCCATACAGTATATCTAGTGTATATCTATGTAGCTTTTCATTTTATAAAAACTAAGCAGTTATATGTGTCATCTTTATTTTTGGGAATTTAAATATGCAGCGTAACATATGATAGTAAAAAATTACTATCATCTTACTCAACCCAACTTTGAATATTTTAAAGTAAGATTTAACGCCTCTCTTTAAAAATTTCATTTTCCTTTTAATCAAATCAAAATAAACTTTTTACTGCAGCGTTAAATGAGATTCTTGCGAGTAAATGAAAATGTCAGTCTTCTTGCTGCTATATCCGGAAGAGACGAAATGCAGTTGCAATGATGCATGTGAGGGACATAAAAGTTCACTGGAGGCACAAACATGAAAACCAGATTAAAGGATTAAGTGGCGCGTAGAGCGGAGAGCATAAAGAATGAAACGCGGCATGCCTATTTTTATGGAGTGCCGGGTTATGACATCCACGCTCGTCATACTCGTAAAAGAGCAATTCCAAATCCCCGGGCGTATGAAATACCTATATATGGATTCACTGTTAAATCTTTGCGTTTCATGATCCTCTGTTTTTCAATTAAACTTTCAACTGAGTGCACCCGAGGCACAAAATGTAGGAACTTCTTTTCTTCTTAAATGCACTGAGTACCATTTCAACTATACTTTCGATCTTTAAATTGCATTAGTGACATTATGATTACATTCCTATATGGGTCCTCTTGAAATTCCCTGGCACGTTTTTTTCTGTAAAAGTTTATTTCTTTCTCCGCTTAAAATAGGGAAACGTTTCTTTTCAAAGCCTTTTTTTTTGCTATCAGTGGAGTAGAAACAAGTTAAAAATTTGTGGGTCTGAATGCTCAATCTCCACGAAAGGTAAAGTTCATATGTATATAGAGCGTTACCCATTAAGTAAGGAATCACACGCATTTCAACCTTCGCTTCATCAGCCCTCCATTGAAGCTAACAAGCAAACATACAGTAAGTGTCAAGACAAACAACACGTTAAATGATACAGCAGCAGAAATGCTAGGTATACACACCCCAACGTCGTAAAAGTGAAGCGTTCCTAGATAAACAAAAATAATTCTGTTACTATTCTTAAAAAGTTGTGGTTTTTCTGGTTTTTAATAAGTACAGACAAATATCAAATAATATTAAAGAAAATCGCTCAAATCTCATTTCTCAACAATTTTACTTAGTTAAATTTATTGGACAAGCAAGTGTAAAACAAAGAACTATGAAAGGTATCTTGATTGCTAAGAAGATTCAAAAGCTCCGTCGAAAATCTCTATAGCCTTTGTTTAATTTACTGTTCAAAGGGTTACATTAAAACATAACGACAGCAAAATTCCATGGTCTGGGGAGGTTCAAGCAAACTACAAACGGATAAGTTAGGGATGGAACTAAACAATATGATATCATAGTCTTTTGCTCTTTTATAATAATCAATTTGTAGGTAAAGATTTTAATTGAACTTCGGCAAATAAAATCTACCATAGAAAGAATGGCTCCTAAAAATAAATGCATCCTTAAAGCTGATGAACTTGTGAAGACATACAGAATGGTTCTTCCTCGAGTAAAAATCATAAAACGTTACAGAAGAAAAAACACTTGACAGCACATGCTGCGTTGGTACGAGTGTCTAGCGAGCAATTCGGCCCGCACTAGGTCTTGAACGTTATGGTCATGGAAATTTTCCACCGTATCTAACTGTGTGAAAAGAAAATTGTCTTGACATCTCTCCGCACTTTTCCATCAGCGTCCAACAACATCATTAGCGTGGAACAAGGTAATGCCTACACCAACAGTCGACGCAGCGGACGCACCGCAGCCAGAAGACATCCTCAACGCGTTAAGCCAGAAAGTATAATCGTTGAAATATGTTTTGAAGTCTTAATGCGACGTAGGTCGTGTTTTCTCGTTCTTGTCTCCTCTATTTGTACAGCGGAATGTCGTAAATAAGTGTGCGGGAATACATAAAATTATGTCTATTGCGACAGCTTTTCATTCCATTTCTGACATGTAATTTGAATAATGGACGACGGAATAAATGGATTCGAATGAGTTTGAGCGGTGATGAAAGAAGATTGAATACAGTGTGGTGGTTGTCATGGATTGATGAGCCATTTCTATTTCGTGCCGCTGCTTGTGCGGCTTCAATCAGGGGCATTACCATTCACCTAAGTGGTTTCCCTTCCGCACCTAATGCCTGTATTTCCATAAGGTTTTCTCAGCAATTTGGTCTAGTGGAGCTTGAAACGAAAGTGTGTCTATGCTTCGACTTTAATGCATTCCACAGCATAAATTTCCGAATTTCAATTAATGCTCACGTGTCCGTAATCACATTTTTCGTCCCTCCTTTGCCGTCGTCCCCTCCACCAATCTGCAGTTCGATACTCAAGTGCTCGTATAAATCAGCCCAAAATTCCAATAATGACTTTATGTTAAATCCCACATGATTACACTTGTCAGCCAAATCAAATCAACATATTTATCCTCCTGAGTCGGAATCCACATGTGTTCAACTGGGGTTCCTTCATTCTGTCCAAAGTCATCGACACACAACTGTTTCCCAAATAATTTCGTGCCCGCGCCCCGCGTACGAAATTAAATGGAAAACTCGGAAAACTGCACAAGGTGCCACCCCACCAAGCACTCGAATTTGCGGCGGTTGTAATGGAAAATCATAACATGCTCTTTGGTGTGACGAATGCTCCATCTTGTAATTCTATGACTCACCGAATACCACCATTGACAGGGCAAATGAAACTTTATTGCCTACCAAGTTAAGCTCACACACCGGCTTTGGCCTGACTCATTACTTTCAGAGATGAAAGTCATCATTTATATTGCCTTTGTGCCATTTCTCGGTACATTGTTTTAAATTTCAAATTCACCCAAACGATTGAACGCAGAGTGGAGGATGGAAGAGTACGGGATTTAGATTGGAGAGGAGAGCAAAAATTACGTATGGACCCTCCTTAATAAGATTTTGGTTCCCCCTTTCTTTTAGGAGCGTATGGAGAGTGGAAGTGTTGATTTAAAGATGCACTGCAATATTATTATTGAAGTAATTTCTTTGATACCATCGCTACTCATCCTGCATTCGTAATTTTCATCACTCCCTATTGTCGTTTTGCATTTACTAATTTATGCATTTTTTAATAACTATAATTTTCGTTCATTTCCTTAAGGACGATTTTAGTCTTGAAAAGTTAACTTAACTTTTGAGACATCTTTAACATAGAATTTTTTAGAAAATTGAGGAGGAAGAAGAAATTTGAGCCTTTTTCCCAATATAATTTATTTTAGAAGCAAATGTAAACGTTCTAATAATTGGCACTCAGGATATTCTTGAATTATTTGAATTTAGCAAATGCGAGAATACTTAATGTGTCGCTAAATGAGAGAAAAGACAAATATGAAAGACGCGGGAAATTTTTGCGTTAATGTAACTCCATTATTCAAAATGAACTCGGTCGAAAAACAACACGTTCGCTCTTTTGCCTCATTCTGCTAAGCTTGTGCTCCAAGGTTATTTATCTGCTATTAAGTAAATAGATGATTTATTATGGGCCATAATTTTTCCTTTCAAAACTCGAGTCAAAAGCCATAAGTTTGGGTGACAGACAGTTAAGTACTTTCTTTGGTAACGAAATGGAGTTGTTATGTTATTGTTGTGGCTGAATATTAGAACAAAACTTGAATAGTTAGAAAACGGTGGACAGAAGTGATAAATTTGTGTAGAAAACATTCATTTGTGAGAAGTGATTCCTTTATTTAAAGGAATGGAAAACGAGCATGAGTAAGTATATCGTTGAACTCATAAGTGCCACTCATCTCAAGTGAGTTGATTCCGATAAAAGGCGCTATTTTCCTCCTTAATTGCTTGGCAAGCACTTCCAAGATTGGTTGCAATTCAAGCCCGCATTCAAATGTAGATTGGCAGAAGGACGCCCGGTACCTACCCCACAGTCATCCAAAAAAACTAGGGTAGCAATGGCAATAAAGTTTATGTGAATCGAATTGTCCCCCAGTTAGATGCTTTCATCATATCCTCGGGGTTCTCCTAGACTCCTCGATTCCCCCATGGAATTGAATTTTTATTATTTTCGCAGTAAATGAAATTTTCACGCAGTTGCTGGATGCGCCCCTCTCCAGTGCCGAGTGTGGTAGCTAATCCCCAACCATCATTGTCATTTATTATTCCTGCACCAAGATTACGTCGATATAGCAGAGGGGGAGTCTTTGTGGAATATTCAGGACTGTTTCCCCTGTTTATGATCCTCATTTTATGCATCATAACCCACGAAATATTGGGGTGCGAGTGTCGTAATTAGAAATATTCTCAGTTATAATCGATTAAAGGAGGTTGTGATATACAACATTAAGCCTCGTATGCAAAGCAATACCGAATATTTTATTGAAATTTAATTCAAACAGCTACATATCTCACTACTTGTTCACATAGGAATCTCAGAATGCAGCAATAAGTGTCCATGCTTGAAAACATGTGAAATATTTCGATGTAATTGGAAATCCAATAGCATACAAATAAAGTAAACATTTTGTCTTTGAAATCAGTAGCTTAAATACGCCCAATAAAATAAGTTTTAAACAAGAACAACCGCCACCTTCTTGTCTCCTGGTCTATTTGGGTTTGCTAGACGGGTTAGTGTTCCCAAAACTAAGATGGACATTTTCGTAGCTGACGTAGGTGTCTCTAGAGCAACAATGGGACTCAAATGTTTGATTTCCAGCTGAGATTAATCCTACTGCGCCATTTTATTCAAACTTCTTAATTATGACACTGTTGGACATTAACCTACCTCAACTCCTCCTCGTCAACACAACAAGCATTCAGGAAAACCAAGATTGATTGTAAATTTTTAACTAGTTCTGATTTGTTTTTCTTTTAAAAATATAAAGGACTATTTTCGCAAAGTTGTGAGACTATTTCTGTAATCAACTTTATTTTTATTATTTTTTTATATTCTATTTGGGCTCCAATCAATTCTCTAGACTTAAGAAAACGCTGAACCTTGCCATTTTTTACTGTTGAAATAAGCCATTATCAAGTAATGTTGACCAGAACATGTAGCTTTATGAGGTAATTTTACCAACTTTTTGTGCTAAAAATGTGCCATCTCAAGTTTTAGTAAGTCTCGGAATCGGTCTATTTTATTTTTCAGGCAGATGAATATTCTACTGTTTTTGCATTTTACAGAGTTTTAGGACGTATAATTTAAACTTACAGATTTTTTGCCAACCCATTTGAGAAAAAAAACAATTTTCAATGATTGTTCGTCCTTCAAAAATTTTCAATGAAACCATCCAAGATATATAAAGTAGTGCAGAAATTGGAAGTATATTTTATTTACACGACACAAAATTGAGCAAATACTCGTATCTGATTTACTTTAGTCGATGGAAAATGGAAAACGTACATGAGCAAATATGGGAACAATTTGAGTGAAAAGTACAGCACAAGGAATAATGTTGTCATCCTCTGGGGAGCATTAAGATTGATTGTGGATTGAGGATTGCATTTAAGTTTCGACGCAAAACACAAGTGACGGAAGATTTAAGAAGTAAAGTTACAGAAATGAATATATACTCAAGATTAGATGTTCGGGCTTCATGTGCTAACGAGATAATCGATACGTTAGTTAGCTAACTGATATGTTAGTTTTCTGAAGAAATTGATCCAAAAAATTCGTAAGAGCAATTCAAACTTTTTCGATCTTTCATTCAAGTTAGTTTTTAGATTTGATATTAAGATAACAGAAATACGATACATTTTAAAAATTGAAATGTACCAGCTGCTTTTTATCCTGTTTTGTTTCTCTCCATAAAGGTACAAAAGTGCGTGTCATTACCTTGTTAACTTTGAAATTTACACAAAAGGACAACAAAGGTGTTGTCTTAGCATACCCTAAAATTAATGTTTAATAGAAAATAGTCTGTCTTTTTAATCTAAAACGATTCGTCACAGTTAGAAATGTGATACTCTCACGCACTAACAACCTGTTCCTCTTCTCTCTCGTAAAAGACTCCATATTCCTGATACATTTGGCGTCTAAATCGTCCCCGTTTTAGATACAACAATAATGTTAATGACAGATATAATAAAAACCAAATGTGGTCGGACTCAAAACAACGTTAGTTAGTATCGCCCTGGAGAAAGCGAGACTATAGAATAAAGGAAAAGTATTTTGAGTTATGATTTAGCGTGTGGTAGAAAAAAATATTGCCTGATGTGAATATTTTTTTCGAAACTAAATTTAAAGGCACTTTTATTGATTTCTATGTATTAGATCTTTTAGTCTGTTAGGAACTGTGCGCTATCAGTGACGTCACTTCAGCGCATTCCAGAGAGGAGGTCTATTGTTTCTCGCTGCAGCTGATAAGCTGTAAATCTCATGTCATCTCAGCTCAGTGTATTTTTGCCCACAGTGAAATGCACCCAACATCCCTTAGACTTTTGGTTTTCTGCTCATTTGTTGACCTTTCAGCTACTTTAAAGTGCTACAAGTGCTCTAATAGTGACCAAGAAGTAGCCAAATGTGCTAGAACTCTTCATCTGACTGACTGCCAACCACCTGATGTGTGTTTATTTGGAAGATTTGAACTCGCCAAAATGATGGCTCTGTCGGTGATAGTCTTTCACTCGCTCAACTTGGGTTTCAAAATATGCCAATGGATCTCAGAACTCATTAAAGTTCGGATGGTTCTATCATAAATGATTCTAATGCAATTTGTATGACTCACAATGTACGGCCGTTGACCCCTTGGAGAATATTTTCCCCTCCATGACGCCATCGGTGCAATAATCCGTGTAATAAATGCTATATTTATGAAAATTGTAATCAAGTTTTTTTGCTCCTGCTGTATTTGACAAAGGGAGTTCCCCACTGCATTTTGTTCGACATACGAAACACTTTAAGAATATTAAACAAACGTGCGAATTTTATCCAAGTTTCCCAAAAATATTGTGTACACAAAGGGGACGTTGGCCCTTGGCGCCCCACTCAAATTAAACCTGAATCTCATGGCACTGTATCTTTGGAAAAAAATTTAAAAAATAATTCTTCAAAGATGCTTGTTTCTTACAACGATCGTTTTACGTAAGAGACACTTCTGTTTTTTTTTTGTTCTGTCGAAAAAAACATATAACTAAAGACAGACAGATAGTATCAAGTAAACTAAAAGTGAAAAAAAATTCCCTCGAATCATCTCTAAAGAATTTGATAACGAAGGGAACTTTAGAATGTACACAAACAAACTCAATGCGGTTCACCAATTCAGTTCGATAGAAATGGCGCCAGGTTGTGCTGATCTTCACCTCTTGAATATATCAATCATTCTACAACAATGCAGACACATCAATATTGCCATCATTCATATGTGGACATGTCGAAACTTTTAATATTGGTCTGGAATCGCATGTTAAGTGTTCAGAATCTTAATGCACACGGGGGAGAGCTGTAGGTGTCGGGTAAATTACAGCGTAGAAAGAATCCGGGAGGGTTCTTTACTTCCAAGGCGACGCAAGTGTAATAAAATTCTTGCTCCATGATACTGCGTAAGTCTCGCACATAATTTATGGCAATCTTTATTCCCGCATAAATGGTGTGAAAACGAGAGAGGAGGGAAATGAAAAAAAAACTCATCAGCCACCGCACAACATGCATTGAGGCAGGTCTTACTGTGGATTTAGCGCTCAAAAGCGATGTTAATGACGAAAAAAATGTGCTCAGATGGTTTTTTCTCATATTGCCGGGCAACAGCTCCGATTAAGATTCACATGAATCATCGTTTAATTGCTGTATCATTAGAATACACAGGAAAACATGCTTTGGTTCTCTGTCGAAAGTTCCTTAAAATAAAAAGTGATGGATGTTTTATGTTTCAGATCGCTCATTTTAGTAGGAAGAGGTTGATTGGACATGAAAATGTAGAAAAACAGGCTAAGTTAGTCCTCGGAAAAGAATTGGATTCTTTGTCAAAATGTCTTCGTTAGAGTTCATTTTTTAGACTAAATTGATTCAGAGATAAGTTTATTTTGTAGTGTTTGTTTTTAGCTTTATGTGGTTGCAACTATTGTTTGCTAATTTGTGGAATTCAGATTAATTTTTTACTGTAAATATTAACAACTCGGAGCTGATGGTTTTTGAATATGAAGTTGTTTTTGACCATCGCCCAACCAGAGACTGAAACCCCCAAAGGACAAAAAAATTGATGACTCCTCGTGTCCTTACCTAGCCTTCATACCAGTTGTTTCAAAAAGTTTTGATTAAATAAGATATATTAACTACCTAATTTAACGACTTCATGTAACAATTTTGAAATGCCCATCCTGTTTCATATTGTAAGTGGGGATTCGGCAACAAAAAAAAAAACAAAAAAAAAAAACAAAACAAGCTTTGAGATCAGTTTCTGAAATGGTTTTGTTTTCGCATAATTTTCCTGAACAGACTAATAAAATTCAAAATCTTCCGATGTCAGAGGAAAAATCTCTCAATACCAGAGGATATCGTTTGATTCGCAAAATTGGACAGGGCTCTTATGCTAAGGTGAAAGATTCAGCTTAGCAGCTCAGTCCAATATGTTAAATTTTAGGTTTACTTAGGGGAACGGATATACAGTAGTAAGGACCGATCAGCAGAAGATTCGTCACTAACAGTTGCTTGCAAAATAATTAATGTCAAAAAGGCCCCTAAGGAGTTTGTTTCCAAGTTTTTACAGAGGGAGCTCGAAATTTTGAGAAAAATAGGACACCCAAACATTATTCCAGTTCATAATATAATATACCGGAAAGAAAAATACTATATTTTTATGAGATATGCTGAGCAAGGAGATCTTCTGACGTACTTACTTAAAAACGGAGCAGTTTCCGAGGGCCACGCGCGTGTGTGGACTAAACAAATTGGACTCGCTTTGCAATATTTGCACAAAATAGACATCGCTCATCGAGACTTGAAATGTGAAAATATTTTAGTAACTGCGAACTCAAATGTCAAGCTCTCGGATTTTGGGTTTTCAAGGTAACTTTAAACGCTCTTAGCCAATTTTATTCAAACTCTATTTACTTTTGATTTAAAGATATCTCAATTATAATGAGAAACTGGAATTGGAGCTCAGTAAGACATTCTGTGGGTCTTTGCAGTACGCAGCTCCGGAAGTTCTCAACGGCAAACCCTACAATCCTAAAATTTCCGATATTTGGTCATTTGGAGTTGTGGTTTTTACGATCCTGAACAAGTCAATGCCATTTGATGAAGATGATCCCAGAGTAATTTTGTGTCCCTAAAACGAAATCACTCAATTGCAGTTATGTCATTCATAGGAACTCTATTTGAAACAAACGAGTAGAAGATGGCGCTTTCGTTCAAAGTACGCAAACACTGTATCTGTTTTGTGCAAAGAAATGGTAAAATCTATGATGGAACCCGAAATAAGCAAACGTATAAAGCTTGTAGAGATTCTCTCTTCGGCATGGATAATGGCAGACAGCAGACTGATAGGTAAGTTTGTTTTCTGGTCTTTCTGGTTAGGAATTTTAGTGCATATTCACCATTTTCGATAGTAAAATACACTTATGTGTCCTACCAGTCCGTCTGTCCATTTGTCCATCTGACTCGCAAAGGCTACAAAACTATGGGCGATGGTCATACATATCAATCTAAAGTGAAAACTTTTGGAGTTGCATTTTTTTATTTTGATGAAACTTTGCAAATTTGGTCAGTTTTGAAAACAAAATTTTTGTTGTTCTCTAAAAAACGTAGTTTCGTGGGGTAATTCATATCTGATGTAATTTTTGGCTAAAAAAGGATTAGGTACTAACTTTTGTTACTTAGTTCAGATTCAAATTCATTTTCAGATTCATAATGAGTAAGGTAATTTTCGTTAGGTGGTCAGCACAAAACTGAGGTCAACTTAAGAAATAAATTCATGAAAAATTTAGGAAGTATTTTTTATCAAAGAATGATTTGATATACAATCGGAAAGGATTTTTTTTTCAACAATAAAATCTTTCCTTAGTTTTACTGTAGCTTGCAAAACAGAATTGAAACGAGGTTTTAAAGTTTTAATTTTGCCAATTATTCCTTAAGTTTTTTTAAAATTCTGTTGAAATCAGAAACTCTTCTGATTTCCTGTGATTTTCCAAGTAGTCAATTTCCCTTGATCACAATCAAAACTCGCCTTGACCATAATTAAAAGACACCTTGACCACATTTTCTAATGAATGATCACAAGTAACCACAATTAAGAATTGGGAGTGACCAGACTGTAATTCGATCGTGGGCTTTAGAGGACCCTTAGGGGAGTAAATGAGGGCTTCTTGGATTCGTAATAAAATAAGGGTTCCACCCTCAAACGAATACTACCTAGACGGGGTACCTCGAAAAATTAGAATTTTATGAAGTGCCATCATAAAGATTGCTATGAAAATTATGGGGAAAAGTGTCATTCCCGAAAAACCATAATTTCAGCACCAAGAGCACTTGTAGAGACGTTTACTCGTCCCAAAAGTACTTCTTGCGGCGGAAAACCCAGTCAAATGGGAGTTTTTATCGCCCTCTGCTGGTCCTGGTCTTCCTCTAGAGCCAATTTTTCACTCGTTTTGGAACTTCCTACGATGAAAACGTCCTTGAGCAACATTTTCCACGATTTGTTTATTTTAGAAAATTTGACTCAGAACCGCACGGCAATCACGACATAAAATTTAAATTTCCTGAGGTACTCAGTCTAGGTAGTATTCGTCTGAGGTTCCGCCGAATCCTCATTTGTCCTATCTAAGGTCGCTCTGATTAGAAATCTCAAAATGAAAATTTTCATTTTTCTTAGGCCTCGTAAGTAATATTTAAACTCTTAGCATTAGCAATTTAAGCTAGGAAAATTATTAAAATTAGTTGTTACTTAGTTGTAGTTCCAATTTAGAATGATTCTAAAAAGGTCGAGAAACGTCTTCAAATCTTTATCAATGGCGTTGTTTGTACACATGTAGTATATATACATATGCATACTATACATAAATAATGCGTGTGATAAAAGTTAAGAGTTTTCTTATTATTCCTTTCGATTATTGCTCAAGACCATTGAAATTTATCTATTTTTATTTTTCTAATCTATCGGCAGTTATTATTTATTGTCTCTCGTATCAGAATCAACTGTGCGCTCGTTTGCTTCGGTATTAAATCGTAGATCGCAAATGTGCTTTACTTTTCTACCGAGTTGGTTGCTGAAGTGAACTTGACGCTTAAAATGTGTTTTGGATGCACTTTGAACGGAAAAATAGGATGGAGTTTTGTACTAGCAGCAGTTTGCATCGCATTCTCGATATTAGTCGGGGTTTTATGGCCACAACTAGTAACCGGACTGACTCATCAAGTAAATTAACAATCTTTGAAACAAGACCTTTAGAGCTAATACGGTTTCAGGAACTCAGGCTTTTGAAGTATAGTACAAATTACAAAAACTGGATCGAACGTCCCTTTCCACTTTACATGGAGTTTTACATGTTCAATTGGACGAATGTTGAGAACTACAAAACAGAAAAACCACAATTTGAGGAACTGGGACCCTACGTGTTCGAGGAGAGTGCCTTTCGAGTAGGAGTCGAATACAGCGAGGACGAGAATGTCGTTGCGTTCAATCAAACCAAAGTCTGGAAGTTCAGAGAGGATTTGTCAGCAGGCAGTTTTTATGATCGAATCTACAACGCAAACCCAGTGGCAGCGGTACGCTTTTTGTCGTGATGGGACTTCAAGATTTAAAAAATATTTCATATTTCAGACACTCAGCTATCTAGCTCGTCTTTACCCGGACGATGAGCTGGTTCCCACCCTCTTATCTTTACTTCTGGATCAGCTCAGCTCTTTTTATGTAGGACACACTGTTCAAGAATGGATTTTTGAGGGCTTCGATGAGAGGATTTTGGAATGGCTGAAACTTGTTGAGGAAAGCGGAGAAATTCCAGAAGGGCTTGACATAGAAATCCCTTACGAAAAGTATGTAGGAACTTGTCTAGTCAATTTTCTTGAACATGAATTAATTGTGCGAGTTTTGAAGGTTTGCCTGGTTTTACGAGCGAAACAGTAGCTCGTTATACGATGGAAGGTTTGAAATGTACACCGGCAAGGATGATATCAAGAATGTGGGGCTTCTCAAGACGTGGAGGGGCAAAGAGAGAGTAGAAGGCCTAAGAGGAGACTGTGGCAAGGTGAGAGGAACTACGGGGGAGTTGTGGCCTCCCATGGAACCCAACCAGGACGCAACATTTTTCATCACGGACCTGTGCAGACCCTTATCATTCAAACGCGAGGGGGACTTGCAGAAGCACAACATCAAGGCATACAGATGGATAGGAGACGATAAAATTTTCGATAATGGTGCGAAATACGAGGAAACAGCTTGTTGGTGTGGAGCAGAAGAAGAAATCTGTCCTGCACCTGAGCGTGGTGTCTACAACGCTTCTCATTGCCAGTACGGCGCCCCCGTTTTCTTTTCCTACCCTCATTTTTATCTCGCAGATTCGTCATATTTAAACGCAGTAGAAGGGCTCAAGCCCCAAAAGGACCGACACGAGAGCTACATTG
Organism: Forcipomyia taiwana; assembly: GCA_963930915.1. Classification (NCBI taxonomy): domain Eukaryota; kingdom Metazoa; phylum Arthropoda; class Insecta; order Diptera; family Ceratopogonidae; genus Forcipomyia; species Forcipomyia taiwana. The sequence continues at coordinate 296,667 of CAWVOI010000079.1, read as the reverse complement.
CTATTGAGCCAACAACTGGGGCTCCCATAGAGGTCCGAGCGCAGCTCCAGCTGAACTTATTTCTCCGACACGACCCTCAGCTGCCTTATTTCGAGGATATTTCGGACATTTATGTTCCCATGTTTTGGTTCACGCAAAAGGCAGATTTGCCGGAAAATTTAGCAGCGGACATTAAGCGTTTGCTTCTTTTGAAAGATCTCGGAAACTGGATATTGTACACTCTTATTGCCTTTGACATAATATTCGCAGCATGTGGAGCTTTTTGGGTATACAAATTTTGGAAAATGTCATGAAAATAGGAAAAATTTGTCATATTGTTCTTGATTTAGTGTTTGTATATTCAAAGAGAACTGAATGTTTGAAAATGTTATGTCTAATATTTTACCACAACGATAAAATTTTATTGATGCAAGAGATTATTTTTACTATCAGCATTTTTGCAAAACGATAAGACACCGTAATCTTATTTATGTGTTCACAACAACTTTGCTTAAATCATCATTTATTGTGAAGCAATAAGATTTTAGAAAATAAAGTCTGAAAAACTGCAAAAAAAGTTGAACTAAGAGCAAAAAATTTAATTACCAACTTTCAGAACTAAGACAAAGGCATACAGATGCATACAGATTTAAAACTGAATTAACTTCAGTTTTTACAATTAGATTACTAGATTGTGTACGAATGTAAGAAGTTGTTTATCGTTTGCAGGTATGAGTAAAGCAGAGCAAGACGCCCTTGAGAGAGCCACCAAATCACCTGTTGGAGCTGTTACAAGAATCAATCTTAACTCAAACGCGACTGTTGAACTCAAAACATTTGATGACTTTGGAAATATTCTATCCTCAAAATTAATCTGCAGTTCCATGACCAGACCAAGGATACAAATTGCTCAAAAGTAACTTTATTAGCAATTTCTTTGCATAGCAACGATTAATAAAATCACCCCTATTGATTTTCTGCATTCACGTTAGCAAGGCTCTCTTGGCATTTCCCTCTCACATGTGAGCTCTCTTAGCGTGATTAGGTTAATGTAACAGCCTACCTCAGTGTAGAGTATTTGTAACATGCAGACGCCTCAACATTCGAGTCGGTAACATCGCATCAGTATATTCATGTGTAAATGTCTAAAAATATTTTCGTTCGAACGCAAAGTATTTCACGAACTCGCCAACCTCCTGTGCTTGGCGCAAATCTAACGAAAATTGCTGGCTCCACAATGAGCAGGTCAAAAGTTGCAGGAGAGACGACAAAAGAAAGCCCAACTAAATCTGCCAAATCTTGCCAAAGCACAATTTATGGCTGATTCGGCCTTCCAAAAAGTATTTTATTCTGAGTTAAACGCTGAAATGTTCGGCTCGTCGTTAACCGGCAAAATTTGTATTATAGAGCGGTGTTGAGTATGTTTGTGAAATTTAAGGAAAGCCACGTTGGTGTCGACTGCAATGCAGTAAAAATGAAAATTTTCATGCTTTCGCATGCTAGTGCATCAATGGACATCGCTGCTAGCTGGCTGTTAATTTTTAATAGGGCTGAACCTCGACGACATCACAGACCTTGTGGATAGCCACTGAATCGATTATAGACAGTAGGAGGTATGCACAGGAAGTACATGGCCTATCTGTCAGTCCAAAAATATCGTAAATCGAGGTTAAACATACATGTTCTCACACCTCAGAAAATTTAGCAGGTATTCTCACTTAAATGTTGGTGAAATACAAGTTTGAGAAAAAAATGCATGAAGAGGTGGGAAATCGGGATTGTATTTATCTTGTGTGTCTAAAGAGATGAACTGCGTTTGTGCCAAACTTACGTGATTCTTGAAACGAAAGAGCAAATACCATACAGCCGTCGCAGGGAGAATGAAAATATTTGAGATATTAATAAAGTGTGAGAAAAATAATTCAACCTGTGGAATATTTGTCTGTGCCGTGAACCGGTGTTTGATGGATTTCGAAGCGCAACAAAATAAAATCAGGGCCGGAGCGGGGGCATTTTAAATTCTTTATTGTATACAACATTGCCAATTTAGCAAGTTTTTCAATTTGTGTTTCTCGCTATTGTGGACTAAATTTTCACCTAAAATTTTCCTCGATAAAAATATTGCTGCCGCATGGTATGAAGGACAACTGTCACGCTAATGTTGAATAGTTTAACGTTATGGTGAATAAAATATAGGTAAGAGCTGGTTGGTTGAAAAATGCTTTGTAGTCAATATATTCAACAAGTTATATTGACAGTTGGCAGTGTGGTCTAAAATTCAAACAAATCAATGGAATATTTTTATTATTACACATTTTGGGAGTTGTAGGACACGGTGTGAAATTTTTTAATTCAATAAAAAAGTGAAGAATTTTTTAACGTGAAAAAATACATTCATATTCGTTCGTTTCCTCCGTCCGTCTTTGTTATTAGTCCGTCCGTATAAGTCTTAATGGTTAAGAAACTGTAAACTTAGAAATCTACAGTTGTTTTACTGTGGAAGAGTGGGTAACATGTTTGGTTTTCAATCTCTGATCCTATCTACATATTACAACGACAGAATATTTAAGTGGGTCGCGTTTTCATTCCCAACTTAGATTTATACATGTTGTTCGTCTAGATCAACTTCAAGTTTACAAAAATTGCTACTAAAATATGTTTGCCCAAGTTCATATGCCCGAAGGAAAAAAAACTATGCGCTTCATAAGGAGGCATCTTCAGGCAATTTAAAAATTGAATTTATTAAAGCTCTTCACTACCAAATACGCCGGTAGCTAGGTAAATAGCAAAATTTTCAATTTCTCGTGTTTGTTTACTCATTGGGTGACACAAGGGGTTTCAGTTTGTGTTAGTGAAATACTTGCTTTCACACGAGGTGCTAATTTGTGGACAGAAAATATGTCTATTTTTAACATTTTGTCAAAAACCGACATTTTGCTACATAGTGGGATGGGAGATATCTTGATCGACAAGAAACCACAGTCCGAGTGTGATTTTGTGCAAGCATGCACACATACACTTAACATTTTTTTTTGTGTTTTTCTTTGTGTTTTGTTTTTTACAGGAACTCTCCTGTCGTACATACATACATATATTTCCCTGGCCACTTTGACCTTGAGATCTTTTGTGGAGCCTGTGCTTTGTTGTTAGACCTTTTCCATCAGTTCGAGCTTATTGAAGATGTTCAGGACCCTGTATGGCTTTATTTGACTGGCTTCTATAAGGGGCTCATGACTCCTTTGCTGAAGCTCTCGTGGCGAGCCTTTGCGTATTCCGCGCACTCGCACAGGATGTGCCGAGGGCTCTCGTACTTTTCCTTTCATCTTCTGCATTTGCCATCGCCAGCCTCTCCTTTTCTGAACAAGTGTCTCTTCAGGCCACAATATTCAGCCAGGATTCTCGTCAGCGACCTCAACTCCGATTTTCTCATCTGTATCACTTTTTCAGTCCTTTGACGAGACAAGAAGATGAGGCTTCTGGGCTGGGAGTAGTGTTCCAGCTTCTGTGTGTACTCCCACTTGTTCAAGTAGTCCTTGAAGTTACTGAGCCCGTATCCGCAGAACGGTTCCGGTCCCACGAATTGGCTCTCTGCTCCTCGGTTCGCCAGTTGATCTGCCAATTTGTTCCCCTCAACTCTTTCGTGTCCTGGGACCCACACCAACGTGAGATTGCATCGTCTTGCGAGCTCTCTTAGGAGTAGGTCTCTTATCATAAACTTTACATGTTTACATCATCATTAATCATCATTGATTAACTTGATTAATTAAAAAGTTTAAGCAAACATTTAAAAAATTCAGAAAAAAGATTTCAAAAATATTCGAATGCAGCGGCGCAGAGCAAATTAAAATGATGTCTAGTAAATCGGGCTTATGATCCAAAATGAAAAAAAGTCATTTGATCATCAAGAATCGATACTCAAAATTTTTTCGTTAACCTTACATTTTTGCGCCTTGGTTCACATATTCCTAACTGTTGTTGTAAATGTCGACTCAAATAAAATATTGAAATGAAAATGGGCAGAAGAGTTGATGTAAATCAGATCATCAGCGACTTCAAACCCCACAAAAAATTTAACTTTTTTTAAAATCAAAGTTTAACAGTATGTGACGCAAACTTTTTTTACGATGGGTTCCTCTGACGATGCGAAATGCTTGTTTGTGAAAAACATTTCTGCCTATGCAAGAGGGATGTAGTAATTGTCTTGGAGGGGTAAAAATTTATAATAAAAATTCACCCTCATCTCTAGTACTAAACGAGAAATAACATAAAGAAAGTCCCAACCTCTTCGGTGCTCTTTAATAGCGAAAACTAGATAGCAATGACTTCTTACTTTTTAATAAGAGTTTTGCATAGGGATTCTATTTAAACAGCAACATTATACAGTTCTTCTTTGAGAAATACAAGGAAAACTTTCCGATTGGTAAAATGGGGAAATCACTCTCGCGCATGCCCAGGATGTCTCCTTAGCACTTGTTGCGAATAAAAACTTTCAAACTTATGGGAACTTTTGTAAATGCGAAAGTTTTCTAAGCTACGTAGATGCATGTATGTTAGTTTCGTATGCAAGGAAGGTATGTGAATAACTTAACTCCTAAACCAAAGTAAAAATTTTGTTGAAAACTTACAAAACTATTCTATGAGCTTAAGTCTTACATTCTAAATACCAATTGATTGTTAACATCATTGATTTGTTTAGTTAAAATTACAATTTTAAGTTTCTAACCTTTAAAAACAGGTGATTATGAGAAAACTAACTGCTGTCTAGTGTTGGAAGCTCTTAGTAGTTACTTGAAAAAAATAGACTTACTAAATCTTATTCTATCAAACGTTAATTCAAAACTCATATTTTTAAAATGAGCATAAGCATATTTGTATTTGTATGATTTCATACTGCATGTGCAAAGAGAAATAGGAAATATCAACATGCATATGAGCTGAAATAACATTCTACCAGACCACAAATGTGCAATTGACAATCATGAGAAAAATTAAATTGAGAGCAAGTCACTAGGACGAGGGTAAGCCGGGATTAGGCGATGTGTTAAAAGGATCTGGATATTTATGGCAGTATTTGTTTTGATTTGCGTTGAAAAATAAATACTTCTTCGAAATTCAAGTCACATTTAGAGGTCTAAATATGGTAAGTGGATGAATATATGTAGATGTACAGATGCGGTGTAGTGTTAAATTGTCTTTTGCCCTCTTGAAAAACTGGTGTGAATTGTAGTTCTAATGGATCTCAATGGTCAAAAGTGTGGGAAAAATAAAATAAAACTACTTTTGTGATAATTCTAGGATAACTTTTTCCCAAAAAATAAATTTGATTAGTGTCTTTTAATTAGGTAAATTTAAGTTTAGCTCAGATTTAAGATCACTGAATCATTTCAGCAAAATTAATCACGGGAATAAATAAAAGTAACGTCCATACACTCAGCTCTATTTTATCACTGTTTTAAAATAAAACATTAAAAAAAACAGGCTCTGCTAAAAACATCCAAATTAACAAACCCCTGTTTTTAGTGCATTTTCAATATTTTGCAAAAATTGATTATTGTGGACGCTTTGCAGTCTGTCTGCCTGTCCGAAACTTTATAACTCGAAAACCAAGAGTTAGAGAGCTGCGGTTTTTTTCATCATGTTATACATAGATTGTTCCTAGAGGTGCAGGATTAAAATTTAGATGTCATACTGTTTAGTAACTAAGGTACAAGCGTTGCCAAGTTTCTGTGTGGTGACATAATTACAATTTACAGACGTTTTCATAAAAGCGAAAAATGTTTAAATTTTGGTAATTGAGTGGGGGGGGGGGAACAAGGGTAGTTTAACGTTTGTACAAAAACTTCTTATATTACATTCAATTGAGCTGAAATTTTAGTATATTATAGTCTGTGCAAAATCTAGCAAATCATGGTTCTTGATAATCATGGTAATAATCTTGTAAATCCTCGACTTGAAAAAATAAATCAAGCAAAATGGATAATAATTGAAATTGGATAATTGAAGCCTCCAAAGCAGCAAGGTTGGTTAAAATGCACACGATTTCGATCAGAAAACTGAACCAAGTTATTTAAAAATATACTTTTGAAATCTCTGACATCATAAATTGATAAATACAAAGAAAACGTCTTCTCTCCAAAAGCTGTTTGCAACCGAAAAAAGTTAAAATCGTTTTAAACAGTAGAGTTCTGGAATTGGAATTCAAGCAGCGCCAAGTAACGCTGTTCCAACGGCCATTTTAAAAGAAAGACGAAAAATGAATTTCATCGTCGCTCGTTCAAATCTTTGTGGTTAGTAATACATATTTAGTCACTTTGAATCTGAACTAAAATCAACACTTAGTCAAATGAAGAAAATTCGCACGTCATTCATCAGAAAAGTGCTTTGTCGATCATTTTACTTCCATTGTTTTAATAGAAAATAACGTGCGATAACGCAATGCAACGAACACCCATATAAAAAACCATCACTGCTGTCGGTTGAAGTGTGAAAACATTCGTGAAAATAGCAAATCGTGTGAACGTCGGTTCCGCAAATTTTTCAATTCTTTCACCAAAATTGGTGCAGAAAATCCCGGAAAACCCTCTTCCGCGTCCGGCAGTGGTTACGGAATGGAAATAAGGGACTGGAGGCCTTTCCTGTACGGTGGTCTTGCGGCAGTAACTGCTGAATTCGGTAAGTCGGCAAAACCTTGAGACTAAATTACAATTAGCTCGCGATTTTCGTATCTCTCACTCGTTCTCTGTGCTGATTTATGCCAAGTTCATTGTCATGCGGACTTTCAACTATGCTAGAAATCAAACGTGATGTTGTCAGGCGGTCACATGAGATGACCTCAGTCCCGGGTACCTAACCTCGAGGGTGCACTAAGAAGTAAAGTGTTTACGCGATAGACAAATAAATTAAAGTTGTTTGCCTCTTGATGACGCACATTCCGAGTGCATGACGAAATTCTGTGTCAGCGAAAATGGTTTTTCATTGGAACCTTCTGTCTTTCCTTCAGGTACCTTTCCGATCGACACCACCAAGACGCGGCTGCAGGTCCAAGGCCAGAAAATCGATGTCTCTCACCAGGAGCTCAAGTATCGCGGGATGGTTGACTGTCTCGTGAAAATTTCCCGTCAGGAAGGCTTTCGAGCCCTGTACTCGGGAATCTGGCCAGCCGTTCTGCGCCAAGCTACCTACGGAACCATCAAGTTCGGAACATACTACTCAATGAAGACCATAGCTCTGTCTAACGGGTGGCTCGTAGATGCCAGTGGAAACGAGAACTGGGTGGGGAACATTCTCTGTGCTGTCACGGCTGGTGCCATGTCGAGCGCGATTGCGAACCCCACGGACGTTCTGAAAGTGAGAATGCAAATCCAGGGCGAGAGGCTGCATCATGCGAATCTATTGCGGTGCTTCAAGGAGATCTACGTTCACGAAGGGGTCGCCGGCCTGTGGCGGGTAAGTTTGCGTTTTGCGTATCAGACTGATATGTTTTTTTAAATCGCAAATGTCTGGTACACGCCTGGTCGCGCGAAAATCAGAACTCTGACGTACGTCTCACTTTCTGCTGTGCAAAATCAAAAATAGATTTTTGAGGGCACGTCCATTGCGCTGTTCAATCACGATTATATCACGTCTTGTGAGTCAGGGTCGCCACTAATTTTTCAAATTCACCTCTAGTTTGAGCTATATAATCTCGTTTAAGAGCCGTTGATTGGGTTATCTGGCGTGATGAGCACGTGAGCTGTCACGCATGGCTCAAGATAACTCGGATGAATAACACCGAGAGGCTTTTGTCCAAAGGGTTACAAAATATTTTAGAAAAATTAATAGGGTAAGATAAGTAAAAGTTAAATCAAAACAAATAGAAAATAAATAGAATGGGTTTTTAAGGATTGGTTTCAAGAAATCAATGAGCCAAAAAGCTTTGTCTGATTCGCACTCATTGTTTTTGCAGGGAGTTGGTCCAACAGCCCAAAGGGCCGCTATTATCGCTGGTGTCGAGTTACCTGTATATGACTTCTGCAAGGAGCATCTGATGACCCAATTAGGAAATACGATAACAAACCACTTCATATCTAGTTTCATTGCCAGTTTCGGTGCCGCAGTCGCCTCAAACCCTTGTGACGTCATCAGGACGCGTTTGATGAACCAGAAACGCTTTGTTATTGCCGGAATCTCAGCAAAGACCCATAAGATTTATGCTGGAAGTCTTGATTGTGCGATGCAGACAGTTAAAAATGAGGGATTCAGAGCTCTCTACAAGGTAAGTTTCCTCTCATAAACTGTCTTGCTCCCTAAAAAAACCATGTATAAAGCTTAGTCGGGGACGGACGCATTTGAGTGCTTTTTCAATTCGCTTTGTTGCAAAAGTTGAGTCAAAGAGAAATTATTTTGTCTCAAATTCCATCACTACAGAAAATTATTTGGCCCCATAATTCGATCCCATAGGTCATAGAGCCTTAATGTAGAAGGATATTTTGCTTAGTTAAATTTCATCTCATATTTGCCCAAGTTTGAGCTCAATTGGAGTTAAAACATTTTTGCCTCATACTAACTTTGGAAGGCCTTAGCTCCATACCCTTAAGTCATAGAGACTTACTAAATACTGTTTTTTGCTGGATTTAATACCATCTAACAGTTGCCAAAGTTTTATCTCAATCTGTTGAATTTGAAATTTTGCCCTTCAGTTCGCCAAAGGAAGTCTTGGGTGGCCACTTATTGACCCCCCAGATCCGTTATTTTAAATTTTTGAGACCATGATCTGATAAAAAAGTTGCTTACTTTGTCATTTTACATTACCATTCTGAATTTCAGCTCAATTGAATCAACTAAAATTTTCCCCCCTATGGTGCCCTCTCACCCTACCCCCTTAAGTTATAAAGGCAAACATGTTTTCTGTAATGTACTAGATTTGACGCGATATATTATAATACATATCCAAAATTCAGCTCAATTGGACAAAGTATATGGAACTTTCATACAATGGGAAAACCCCCTTAATTACCCCCCAAGCAGGTTTTGATGATTCCACCACCATTCAGACCATACATGACAACATGCAAAAACCCGCAGGTCTCTAGCTCTTTTAGTTTCGGAGCCTTTGCGACTCAGACGGACATATCGGACACATAAGTGCATTTTTTCAAAATTGATGAAAATGCACTAAAAAAGAGATAAAACAGAAAAGGGTTTTAAAAAGGAAATAAAACAGTAGAGAGAGGGGAGGTTGTGGAGGTTGTCTTTACAGATAAATCATAGCAAAATCCATCAGATTGGCTCCATGATGTGATGATTTTTTACATTTGCTAGATCGATGGCTCCAACTCTACTCCTGGGCCTCACATCAAGCAACATTTTGATGTCATTCTGTTAGAAAAGTCGACGTAAAGATTTTTGGCTCTTCGTTGGCTCCTCTTACGTACCTTTAAGTTAAGAGAGGAGTTAAAGGTGGCCCAAGAGGAATCTTGGAGGAACAAATTAGGAGCCCCAGGAAAGCCAAGAAAGCGCTTTAAAGGGTTCCTTAGTATTTAACTTTATTTTTTTTCGGAAAATTTTAGCTTATTTCGTATTTATAAAGTTATCATTATTTTCAGGGTTTCATACCAACATATTTGCGAATGGGACCATGGAATATTATCTTTTTCATTACCTACGAGCAGTTGAAGAATTTTTATTGAACCTTATATAGCCAATAATCAAATTGACTGTCCTAAAATATGCCAAAAATAGCGATTTTCGTGTAATCTGTTACATACTTATTTGTTGATGATGTTTGCATTTCACCCTTTTGACATTAGTAAACACGCTTAGTTGCATTTTTAAAGTGCATTCTAGTAAAATTGTTACGAGTAACTTATGTAGGGTAAAGCAATTTGATGAGCTTTAAGTAAATATACTTATGCAATGCACGTTATATTTTAAGATATCATTGGACCCTCAGTAGACCGTAAAAGTTATGTATTTATTATAGCTGCTTATTTTGTTTAATCTCAATTTCATGGGGTTGTGTAGCTCAGTCTCTGCACAGAGTTATGTTCTAAAAACGTACTTAAAGTCGAGCAAACCAACAAAACGAGTTTCATTTACTTGAAAAATTGCTGCATAAGTTATAGGCATGTTCTCCGAAGGTAATCGGTAAAAGCTATTTTTATTTTATTAGCTATTATTTAAATAAAAACCTATTACCTTAAAAAGCTTTTACTGCTTGCTCGTATTCAAAGTAAATTTAATACTATTTCATAACCCCCCTGGACCAAGTATTTCTTCACATATTTCTAAACTTTGTGGTTTTTAAATTGAGATTGCTCCGTATTTAGTTAATTACTTATTCGAAGAGATGTTGATCTGTCTTCAACAATATAAGAATAAATTCAGTCACTGTTCACTCATTATTAGTAAAGAAACGAGGCTAAGTGTAATTTCGAATCGGAAACACAACAAAGAAAATGTTTAGATAGAGAAAGAAAATAGAATCTAATAAGAAAGAAGAGAAAAGACTAATTCTAGTTTGTACGATACATCCGATATGGCATTACATTGTTGAAGTGCGGCCTAGTCTGGTCCGAAGCACAAAGCAAACTACTTTATGTAAATGTTATTTATGATATGGTAAAGTTTACAACAAAATATACAAGAAATAAAGTGGAACTCTTGATTTTGAAGAAGAAATGATATAGTTATAACTAGCATGAATTCGCTTATGCATTACCACCTTTGCGACGAGGCCCGAGCGGCTATATAACCGAAGTCTAACGCTATCCAAAACTGTGTCTACTTATCATAATTGATTCTGAATAAAATTTTAGCCCTCTTCAATGGACGTTAGCTTAAGAATGTGGAAATAAAAGAGAATTATCAGCAGTGACGGATTTAACTTTTGGAGGCCCTAGGCACAATATGTTTGGGGGACCCCCAAAAATCTCTAGGAGATGCCCTAAAAAAATTTTTTGTTGCTAACGCGACAAAAAGCCACGCGCTCCCACCTTTTTTGAGGTCGAGGGGGCCCCTTTTCCAGCTGCCAGGGCCCCTTTTTTTGGCTAAGAGGCCTCGTATCCGCTTTTGAATAATGGGCCGCTTTTGAATTAAAAAATAACAATTTTGTATAACAATGAGTGGAGGAGATTTGGCAAACTGAGGGTTCAAAATTTCTGCCTTTGGCAGAGGCCCTAGGCTAGTGCCTAGTTCAGCTTGCTTTTGGCGGAGGCCCTAGGCATGTAACTACTTAGTGTGCCTATATGTACATATGTGGGTAGGTTGAAAGTTTTCTTTCAGGATATTTGGTCTTTGACTTCAGTTAATGCATCTGCGAGTTCCTGAGCTGATAGGCTGAAATTGCAATTTGAAAATATGCGCAAATACATATGTACATACCCGTAATTCTTTTATAACATAAGTTTAGCTTAAGTTTAGCTTAAAAACAGCTTGTGTCATGTAGTATATCAATCTTTATTTTTATCTCTTTCTCATAAAGAAAATTGAATGCTCATACATTTCGTCCATAGCTTGCTTATTTTTTCTATGATGGAAATTTAGCTAATTTCTCATGTGGTATTACTTTCTTAACCAAGCACCAACCAACAATTCAGCGTTTTGCGCAGTCAGCCGTTATATTGTCTTTACAAAACCAAAAGAAACTTCTCTGTAGTAACTGGTAAATTATCGAGCAATTGATATGTTGTTGTATTGTAAATTGAATAAAAATTGTGGAAGCTTAAGTTTGTCGAGAATCGTATACTTCACAATGTAGAGTTGCACGTAACAGAATGGGGATTTAGAAAATCGAGTTAAGTTGTGCGTTTATACAAGTGCCTGTTTAAATTTCGTTGGGATTGGTCTTCTTTTAAACTTGTCTCACTAAATGGTTATTGGAGTATGAGTATTTTAGATAGATAAAATTATGTCGAGGAAACGGAATTGTTGGCAAGCTCTATATTTATCTTAATGATTAGTATTTCTTTTTGGTAGCTTGTCGTGAAATTTTCTCCTTATAACCAGATTTTAGAGCTCAGCTAATTAAATTTCAATTTGAATTGGAAAAGGAAGAAGATGTTTGGTCACCGGTCTGCAATTTCTGTTTCAATATAAAATTATATGGAAAATATGATCTTAAGGAAACGAATAATAAAGGTTGGTTTCTGAAACTTAAAAATTAATAAATTGGCAACCTTTCAACAAGACATAGTCGTAAATGTATGCAGAGAGTATTTTCATTCATATATTGACGTCTAGTCCTGAATTATCTGCAACTGGTTTTATTGACTTTTCCTATACTTTTTTGCTTTAAGTTTAAACAGTACAATTTTCATATAATTTATAATCATCAGTTATAATTGTAATATCGTACATTTAAGTATGTATAATCGCCATCATATATACTTTAATCGACTAGGATATACTATTTTCTTTAATTTGACTAACTTTCAACTTTTCTATAATTCTTTTACCTCATCAAGTTCTATTATCGTTAATGTGTTTAATTTTTTGTTGTTATTCATTATGCGATTTTTTTGCTTGTTGTTTTATTGTTTTATGATTTCATTTTGGATTAGTTTTCCATAGAAAGTTTAACGAATTAGCAATTAGCTAATATTTTTCTTAGGTTACTTCTTCAGTAGAAAAGATGTTTTATTTCTATAATCAAAATGCCAATGACTTTGTAGATAATATTTTACTTATTAACTTTAGTTTTCAGTTGACTTTATGTGGCTAGAGATTGATGATTTTTTCAATTCAGATTATAGAAGAAATCAGCTGAAATTGACCTAATATTCAACTAAAATATTTTCATAATGCTGAAATGTCATCAAAAAATCTATAACAAAAAAAAAATAAATATTATATTTAAGCCAATACAAGATTCATGATGTTTTTTTAATAGCAACGGACTAAAGTCAATCATTATTGAGCTAGTCAAACTTTAATGCAAATTTCGATTGAAAAAAAACAACTGTAATGATTTCTGTAAAACACATTGTACAAACACTCACATCCAAAGCTTTCAATTTAGACTCATTTCGAGTTACACATTACATTACGACTGTTTTTACATATTTGTTCCGTGCATTGCTATTGTTTACATCTTTAGTGTTAATAAGGTCTCTTCTCGCATCAGTATCTTGTGGCTTCTCAGTCATCAAGATTTCCATAAATTTTCCAAAATTATACAAACTTTTCCCTTACAGATATATCATTCTTATCCGTGGCTCCGAAAACCCCCCTTTGACGAACTACATAAGTGCATAAACGATTCAATTTTTGTAAGTGACATCATGTGAAACCCCCTTTAAGTTCCTTGTACATTCTTCTCTTGTTCCCTTTTTAGTGCATTTTCATCAATAAAAAAAATACACGTATGTGTTCGATAAGTCTGTCTGTCCGTCTGTCCATCCGAGTCGCAAAGGCTCCGAAACTACAAGAGCTAGAGACCTGTGGTTTTTTGCATGTTGTCATGTATGGTCTGGAGGGTGGTGGAATTACTTTGGTTATTCCGGAAAACTGCCTGGGGGTAATTAAGGGGGTTTTCCCATTGTATGAAAGTTCCATATGCTTTGTCCGATTGAGCTGTAATTCAGAATAGTCATATAGAATGACAAATAAAGCAACTTTTGTTTAGAATCATGATGATAAAAATGTAAAATAACGAGCCTGGGGGTTCAATAAGTGGCAGTTCTACAGCAAGTCTCTATGACCTAAGGGTGTGGAGCTGAGGGCTCCTAAAGCTAGTATGTGGTGAAAATTTGTTAACCCCAACTGAGTGGAAACTTGGGCGGATTTGCAAAACATACTTGTACATTAAGATTCTATGACCTATGGGATCGAATTCAAGGGTCTTATAAGTTTCTGCAGTGACGGAATTTAGGACAAAGTATTTTCATTTTGATCAAATGTTTGCAACAAATCCGAATTGTAAATGCACTCAAATGCGTTCGTCCCCGACTAAGCTTTAAACATGTTTTGATTTAGGATCAACCAAGAAAACTCTTAACTGTCCAACCATAATTAATATTGTTAGTTAATATGCGTTTTACTCCTTAAATTGGCGTTCCTTCTATGTAAACTTTAATTTTTGCAAATTTGAATAAAAATGAATAAAAAAACCGGCTTAAATATTTCTGCTCGATTTGGTTCTTGGTGGCGTTTTACAATGGTATCAAGGTTGCGCCTGCAACTTCGCGGACGGCAGGATTAAAGCTATTGGCGCCTTTGCGCTCCCACATTTCCTAATCTTAAAATCCTTCCGAGGATGTTTGGACTCCAAGGGCCCACAATGGGCTATGAGTTCAGGTCAATAGTCTTTAATCCATCCTTGCCCCAAACATTTTCTTTTAGAAACGATAAGTCGCCTCCTTAAATGAATCTTGAAGAAGTTCGATAGGCTCTACTGTAAGTACTGTTTTAATTTTCTTTTGACGTAAGCCCTTATTTTGTTAAAAAGTGACATTGAAATTGCCGTGAAAATTGCTACTAAGTCTCCAAGGAAAGTAAAGACTAAATGAGAGGTTTCACATGGCTTACATTTAATGAATTTCATTCATGCATTGTTTCTCAAGACGCTTAGTATCTTTACTTTGATTGATGTACCTTCTCAACATGGTCAACTGAGGAAACACAAAATTATTTGGAAAAAAACAAAACGATGATTTGTTTTTGTTAATACGGATATTTTTGTTGTCTGCCATTTTGTAAGCTCTTGTGGCCCTTTGAACGTACCAATATTCTTATTTTAATATTTCATATCGCACAGATGAAACTTGATCTTGCAATTTTTTGCAGTAAAAATTGTTTTATTTCATTAGCAGTTTTCAAAATGTTTACGATGATAGAATGATAATAATGATTTATTGTATAACTTGGTTTATTAACAAGTTCTAAAAATGCAGGAAACTTTGCTATACGATGAAACTTTTCTAAATGTTGAATAGGGATTTCAGTTGACTTTTTAAAAATTGGTGTACAAATTTTCTCCTATTTTCCCGTTATTTATCTTTAAGGATTCAGTAATACTATATTGAACAAATTGTATATGACAATCTGAATACACTAGTATAGTTGCATATTAATTTACATGAGGGATTTGGGTACAAAACCCCCTTTGCTAAGCACCCTGCGTGGTTGATGGTCAATGGCTTTATTCTGAAATGGAAATGTTAAGAGTTTTTTTTTCAATGTCGGCGACGCCATGGCTCTTTCTCACCTGAGTTTTTTCTCTAAAAATGATGTTGTTGCCTGGTGTGATCGAAGCTAAATGTTGACTGAATTCCTAATTTGGATTCCTTAGCTCTATGAGTGGAAATGTATTTAGACGAACCATTCTTCTTTCTGCGTTGTCGTCTGGGACAAATCTGGACCGATTTGCCTTATTTTACCAGGCACCAAATGGGACGGACTATGACCATCAATTTGTGTTGTATGCGGAGGTACCCTGCATAAAAAGAATTCGGATTTCGGTTTGATGATTTTCTGCACTTGATGACAGTGAATATTTCATAGTTACCTAATAGTCCCGCAGGGTGATGCAAGTTTCCCGAAGGCAGTTGGGTCATTCCTCGGGGTAGCGTTCCATGTAAGTTTTTCGATGAACCATTTGATTCAATCGTTTGATGGACTGTACGCGAAAAAATTAAAATATAAATCATGCAAAATGCAATTCATAAAATTAATTGCAATGATTGATGAGGAACAAAGTTGAGTAAAGGAATTTAAAAGGTAACAGAAAACATGGAAAATTTGGCACTGTCACTGGATGCGCGATGGATGAAATGAAAAACAAAAATTGGTACAAAAAGCATTGGCAGTGGCGAGTTTCAGGTTCTGACAAAAACATGGCGGCAAGTTTCCGAGGTAAAGTTGGCTCCAAAAATAGTGTATATATAGTACTATTCGGTAGGTTCGATTGTTTTCAATTCATTCCCTCTTGTCTATCATTTATTGTCTTAACGATTGTAATCCCTGTCATTATTCATCTCGCGCGTTCGTTTTTGTTTTTCATTTCATTTCACGTTTAAATAATGATTAAATTCTGCTTACACTGCACTATCTGATGCGGTGGATTTCGAGTGCTTCGACGACATATACAAATTGCTAAGCCCACAATACAAGCACATATCACTAAGAGGCTACTGACTGCGATGAGGACTACCCATGTTAATTCTAAACCTAAAATCTTTGATGAGTCCGGACCTATGTAAGAAGAAAATAAAGAGAAAGTCAATTATTGCTTACGTAGATATATTTTGTATGGAAGCATGGAAATAAATGTGAGAGTTCCTGATATAATTTATTACCAATACTACTTGGCTTTCTGACCGCTCGAACATCAAACATATCTACAAAGTAGTTTTGTCAAAAGGGTCCCAAGGTTACAAGTTTCAACTCTTTTAGCCCTTACAGAGTTCTATATTACTCTCTTAATTTACTTAGCCACTGCCGATTGAAAGATATCCCGTAAGAGACAATTTTTTTAAGAATCAATATTTAGCATATCCCAGATGTAAAAGTCTAAGGATAACGTTCTTGTTTTGTTGGAGTAGTCAAAATCACATCTACATTATGTGAAAGTTTTCCTGGCTTCAACATTTCGGACACTAAACTAAGAAGTATTCGGACCCCCATCCATATTTCACAAAAAATTTTGAATCTAAAAATATTTTATAAATAATATTAAAAACTGCATATATTAGAATTTTAATATAACCTTTGCAAATAGGTCCAATAGCTTCATCCGTGCCGTCATTGCAATGATTGACGCCATCACATAGTAAGTCATTATTTATACAATATTCCGTCTTTCCGCACCGGAACTCCTTACAAGCATGCTCTGTAACACAACAAAAGTTACTATTTTTATTCGAAGAAAGAGAAAAAATTTAACTTACTGGGATCTTTGACAGCCGTGATAACCATTTTGAAACCATTGGCGTCTGTTCCCCAAGCATCTGTCACATATTTGAGGGTGAGAAAGTTGGTTCGTGTAAATATTGCACCTACTGCTTGTTTTGTATTTTTACATGACAAGTCCAGCTGAAACGATAATAACAGGTCATGAAAATGTGAAAATCGGTTGGTAAAATTGGTGTTGCAATTATATTTTCAAAATTGCAAAATCCCAAAAAACCGTAAAATCGAGAATCACAAGTGAATGGTTATAGTGTATTTGACTTAAAATATAAACTCAAACCACATTTTTGAGCTTGTTGATATAAGAAGAATGCTTTAAATCACTTAAAATCAATACATCATGGTAAGCTAGCTTTGGCCTATAAATCAGCTGTATTAAGCGTTTCTGCGGATGATTGATGTTAGCGAAACCGAATCTTTTGAGTTGTCAGTACCGCGCTTTCACGCTCAGAGCTGAATAAATTCGTTTTTCATCTTGGAGCAAATAAGAAATGTAGAAGGCCTGTTTATTTTGTTTGTGGCATGTTGTAGAAAACAATTTATTGATGACTAAAGCTGCACTCGCCCAAAAACAATGTGCATTTTGAATGTAGCTTATAAAGATATTAACTTTAGACATATCTGAAGGTTAATTTTCAAGACCTAAAATATCGACGTGACGGTCATTTTCAAGACAATCCATAATTTTAATTGCTTTAATAACTGATTTTGACAGTTGTTATATTTGTGGTTGGTATGTAAGAATCGTATTTCATTCTTGAATTGCCTAACCCTCTTCATGGAAAAGTGCAAAACAATTTAACCTCATTTTATCAGATCGAAATGTTTATTGGAGTGAATAATGGCTTTCTATATCCTAGTCTTCTTTCTGTATCTAAGCCAAAGTGCCAAAGACATTCTCCTAACTAATAAAAGTTTCAAGCTTGTCACATTCCTAAAGCTGATTGAATTGGAAAATATATTTTGAAAATGGAAAATGTAAAGTAAAAATGTGCAAAGTTTTCCTCTTCGTCTTACTTTGTCTCCAAACAGGAGTTTCTCTTAAATATGGAAGTGTAACGATCGAGATACGAATGATTGAGACACGCGAGAACAAAGTTTATCTGCACTGAAGTTTCCAGCCAATACATTTACAAAGTGTTTTACTTGATATAATTTCTTCTTACACACAATGACACAACAGTCTTTTCCTGCTCTATGAGTTCTAAAAAACACATCAATACAAACCAGACTTTGTAAAAAATTTCTTGTCTCAAAAACCGCATAAATGACCTAAACCGATTGCCCAACTTGTAAACAAGTGGATCAATAAAGGGACCACTGAAATCGCCTTACAGGCACTTGAGCTCCTCAACATATAGACGTGCAAACACAAGTTACGCGAAGAATTTCTTCATCACGGGACACACCGCACAAACAAAATCAATATACTCTTTGTTCAGTTGAATTTTGGTTTTATTCTGAGTCATGTGCATTAGAAGAAATATCTTTGAAAATGTAAGGCTAAAAGTTCATAGCTCCTGAATCCTAATGAACTTTTATAATTGCATTGACTGTGAGATTCTACATAGGAGAACGAGATATCAAATGTCAAAAGCGTAGACAGTCTGCGATCAGAATTCCGAAATACCAGATAGTTATGTTTGTACCAAGGGCTCAAGGTCTCTCTTTAGGGCCAAGGTGAGATTTTGACTCCCGAGCGAGCTTGCGAAGAGGCAACCCAATGGTCTCAAATAAAGAGTGTTTTAGCACGAGGTAAAAATGTAACTTTTCATCCCGACTTGACTCGAAAAATTAGATAATGTCGATCGCACATACAAACCTCCCTGTACGAAGGTCGATGTATTGTGTCTAAATGCTCAGCAGAGGGTAAACAAATTAATTTTTGGCCGAAAGGTGGGACGAAAACATATTTTCAACCTCCAAGGGGTTTTTGGAAATTTTTTTTCGATAAGCTTCAAAGACCTCTGAATTCTAAAGGGAAAACTCCGAGAACTTTCCGAAACTCTCGTTGGAGGTTTTTTCGGAAAATTTTGGAGCTCTTTTTTTATCCTTTTTATACATATTTGGAATTTTTCAGTTTTAGTAAAAGTTGTTTCTGCATCTTGTGACTTGTGATAGTACTTTTTTCTGTCTTTACAAAGGATTACATTGTTTTCCATGTCGTTTTTGAAGAGCTACGGAGAGCGGGGTGATTCCGGAGAAACTCCGGAGTTGGGAGTTGGATCAAAGAAAAATTTGACCTGTTGTCTGAGTAAAAGCACCAAAATTTTATAAACTGTCATCCTACGAAGTAAGTCTGAATTACTTACTCGAGGAAGACAAAGCTACACATTTTTCCACACAATTTTTTCTAAGCCTCATTTAGAAATAAAAATATTTGCTACAGGCGTGTTCTTCGAAATAAATAATTATTTTAAAAGACATGAATTAATGTCGGCAATTAGAAAGCTCATCTGAAATTTAAATCCAGCTCGATTCCCCGAATGTGCTCTCGCACATTTGTTTCTCATGAGATTTCTAATTGTGAAGTATGGAGAAAAAAGAAATTAATTCCAATAGACAAAAGAGCGAAATAATTCTCCAACATGAATGAATATCTTTTGCTATTTTCTTATCTTTAATGTTCTCACAATTTAGACGCAAAACCGCCACTTGATTTTTCGTTTGGGAACTAGGAATACCTGAGGATTAAAAGAACGGGATTGCAAACTATAAAAGTTGTTATATTGAAAACGTTTTGAGGGGGTCGTAAGCTTTGGAGATAACAAAAAGAAGGGAATAAAAAATCCTAGGAAATACTTCAAAATTTAAAATTTTCTAATTATTCTATCCTTTGGGGGGCTGGATATGGTTTTGATAAGATATGAAGTTGTAATGAAGTAGGGTAATTTTCGTTTGATGGTCAGCACGAAACTGTGGTCAACTTAAGAAAAAACTTCGTTAAAAAATGATGTCATGGGAAAATTCTTTAGTTTTTCTGTAGCTTGAAAAAAAGAAGTGAAACAAAGTTTTAATTAAACTCATACTTGGGTTATTTGGGTTACTCATATATGAGAGTTTTTCGGATGCGTAATGAAGTAAGGAATCCGCCAAAACCTTAACATTTCGTCCGATATAAAGTCTTTCTGTTGAGAAATCTCAAAATAAAGAGTCAGGAGCGGAGTTTTATGAAAATATTTTGACTCCACATCTTTGTGCTTTTGCTAATGCCTACCACAACACATGACTACAGCACAAAACATGCAGGTGTATCAGAATGACCAACATAATGTCCGCAAAGTTGTTATTGAAATTGAATCGAATATTTTCCTTCTTCAACAATTGTGTCCTGGTTTTTTAAACCATAACCCTAGTCTTAGGATATCATTTGTTTAGCTGAATATATTAGATGAGATAAAACCTATGTTAAGAGAGTCCAGATCAGTTAATCTCTAACCACTTGATCAGGTTTGATATTCAAAAAGTTTGGATTGGTCAAGCCCTTTGACGGCCAGTTGATTATCTCAAACACGAGCACTTGACATAATTTTTAGCCACCACCCCAGTCCCTTCGATTGTATGTGCTGACGTTTACAGAAATTTAAGGCCCTTTTAGAGGTAAATTAATTTGATTTTTTGCTTTTGTGGTGCGACCAGCTTACAAGCAAGTTGGTGAACGAACGGTAGCTCTTTTATTATCTGTGCTCCTATCTACATACATGAATGAATGTAGTAAAGCAAAAAGTAATTTAATGGATGCTTCAAATTATACGGAAACATTAATTTAATCATGTTCGCTGGGAAGTGGAAAATGGATTTGAGTTGAGTTTTATAGTTTGAACAGCAAATTGAATATTTTGGTTGAATTGCATTTTGCACAGCCGTGTGATATGACATGTTGATGCTGAAAAAGTAGCAATGTGTATATTTGGAATTCAGGCCAGTAAGAGAAACAAAAAAATCTCTTTATAAAATTTACTAGCTAAAACTAAGCCAACATTTTGGAAAGTAAACTTCACCACAACCATCACTGCTATACACATTTATTTAAACGAATTAAGTGCTTCTCAATTATTCTGCCCTGCTATACGAGTGCAAAATTTAGACAAATTGTAGACAGATGTGCCGATTTGATACAGCAGAGTTAGCGTAATCTGAGATGATTGAAATCCCTACGAACAAATCGAGTTCACGTCTTATAGATTTTTAATTTTATTTAAATTATTATGATTTTGAGAACATCTAATGGAAAGAGGTAGCATAGTCGGTTGAGTAGCGGACTAGCGATCGAGCGGTCGTCCGTTTGAAACTCGACCGAGGCCACTCCCTTTCAACTGTGTTCTTGTTGCAAGCCAAGAATGCAACTGCTATGGCGCGTACGGTAGTATAAAGTGTGGGGCGCTACTGAGGAAATCTTGACTCTGTCAAGATGGGTCACAATAGGGCCTTCGGGACCTGCATGACCTTCGACTCCCAGTACAATCTAATCTAAGAACATTTCAGTTCAACTAAATTTTCCAACCACAACACTTTTCAAAAATTTGAAAGGAGTTCAAATGTATATCAGAACGTATCACCCAATTCGCTATTTATATTTTTATGGCCAAAAAAATACCAAAATAAGTAGGTATTTAATTATTTTTAATAGTCACTAATATCCTAAGTATTATTTAGAGGAAGCATTGACACTTTGTATTGGAATTGAAGTTTGCAAACTAAAAAATCTGCAGTGAATAACTTAATTGAATTCAGTCATCAAAAATTCTCTATCAGTAACTCTTGAAAACCCTCAAAAACTTCTTGCAATTATAAAAATTTCAAGTAACAGGTGTATTTAAAAACGTATTGAAAAATATAGAGTACTTAATCTACATTCTACATTCCGTGAAATGTTTCGAACTATGTGTCCATAGAAGTTTAAATTATGTAGTTCTGTAGATATACAACACTCTTCTGGCCGTCGCTACGCTTATGTGAAAACATCTAGGGTTTTCTTTTGTTTAGAAAATCCAAAAATTGTAAAATTTGCAGAGAAGATTGACTTAAGGGGTGAGCAAAGCACCCGAAATGTATCACCATAAAGACTTATGGATGTTTTAACATTAACGTAGCGACGGCCAGAGGAATGTTGTATGTGTCCATACTTGCTCTTAATAAGAAATTTTTATTTGTGATTCAAAATATAGTTTTCATAAAAACTTTCACTTTTTCAAAAACGAAAGTTTCAGTAAACCATTTTTAGTGCATTTTCAGCATTTTGCAAAAAATGCACTATTGTGGCCACTTTGCCGTCTGTCTGCCTGTCTGAAATTTTATAACACGAGAACCAGAAAAGCTAGAGAGCTGCGGTTTTTTAACCGTATATGGCATGGTTTTTAAGGGTGCAGGCTAACAATTTCAGACCCCATCCCTTCTTGGGAGGAATGTGGGGTGTGTCTGTGCGTTTGTCTGTATGTCTGTCACAAATTTTATAACTCAAGAACCAGAAGAGCTAGAGAGCTGCGGTTTTTTGCATCGTGTAGGAGATGGTCTGTAGGGGTGCAGGCTAACAATTTTACACCCCCATTCATTCTTGGGAGGAAGGGGGGAGGTGTAGTTTTACGTTTGTATAAATTTTATATTACATCCGATTGAGCTGAAATTTTAGTTTGTTGTAGTCTGTGTAAAATCTAGCAAATCATAGCATAAGATAAGACCCCTTTCATGTACAGGGGTGTGGCTAGGGGCCCTTAAAGTTTGGTCTTATCGAAAGCTTTGAAAATACACCCGTAAGCTTAATCTCCGATTTTGCTTTTTATTTATTTATTAAACATCTGATTCTGATTTAAGCAAAGAAAATTAAACCTGTTCAGATGTTCATTGAAAAATCCAGGTTTGCAATTGATGGTTGAAAGGGTGTTGTATTTTTAAGGGAGTTTTATAGCTTAAGGAAGGTGAATTCCATTGAATTTAGCAATTCTTTTTCAGGAAAGGTGGCTGTTATCTAGGAAGTCCAAGTAGTTCAAACTCACCTTTACTGTGCCTGTGGCGTGTGCACCATCATAAATGTACAAGTGATCATTGCAATCTAAATGCAGCGTGTCAAAGCGCAACATAAATCGTTGCAAGATTGAGTGCGTTTGAAACGTGACAACACAGTCCAGTGTTCGCTCGTTTTGGGACCAAATTACTGCACCATCTATTTTTCGGTAGATCTGCGTTAGAAAATGGTTCTTACAAAGCTGCTGCATGTAATCTGAAATGAAAAGATATAAAAACTATAAGGACTCGATATAAGTATAAATGAGTGCCTTTTACGATATTTTTAGCACATATTTTTGGTTTATTTCGACTGAAAAGTGTTTCAAGATTCACAAAATAATTGGCTCCTCCTAGCTCCTCTTTGGCTCCTCCGCCGTTTTAAGAAAAAAAGGCCCAGAAAAAGCCTCAAAGAGCCTAAGAAGAGCTTCGGAGGAGCCAGGGAGAACCCTCCCTGGAGGAGAACCCTCCCTGAAGGAGCTAGGAAGGAGCCTAAGAGGAGCTAGGAAAACACTCGGCAGTTGAATGGAAATCTAACGATCATTAACCGCTGTTGTTATCGGCAAAAGCATATAAAGCATTACAAAATTTTTAAATTTTTGAAAAAAATGTGCTAAACTTCGCTTCATGCAAGTTTTTTAAAAAATATTTTAGTATTACTCTCTTGTTCATGAATTATGAGGCTTAGGAGTAAGTTTTGGTTAGAAGTAAGATTTGATATTTTAACTCCATCTCAAAATTACATTTTGTGCAAAAGGTTATTTGTAGTGGAATTGTTTGGTTAATTTGCTCTGTTACTCAAACTCCAAAAGAATGCTTGGAAGAATAATGAAGAGGAACAAGTGGAGAGAATGGAGTATCTGAAGAATTTATAGTGTGCTTGCGGCGAGATTTACAACTTTGCTATTTCGCTAATTGTTTTATCTGATGGGGCAAGCCTGGTGTAAATTATATGTTCGAGTCAAGGGGTTTTTGCGGACACCAGGGGAAAAGTACTACTTGAAGTATTTTTGTGCAATCTCACTTTTCATCAACAACACACTCAAAATTATGGTAAAACTTCACTTTTCCGGTGTTGAGTGTCACACAAAACTTATCACTTCCCTTCTGGAGCAACGCTATTAACCCCAAAAGTTTTCATGTTAACATGTATACCTCGTATAGGAAATTACCAGAGACCTTCCACAGCAACCAGGAAAACTCAACGAATATTTATAGAACGGAATCTGTAGGAAATTGTTTTTGGCGTTGTGCGTGTGTCGACGTTTTCTGCAGGAGCAAGCGACTCGAGGTTTCATTGGAATACAAAGATTTATCATTTCTTTCATTGCTTATTAAACTTGAAAAACCTAAAACTTTTTTGAAAATTCATAGCGAGAAAAATGTGTTTTTCTGCCCCTATAAAAAAATTCGTAGCACATTTTCAAATCAATTTTTAAACCTCAATAATTGGTTTTTTAACCAAGGCGTCATTTAAAGTATTGAAAGTATAAAAAGTACTTATTTAAAGTAAAAAGAATCTTATTTGAATTCACAATACTAAATTTTTGACTTCTTGAACAATTTACAATAAGATTCCCTCAATATAAACCCGGGAAAATGCACTTCTTATACTTGATTTTCGATTTTGTATTTTGGTTTAATTTAATTTGATTTTTGTTTTCTTTTTGGAACATGTTTTAGGTTCTGAGAGTTCTTAAATCCTTAAAAGCCTTAGTTAAGGATGTTTGAGACCGTGTTTTGAAGCAAAAGTTTCTCATGATGTAATTTTACGTGAATATTTTGGTTTCAGCTCAATCGGAGCAACTTAAGTTTTTCCCGATACAAACTTCGGGGGTCCCCCACTCGGCCTCCTTAAGTGATAGGGGCATACGTGTGTCCTATGATTTGCTACATTTGATACTGTGCACAATATATATAACATTCAGTTCAATCGGATTAAGTATATGAATTTTTCATACAACAAGATCACCCCCCTCACCTCCCCTTAAGAGGTAATGGGGGTCCAAGTTGGGTAAATTCAATCCCGGTTTCCCCCAGAAAACTGCAGGTTTCTATTTCTTCTGGTTCTTGAGTTATAAAGTTTCGGACGGACAGACAGACAGACGTAAAGAACTTTTATCAATTTTGAAAAAAATGCACTTATGTGTCCAATATGTTCGTCCGTCCGTCTGAGTCACAAAGGCTCCGAAACTACAAGAGCTGGAGACCTGCAGTTTTTTCCATGTTGTCATGTATGGTCTGGAGGGTGGGCAAAACACTTTGGTTTTTCCGAAAACTGCCTGGGGGGTAATTAAGGGGGCTTTCCTGTTGTATGAAAGTTCCATATACTTCGTTTGATTGAGCTGAATTTTGGACATGTTATACATCATGTCAAATCTAGCAAATCATACAACACATGTTTGCATCTATCACTTAAGGGGGTGGGGTGAGAGGCCTCCGAAGGGGGGAAAATTTTACTTGATCAAATTGAGCTGAAATTCAGAATGTTCATGTAAAATGACAAATAAACCAACTTTTATTTCGGATCATGATCTCAAAAATTTAAAATAACGGACCTGGGCAGTCAATAGGTGGCCTCCCAAGACTTTCCCTGGCGAACAGAGGGGAAAAATTTCAAATTCAACCGATTGAGCTTACGCTTTGGCAACTAATAAATCGTATCAAATCCAGCAAAAAGCAGTTCGTTCGTAAGTCTCTATGTTCTAAGGGAGAGGAGCTGAGGGCTCCCATAGTTAGTATGAGGCAAAAATTTTCTAAACTTGGGCAAATATGAGATGACATTAAATTTAGCAAAATATCCTGTTGCATTAAGGCTCTATGACCTGTGGGATCAAAGTCAGGGTCCCAATAAGTTTCTGCAGTGACGGAATTCGCCAACTTTTGTAACAAAGTGAATTAAAAATGCACTCAAATGCGTTCGTCCCCGACTATTAAGCTTAAAACATGTTTCCTCTATCTGAGGGAAATTGCACTAGAAACAAAATAGTTTGACAATCTTTAAAAAGGATAAAAAATATATGGAAAAATATTACAACTTTATGACTTCTATTTAATTGCCAACATCTCCGCTCTAATAATTGCACCAGTACTTTTGCTATTGCTTTATTTTTGGGTTGCTAGAATTTCCATTTTGTAACCTTCTTTCATGAGGAAGTTACACACTTTACGCTAATTTGCATATTAAAGTATTAATAAATAATTAACGAAAGTAGATGCAATTATTGTTCAAAATACAGCAGCAGCAGAAACCTGAGACACCAACTGGCAAACGACTTTTGCAGTTAAGAGCGCATATTTATTGAAATAAATTGTAGAAAAAGCTGTGCATTAAAATAAATAGGATCACAAAATGAAATTTAAAAATATTTATAAAATTTATTATTTTTAAAAATTAAACTAGCAATGCCTTACAATATCTTTTTCTAACCGATGGGTCAAATTCGTTTGTACCTAATTTTGTAATTAGCTTAAAGTTATTTCAAATGTTAATTGCAAAGATTACTAATATCTACATATTTACCTATTCATAGTTTAGAGGTTTAAAATATAATTAACTTAAAACGTCATTCGTTCTTCTCTGTGAGTTTCTACGAGTAGATAAAACAGCAATCTGTTAAATGAAAATGTAGTAAATTAAACCTGCTCCCAGTCCATCAAGAAAAACTTATAGCCAGATTACTTGAATAATGACCACATTAGTGAGACACCAAATACCAGACACAGACACGATAAAGGACTCATGCCAAGAAGCGAAGAAGTGAAAGCCAAATGTGTTCAGGGAAGATGAGCTAACGTTTTCATTTTTGTGCCAAATGACGTCGCAAATACATGCACACCGATACTTAATTAATTTGTCTTAAGAAATGATTTATGGCCTGTATTTGATCTGATAAATAACCATCGTTTCGCTACAATACCGGTCTAAATGTCTAATGAATACAGTTTTCTGTTTTACATTGTTACTTTGCAAGAAAATGTGCATGAATGAATAGAAACTCCTAGAACTTATGTCCCTCGAAAACCATCTAAAAGGTTTTACTATAAAAATGTTTTAGGTCTGCCATTTAAGAACAAAACAAAAATTAAGCATTGATAGTAGCCAAAAAACGATATAGTTCGTCTAGCTCCGTTCCTCTCGGTACCTCTAGGGTGCGCTTTTTCAACTAATAAAAGAAGTAAATAAAACTCTTTAGATCAAGGTACAAAGTGCCATAATCATCGTCACTGTCGTATTCATTGGTCATAGCAGTGGCCTCGATAAGTTGCTCAAAACCTTCCCTCTTGTCCATTTATACTCGAGACTGATTAAAGACACGTTAATGTCTTCTTCCGTGAATCGTAGATAACGTTTATTCAAGAATCATCGCCGTTATCATTCATTTCTTTATGTGATTCGTCTTTAGGGAGTCCGAGGTGCACAAATGAGAGATGATAGCGAACATTTTCACAGATCCATTCCATCAATAAAAAGGCTATTGCCATGAAAGAAATCTTGAAAGGACATGTACGTGTACTATGAAGGCAGGAGGCGGTAATGACATAGAAACAGTGCTCAATGTTTCGCAGGATATCTTGAAACATATGTCCGAAATGTGGGATCAGAGAACCGTTTTCACGAACGTCGCAGGTGAAAATCCGGCTTTTTTTTAGTACATCTTCAACATTTTGAACAAATGCTTCATGTGTCCGTCTGTATGTCCGTCCGTCCAAATTGCAAAGTTTCTGTTAATTGTTCAAGAGTTTTATTCAAAGTAAAGTGTTTCACACGTGGCGCGGCCTACTTATACGAAAACAAATTGACAAGTTTGTCAAAGCCTTCTTCGTCCTTATCCCGCTCAATCCTATTTTATCCAACACTCCTCCTCAGACCAAGGTTCTCGGTATGTTTCTGGTACTTGATCTTCAACAACGGCTTCGTGAATATATCGGCTTCTTGTGCATCTGATGAAACATAGTTGACCTTGAGTCTGCCTCTCTGCAACTCATCCTGAATGAAGTGGTGCCTGATATCTATGTGCTTCGTTCTAGCGTGGAAACCTCCATTTGTTGCCAGAAAAATCGCACTCTGATTGTCGACAAATATTTGCATGGCGTCTGAACTCTCGGTAATTTGCGACTTGAGTCCATACCACCACAAGGCTTCTTGCATAGCAGCAGATGAAGCCATGTACTCTGCTTCACACGAGCTCAGGGCGACGGTAGGTTGTCTTTCCGAGCCCCAGGAAATTGCTCCTCCTTTGGACTTGAACACGAACCCTGTGGTCGACTTCCTGTCATCTTGATTTGCTGCCCAATCTGCGTCGCAGAATCCCACGATGTCTGGAGCATTTGACTTCTCGTAAGTCAACTTGAAGTCTGCTGTGCCTTTCAGGTACCTCATAAGGCTCTTCACTGCGTTCCAGTGTTTTGGACCCGGATTTGAGTTAAAGCGGCTCAAATAGTCCACAGCAAACGAGATGTCTGGCCTCGTACATTGCGACAGGTACATGAGGCAGCCTACAGCTTCCTGATACGGGACCTTCTGCATCTGAGCTTGTTCTTCCTTCGTTTGAGGTGAGTCCACCTTCGACAACTTCTCGCTGGGGTTCATCAGTACTGCAACTGGCTTGCAATTCGTCATCCCGAATCGCTCAAGTAGTGAGTGAACGTAAACTTCTTGGTCCAAAGTTATACGATCCTCACTGCGCTGGACTTGAATTCCCAAACAATGGCTGATTTCACCTAACTCTCTCATCTCAAAGTTCTGGTGAAGAAAAACTTTAACTTCGCTCTTCCACGAATCGTCGTTTGTGAACAGCAAAAGATCGTCCACATACACGGCAACGATTAAGACCTTACCCGCGTCTAATCCAAAGTAGACGCATTTGTCATAATCGCTCCTCCTCAACCCGAACTGCCGCAGCTTCTCGTCGAGTGTCAAGTTCCAGACTCGGCTTGACTGCTTCAAGCCATACAACGCTTTGTTGAGTCTGCAAACTAGACGAGGTTCGTTCTCATCTTGAAATTGAGGTGGCTGGACCATGTAGACCTCCTCCTTGAGCTCACCCTGGAGGAAAACCGTGGAAGCATCTATTTGCTTCATACTCAGGTCCAACTCAGCTGCCAGAGCGAAAAGGTAACGCAACGAGCTATGCCGAACGACTGGTGAATACGTGAGGTCATAATCCACCCCCTGTCGTTGCGCGAACCCTTTGATGACAAGTCTTGCTTTGTAGCGACTCACGGCTCCTGTGACGTCGTACTTGGTCTTGAAGACCCACTTACATTGAATGGCCTTTCTTCCGGGTGGAAGCTCACATAACGTTCAGGTGTGATTTGCCATTAATGCTTCATACTCCTCCTGCATAGCAACTTTCCAACTGGAGGCGTTGGGGCTGCTCAGGGCTTCTTGAACGGACACGGGGTCCTCGGAAATCTGGAAAACGCCTGAGACAGGAATTTGTTCGCTTGGAGTATTTTCAGGATACTTGCTTTCAAACGTGCGCTCCTCACCACTGCGCCTAGACTTTGTTCCATGCAATGAACGTTGCCTCTGTAATTGTGACGGGAGCGCGAAGGCTTCAGGAGATCCTTGTCCATCCTTCTCGGGAGTAGCAGCTGCTTCATCGTCTTCATCTCGGGTTGAATGGCCATGAAAAGATTTAGCCGAGGTTTCTCGCTCGAAACAACTAATTGAGAAAGACTTGCCTTGAAGTGGGCGTCCCCGATCACTGCGCATCAACATAAAGTCTTGATTTAAATGTGATGGGGACGCAGTTTGCTGCTCTCCGCCTCTCTCAGTCATAATGTAAGTGCCGTCCTCCTTGAATTCTGAAGTCGCGACTTCCTGCGTGAATTGAGCCTGGGAAGAACTCGACACTGCATTTAATTAAAATTTGTGGAATTAAATTAATATTTCTAAAGCCACAATATATGAAGAGTATTTAATTTCTTAGTTTGGTGACAAAACATATCTGTTAGTAAAATGCTAACTTAAAATTTAATTTTGTTGCCAACAATTGGAGATATTAATTTAATTCCGCCAAATTAAATGCCCACATGGGGAGGCGGCTTTATGGTAGGTGGACGGATGAAATTTTTAAAATGTTCTGATTGAGCTGAAACTTGTTAGCTCTAAAACATCGTGCTTCAGTACGCCCCTATATCCTAATGGTGAGGATTTGGGGGAATTGACGTCCCTGGTGCATGGGTGGAAATTCCAAATTCTCGATTGAGCTGAAACTTTGTCAAGTTTTAGAAGACATGAGAGCCATCAAAAATGTTTCCACAGTGCGGAGCTTTAGGCTCCCTAAGCCCATATAGGGGGAAATTTTAAATAAATCCTTGTTGTTGAAAAATCCTCATTAGGAAAAATATTATTTTTTCTGATTAAGCTGAAACGCTGACAAATATTAGATGGCACTAAATATAGCAATAAATACGTGTATAGTTAGCTTATGTGATTTTTAGGGTTCAGAGCTAGAGACCTTATAAGTTACAGGAACGAATTTTGACAAAATATTTTCTAGAGATCCAACTTTTGCAACGAAGCCACATTGCAAATGCACTCAAATGCGTCCGTCCCCGACTAAGTTTAAAACATATTTTTCATATCTATTCACTGTCAAGAGCCTTGATATTTAAAGTTTTAAATAGCCAATAATAAAGTCACTTTGTCATGAGACGTCACAATCAAGAAAAAAGTTTGACCGACAGTAAATCAACTACTCAACTATATCAACTGTAGTATTTACTTTCTAGATGATGTTACTTGCTATTCTTTTCGATTTTAAACAATGAAAAACTAATTGATTGCAAGAATTAGATCAAAATCAAGCATAAGGTGTGCATTCTAACAAATTTTTATTTGTAGCCATGCACACATGAGTATTCAATCGAATAGATTCTAAATTCATTATTTTAAATTTTACCCACTACGTTACCAAACAAAAGTTTTTTGTCATTTTACATGATTTTTTAAAATTTCAGCTCAATCGGAGCCACTTAGTTATTCCCTCTCAAACTTCGAAGGTTCTCCACAGCCCCCTTCGGTGATAGGAGCATACATGACATGATGTATGATACCCCTTCAATTCTATTGGATGAAGTACATGGAAATTTCATACAATGGCTTAACCTTTCTCCTCCCCCCGCCCTATAAAAAGAGGAGGTCTACATAAGGTTTCTAACCTTTCACCTCACATAGTAGAAGAAACCGCAGGTCTCTATCTCTTCTATCATTTGCGATATAGAGTTTCGGGCAGACGAACGGACACAGCAGATGAAATAGTGCATTTTTTCTCAATTTGAGGAAACTTTTCGATTCCGATAGGCAACTTTGAATTGATAAAACCATCAAAGTAACGAAGAGATAAAAATATCCGTGGCTTTATTCAATACAACAAAAAGTGAACCCAAGTTGAAATTAATTTCAGCTAAGGCTTCCTGACTACTCGGTACAGAGTCATTTGTCCTTTCTTTGCGGACGGTATCACATTACAAACTAACTTTTGTTTCCTTTCCCTTCATTTCCTCATATTTAGTTGTCCGTTTAGTTGAGATTGGAGATCCTGAGATGAATTTTTTGTTGTCGTGTAAAAATTCAATTCTGTACAATCCACAAATCGGAAAATACAAACACAGTATGAAGTTTTCTAATATGCCAAACTTTCAAGATAGTTTTTCCACTGTCCTTTGAGTATGACAAGTGTCTTAACTAATGTTGTCATTAGTTATTGCTAACAGTATTTATTATTAAAAAAGTTCAAAACAATCTAGAGTGTAACTAACTTATGTAAACAATGTATACATATGTGTGAAGATGAACCATAAATCAGTATAAACTTGAGCGAGATAATATCGTTTACAGCACTGTTGAAATAATTCAAAAAGTGTGGAACGAAGGGCTATAATTTCCCTGAGCAAGCTTGCGAGTAAGGGCAGGTAATAGGGACCTACCTTCCACACATACTCCAGCTCCAGCCAACAAAAACTTTTACTCAGACTCCAAAGGATAAACTTGAAAAGGAAAAAACTTGAAACTTGAATAAGTTTAACTCCTTTACATATGCTCTACACATTTGTATCTATTTTATTTGAAGTGATTTTTAGCTAAAAACCTGATATCATACAAATGATCCTGGAATAATATGCTCGAAAAATCGTCAGGCCAAAAGCAACTTTTTTAGTTTGTTTTGGTCTAAACGTCAAGACCTAGTACTCCTTTTATCAACACCAAAAACATGCTTTTTAAATTCTAAAAATATATGCTTTTAGCCACCGCAAAAACCTAAGAGATACCGAAAAAATTGTGTGAATTTTGCTCGAAAGTCGTCCTTTTGGCCGACTTTCTCCACCTTTTTGGAATAACGTCATCGGCAATTTGTCTAAACAAGACATAAATCATAAAGATCGGAGATGCGGTTACCTAAATATGACTCTTCAAAATTACATTGAAATGTATTAAAAAGTGCTTCCATTCTCAAGAGAGCAGTTGTTTCTAGCCAGAAATTTTTCTTACATTAAAGATGGAGAATATTTAATTTTCTCAAATTTATTTATTCAATCTCTTCGTTGAAGACAGAAAACTAGAATACTGCTTAAACGTTGTCAAATTGAGAAATCTTTGTATAAATACGGCAAAGTACTTTGCTGCATTTATTTATTCAAAACAAATTTTGAGAACTGCAGAAATTGAAGATGAAGAAACACTAAAGAAAAACAAAACCAACGTCTATTTCAGCACCCAAAAGCGTCAAGCCAAACAGTCAAATCTCTTTGACTGCATCTTTTACGGAGTTGGATATTCAGATAGCTGCTTATCTCTGTCTTCATTCAAATTTCGTTGATTGTCATTTGAAGTGGAAAGCAAATTTCGCTTGCAACTGCATACTCATTTCAGCCTTAATGTTTGCACTAAGTGGGAATTGCTCGAACATAAATCTATTTAGATGAATATCATAGGTAAAATTTTGATCATCGAAAAATCTTTTCACATGCGCCACGTAAAACTTACTTATGGAGTGAAATATTTTTCTAAAACCCTGCTAGACAAAACTGAAAAACTTCCCATCAGTTGATGGTTCGTTTTCAAGTATTCCTCATGTTTTGAACAGACGACCATTTATAAAAGACATGAACGGGGATTCAGTTCAATCAAAGAGGTTACTATCAAACACATAGGACACATAGTTAACTCTTTTCATAAATCATGGTTTTTATGAAACAGCAATGCTGTAAGAAGGCATTGTGTCACGCATGTGTAGTAAAGTGGCAATGAAACAAATCGTTTTATCGAGCAAACGATGCTGAGTTTTGAAAGGGAAATTTATCTTTTCATCTCTTAATATAGAAGCAATTAGTAGCTGCCAAGGAACAATTTGCACGAAGGGCCAGTTTCATAAACTCCTGCTTAGTTTGAATATATTTAAGGTTATAAATTTTCAACGGCTTGAAGTATTATTTCTCTGCAAACGGTAACGTTGAACGTAAAAATACGGGAAAAGAGGAAAATCATGAAGAGGAAGTAAATTTTGTCATATTTTAAAAATTGGCACACGATTTTGTCTCTACTGCGCGTGTCATCATTACCCGTCTTGTCGACAAACTTCAAGGAAAGATCTTGTAATAAATGACAGCGAGAGGCATCGGCATGCTCTTATGGTCTCTGGTGAAGTTAATGCAAATTTAACAGGCATGACAATGGCATTTTTCATCATTTGATCAATATTTATTATAGAAATTTCAAATTCTCTCATTTCCTTGTTCCCACCTCTCACCTTTCAAAGGTAGTACGAAATTAAAGTTTACAGTTAGATATTTTTAATTCACTTAAGGTTTTTTTCTATTTTAAGAAAGATAATTAAGAACGATTGAGGATTATTGACTCAAAACTTTTTTTTCCATGTTTGTTATCTCTCGAACCCTACTTGAAAGACATTGGAGCAGAATCGTCAATTGAGGATCCATGGAGGCTGGAGTTCGTTGAAGAGAACTATTATCTGAACTGCATCGTGCGTGAAAGTATGTAAGAAACATAGTTCAATTTTAAATTTTGTGAGCTTATTTGAAATATTTTTTTTGCGTTTCGCTAATTTTGTAAATTGAAGATTTAACTATTAAATTTCAAAGCCATTTAGGAATAGCAACACAAAGGAGTTCAGGTACTTCAAGTTGGAAAAAGAGTCGTTGTACTTTTAAAATACTTTTAAATCTAAATTAGGGAAGAACGCATTTGAGCAATTCCCTGGCAATTTTACCATCCTCAAGACCATATGCATAATTATGCACCATATGGTAACACACAAAAAACTCCAGCTTCTAAGTTTTACACTTTTAAGGTCTATGCAACTTAGATAGATGGACGGACTGAGAAATAGAACACACAAGTGCTATGTTTTCAAAACTTATTCTAAAATGAAAAATGCAACAGAAAACTTGTTTTGAAAGCTGATGTCAAAACTATTTCTCAATAAATTGTTTTGAAATTCAACGATTCATTTTGAAATGATGCAATCGGAGGTTGCGATAATATGCCCAAATATTTTCGTTCTAACCAGTTTTTTTTAAAGTTTAGAAGACCAGCCTAGTCAGTTTGGAAACCGTGTCCCAAGTGTTCGAAAAAGATAAAACTAGGACTGGAAAAATATTAACTTAATTTTTTGTCAACAACGAGTTTTATATAGTTTCACTCAATTCAACTCGAGATGAGACCAAACTTCATTTATCACCATCAATTTTAAAATTCTTTAGCTTGCAAAGAAATTGTCTAGTGCCTCCTTCTATCTGTTTGCTTTCCTTCATGTGTTTCGATCTAGCTTTGTCAAACAACCCGAGAAAAATTGCCGTAAACTTAATTTAGCGAGATTAGGCTTATATTTTTAGGACGAAGAAAATGGGATAGCCCAACTTTCTCTCAAGTTTTAACATCGTTTGCATGTTTCTTTTCACATAGTAGCTGAAGGCTTCAAAGTAGGGTCAACGTTATCAACATATTAGCCATTTTAAAAATCCATCTTCTATGTAGGTATGCAAACTATGAGTGTGTGAGCTTCAAAAAACGACAAATATTTTATTATTATGAAGAAGGACTTCACAAGCTTTACAAAATCGTCAAGTATATTTTTTACAAAGTACAACCTTTACAATACAAATGGCAAATCTATTGTCCTTCAACTTTATTACGATATACGTTCAGACTGGAATAATTTTGTTCATCACGTCAAAACTCTGCATTCCATCCAAACTTTTAATTAGTTATGTGTTAACTGGCAAACTTCAGCCACTTTTCATATTGCTGTGAAATTATAAGTTTACATTATGCATATTCTAAGCTTCCATTATTGTATTCACTTCATCATGTAGCTTTTATTGCGCCAAAATTATATTTGTCAATTTCAATTGTATTTGTCTTACTTCAAGCAGTTTAAAAAAAAGAGATGGTTGGAAAGTCTCGAGCGTAAGTTTCCTTCCATTCTTACTTTTTTGATATGTCATTACCCCTAAGCTGTGTAGAAGTATTTGGAAAATAGCAACTCATTGCAGGCGTTGTGAAACGTTCAGATTAGATACGAGATTTTTCAAGTGTCTATTAGATGTACTCAATTTTTGCCCAATCATTGTTAACGACTCAATAAAGTTTGACCCTTTTCCCATCTTATTTGTCAACGTTTTTACTTTGATAGCTGATGGTGAGGCTATGAGTTTCAGTGAAAACTTACCATTACTCGATGCATAGGAAGTGAACTAGTTTTCAATTTTTAAGAACTAGCACAAAGACCAGTAAAGTACTAAATAGATAATTAAAAATTCCTCTAATAATCTCTGGTTTTGTTAGTACAGGCCATCCATACGTATAGATTCATAAATAGTATTTCCTTTCTTCATATTGCTTTTAACTACTTATGGATTCTTCAAAAAGTTAAAACTAAACTGAATGCAGAAAATGCCATTCTATTGATATTTGAAACCAATACATCTAGGGCACAAAAAAACTTGTGGCTTCAGCACAACCATGACATGTAGCCACTTCCCAACAGGATAATATCTTTGTGTGGCCCATTTGTACGGCAAGTCTAACAAGCAGGTACTTTCGCATATCTTTTGCTAATGATACTTAACTGCTGCTCCAATCTCGAGCCATTATTGTCACTCTACTATCCCTTCTCATGGATGCCGTTGCCACCTTTAAATCCTACATCACATCTTTGTCAAGTATTATTATCTTGAAAGCAACATGCTCATACATATGAGTATAATGAATATCATGGAGGTATTGGAGGCAGATCAGCAAAATAAGAGTACTTACGATTTAAACTGGCAGCTCTTCAGAGTGCAAAATCTACAGAGACACGGTTTAGAGGGGAGAGAAAGGCCGCAATTTGTAAAATAAAGGCTTTACGCATAATACATACGTTGTATGTAGGGCCCTTTTGCATACGACGTCGTCAAATGTCTGTTTGTAATGACATACAAAGTACAAAAGGTCGCTTGAGTTTAAGGATACATTTTCTTTTTTCAGATACTCTCTCAAGTTTCTCTTGTCTGTACGTTAGTTTTAAACTCTAATAGGGAAAAATGTGCTGTTTAGTTTTTTTTTAGTAATTCCTATCAAACTTACTTAGATTTATGTAAGTTAACTTGTCAATTTAGAGTCTATCTCAAGCAATAAAAATCTATGCGTTCAAAGAGGAGTCACATATCTTTCCCTCTACTTAGACTGACCAGATAACGAAAGCAAGTCGCAACGCAGTTGTTGTTAGACTTGAAATATTTAAAACTAATAAATGTCCATAATTCTGATCTAAATGCTTGAATTCTCCAGAATACATTGCTCTTTGTTGTGGATCTGGTGTGACTACTGGTGTGACTACTTATTAATAAAATGTCATCAAAATACTACATACTTTAGAGAAAAAGGGTTAATGACGTAGAGCTTAAAGAAAAGCTTTATAGTTTATGAGTAATATGAGACAAGACAATAACGGACCTGCTAAACGCTAATTTTTTTTTGTTTAACTGAAAACGGTTATATTAGCCAGTAGTCATAAGCTACATACGTGTATGTATCTGCTTCAAACGTTGTGAACATCAAACTGGCTCAATTTTTGTCAATTTGAATTAGGCAGCACATTGTTGTGTCGAGATGAATATTTATGAATGTGAGAGACACACATTTTCTTGTGTGAGGAGAACGCTTAGCATCCAGAAAAATGGTTAGATTCCTTTGATTGCTTTTAATTTTAGTAGAATAGTTTTCAAAGCTTCATAAGATTCATCATTTTAAACGAGACAATTTCTTGTTTTGTTTTGGGTAACGTCGGTCTATTGGCTTTTTTAAAGTTTGGTGATCAAAAATGTTATGTCATTAAGTACTTAGAGTTTCGTTGGCCAACATTTAGTTAAGTGACTATTTGTTGTTGGCCCCCAAGGAGGTATATTTTGGTTCTTAATGACTATATAAATGACTTGAGAGAAGGACTGCTCAGAATTTTCAAATCTGTAGTCAGATGGTTCGTGATTGTGGCACTCTTTGTAAGTACTGCGGCAAAGTTATGGGGAAATATGAGCTAGTTTGGTTCAAAATATTGTATGAATTGATATAGAAGTGGGAGTTAATGGTGTTTTCTTTTTCTAAATTTGGTTTAAACATTTTAAATTGCTAAAACTAAAATTTTAGTCAATACTTTATTTTTCAAATACACTATATGTCATTCTTAATTCTAAAAGAGTACGATAGAGGACAAATCTGCTGCTTCTAAATGTTAGCTTCTATAAAATGTGTGAAAACCTTAGTCGGGAACGAACGCAATTACGAAAATTTTCAATTCAGCTTCGATACTACATAAAGTTGGATCTTTAAAAAATCTTTCGTCATAATTTCGATTCTGTAGTAACTTTTAAGATGGTTAAATCACATTTGAAACTAACTCTGAACAATATTTTTTTCATGGAAGGTTAAAAGATCTCATATTCACTGAATCGTTATGATATCAAATATTAACAATGATATTTATGATGTTGTAAATTGAACACTGAATTCAAATCAAGTTCGAGGTGTTACCGTGTAACATATATGCCACATTTTACCTTTCACGCGATCGAAAATGACTAAAGCCACCTTTGCGATGTACATAGATGCTGAGTTGCTGACATTGTGTCAGGAGATATTTATAATTTATGAAAGTTAATCCGCACACGTGATAGAAAACTTGTATTTGAAAACTTTATGTTGAATTTTTAGAGGGCTGAGAACAATAAATGAGCTAAAAAATGTCTTAGCTACTCAGCAACCTAAACTAAATAAACTAAAAATTTGAAAGGAGTTTTGTTACACTGCATACGTCTGCATACACTCATGGTATGCAGAATTTAAGAAATATTTCGTATTTTAATGTTTATTGTTTTTTTTTTAAATGAAAAACCATGCTGAGTACCGCTGAATTTGATCTCTATTGCTTGTTTTTGCTCTCAAGTTCCCTTGTGGGTCACTATAGTCCTTCTTTCCAAACCAACTCAAGTTAATTCAGCGGTGTGACCAGGAAAGACGTGGAAACTTTTGCCTTATTTTAAATGCGGTCGATCAACAGCCCTAATGACTCAACAGTTGATCCTTTTTCGGACTCGAAGATCAAAATTCAAGATATAAGTCTTCAAGAGGGATTTTTTACTGGGGATTGCTAAGTAGTACCCTACCGTTAATCGACCCAAAAGAAGATTCCAATCAGCTGAATCATAGCTTTAAAATCGTAGCCAACGATTTGTGGGAGTTTTTACGACATGGACTGATTGATTCCAGCTAGTCTGGTAGGTAACGTAGCGACACAAGCACTAGCTCTCCTATTTACTGTAGGCTAAATAACATTACGGGCTTTAGCTATTTTAGTTTGTTGGACTTAAGCCTTCTTGACCTTTTCCTTTGATTCATTGTTATTCTTAAGAATGTATTTTTGATAAAGTTATTAGTGATTTTATTTCATTTTCTAGAGTCGCGGTTATGGGTTACTTGTTCCCACCTTAACCGAGTAAAGAGTTCCTCAATAGCGCCCTCCATTTTTGTACTACTATGCGCGCTATAGCAGTTGCATTTTTAATCCAACCTTAGCCCTTGAGGCCTAGAGCATGGAAATTTTTTTTTCACTTTTATATGGAGGGGGCGAATTCCCATTTCCCCATACAATCCGATGTTCCAACATGAATGACCCTGAGGTTTGTCACCTACTTGGATCGAAAAAAATTCGGTTTTTTTTCGGTCCTTAAGCGGGGTAAAAGTGGTATCAGGAGATTTGTTATGCTCCAAGGATTCCGAAATGCCACGGCTCGTCAAGAACAACCGCCTGGGAGCCGCGAAATCAGCCTCAAAAGTCAATCCAGGCCCTGTGTTTTGAACTTAATAATAAATATTTTTGGTATATTTCTTAATGTCTTAAAGTTGTGTTCGTCATTTTTTATCATGGAGAAGAGATGTTGATTTCGATCCTTTCCATAACACCACTAAACTCACAAAGTTCATCTTTGAAGTAGGAACAAACTTCATTCTCACCTAATACGAAACATCTGTCACAGGTTGTCCTGCGGATGCACTAAATTCTCCCCGTGTAAAATGCTCATTTCCATCTGTGTAGGTACTGTAAATAGTGTGCCAGAATGTTTTCATAATAATAAACTCGTCGTCTCCACCATTAGCACTACACGGGAAAACGCCATGTGCACGCCAGATCTGTAACATTTTTCTTTGCAGCTGAATAGGTGAATTCCGGAAGCAAATATGAGAGTACAGGTGAAAATTTGTTTCTTTTCTCATCTCAAAGTTATTATAGTAATGTACATTTGCACAGTTTTAATCTATTACAACATACATACAATTTTTATTATAATTAGTCGTTATGATTTGAATAAGACGTTGGTTATTGCTGTTCTTTATTTTAGTATTTCTTTATAAGTATTATACTTCATGTATCATTCCATAGCTATA
Source organism: Forcipomyia taiwana (assembly GCA_963930915.1). Taxonomy (NCBI): domain Eukaryota; kingdom Metazoa; phylum Arthropoda; class Insecta; order Diptera; family Ceratopogonidae; genus Forcipomyia; species Forcipomyia taiwana. Next base: position 256,847 of record CAWVOI010000079.1, on the reverse strand, counting down.
CTAGAATATCAGAGACTGGCAAAGGACAATTTCTAGAATTTGTACTGAGTAGGTTTCTGTAAAAGCGATGAACAAATGCCCAGCAATAAAAATGCACAAGAGGTATAGTTAGCAGAGTAAGATCATTGTAATCATACGCTACACGATGGATTACAATCACCACTTCTGAGAAAAAAGCTACGCCTGATAGGTTCAAATGTAAATGAACATAATTATGCTTTTCCTGAAATTTAAAGATGTATGGTTACAGTCTACTCTCAAACCTAGACTAAATAACAATCACTTTACCCGAATAATTCCTAATATAAGAGGCAGTATACTAGCGATTCCGAACACAATTGGAAGCATTATTACTAAGAATTGTAGTTGGTACCTAAAATCTTTAAAGAACATTACAAAGCAGAGGAGAAGATATTTTTTCATTGTTCTTAAAATAGCTACTGACCTCCACGGTGTATTAAAATGCCATAAATCACGAACAAAGTCACAGAAGTGTAGAAGCAGGTGTAAATAGCGCAAATAATTACATTTTCTAGCTTCAATGGAATGCAGAATAAGAATTTGTTTAGGCTGAAGAGCGATGACATTCGAGATTTAATCAACAGTGTATGCTACTGTAGGAAAGTTCCAAGTCCATCCGTCATTCTGTCAACGTTGCTGTCAGTTCTCTTGATGATTTTTCTCGGGTCCCTTGACCTACTACTGTATTTTTGAATCATTTACTTCTGTATCTAAAATAAACTGGACTGTTCTCTTCTAGAATAAAACTAATGTTTAGATACTAAGTACCATTTTTTAGAAATGCGAGAGAAAAAATTTTTTGAAAGCTTTACCAATGAGAAATGAGTGGAGTTTCTTAAAATTGTGCCCTCAAATGGCAAATGGTTGTTGTACAAGTAGACTTAAAACCAGAAAAAACATAAAAATGTGATTGAGATTGTGAAAAAATGCAAAAATTGTGAAATTGTTGTTTTACCAACAGGAAACAAAATTTTTGAAAAATTGTTAAACAGATGAGTATAACCTGGAAGACTTTGACTTCATTCAGTTTCGGTCATTTGATTGAGGCTGTTTTTTTTTCAAGAGAAAAAAACAGTAAATAAAAAGATTAACATAATCAAACAATTTAATTTCAGAAAGAAAACGTTTATCTATAGGGCACAGTAGATAAAATTGTTGCTCTTTTATACTTGAAAAGACTCTAGAAAGAGATCTGGAAAAGTTGACAAACAACATAATCCATCTCTGGGGACACTGATAGATTTTAGATTTTTAATGCTGCTTCAATTGCAGAACCAAGGCTTGTTTGAACGAAAAATTAAATTGTGTCACAGTTTTCCTCTATTTTTTGAAACATAATTCAATTATTTTACTCGCTATTTTCGCTGCAATGCACAAGATGTATACGGAGTTCTCGCAAAACTCAATTTATATAGTTTCTGCAACGAACCTGCCTACCATACATTTACTGTACAAGCAAGTAGCTTCCACTGAAGCCCTATGAACCCTCTTGGCATTTGATGCTATTTCCAACGTAGCAGTTCATACGTAGTTACTATAGAAAACAGAGCACTAACTATTCTCTTATCATATATACGATGGTCGATGCGATAGGATGCAATAATGCAAAAAACCGGGCTCATGTGAAGGTTTCATCTACGCGATGCATTCTCTTCCACATAAATTACATACTGCATGCGACAAATCAAATTAAAAACTAATATCTTGGGTGTTCATTCATGTTGCTGTTGCTTTGATGACATGAAAAATTCTTACGCTGTTGCATTATGTCGTGTTAGGGTCTAATAATGACATGAGACTGGGAAAATTAAATTCTTTTTAAAAACAAGAAATCACAGAGGCCGCATTTTCAATAAAGATAGGAGTGGGAGGTGTTGAGTTGAAATCTGAACCGATTAGTGTTCACTCATCATAGGTATGTTTACTAGTGGAGTACCTGGTACCTTGTATTTTTGTGATTTTTTAGTGCATTTTTATCAATTTTGAAAAAAATGCACTTATGTGTCCGATATGTCTGTCCGTCTGTCCGTCTGTCCGTCCGTCCGTCCGAGTCGGAAAGGCTCAGAAACTACGAGAGCTAGAGAACTGCGGTTTTTTGCATGTTGTCATGTATGGTCTGGAGGGTGGTGGAACCACTTTGGTGTTTCCGGAAAACTGCCTGGGGGGAAGTTAAGGGGGTTTTCCCGTTGTATGAAAGTTCCATATACTTCGTCTGATTGAGCTGAATTTTGGATATGTTATACATCATGTCAAATCTAGCAAATCATAGAACACATATTTGCCCCTATCACTTAAGGGGGTGGGGTGAGTGACCCCTAAAGGGGGAAAAAAATTTAGTTGCTCCGATTGAGCTGAAATTCAGAATTGTCATGTAAAATGACAATTTAAGCAACTATTATTTGAGGTCATGGTCTCAAAAATGTAAAATAATTGACCTTGGGGGTCAATAAGTGGCCACCCAAGACTTCCCTTGGCGAACAGTAGGGCAACATTTCAAATTCAACCGATTGAGCTGAAACTTTGACAAATGTTAGACGATATTTAATCCAGCAAAAAACAGTTCTACAGAAAGTCTCTATGACCTAAGGGTGAGGAGCTGAGAGCTACCAAAGTTAGTATGAGGCGAAAATTTTGTAACTCCAACCGAACTGAAACTTAGACAAATGTTTGATAACATTAAATTTAGCAAAATATCCTTCTACGTTAAGGTTCTATGACCTTTGGGATCAAAGTCAGGGGTCCAGTGACGGAATTTGGGACAAAATATTTTCACTTCGACCCAACTTTTGCAACAAAGCGAAATGAAAATGCACTCAAATGCGTTCGTCCCCGACTAAGCTTTAAACATGCTTTAAAACTTTAATTTAAAGAAATTGTTTAGGCCCCTTCATTACCAATTTTTTTCACACTTTTTCAATTTAATGTTAAATATACATATTGGTATTGCATATTGCAAATTGGTATAGGTTACTTGAAAAGAGTCAAATCTCGAATACATCTCGGAAGTAACTAGCATCGACATTGAGGATTGTTCTTGCAACAGGATAAGTCGCAAATTTTGTGTCCAGGAACCTCAAGTGATGTTTGAATGCCATTTTCATCAATGCAGTAACAAACGCCTCTTCTACATGTTGTAGGAGGATAGTTTCCTAACTCATCGCACTCTGGAACCTCTAAAGCTTTTGCCTGTTTTAGAAGGTGTCTTGCTCTGGCACACTCTGTGGAGATAAACTTTTAAACGTTTTTAATGATTTAAGTAAATGCTACATACTGCAGTTCATTTTACGGTTTTCAATTCCAGATTTAAAAACTTTAAAGTTTTCTATAAGCTTCCCGCTTGAGTCCGAGCAGAACATAATGTCTCCTTCCACTTGTACTGACCCAAATTGACCATCAAGTTGGCAATTTATAAGACTGAAATCCAAAACTTTGAACCCATCCGCCTCAAAGTCATACAGTTGTGACACCAGTTTCATATTTTGCAACTCGCACTCTCTGTAAAATGTATCCATGGAGACAATATGGCGGTGTTGGGACCGGTTGTCTGCCAAAATAACATTTCAATCAGGGCCAAAATTTTAAGTTTGAATTCTTACAGCACGGAAGCATTGATATTCCAAGACTTATGTTTTGTCGATCAGACGTAAGAGATCCGTCTCGATTGACGCAAAAGCAAAATTGGCCGATGCACTGCAGTTCTTCATAGGATCCTAGAGAGTCACATCTGGCGGTAAAAAATGAGTGGGAATGTGGAATTACTTCTGTAGCGTCATGAGCCATTCTTGAACATTCTGAAATGGGAACTTTCAACAGAAACCCATAGCTTTCAACTCACAAACCACAAGTCATTTTGAGTTCTGTAGCATCCATTTCTACCGCATCTCCAAATATTCTGTCACCATCTTTGGTGACACAAAAACAATTTTGCCCCGGAATGCACACGGAGGCCTCATAAAAACCATCTCCATCGCAACGAGGGCGAGGAGCCACGTTGCCTATCTCTCCTTTTGCACGGTCCTCGTCAAACTTTGTCTGATGAGTTATACATTTACTAGACTTGAACACTAAGAAAAAATAACCTTGAGTTTTTAAGGTCCTGATATTATGTGTTTTAATACTTGGTCTGCAAACGGCATGATCATTATTTTGTGCAGTACAGTATAGACCAGGACCGCATATTCTAGTAGGCATCGGAGACCCTGGGCTACCAATGGTGCAAAAATCACCTTCGTCTACAAATGTTGCAACGTTTTAGCCAAAAAATGTTTGATATACAGGTAGGTCCTACTTAGATTCACAAGACAAACCTCACAGCAATTGCATTCTGTTGGAGAGGGGTATATTCTTCCATTGTGTGTTTTATTTTGCACACGACAAGCAACATCCAGAGTTGGGCAACCAACATTTTTTTTGTACTCGTCACAAAAATCATCTGTACAAGGAAACTTTGAGTCCAATCCTTGTCCCAAAATTATTAATGGCAAAAAGAAGAGACAAATAGCGAATAACATTCTCTTACAAAACACAATCAATACTAATCACTTCACTGTTTACAAAATGACGTGTGTACTGATTTTCAAACAGTATTTAAAAAATGCTTTGAAATTTTCAAATGTCTGTTTTTGTTATGATAATATTAATAACCACAATTACTCAAATATTTTTAAAATGTTTTGTTTGTAGTCTTTTAGACAAAACACACAAGACATAAACTTAAATTAATTGATAGTTCTGGCGACTCAATAGAAAGTCCACTTGTCTTTATTATGTACAAACACATGCTACAAACACGTTGTTATCGGTGCCTTCTACTATATCAGCGTATCGTGTACGGCTTATATCTTATCATTGCTTTTTGGGAAGTGCTTGTACTGAAGAACTCTTCTCCAGAACAAAGATTGTATGTCCCCCAACTGCCAACGACGAGCTTACCTGTGTCATACATAAAGCGAAAATGCGATGCATTTCAAATATTTCTAAAGAAACATGTATAACATTTTTACAACCTTCCCAAAATGCTATGTCAGAGAATGTTCTTTCAACTTTTTACGACGCTTAAGTTTGTACCATCACTCTTTGGGCGTGATTGCTCGAGCTTTACAATCAGAACCCGTTAAGGTGTGTCTCCTCATTCGGAGATGAAACAAAAACTAAGGTACTTAACCTTCTATGTTTTATGAGTAAATTTGATAAAATTTAAAGAACTAAAGCTGCATACAATTTAAGTACATTTTGAACTGTTCATAAAAATTAACTTATGTGACCGAAACGTCCGTCCTTCCTCACGTCTATTCCCTAATTCTATGCAACCTTTTTTTCTTGTTAAATGGATATTTGTAAGTATTTCGGCATTCTAACATAATTACCTAGAATAAGATTTCTTCACCGTCTATTTTGCTAGTTTAAATTTTATCTTGCATACAAAGTTGAAGAAAAAACTCAGGCTTAAATAATTTTGGTTAATTTCATTAAATCATTTACTTAAACTGTTGCAGCGGTTTTCCAGTGACTCTGAGCATTGATTTCTAGAGCTACATATATTTTATGTACGTTGAATAATGAATTTGTATTCAATCAAAAACTCATTAGAACGAGACTGACATCCAAAATGACAAAATTCCATAATTTGCTTCAATTTCATATAACTCCGAAAACACATGTGGCAAATATTATCTGGCAATTAATCATTGAACTTTGCATAACATCCAGCTCTTGCTTTTTTAATTGTTTAAATACCAGTGAAGAATGCAGTCCTCTCAAACACCGCAATTAAAATGATAAAGTACTGAAAGAATTTCGTATCCAGTGAATTGCTTTGAGCGCTAAACGGGACAGATGGTAATTAATTTAAAAATTAATATTTTCATGTCCTCATTCCTTAAAATTAGTTAGATCTCACGAACCTAAAAAGTCCTTTCCCATGCATGGGGTGTGGTGTGGGGCAAATAAATGGTCCCCATTATTCCTTCAACTTTTCCCTAACTTTTATTCCACCTCTCAGCTTACAAGTAGTACAAGTAGATCTACGGAATTTAATTTCTTCGACTTCATTGTGTGTTACCAGGAGAAGGCGGTTCACACAAAAAGAGACATTTTCGTTGCACACGACAAGATATACTAACTCTGCCTATGTCACCAATTTTCAGATTTATTCGGAGGAAAGTTCGTCAGCACTAAAAAGTACTTCCTTTCTGCTCTTCTCGTTATATTTGTAGGTTCCTACAAATATAAGTAGTATGAGGTGTAACATTGAAAGTGTCCCGATTAAGCTGAAATTATTTTCGCTTTTGCTTGTTCATCAAGCTTGTTTTTACAAGAATCTTTTAATCAATAGTCTTTTTAATCATCAAAGGTCTTTTTTGAATCTGAAGTGAGTGTTTGAAAATTTTGATTTTTTAAGTTTTCCTTCCATTTTCATCGGAGAGGCACAATCACACTAACTAGCTTTTATATTTACACAGAACTCCTTTAGGCGCGGTTGCTTTATTGCTTGCGGAAAAGCGAAGCTGAAACACGTTTTTGTGTCGACAAAAGGAGCCAGAGATGCAAACGGAATGACTGAATGAAAATATGTATGTGAAAAGAAACTAAAAACTAATACGGAATTGGCCAATTGCCAAGCTCTGAGTGTGGCTTACGCCTTACTGTATGCATAGCCGGCTCGAGCCTACCATTATATGACCAAAAAGTTGGCTCCTCACCACGTCACAAATAAAACGGATTTATAGAAAAAGGAGGGAAGAATTATTGGGAAATTTTCATTTATTGGTTTTTGCCATTGTGCGGGTCGTGGCCTCGTGGGCAATAAAGGCCTTCAAAATCGATATTGATACTCAGTTTATTCACTTTATCAGCTAAAGCTTCGCTGAAGCCTTCTGCATATAAATTCAAGGTTTGAAAAATCAAAATTAACGTGTTTTTTCATTAGGGCTGAGTTTGCTGCTGTTGTGTGTTTTAAAATTTACTCAGTTTTGAAAAATCCTCTTTGACGCTAACTTTCTACAGCCTTTTTCTTTCACATTTTAAATTTGCTTAAATATTACCAGAGCAAAAACCACAACAAAAAGTAAAACCACATCAAAATATTAAATCAAAGCAAGTCAAGGGCGAAGCGAAACAACATAAGCATTTCATATCTGACACCAGTTCAACTTTATTTTATTTAACAGCAGGCTCTGAGTATCGTAGTTTAGTTCATGAGCTGCAAATCACGTCACGAGTCATGACCAAGAGTATTGAGAACCACTCGAAAATTTCATGGATACTCTATTATCCTATCAATTGGTAAAGATGCAGAATTTATATTCATAACATTTGCAAACTCACGTTGAATACATGCTTTGATCGTTGGTTTGTCAAAACTAGACGAGAAAAGAACAAAAATAGGCACTGTAACCTCATCTGACTCTAAAATAAAAAAAAACAGCTCTACCTAATGAAAATTGCTTCAAAGGAGTAAGCAGAAGTCAACAGGAAAAAGTCAATAGAGAGCGATTTTTCGCACGAGTCACGGAAGTCTACAACCTCTACAAGTGTCGTTTCCAGCTTGTCTATGTTGAGGAGTGCAAGGAACATAGAGTGGGAGATCTAGACCTATGGGAGTTTCTGGGATGCAGGACCTGAATTGATTTGCCCAAGAAGTCTTTACACTGGAAAAGTTGTCATAAGTCGGGCTTGCGCTAACTATTTGGAGGGCGTTTGGCATTAGACTGAGATCTTGTTGAAGTTGGATCAATCCTGTGACGAATTTTGCACCGAATACAGAACTGTAAGCAAGGTGTAACTGGTTAACATTGCAGAAAATTTTGCTAGAATTAAATCGCGAGTTAGTCACATTTGCTCTTTCTCTCTTTCCTCTCGATGACTTTTTCAACTTGTGTCGGACAAATAACAGTTACAAGATCTTCTACTGGCTTATGACAAAGTAGAAAGAGTATTCTACTTTTTGCTGTTTGAAAACCTCACCTCCATTGATTAGTTGCTGGTATTTCACGGTTGCAACATTTGCTTTAAAACTTTCAAAAAACGCACTGCCAACCTTCAAGATTTTTAAAAACGAAAGTTTCCTTTGGGTCACAATAGGATCTTCGGATCCTGCGTTACCCTCTGCCCCACCCCAGATCTAAAAGTCTCCTTAATATAGGAAAATCTTAAAGATTCAATCGCGAAAAAGAAGAGCACATTAAATATCGATCTATAGTAAAGACTTTTTTAACGTAGAAAATGAATGGACAACTTTAGTTATTATAGGTATTGAACAAAATTAGCTATATAAAAGTGAAATGAAATCTAATCATGAAATTTCCTGGGCTACTGTATATTCATTTTTACTCGGTTTAAGGTTTGTTAGTAAAAACTTTAGAGAAAAAAATTTGTGCGAACCTAAAGAGTGGTAATATCATTCTGACTTTTTGTAAATTATTTAAATTAGTTGCAACCAGGTTAAAGATTATTTCTCAGTACTTAGACGTTAAGGATGATATTGAATTGGATTATAAGTAAGGCTAACAGAAATATTTAAATAAATATAAAATATTTGAATAAATATTTTAGCCATTTTCTAGAAAATGTGATAAAAAAATATTAACCTAAATATTATATTTTTAAAAAAATATTTTGAGCTTTTTCAGAATAAAGTGATACAAAAATGAAGTTTTTGATGTAGATTGGGGGGGTCGGATTATTTGAATTTTTTTTTCTTTAGTTTTTTCATTTTCTTAATTTTTACAATGGCTACAGTTTTAAAAAAAATATTTTTAAAATCGGAGAACAGCTTTTCTTTCTTTTAATCATATTCGGCGGTTTTTGTATGTGTATTAACGGTGTAGCAGTAAACGTAGGCCATTTTTCGTTGTGTACAAAACTCAACGTATTCTTGAAAAAATGCCCAAAGAGAAAGTCTCCGTTTCGGATTTCATACGAAATACTTCTAAGAATCACCCAGGAGTATTTTGTGGCAACACCACTGTTTTGATTTGCCTTAAATGCAATCAAGTAGTACCTGATTCACTGATTCATTGCAATTCATTCAATTAAAATGAAATACATAAAACTCAAAGCAAATTTTAAGAAAATAAATAAGAAAATACTTAAGAAAATATTTTGGCACTTTTTATGAAAATATTACATAAATATTTCGTACTTTTTAAGGATTTATTTCTGTTAGCCTTAATTATAAGTTATATATAGAGTTATATAGATGTATGTACTTAAACATTCGTGCCCTAGGTTTCCGACCAAACCAATGCTAGTTGATTGGAAAATAATTTTCAGCATTCGCTCATCTCACATGAGGAAATTGTGTGCCATCAGACAGTGCGTCTAATACTCCAATATGTCTCAATATGTTACGCGCCTGTTGTTTCTTTTTTCTTCTTTCATGGTGTTATTTTGCGCCTTTTGTTGACTTTACAATAAAGAAACATACGTGATTTGAATATTTATTAACATACACGCACTCACAGGGCTCTTTCAGTTTGATTTCAAATACATCAAGAGCTCTAGTTAGGGAGTTTTTCTGCTGCTCGGCCGAAAATTTCGATGAACAGCACCAGATTGAGTAGAGTAATGTGTCTTTCAAAATCCGCTTTCATTGATACGCATACAAGCTGTGCAGCGTTTGAGAAAAAATGTCTATGAATCTCGAATTTTCTTTTCACCCAAAGTACAGTTTTTACAACAAAGAAGACATATCCTTCATTAATGATAATAATGTGCCTGTCAAGCTGCTGGGTGCGAGTATCTGTGCATTCCTAAAAACATTTAGCCCGCATTTCAGTTACATATGATACGTATGCGTAAGTAAGGTCAACTTGCACAATCGTATTTACATTTCAGTGTCTTGTCATCATCGATTGCATAATACAGTCGCATATTTATCAGGGTTACTCAGTTTTGAGGTTCTCTTATTAGAAACAACTGGGAAAAATTTCAGTACTTCGGTCGAGAATACCTTAATTGGACATTTAGGGTAATTCCCCTAGGATTTGAAAGTTTTATTTGTTAATCAATTCGAAGAACATCGTATCCAGCCTACCGATCCAAAAGCTATGTTTAAACGCTTGATGCTGAATAATAACGATAATTAGTTTGACAAGCTCTGGTCTAATCGTACTTAAATCTTTCAAGATTTATCGTTTGATCCCTTCCTTGTGCACTTCCAGTCTTCTTGTGCGGCCCTGCTTAGGTAAATTAATCAGAAATTTCCATTGTTGGCGTTAAGACGAGATTCAATTTATTTATCTTCGCTTTGTATATACACAACGCAACATTCATGGTGATGAAGACAATAAGGCTCGAGCCCTTGCCATCGTAATTCTCCTTTGTGTTTAAATAAAGGCAGCTTTGATGGAGATTACTTAACGCATTTACAAATTGTTGGCGGTATAAATTGACGCTGGAGGAATCTGAAATATGACGCCTCAAGGTCATACTTGACAGGACATTTTAAAATCTTTCGAATTATTTATCTATGTAAACAGATAGAGGTTAAATAGTTTAAGCTAAGTGTACTTACATGTCTTGCTTTTCTCAGCAGCAACAAACTGTGTGTCTGATATTATGCATAGCAAAAATGTCCAAACGATAAACAAAACCGACCAGCTGGGTGGCCCAGGGCCACAGGATCGAGGCTCCATGAATATGTATTTAAAATATGCTCAAAATTGTACGTCCTTTAGAGTTAGTTGTTTTCCTGTGTTTTTAAAATAATACATTGCGGAAAAAGGTAAATACTTAATCCATGTTCTTCAGGTTCATAAAATTTACTGCATGTGCTAAAATCGGTACTGGAAATTTTTTCTAATTTGAAATTTCACCTCATAAAGAATATACACTTGTTAGTAGCTTACAGCTGCACCCCATATGATTGATCCTGAAAAAGAACGAAAATGTGTTTATAGATTTAGTATTGAGAGAAAATTTGTTATAGGGAATATTCTTGAATAATTTCTTGTTTCACTGCACTATGTAATGTTTTTGCTATGCCTATCTATTGGTCCGTTCAAAAATTTATCACCCCGCACATTAGCAGTGACTTAGTTGATATGTCGGTATCTATTCATGAAATACCGCGATTTTCTCCGTCAATTTTATTAATTAAGAATTAAAAGAGATATAGAGTGGTTTTTTGTATAATGTTACCATCTTTCAACGCTTACAGACCCATATGCTGTTATTCAAAAATAAGCCTCGGGTAACTCTTTTTTTGGCCTAGGGCAGTCATCATTTTAAGTTTCTATTAACCTATTTTAAAATACTTGAAATTTGTACTAATTTCGTTAGCTTTTGAAGACCTCAAAGTCTCAAACTCAATGCTTTTGCCAAAGTTAATGAGCTGGAAGAAATATTATTATAGATGGTAACAAAATTGTGACAAAAAAGTAACGAAATGTTATTAAGGGAATAACAGCTAAAATTTTTGAAATATAAGCGAGTTGTTTGTCGAAGAAATATATCTTTGAAATTCTTGCTTGATAATAATGTAAATATTGAAGTGCATAAAAATCCTTAGGCAACTCCCGATCGATAAATTTCATCAGGAGTCTAGCGCAAAAAGTGGCAAGAAGATAGAGAAAAACGAGTAACGAAGTGAAAACTGCTGTTGATATGCACTTAGCGCGAAGGATGAGCACTCCAACATGCCAGCAGCAACATTCATTATGAGAACCAATATAGCAATTATGTTGAAGAGTACTCTGACACTTAACATACATAGTGCATCGTGGCATCGTGGGGTAGTTTATAGTAAGTAAACATACGCGATTTTGAACCATAGTCGCTGACGTTATATGGTACTTATTTACCAACATATCTAACGTTTTACAGGAGAAGTTTGATAGTATGCATTTTCGTTTATGAACATAGATCCAATAGATTCATTTTAATGTAGGTATTTTAGATACGCTATCCAGTTATTTCAGCTCTGAACTTTTAGTTCAGTTTTAAGAGACGAATATTGAATGTTAGGTATAAGCTAAGTATTGAGAGCTTCTTATTAAAATTTTTAAATTAATTAGAGTGATGCATGTAAATTTGTTTATTCATTGACAGTGGACAGGGCAGGTTCCTATTTTTAATGTAACTTTTGTTCTTTCAATGAAAGAAAGTAAGAGAACAATTGAGTCAAATTTTCGGTTGTTCGAAAAAGTTAACCTCAAAGCAAACCGATTAAAATTTGCTAGGTAAATGCTTGAAAAATCAAATAACTTCAATTCAATTTTCACAAAATTTAAATCGAAAAGTGAGTATTAAAAAAGATGCATTTTTCAGACTGGGAATCTATGTAACTGGGAATCTAATTTAGCAGCCACGGAGTTGAAAAAATATGATTCTGAATGCATGCACGTGCTTAATTTCTGTGGAACTGATCTTTTATTGCCAGCTTTCGCTCACAAGCTATAGCTCGGGCGGAATTCAAGGGCTCAGTTTACCCAGAAATTAACACAGTACCACGGTGAAAAAATGTACTATATATTTAATTTGATAATTTAAATCAATCAAAAAATAACAGTGACTCAATATGTAACTGCCATCGATCAAGTTAATTCAACAAACATCAACTCTGTACAAATTGTAATTTACTAAAATGTGTATCAATGTTATTTTTACTCCTCAATCCCTCATGCACATGAATAAAATTTCGAGTTAAATGCATATTTCCCCATTCCAAGAAAAAGATACCGAAGAAACGGCAAAGGAATCATTCCCGATTGTTGGTATTCATGTGAGCAGCTTATTATGATCATCATTCTAGTGTTACTCCTGATAGTATTGTGTATGTCTACTACACACTCTTATAGCTGAAATAACGCGATAAAAGAAGCATAAAACATTTACAAATGAAGTGATAATGGTAGAGGAAGAAAAATCGTGACAAAAACATCGCCTTCTGCAGTAGAAACAAAAGACCATGATGATTATTCAACCGTAAGATGGAGAAATGCAGAAACAATGTGCGAATATTGTCATGCACAAACACGCCTTCATAGATTGCGGCACTAGCAATAGCCAACAGTAAGTACCAAATGCAAAAATGACAGATAATAGTAGAGATAGTAAAGCCAAGGATATTTGTTTTCTAGTAATTCTAGATTCCTCAGTTTTATGAGTGTGGAGTTTTATAATCCCGACATAAAATGCGGGTGTCTTAAGTTTGAGTTTTGAAATTAGAATTGAAGAAAAGAAATCCCTATTGCAAGGATCAGTGGACAAACGGAAAAAAAATTAAACATTCTCAGTGAAGTCTCAAGGAACGCGTGCGAGAATACCCATAAATATAATGGAGAGAAATCAGAGAAAATGAATCTTTTCTTTGCCTCTTTTCGTTGTTGCGACTTTGCGAGTATGCGGCACATTATATTCATATTTTACGTGATTATCATACTGAAGCATCGAGGCTTGATGTGACTGCGGCTGTTGCTTGAAAGCTACGTACGAGAGAACAATTGAATGGACAGACATGGCTCCTTTGAGACAAGAAGCCTTTGGAAGAAGGTTGCCTTGGAAGTACATATGTGAACTAGGTGTTGTGTCTTGAGCTTATGTAGATGACTTGTTATCTTCTTTGTGCTTTTGTAACGCATTAGTTTGTTTGTGATGCATTTGGGAAATTCTGTCCTAAAAAATCTTGATGTTCTAGCAAAAATATATTTCTTGTTATATGTTGCTTTTTTTTGTAATTTAGAACAAAAAATATATCTATAATATAATATAGACTATGAACAATCGAAATCCATGACAGATAGGAAAAAATGTGTGCGAAATTATTAGAAAATATTTTTCCAGGGTGTTCAGCAGCCACAGATACGGAGTGGGAATAAACTTTTTAACAGATTTTGCAGTTATATCATGTTCAAGCTTACAGTGAAATTCATTAAAAGATATGTCGTTTCCAAGCTGCAAACCATTTACGTTTTCACAGTTCTGTGCCCTTGTTTGCGAACAATCAACAAGCTAAATAAGGCAATTGGGGCATAAAGAAAATGGAAGATATGACGCAACAGACAAATCTAAGGCTGTTGAATGAAACATCGCATTTACTTTCCTAGACCTTGCCAAGTAAGTGTTGAGCATATTTGAGAAATGTAAATCTTCCAATAGTTCATAATTAGATAATATCTTATTAAAAATAGTTTGCCAGTTGGAACTAGAAAAACTAAATGTTTTTGGCTAGTCTCTAAGTCGATACATCTGTATTGATTGTTATTTGTAAATAAACATTTTTACATAAATTGTAAATAAACATTTTTAGTAGATACATATCACGTATGTGAATTGTGAACATCACAGAGAGAATACATTTGCTCTACCTGTATCGTGAAAAACGCTGATAGCTAAATTATGATGAGAAACAACAATAGTCATCTAAATGCAATCAATTCGCAGAATGCCAACCTAGACGTGTCTGTGAAAAGCTTGAATGCGTGATTCATTGGTCAAATCATGAATGAAACACAAAAACATTGTGTGGCTGCTGTTGGCATTAAATACACCATTTTGCTCAATTGAGCGATGATTGAAGTCAAATCAATCAACAGAAAAGTATCGTGTGACCGCAACAGCCCGCAAAAATGGTTTAGTAAAATTCCCTTTATGTAATTCACCAAAAATTGTATTTAGGTATGTATTGTATCCCAGTCCAGTTGAAAATAAAGATATGTACACAAATGTTCGTAACATAGATTTGTCAGTCTAGCTGCTATCACTAGCTCTATGAGCATAATTTGGATCTTTTTTAAAAGCTCCAACGTTTGTTGAAAAATTAATTTTACAATTGATTTCTTGTTTTTTTAGTTTAAGCACATTTCTTACGCATATAAAAAGTTATTGTCTATTCCCCTTTTCTTATATCCGTAATTCGTCATCGAAAATAAATTCATAAGCAGAAGTTCAGATGAGCAAAAATAACATATATCATCACAGTGTCTTATTTGTACTTGTGGGCCAATTTGGGCCGAAAACAATTCTGGAAACAAGGCGCATGAGTTTACATACTCCTATGATTAAAGAGACCTACAAGATTTTTAATGCTTTCACTTGAAAAAAATTACCAAATCATGCATGGTAAAGCTTCAAAAACACTGCGCATTCTTGTTGCAAAAGTTCCAATTTACCCTTACCAGCGAATACATTTTTTTCTTATCAGCTACATATTTTCAAGTTTGTAATTGTGTTTCAAGTTTTGCAAATTCCAAAGTGCCGCAAGTAATTTGTTTGAGGTACATGGAGTTTGCATACACCAGCATCACTCGTTCTTTCCTACTTATAGGTCGTCTTGTTATTCAAATACGTATTTTCATTTATTTTTATTTTGCTCATGACAACCACTGTGTGTTTCTCGAGTCTGAACTAAACCATACAGATGCTAGAGTTGAGAGAAAAGCATACTATGCTGATGCCAGGAAAAATAAATGCCGCCTCTCTCGTTTGTTCTCTTTAATGCATTTGCGATCAATAAATTCATTCCTGGATCTCGTCGTTTCTGTCTCTTCTTTTGCCATGGCTGCAGCAACCAACACATGTGACACAGATACCTTGCTTTTACCATGATATGAGACCAAACTATTCGCCAGCATACGTACTTGTGTGTGAGAGTACGAGTGTGTTTGAGTTTTGTTGATGCGAGACTGCTGACGTTGCTTCTGCACATGACCTATCAATTTCCATTTTCCGACATTTTCATCTCTATGCAATTATTCTCTTACGGAAAAGTTTATGGTTTTTGTGCTTCCCTGAGCTCGATGTTCATCTAAGCAAAGATGGTAAAAACTTATTTATCATGAATAGTTGCTTTTTTCGTAGAAGCTCAAATAACACTGAAGATGATAGAAATGGTCGTATTTCTATTAAATTATTGTTCATCAGTACAAATCCTCGACAAACTTTTTTCTTTTGCTGAGCTACAGCAAGTTTTAGAAAATTTGTAGGCACTCAGTCCTAAAACTTTTGTGCCTTCGTTTTGCACGAGGATATACATATATAGGCACGGAAAGTTTAGTGCATATTACTGTAGGATTTACTATCACTTTGGCATCAACATGCGTCTGCCGTCATCCTGCTACGTGTATACGACCTGCCAGTTCCACGTCTGCTTGTCTGCATCATAGTGACTACCACTTGATGTTTGGCTTCAAAAGGTGCAGTGACATATTTTAACGAATATATATGTATGATTTCTTAGTTTTTCGTGTCATAATGATACTGCATATTTTTTATGCAAATGCTCTTCTATTGTGGATTGCGGCTTAAGTTGGGAAAGACCGAATTTCAATGAAGAGAAGTGATTGATAAAATTAAATAGTTTAGTATGTAAATTTGCATCACGAATACATATATATTTGATTTCATGGGGCACCCTTACTAATGCTCTGCGAATCCGCACAAAAGTGATCAACAAAATAGTGATTTAGCTATTGCTCATATCTATTTCAGTCAAAAGACGAGCACGCCATTTTGCCTGTGCCTGCCTCACTATCGCGCTATTTCCACACACAACATTCACATAATAATAATTAGATCGATTCAGTAATAATGTAGTCAGTCTTCGGTATATCTTATTGTACCTTCTAAGCCAAAAATTCCCTATGAACCTTACATTCACTTCCTAGAACGACTTTTCCACCTAGTTCATTTTCCGAACATAGTATAAACGAAGCCAATTGGCAGGCATACATATGCATGCATGTGAGAAATTTGACTATAAAACCCCTAAAAATAGCACAAACGCCAAATGAGTGGCTTCTGCTTACCTTTTGTTGGAAGTTGATGGAACAAATTTGGAAGTGACGATGAGAAAGTTTGTTATTTTCTATAATGATGATGATGATAATGATTGTTCATTTGCGTTGAATCACGTTTTGATACAATTTTTCCGTGCTTTCTTTGAGCTCCATAGACACAAAACGCCGAAACTATTTCATTTCTCCCTGCAACACACTTACGTTATTACACATATTTCGCACACGCTTGTTTCACATTTTTTTACAATCACTAATGCATTTATTAATTAATTCCAAACATTTTGTACGTATAGCCGTGTAGACCAACCAATCGGTTATGAAACATCTATGTCTGCCTTCTTACTACATAGTGATAATTTTCCAGAGTGTATTGGCAGCTGAGAGAGAAAATGAGTTGGTTACTTGCGATGTTTTCCACAAGCCAAACACGGCTCCCACTAACGAGGGTGGCAACTGTCACTTTATAATCTCATGGTGAGTTTTCACCGAAAACTTACTATTCACTCGAAATTCCTCCTCCCAGACGATTTCTTTAGTTCCGATTCCAGAAACAAGTAGGAATTTCCCCGCAGATACTCTTCCACAGAGTTTTCAAGCTTTTTCAGTCATTTTTTAACCATTATGGAGGATAGTAAATCCCCATTCAGACTCACTAGTGTGACGTGCTGCATCCTAGACAGCCTACAACTCAATACTGGCTCACGGAGAGACATGCATCCTTTCAATGAATGGTGAGAAAACATCGCAACGGGAAGTGCGCATGCCGACCATATTTTTTAAAAAATTTATTTATTCAACTCAACTTGTACTCGTTTATACGTTGCGTTGTACGATAGGTATTCACCGCATAAAATCGATTTTACGCGAACTCACTCGTTGCCGACTCTAGTTGTAATTATTTATGCCATTGTGAGTGCGCATTATCCTCAAACACTATATATGAATCATACGAAAGGACAGCACGAGCGGCACGGTGTCGCGACACGACGTTGCACGTTATGTGCGACACTCGCATTTCAAATCTCATACACATATTTACATATAAGTACCTACAGGATTACATACAAATGTATGTAGATTCTGCTGCCACCTTTACATTATCAGTGCATTTCTTTGACAGCAAATTAGAGAAAAGTAAAAGAAAAGCTCTTGAGGGGTCGTTTCTCAATTGTAGACAGTAAAAATGTAAAAACACGTATTTGTAATTGATCATGAGAAATTCGTTCTTTTTGATAGTAGGTTCAAATATCATATCTTTAAGTAAGATAAAATGAAATTAGAGCCCACAGTTCAGACATACTTGTGAAGCCAACAAGATATCTTAAAACTATATCTCTTGGTGCTCCTCGTTGTTATTGGAGAGGCTTGAAGTTTTAAATTTATTATGAATAACTTAACAAAATAAATACGGTGGTACTTGCTTGCACCTTTCTAAGGCAATCATTATGCAATTTATTGGTAATCTTAGAAGCTCATTCTGCAGCCGAAAAATTAAACTTTATCAGGAAAATACTATAGTTCGTTCAATGATGACTGATTAGATAAGACCTTTATGGTATACGACCATTAAGAAACCTTAATGAGATTAACGGTTAACTCAATTTGTTTGCGTGAATATATTCATTCAAGGTGAATTTTCCACGAATTTAAATCACGTAAAATGTCTTATTCTTTAATATGACCAGTTTTGGAAAAAAAATTAGGCTTTCATTCAAAACAAACATTTTCGGTGCGTTTTCTGTGAACATATTTGTGTTCATACTTTTTAAACTACGAATCTCACCAAAAGAGATACATATGTAGATAGCTGATTTTTTTTTTTTTTGCAAGATGTAAGGTGTGGTCCGTAGAACGAAAGTAATAACTAATAAGCCCAGCGAGGATCAGGGACTCATGCTCCATCTTTTCGGACCTCAGTTGCTGCTTCTTGAATCGTCGGAAGCGACAATCCATGGGTCTCGTCTTGTTGCATATCATAGCACAATACTATACCTCAATCACTTGAGAGGTGGAAGAAGAGGCTCGTTAACTATTCAACTAATCCGATTCGATTGACCTATAAAAGTTTTAAAGAGCAAACTTGGAAAGAAGATTGCCCCTCTAGCAAAAATAAAAGTGTAGATTTTTTCAAAATTGGTTGATACCATTTATGTTATCGCTTAAAATATTTTAGAATATGACTTTTGCTTAATTGATTACTGGTTTTTAATCTGAAGGATGTTTTTAAACGGCTAAAAATTTTGTTCGTTCGATCGAGTTGAAATGAAATAGTCCCAAAAAACAACTAAATAAAACTGGTTTTTCCCAATAAGAAACCTTTGAATGTGGACTCTTCATACTTGATTTATGATTTTGCGTTTAGTTTGAATGTATTCAACCTATTTTTCGGTTAGTTTACGGCAAAAGTTTAAGAAACAATTCTGAAGTTATTTGAATTCTTGCATGACTTCCAGATTCATTTATCAGTTATCACTCTTGCTAACTTATCTCTTTGGTCATTGCAAGTGTCAGTATACTTCATGCCACTTGTGCATATTGTACGGCGAACTGATAAGTGATAAAGTGATATGCATTTGCAGGTGCATTTTGCAAATTTGCACCAAGCGATTGTTGATAAAATTTACTTTATCGCGTTTGTAATGGTCTCGAGGGCTAAGACATTTTGTCTTTGGCTGCGATTGAAACTTTCCGGATTCTTAGTTTCGAGACCACTGCAAATGCTTGCAAAAATGTATCACATATGCAAATTTGAGTTAATTTTTAGAAAAGCACTCATTTTGAAAATTTTATTCTTGTTAAAAATTTTTATCTTGGTACAATTTATTTCGCTTAGTTCTATATCCTCAACTTCAAGTTTAAGCTTCTTAACACTCAAAATCAATTTTTGCAATGATCAAATTCAGAATCAAATTTGATTTCCATATTTTTTAGGCTAAATGTGCACATTCCTTAGGGATCTGTTTAAATTCTATTAAATTAATTCTTCTGTCAAAAGTAGTGGAGAAAAATTTCTCTCCGAAAAATATTCAATTGTTATTAAAAATGTCGCAGAAAAAACAGACGTTGACCGCCTTAAACGGCCTGTTCAAGCTCTGAAGCTCATTGGTTGAAAATTGACACCGCAACAAGGTATTTTTTGGAATTGAAAATCAAAACTCTAGTTGGATACCAAATCATTTTGAGGGCCATTTTGGAAGACTTCTAAAAGGATTCGATATTGCTAGCAACACTAGCCTCGAACGACATCCAAGACATTTTGCCTATTCTGAACCACGCCACAACACCTTGGCAAAGGATTTGCGAAAAATTATTGTCATACGTAAAATAATAATATTAGATTTGTATCGAATTATCGAAAAATGAGTTAATTGTTTCTTGTTACCTAGCCATTCAAGGTTCTTTTAATATTTTCATAGAAACAATGAAAATAGCCATGCATGGCCATTTTTGCGTATCAAAACTCTTTATTATGTCAATATAATCAATCAAAGTTAACTCAAGACAATAAGTTTTAGAATACGTGAATATCTATTTAAAATTTGCGCCACAAAAAGTAATCGAAAGCACAGCGTCGCTTTGATGCGTTTCTCATATACGATGCGTAACATAGCAACTGTTTGAAAAACACCTAAAGTGTTAGGTTGATTATTTAACTCCAAGTTTTAAATAACAAAAATGAAGCTCTTTACAGTTCATCAGACCTCCGTTAAAATAAAATTCAAGCATCAACTTTGCTCGTGTGCTTCATTTTTTGTGCTTCTGGCTTCTCTTCTAACCATAGTTATACCATATTTTGTGATACACTCAACTAACAACGAGTTGTGGAATGAAAATGTGGTTCTTTTTGAGCAACCTTTAATAAGGTTTCCTTATAAATACGTTTTTGTGGCTCATTTAAAAGACTCCTTTGACACTTTTGAAAGTAAAATTTGCAGTTCATTTTCAAACACTAACTATGCGTTGAATAGAGAACATGAATGCTCAAAAATTGAGGTATGTACATAGGGGGTCATTTAACTATGAGTATGAAGTTTATCCTTTTTTCAACTTTTGGTTCCAGTATAAGGAAGTAGACTACAACAACGATGAACAAATTGACGAGATTACATTGCAGTTCCAAATAGATATACATGGAAAGCAGGAATATGTCCTGGAGTACTTTTCGTTGATAACGATGCTGGATAGTTCCATTGATGTAAGAAATATTTTGAAAATCAGAAACTGTTAACATTCTGACTTTTGAAGGCTATGTGTTCATTCCAAATACCAACAGCTTTGGTTGTAAAAAGGAGCAATTTGAAACTACCTCTTCTTCAGGGAGTAAGAGTGAACCTACAAGGAGCGTTGCAAATGGACCAAAAACACTATCTGCAGTGCCCTTTCTTCATGATGGGCGCCAAATCGCATTTTAACCATAACTTGCTGCATGAAAACATGACATTGGATTATTTTGCTGTCAATTCTTTTAAGTCTCGACTCAGGCGCAATCCCTTGAGTTTCAAAATAGGCGCCACAGATGAAGATATTGATTACACAACAGATGAGGCCCTTCTTGTAAACCTTAAAGTAGATATTGATGAGTTACCAGTTCGTTACAAACTTTCATTGTGGCAGCTATTGAACAAGATTTGGGTGCAATATACAGCTATTTTTATAGTAGTCTTTCGTATTTCTAATTGCATAAAAGATTTCATGTTTCGGAACCAGCACATCAGAGCCTGGGAAGTAGAACCTTGGCACAAAATCAAATAGGCAGGGAATAAAACTAATATGAAATTTAACAAAATAAAAACGTACAACTCTGATCCTGTACAACTCCGTATTGATTTCGCTGTCCAGAATTTTTTAAAAAACCAAATAAAGACAATACCTAATGGAATAACTGCATTCTTTTTACACTAATTAATTGATTAGATTAAGTTAATCGCAAAAAATGCAATTTTCTAAAGATAAAAAAGGATTCGATCTTGTGAACTCAGGAGTCTCGAATACGAGAACTGCTTACCTCGCACAAGAGACACCTTGGTTCGATAAGAAATAGGTGATTTTTTGTTCAAGCTACACTTTTTTTGACATTGTCACTGATATCTTACCCAATCAATAGAACGATAGCTTATCATTTTTTTTGTCAGCAATGGCTAAGCCATGACTCATTGAGTCATGAGCGGTTCAAAACTTGGTAAGTTGATTTACAGTGGTAATATGATGAAGTGGTAATGAAGATAAAATGTTCAAATTTCCGTTCATAAGTCCAAAACTTTTGCCTATACAATTCAAAAGTTTCTTTTTTTCCACCTCCTCTGTTTTACCCGTAGCTTTTGACATGTATTTGAAGGATTTCTTCAACATCACACAAAAATTTGTTAAATTTTTGTTCAGTTTCTCAGATTAGCTCATGACCGTGGGAATACTTTCTTCAACACACACATACAATTGGTTGAATTGGGTCGGGTTCAGGTATCGCATTTAAATCTATATGATTTTTATTGCATTTCCAGCATTTTGCAAAAAATGCACTATTGTGACCGCTTTGCCGTCTGTCTGTCCGAAATTTTATAACTCAAGAACGAGTGTAGGGCATGTAAGGATGCAGGCTAATAAGTTTAGACCCCCATCTGATCTTGGGGTGGAATGGGGGTCGTCTTTACTTACCCATTTTCAATATAGAAAGAAAGTTTGGCCAGAAATTCAAATATGTATGAAAATTCCGCTTTGTTTCTGCGAGCGAAATAGCCCACACATGGGCTGGTAAACCTTATTGCACCTATTTAATATTTATTTACCAACACAGTTGAATACATACAATACGATCTTTCTATTTCCAAAAATTATGGCTTTTCTTTTCAGATTGCTTTTTTATCTAAGCTTAAAATATTATGCAATATACTTACATACTTTTATTATTATGATCTCATTACAAAACCTCAAAATCTTACAGACATTCAAATCAAGTAGTACAAATAAGCTAACGTTATTGTATATATACGATTATTTAGGGCTTTTCGCGCTTTTTGAAATTCCTTTTTGAAGCACATCGTTGAATAATGTCGGAAACAGCTGTTTTATGGTCAAAAACTTTCATCAGCTGAGACTTAGCATCATTTATTCCATCAATTATAATGCGACCTCTTTGCATGTTGCCCTGAAAGAAGAAACCCATTTGCTCTTGAACTTAAACTTGAATTTGCAAATAAGGTACCTTTAGGAGTTCACTGACACGATCAACATCGGGACTTGGGTTGTGAGCTTCCATCGAGGCCAACTGAGATGCGAGCTTGTCATACACCTGCGACTCCATTTCACACTGAAAATGTTCATTCAAATTAGAAAGAGCTTCCAAAGTTTTGCTAATATTTTTTACCAATTCTTCTATTTGTGAGCTCAAGTGATACAGTTTCCACCCATTTACTTTTTGGGTGACATTTGGCTGATTTGCCAGATCCATGACGTTCGGTCGACGGTCATCGCGAGGCCGAACGTCAGAGTACCGTTGAAAATGGTTATTAGCTGCCTTCCATGTTTGTTTGTAGGACTGAAATGTCAGTTTTAAAATTTTCCTGCTCGAAAAGCATTACTTAAATTACTCACTTGAAGCAAGCTCACTGATTGCGGCTTCTTTACAGTTACTTCTTGGTTTTTCACGTGATTGTTATTTATTTTGTTATTTGCTTGTTGATTTTGGGATGTGCCAAAGACGTTAGCTGTATTGACGTTTTCATTCGGCATTCTAAAATACGAGTTTTTAAACTACTTAGCCCTGAACTCTCAGATAAACTGCAAATTTAACGATACTTTAAAGTCCAAAAATCTCATTTTATAAAAAAGATTTAGTTAAATTTTTCATTTTTGTTCACAAGGGATGAATTCAAGTTGGTTTTACTTACAACACTCGTTTGCTTCGTTTTCTCGGTGACGGATCCACGCCATTACTACTACTTCCTGTGCTGTTTTGATGCGGTGTCAAAGCTTTTCCTGAAGTCGTGGCCCCCGAGTTAAAGAAGTCGTTCATTCGATTCCCAAATTCCATTGAAGCGCGCTCTTCTAACTCTTGTTGGTCCAAATTAGGGCTTGATGTTGCACTCACGGTTGTCGAACCATCAGTGCTTGGAGGCCTCGAATGAGGCGACATGGAACGCTCATTGTCCATCTTTTGTGGCTGGTGAGATTGCTGTAAGGACTGGAGTGGTTGCAACAAAGTTGAAGTACTGGATACAGTGCCCAAACTTTTGGTGGCCACCGGAGACCCTCTGATATCTCGTTTTCGCAACACACTTGAAGTGGCCAATACTGGTTGTCTAGGAGACTCGACCTTTGTCACACTCGCCGGAATCATTATGTGAGTTTGAGGGTTCATTTGGGGCTGGGACGCGAGTGCACTTTGAGATGAAATAGAAGAGGATGACGAGCTTTGTAAAAGAGATCCAGAGTTAGAGGATTGGATCGTAGAAATCTGACTGGAATTTGACATCGCGATTATCTGCGCTCCACTGTGAGATTGGCTGCCATCCACTATCAACTGGGGGTTGAACCGAACAGGGACTGCTTGTATTTGATTTGCTTGGCTCATGGAGGTCGATGACACTAAAGTTTGAAAAATAACACACATCAGAATTTGATCCATCCTCTCCCTGCTCATCTTTCCCAATATGTGAGATTTTTACCTTGATTTCTTCTTGACTCAAAAATATTGAATACCTTTTGAAAAAATATCGCTATTTTAAATTTAAAGAAAATGGAAAAACTCTTCTGTCAAAACTTAACTTGCTCCTTCTAACACCTACTAAAAGAGAGTATCTGAAGTTTCACAGAAACTACTCACCGTGAATGGGTCCGATATTCCGGTTTGATGAAGGAACTACCGCGAACGACCCCCCTGATGGGGTGTACGAAACCGAAGAAGCTATGACGGTACCACTGCCACTAGTGTCACTCCCAGCTTGTGTGGTAATCATCGTTGGAACCGTCGAGATGGGTCCTGTTGAGCTCACTTTGCTGACTACGGACGTCTTTGTGACGGAGAACATCGAGTCAATGAAGGACGAGGAAACCGAGGTTGCTGACGTTGTGGGAGTTGAACTCATGTGCTCAAAGATTACCTTGCTAGGGTGCGAAATGAATGCGTTTGAGCTGAGCTGAGCGCCTGCCACGGTAGAGGAGGGGGCTGCCTGAGAGACATTCGGTGGAGTAGTGTGTATAAAGACGGATTGAGAGGCCCCTTGGGGAGTTCCGCTCGTATCGATTTGCCGGCTCGGAAGCACCTTGGCTATGGGCGTATCTCTAGATCCTGGAACGATGCCTCTGATTACGTTTGCCTGCACAACGCTGCCCACTGAAACTGTCACAAGAGGGATCCCCTTGCCACAGTTGCTTGAGGCGTTTGCCCCGCTTTGGATGATTTGGTGCTGCTGTGGCTGCACATTGGGCTGATTGACGCTAAGGATGTGGGCAATCTGGGGCGACTTTTGGGTTTGAATCTGGTTTTGATTGATTACGGTTCCGGACACAATATTCAGCTGTTGGTTGCTCTGCTGAGAGCTCTGACCGCCTGGCGGCAGGTTTGTGACTGTTATCGTGGCTGCGGAGTTGGACGTGGTGCTGGTGGGAGTTGCCAATTTACCGACGTGGGCGATAGTAAGTGCCTGAGGTATCTGTGTCTTGACGGTCTGCTGGTATCGGTTGTTCACAATGATGGGCTGAAGAGTCATCACGTTGGCCTGCATGCCTCGAGCATTGATAACCTGGGCATAGATTTATTGCTTAGCATAAGATTTGAAAATTTTCAACCGTTTCAGAATATTTTTCAAAAATTATGGGAAAAATTAGAATAAAGGCTCTTTGCCTATATGTAGAACTCATATATAGGAGTTTGTATTACCTGAGCTGTGGTACTTGGCTGGATGATTCGAGCAGGTATTTGAGTTAAGTTCGTCGTGCTCGTCGTTGTTCGTGTCTGGCTCGGGATCGTGGCTAGTACGGGAACGTTCTGACGGATGCTCAGATTTGCGGTGCTGACTCGTACTCCGATGCCTGTCGTAGGAAGTCGCTGGAGCGGACGAACTTGTCTCTGGGCAGTGCCAAGAGCTGTCGCCACGGTCAGACGCTGCGTCGACGGATTGTATGTGGGAGTCTGGTTCGCGTTGGAAACCTGGCTGTACACCAGAGCAGCTCCTTGCTGACGAGGAGGAATCGAAAGAGTGGCTACTAGAGCCGGCTGTCCTCCCACCGTCTGGTTCCCGCTTCCAGCAATCACGTTTCCAGAGTAAACCTGACCCGAACCGCCTTGTACTGTTTGCTGGGTCACCACGTTTGCACCATTGTTTTGGGGTATGGTTTGGGTAACGACCCGAGGACGAGGGCTCTGCGTGATGTTCGCCCGAATGAGCTGCGTAGGAACCTGTACAACCGGCCCAGTGCTTGATATCCAATTGGTGCCTTGCGGGATCAAGGTTGCGGTTCCCGTAGAAGAGGGAGCTCGAGGACTGGCCGACGTGCGCACAAAAGTGGGAGTAATGTTGGTCACCGAGGCTGGCGGTGTTGGTGTCCTGATGGGGGTAGCTCCTCTAGGAGCCTGAATGTTCGTAACCGTGGCGCCTCTTTGAACGTGGTACGACGTTGGAGTCAAAGGACGCGACACTGTTATACGATTGTCCACTTGTTTGATCATCGTTTGGACATTCGGCATCAGCTGAGTCTGGATTATCTGAGTACCTCCCGATGACGACGGGGGTATAGTGACCACCCTCATGGGTTGTCCAATCGCTCTATGAAAGGAAAATCAGAGTAAAAGGATTAAAAAAACTTTTTTAGATGAAAGCTCCTACCGAAATTGAGGATGAGCCTGAATCGTAGCAGTTGCTCCTTTTCCATCAGGTTTCGTCATCACCTTAGCGATGTCAAATTTGTTTGTAGCTTTGTCTCCGTCTTGCATTTTGATATTGTTGTTATTGTTTCTTCAAATGAAAACCCATACACGCCAAGAAATTAGTCAAAATTCACGTTTTTCGCACTTTGCTGAGTAAAATTTTCCATCATCTTGTAACGCCTCAGCTTCAGTAGCAAAAAGCTTTCGAACAGTGTAATTTCACTGCTATTTATGAATGTTTGTTGTCACTTGGCCGCTGCAAAAAAATGGACGACTTTAATTGGCATTTTCATCACTGTTTATTAGTTATTTTCACGGCTAGCACACAAAGTCAAGAGCCTATGGCATATTGGTGCTTGATTGCAGTCAAATGTACCTGTTAATTCAGCTTTTAAATGCGTTGGAGAATTTTTTAAGATTTCTTGGTAAATTAAGTGGAGGTGTAGTTTAATAAGTGACCGTTTCAAACAGCGCTCTCGATTTTGCAGGGCTGTCCGTTTTCTTGTTTACGTCCTGGTATCCGTAGTTGATCCAGAAGTGAATCGACTTTCCATAAAAACAGACAAAATTTGCAGTCAAATAGAACTAACGTCAAGTCGAGTTCAAATGGACTTACGCCAAAATCCATTGCAGAAACTTGTGAAACAATTGTGAGCACGCTAAGAAAATTACCATAAAATTTTCAAAAAGACGTAGTTAAACCATAAGGAAAGACGTAATTTGACGCTAAAAAGTCTGGAACTCAAGTGTTAGAACAAAAAAATCAAAAAAGGTTGTTGAGATTTCAACCCACGTTCGTGAATCGTGAGACATTTGAGTTCGACGTGTCTGCAGAGTCGCCAGGAGCTAAATTATCCCGAGCTGAAGGGTGTAAGTTCTATTCCGTTCATTGCAAGGTAAAAATAGTGAATTTTTTTAGCGCATTGGATAGTTTTGGACCAGTAACCTGCGGATAAAATGCAGGGGTCCAAACCTCCAGAGTCTTCAGGACCGA
Organism: Forcipomyia taiwana; assembly: GCA_963930915.1. Classification (NCBI taxonomy): domain Eukaryota; kingdom Metazoa; phylum Arthropoda; class Insecta; order Diptera; family Ceratopogonidae; genus Forcipomyia; species Forcipomyia taiwana. Next base: position 229,231 of record CAWVOI010000079.1, on the reverse strand, counting down.
TCCGGGTAGGACAGGAAAAGCAGAAGATCATAAAACCTCTGGGAAGACTCAATGTCGGAATTCTTGCCAAATCCAAATTGAAACAGACGTTGTTGACTGCTATTAATAAATCAAAAGGTAAAACTCTAGAAAATCAAAATCTTTCCTGCTTCAAATTCTCACTGAAATATTTAAATTTTATAGAAACGACTGTGGTTCCTTCTCAAGAAGATATAAAAATATTACCACCATTGTCAGAAGATAAGAAAGTCAAAGTTTTGTCTATCGTCAAATTGAAAACTCCCGCGGCTAAAATCGATGTGGAACAAATCATAAACAAAGTTGGAAATCAGCAAGAGACAAAAATTAAATCTAAAAAATTTCAAAAACAAAACGAAGTACTCGTGATACCGCCAAACCAAAACAAAACTTCTGATGTTCTGTGCAAGGCTCGAAAGCCTCCTCCGATCAGCGTCAAGGCTAGACTCTCTCAGAAAATCAATGAAAAAATTGCAGCCCAGCAAAAAATTAAGGAGGCAATAAAAGCTCACTTTCCCCAGAATCGAGTAAATTTACCCGAAACGAGCTCGCCGCCAGCAAAACAAATATCAAACTTGCAAGATCAAAAAGAATCAGGTCAAAAACAGTGCCTAGAAGATATAAATAAAACACCCAATATTCCAACTGAGCGCCTAGTATCGCTAAAACCCTCAACATCAGTTGTTCCAGTCATGCAATTTTCCAGATTTGCCATAAAACCAACCAGAATCCAAGTTCCTTCAATTCTTAAAAGACCTGTGACAGTGAATGTTTCCTCGGAGCCTATAAGAGTGTTGCCAAGTTCTCCGCTAGCAAAGCTACAACCTGTATTTTCACCAGTGATGGAGTATATAGACTTGAAAAATATCCCTGTTGTTTTTGAAGGTGAAGAGAACAATGTTTTGCATGATTATCCTTTGATTGTCATACCTTCAGCTCATTCACTGGAAAAACAGCCAGATGTAGAATCGAATGCAAGTTATAACTCTGCCTCACAAGGTACGTTTTGCATTTACTTATTGAATTACCTAATTTATATAATATTTTTACAGTTCTACCGAACATTGCGAGTGCAACTAGTCCTCTACTAAAATCAAACCAAAGTCTAACATGTCCTCAATCACAAGAAGAAGTTCAAATACCAAGTATTAGAAAAGATCCGTTTTATGGGTACACCCAAGAAGAATTGTCAGTGTCTAAGATAGAAAAAGGAAAAAAGAAAACAATGATACACCAATGTCTTGCTAGTGAAACTGTAATAAGTAAAGATTTAATCCATTGCCAAGAAGAGTTGACTAAATGTCGAGAGTTAAAAGCATCTGCAAGTACCAGTGAAGTCTTAGCAACCGAAAAAGACGCTGCTCAGCAAGGTAAAAATTATATTTAGAGCATTCGAAAACCAAAAATTGAAAATCCTTTTCATAGTTACAGAAAAACCTGAAAATCAAAAAACATTGCCTCCGAAAATGGATTCAATGAAGAATTTGTTCGAATTGGACTCACCAGTATCTCTTTTATTCAAAAATTCTTTGAGAGAGATGCAAAAAAAGTTATCTCAGTCCCTCAATGAAAGTGGGGCTTCAGATAAAATGAGTTTAATGCTTGAAAAATTAAACGAGGACTCTTTTCTGAACGAAATTGTAGAATTCGCTAAAGAGAAAATAGAAAAGTCTGTGCTCGACCAAACTGCAGATCAAGCTTCAGTAAAGGCTTTGGAATCGCCGTGCAACTCACCTTCCTCCTCTCAAGTCAGTGATGCATCTTTCAATGATAGACAAGAAAATAAATTAGTTATGCAACCAATCCCCGAGACAAAAGAGAGTACAACTTCTGAATTTTTAGAGAGAAATGAAACTGAGAGTTCACTGGAATTTGAGTTAGACAAAACCAAAAGTAATGACTCATTTGCTCAAAAAAATGAAAGAGTAGCTTTCAAGAAGATATTTCGTCAAACTGGACGTCCAAAACCGATTATTCCCGCCCTTAAAAAAAGAGCATCGACTAGAAATGCTGCGATTCAGAAGACCCAAGCTGAAGTGTCAACTCCGAGAACAGAAAAATCTGTAAACAATGACCAAGAAGACATTTCAAATACAGGTCAACTTAAATGTACTAACGAGTCCAAGCCAGAAGTTGACCGATCTTTTAAAGATGTTGAAATATCTCCTCAATTACCTACTGTCGAGATTGAGTTTAATTTAATTAAGACGGAGTCTTCCTCAGCTTTTGTCACCAACATTATACCAGATCGGATTGAAAAGGCTAAAAACTCTTTGAGACCAGAAATCGTCGAAGATTCAGGAACAGAGCTATCCTCAATACTTTTCAACGACTCAGAAGATAGCTGTCCTCTACACGAAGAGGCAACTCGTGCTTCAGAAAATTCCAAACCCGCAGAAATAAAAATTGGAGAGATAAAAACAAAAGCTAATGAGGAATTGAAAACAGTATCTGATGACGAAATAAAAATAGAAGCTGATGAAACAAAAAATGTCGATGAATTGATAACAACAGTAGTAACTAATGAAGAGAAAATAACTGAGTCTGCCGTAGAAAAAGAAAAAGCACTCTTTATAAGCTCCTTTCTCGACAATCCTTCTGAGCCTCATGACCAAGAATTGTCAGACGTAAAGTCGGCTCCAAAATCAGAAATTAACAAGAAATTACCAAGACCACGAACCAAAAAGGGTTCCACTCCTGCACCTGAATTGGTCCTAACAAATTCTCCTCCAAGAAGTACGAGATCTCAGCAAAATAAACCAACACCCTTTTTACCTTTTAGAAATAACTCAAGCCGGACAAGAAAGATCGTGAAAACAGGTGACAGTACCTCCGAGATTGAAACAATAAAAAGTGATGTTGGAACCCCCCGAAGCAGTCGCTCCACGAGAGCAGCTTCCAATGCCGACAAACGTGCCCAGGTTGAGTTCTTTTCTCGAGTGAAAATAACTCAAGAGGCCACGAATGATTCAAAACAGAAAAAACAGCTCCCTGCAGACCCTGAAATATTTTCACCGACACTAGGAAAGCTACCTGAAGAAGAGCCAAGAAACAAAGTCACTCCAACTTCAAAGATGCCAAATAAGCCGAAACGCAAAAGAGCTGCTTCCTCATCAGACGACGAACCTTTGGCAAAAATGTCCGAGACAGTCGAACGCGAAGATTCCGCCAAGCACACCGTAAAGGAAGGACCAGAGACGTCGTTGCAGTCTACCAAAACTCAATTTGCCTGCGGAAACTGCAAAACTATGGTTCCTAAGGCTCAGTGGATCAGTCACTTGCACTTGCATGTAGGTCTAACGTGGCGAATAGGAATGGACAAGCCCTTCGATTTGCAGAACGAGAATGTTTGTTTGAATGTCATGCGTCACTATAAAAAAGACCACAAGAAAGCTACGATCACATGTCCGATTTGTAAGAATGAAAGCCGAAAATCTGCAGACGGGCTTATTGCTCATATGAGGAACTGCGGTAAAACTAGGGAAGAGATGGAGGCCAATAAGGTATCGTGTCAATACTGTGGCGCGCGACTGACCAAAGAAAGTCTCCCCATTCACATCAGGAATTGCTGTCCAGTTTTGAAGCGCATGCAAGAGGAAGAGAGTCTAGCAAAAGCGCAGAAAAAGAGATTGGAGTCTGGAGCAGTGGAATACTCCGCTAGTGGGAGAGTTAAAAGACTGTCAAGTAAAAAGGCCCAGAAGAAATTGCGCAAAGTTCTCATTGAAAACTTGTTCGACCCAGAAACGGTTAGTTCTTAAAACTTGATTTATTTTTCTCGCTTTTATCCTTAAAGATGGGTTTTATTACCCAAAATTATCTAATATGACTGTTAGAATAAACTCTCAAATATACTTTTTTATTTCAGCTTTTGATTTCGAACGAAAAACCGATAACTAGTGGCATCATGCGATATTGGCGAACACTGTTCAACCGATCCGAGTCTCTTAAATGTTTCTATAAATGTGGACATTTTTCAAAAACGGTAGAGGATGCAATAAGTCACCACGACAATTGTGTAGAGTTGGAATATTCATGTTCCAACTGTGAAATAAAATCTCAAAATCGAGGGGAAGTTATAGAGCACATAAAATTGGCGCACACTCCACCCTCAGAGCCCGCTGACGAATTTGAAAACGTAGAATCTGATGCTTCTGAGGTTGAAGAGATGGATAGTGACTCTTCACAAAGTGTTTTTTCGGAAGTAGATGAAAGCGAGGCGGATATGGAAGAGGAGGAGGAAGAGGAAGAATCCGACATGGATGATTTTGAAAAATCAAAAAGGCAAAAGAAGCAAAAACCAAAACGGCATCCAAAAGAGAACGTGGATAGTTATGTGAATAAGTTTAAGAACATGAGGTATTTGGCACAATTTGAGAAGATCGACCTAATGTCGGCGTATCAGGAGTTTACCAAAAAGCACTTTAGTGAGAGACTTTTTGCTGATTGGAAACCAGGAGAAGTGAATCTTCTTACTAAGAGCCACCGTCTTCCGTATGAACCAATAGGAAAGACCTCTCTGGATTTCATGGTTGCTTCTCTCAAATCATACTCTTCAGTAAATTGTAGTAAACCTACGAATAAGGAATGGTGTAGAATGAAAATATACGAAGGAGGTGTTACAGATGGTAAGTTTATAGGTTACATTGTGATTTGAGATACCAATTTTTATGCTTGTTTGAAGGTTCCCCTATATTCTTCTGTGGAGGTCCAATCAGAGCATTAGAGTGGCTGCCGTTGCCACATAGTGAAACCAGCATGGGCGAGGTTTTAGCTGTTGTTCCGGGCTTGACTTGGCACTACTCAAAGTACAGTGGCAAAAACGAGGAAAAAGCTTCAATCCAGCTCTGGAGCACTGGAAACTATTCCAACGCAAAGTAACTTGCCTAAATGGCTTTTAGAAATCTTTTAACTACAGGGGTTTCTTGCAGTGTTCCTCGTCTGGTTAAACCCAAATTTTTGTACTCAATGGCCATTGAAGACGGCCCCGTACATGATGTCAAGTTCTGTCCCAGTGGAGGATTCATCAATGGCGAGAGACTGGGTCTCTTGGCAGTTGCTTCTTTGGACAAAAACATTAATGTCTACTCCCTTCCCACAAAGGAAGACAAGTCTTTTGATCTCGCAGAGTCGAACCAAATGGTTAAACTGAAGTCCGTAGTTTGCCTAAATCATTGCTTTCCACCGAGTGGATATCCGGTAAAGATTTCCTGGAGCAAACAAAACAACCATTCGCGAGTAGCTGCTGGATTTTCAAATGGACAAATATCGATTTGGCATTTGAATGTTGTGAAGTCGCGGCTTCTTCAGAAAACACATAATGGCGTTCAGGAAATCTTTCCAGTACATATTTTTCTTGGACACCAAGAATGTATCACGGCGCTCGAGTGGAACAAGGATGAATTGCTTGTCTCAGGAAGCTTAGACAGAAGACTGAAGGTATTCAAGGTTGTTGAGTCCAGCAGCCCTCAAGAGATCTACAACGTCTACAAAAAGTCGCGAGTGTCCTGCGTCGGTTTGTCAGCCCATTTGCCTTTCATCTTGTATTGTCTGGACTCAGACTTCTGCCTCAAAGTTTCGGAACTCAGAGGCACTTTCATACTTGAAGCACAGCCAGATGATGTTAAGTTTGGGCCGTTTATGAGTTTGAATGCATCCATTTCAGACATGTCTTGCAACGAATGGACTAATCAAGTTTTGATGGCTACAGCAGCAGGAGATTTATTTGGATATTTTCTCAGTGACTATCTCAACTACGATACTAGATCAACTGAAAAAGCCCCCAAAAAAATTGTAGGTTTTTATATTTTGAACTAAATTCAAATTCAGACTTTCAATTCTTTTTAAAGGCGATCACTCAAACAAGTGGAATGAAAGATTCAACAAAGGAACATGATGATGATGAAGACTATAGCTCCATTGTCTTTGGGGATATAGAAGAGGTAAGGCTTCACACAATTTCAAGTTGCAAAAGGTTAAAAACACCACAACTGCTTTACATTTTTATGTAGAGCAGTTTTGGTGTTTTCAGTCCAAAATGTATCCGTTATTTACACAATTTGAAAGAAATAATTTGTCTTTAAGATGCTCCTAAAGCATTGAGTTTAAGGGTTTTTAATGTAAGTTTTTAATTATTTGTTAAAATTTCAAGGAAATTTGGAATCAAAATTCCAGGGACGATAGCCAGGGGATTTAGATCAGGTCCAGGGTTCATCCGTCTTCCTTTCAATGCCATGAAAAGCAAGAAATGTACCCAAAAAGCTCGTGACATAGTAGAATTACTCAAAAATGTACGGGATTCATGTTTTTCTTTCTAGAGGGCACAACTTCAGCCGAACTACAAAAACATTACACAAGCTGAAGATCACACGAGAGCACCTACAGTAAGAATTAACAAGGTTACTTTCAACCCAAATAAAAATGCCTTCAACTGTGCAGCGATAGGGTACGAGAGTGGCTTCGTGAGGCTCAAGAAAGTAACACCATAATTTAGAAAGCGGATATAAGACAGTATAAGATTGTATTTTTAAAATTATTTATTTTCTGGATGTTAGGTCAATAAATTTTCACATCAAGTTTTCGAAAAATTCTTCCTCTTTGCTTTTTGAAACTTATTGCCGACCGGTTTGCGGAAAGACTTGGAGTACATTTCTTTGCTGGATTGTCTGATATTTTGCTTTTTCACCTTTTGTTTCACAACCTTCTTAAGAGCTTTTCTAGCCTCATCCACTTCTTCTTTATTCTTGTGTTGGGTCACACAGTTGAAAAATCGGAGACCCTCTGGAAAGAAACAAAATGGGTCACCTTTTTCTCAAATTTACTAAACGTTTAAGGTTTCAAGTACCTTTTAGGCGGGCATCATCGACAGAAAAGAAGAATTTTTCCTGCAACACCTTTGGCCTTTTCTTCAATCGCTCGTTTTGCTTCCCAGGCTCAGGTTCTGTGGTTTTTGTGTTGTCTTCATCGTCAGAGGAGTCATATCTGAACCTTTTCCCGGAAAAGGTGGCTTCTGCATCGAAATTTTCATTTGCTTTATCTTCTGAATATCTCTCGGGAACTGTATCTCTTCCAAACATTTTCAGGATGCTAAATCCTTCATTGCCCCCACTTCCAAAAGCGTCCTTCAGATTACTATGTATTTTAGTGTACTTTTCATCTCCAACTTTGAACTCTTCTATTGAAGACTGATTTTCTTGATTGGCAAAGTCTTCCTGCCTTTTTCTAAATTTTTGATGTTCAGTGTTCGTTGGGTCAAAACGGATCATTGTCTTCTGATTAGCCCTGGCTTCTGGATGAGCTGAAGTTTCTCCCATTTCTTGCAAAACCTTCATTTGAGTTTCTTTTTCCTTTTCCAGGCCCGATTTCTTACTCTTCGATTTTTGAATTTTCTTCTGATTGCCTTCATTGTCTGCAAACCTAGAATCCAACTGGAAACGACTATCCTGTTGAAACTTTGATTGTAACTGGAAAAGTTCCTCTCCACCTTCACCTTGGAACTGCTTCTTCACAGTAAAGTCTTTCTTGTAGGACGAAACGTCCTCAGTGTCATCCTCAAACAGGTTCTTCTTTGATTGATCTTTTATAGAGCTATCCTCAAACACAATTTTCTTGTTGTTCCTGACGTCAACCTTTGATAAAGCCGACTGTATGAGTTTTTTCTGGTTGTCATAATTGTTTTTAATTGAATCTAGTCCTCTCAGACGTTTTTCATCTGCAACTTCTAACTTTTTTGGCGCCTGTGGCTTCTTTTTAGACATTTCAATCACTTCCTTGACTTGACCAGTGATGGAGACAATTTTTAGCATTCCGTTCTCCAAATATCCTTCGCAGTTCCATTTCTTCACAAATTCATCCGGATCTCTAGGTTTTGGAGACTTAGAAGTAACTGCTTGGAATTTCGGAGGCTCTGGTTCTTCTTCAGACTCACTAGAACTTGACTCAGATTCGCTCTCGTCTACTGTGGCTTGAAAAACGGGCAGTTCGGATGGAGAATTACTGGTATCAGGAGCAATAGTCTCAACTTCACTTCTCTGTGGATTTTTCCTCTGTGATTCCTCGCGCTCTCGCTTGAGGCGATCCAAAAAGCTCTCTTTGGCACGCGAAACATTGAGGAATACTCCCTTAAACTTCTGCTCGCTAAACTCTTTAATACACTGATTAACCGTGCGATCATCTGCTTCAATATTGATAAATGCAAAAACACTTTGGTCGGGTTTGGTTTTGATTTCAACGTCTGATACATCTCCATACGCCTCAAACTCCTGCTTTAAGTCCTCCTTGAGTGTATGAACTGGTACATTTCCAACAAACAATCGACATTGTTTCATTTTAGCGAGTGTTTGTAGACTAATATGCGTTCTAAGAGCAAACAAAAAAAAGTTTCTCTACTATAAATGAAGTTTTGCTATTTCTCTAAACAAACTCACGTGGAATCAGCAACATCAGCTGATCGACAATCATATATAATATAAAGATATACAAATACAGTAATTCCTCGCTTCTTATATTGCCATTACAATTTATGCAATTCAAATTGTCCGGTGATACTTTGCTTATGTTTCCAGTAAAACACATGTCGCCCAAAACTTAACCATTTTACAAGTAAGTCACCCCTTTTGTTACAGTTTGTCCCATACACTAAGTAGTACTTGACGCCCCCCTCTCACAGTCTATGACCTGGCTACAAGTGGGTCCAAGGTCTGCTGGATTTAAATGACTACAGCATACTAAAATTTAGCCTTAAATCGCATGAAACAAATATGTAAAACTTTTATACACCAGGAAAATCCTTGATTCGTAGGGGCCCTGATCCGCCCTACCCCTGACGTTTTTTCGGTAAAAAAATAATGTTTTGCCCACCCTCCACACCATATAAGGCAACAAAAAAATCAAATTAAATTAAATCAAATCAATTGACTAAATCGAAGATCAAGTATAAGAAGTGCATTTTCCCGGGTAGGTATATAGTTTTAGGGAATCTCATTTGAATTCATTATACTCAGTTTCTGAATTCTTGAACAAGCAAAAGTTACTTATAATGTAATTTTACGTGACCGTTTTGATTTTCAGCTCAATCGGAGCAATCAAATTGTTCCCCCATACAAACTTCGGGAGTCCCTCACTCGGTCCACTTAAGTAATATGGGCATACATGTGTTCAATTATTTGCTAGATTTAATGAGAAGTTTTGCTCAGAGGTTCTTACTAATTTAAGCTTTATTTCAGTGAGTTTCCAAGCTGAGCAAAGATGAGGTTCGGGAGCAATAGTTTTCCTCATAATCTTGACAAAAATGGTAACCTTTGAGACTTGAGAAGTTTGTAGTTCCAAATGAACCTCTTTATGTTCCAGTCATTTTGCTTTGTCGTTGAGGTATTTCGTTGGTTCGGACAAGTTTGCTCTTAGAAACCCACAGGCTCAAGCTAACGCTGCGCAAATAAGTAAAATGTTCGAAACAGCTCAGCTCAGATCAAAAGTTGCGAAGATACCTACGCAGTGACCCACAGAGAGTTTTGGATGTAAAAAGTTTGCGTAAAAAATTAGCTCACAGAAGTTTCGGCAACTCTTGATGTGCTGTTAAAAAATAGCTTTCAGGCATTCAAGTAAGGAAGCTCAAAAATATGAATCTTTAAAAAAATAACTTTTCCAAGTTGTTATGTACTTCCGATTATCAAACATATCGAAAGACATGGTCAAATATGTACCGCGGTGTTCTCTAACGGATGTTATTTGAATTTGGCAGTTATCAGCTGTGCAAAAAGGCAAAATAAAACTTAATTCTGAAATCATAAACAATCTGTTTGGATTCAAAGAATGTTCATATTATCAGAGTTAAAAGACACTATAAGGATCCCTCCGGACTTGTTTCATCTCAGGCTTCCAGATGCTATCAAAGACGAGATAAATAGGAAACTAGCAAACAAGGTGCTCCTCAATGTCGGCCTTTGCATTGCTCTCAAGGATATACAAAAACTGGGAGATTCAGTCATATTGCCTGGAGACGGAGCAAGCCACACGGAGGTCCTCTATCGGTACATCGTTTTTCGAGCCATCAATGGAGAAGTTCTAATTGGCAAAATTAGGAATTGTAACCGTGACGGAGTGCATGGTAAAGACGATTTTCTGTAAATTAAAAATTCAAAAGCTTATTGTTATTTTCATACACTCGACAGTAACCCTGGGTTTCTTTGATGACATACTTATTCCCCCCGATGCGCTGCAACATCCCTCTCGTTTTGAGGAAGCTGAGCAAGCGTGGGTTTGGGAATATCCTCTGGACGATGGTGCTCATCACGATCTTTTTATGGATACCGGAAATACAATCAAATTTCGTGTAACCAAAGAGCTCTTTGAAGAAAGTAGTCCAGTTGGCCCTCCTGTTACAGACGAATCAACATCGACCTCAGAGCCAAAAATTCCATACCGAATAGAAGCCTCAATAAATGAACCAGGATTAGGGGTCACAAGTTGGTGGGACCAGCAACAGGACGCAGCAGACAACGAAGAAGAAACCGAAGAGTTTGATTACCAAGAATAAGCCACGATTTATTTTGAATGAATGAATATTTCACTTTACATCCTTGTATTTCTTTATTTCTTCAATCATCTCGTTCAAAAACTACCACTAGTTCCATGTGGGGTGTGTAAGGAAACAAGTCAACAGCTACAACACACTTTGGAGTGAATGGATTGCCGCTAAGGTTTCGAGTGCAGGGTCTGCAGAGGTCCAAAAAATTTTTTAAAACCATTTTTGGGTTGCAAGACACGTAAACGAGCTTTTTGATACCTTCACAATTCCTCACTTGGGCAATCGATCGATCATCTGAAATATTTTTTTTTATTTGCCACTCATTATTATTAGGTATAGAAGCTTACGTAGCCCAGCCCTCGGTGGATCTAAAATAGCCACAACTTTTGTCTCATCTTTGACCTTATCGCTTTTCATGATGGAACGAATCCAATCATCGGAGTTCGCGCAAGTGAACAGGCAATTTTTTACATCGTTCGCTTTAGCGTTGAATTCGGCGTCCTCGATAGCTTCTTTTACTATCTCAACTCCTAAAACTTGCTTGCACTTCTTTGAAATACATATACCGATCGTTCCTATTCCACAACAGACGTCCAATGCGACAGTATCAGCATCCAACTGCCCCAGTTCAGCTACTGTTGAATACAATACTTCCGCTGCTTTCGTATTGACTTGGAAAAACGACTGCGGACTTATTCGAAACTTGTAGCCAAGAATCTCATCTGTTATGTGCGTGGTACCGTAAATGTGCTCAAAAGGTAGAAATTGCTCTCCTGGAACTCGCTTTTTCAATCGCTGATAGTAAATCGACGTAACTCCAACCTCTTTTCCCCCTCCTAAAAAGTAAACAACAATGTTAGAATCTTGAAGATTTTTGTGGTTCGCGGGAAGCGGGGAGCGGGGAGGAATCCCTCTGAATAAATCGGAACTTTCGTTTTTTTAACGAATTTACATCTTTCCCATTCATCATTTTTCAAAATACAAACAAAACCGCTTACAGTAGTTAGTACATGAAACAGTAGTACAGAAACTATTCAAGAGTGTTGTAGTATCAAATTTTGTTTTCAGAGAGAGGAATTCTAAAACAGCCGGGAGGCAAATTATAATTTTTCAAAATATACAACTATGTAAAATACTACATTACCTTCAGAAAAAAACTTCACAATAGCATCTAAAGCTTTCTTCGTCTCGTCATTAGACATATCTTGGGGATTCATCCCGATTCCCAGCATCAGTTCTCCTGTCGAGAATGACTCCCGAGCCATTAGGGTGCGAAAGTGACCTTCGTGTGTGATATTGTTAAAAACCTGGAGCCCTGAGGTTTTAACGTAGCTTTCAAATGCCTTGGCCGCCTCTTTCATTTTCTCGGACACGTGCTTGACATTATCCAGTGGTCCAACCTCGACTAAACCGTCAGCGTAACTTCCAAGACGAAACCCTACCACAGTGTTACCCTCTTTGTCCTTTCCTACGCTAAATTCGCACTTGTTTCGGTAACCCTCTACTAGAGGCGATGCCTTAATGGAAAGAAGTTCACAGGGAAGCCCATTAAAGTTTTCTCGTTGCTTCTCAATGAGTTTTCGCTTTTGCGAGGTCGATTGTTGCCAGTACTGCTCCCCAAACTTTTTCCAAAGCACTTCAGCTTCGCTCTGTTTGAGCTTCAACTGTTCTTCGTAGGTTAAATGAGCCAAAGGAGTTGCCGACTCCTCTAACGTTTTCAGCTTCTTGGGGATCACAACGTTTCCTTGTGACTCTCGGTTTCTCTTCCGCACAAGCGGATCGGGACAGGGTTTGCTCTTGATGGCTTGTAAAGTTTGACCTTTCCATTGAAACCCATTGATTTTGCTCATTGCACATTCTCGGTCTTCTTCGTTTCTGAAACAGACAAAGGCAAACTTGCACCCTGGTTTGATAAGTTTGATCTTGCTCGGTTTCAGTTGCAACTTTGCGTTCAAAAGATTTCTCAGGTTCGCAGCCCCGTAGTGGCGAGGAAGGTTTTTCATCTCAATTTTGAAAATTTCAGACGTAAAACCCTGATTGATATATGCAAACTCATCTTCGAGAACATCGCTCTGCTCTTTGGCTCTGTTTACAGCCTCCGAAATTTGCTCTCCCGTCAACTTTTGCGCTTCGTGAAGCAATTCAGCCAAATCATCATCTTCATCGTCTCCTATTTGGATTATCTTTGGAGTTTCTTCCACAATACATACGTCTGATTCACTGTCCATATTGATAGCATCAAAACTTTTTCCGGCTCGTGCTATCTCACATGTTTCTTGTAAAGATTTCGATGCAAGTCCGCTTGGGGCCCAGGTGACGTAAGTTCTTTTTGACTGCACACCTTTTCTGCTAAGAAAATTTACTTCTGGATTTACAGCTGGCCCAATTATATGAAACTTGTTTTGAAATCGAATTGCAAAACAAGTTTGGATGAAATTTGTTTTGGTATACGATTTCAAAACAGTTTATATGAAACTGTTTTATATACGATTTCAATACAAGTTTATGTGAACTTTTTGTATACAATTTCAAAACAAGTTTGTATGAATTTTTTTGGTATACGATTTCAAAGCAGTTTTACGACGATTCTTTTATTTCCATTTTTATTCATTTATGTTAAGAAGGCAGCTAATTCATGTTGTGATTTATTTCAAATAAGTCTCAAAATTTACAGGATGCATTTCGAATCCCACAAAAAATATGTCTCTCTGGGCCTTGCTCGCTAAGTCGCTGAGTTCAAAACTACTTTGGGGAACTCACTTTTCTTCAATCTCTCTATCTCAGCATAGCTTAATGCAAAAAACTTGACAAATTTCTGAGACTGATTTTTCAACGTTTTGAAAGCTTGCGTTTTTTGGATCTCTGACTTGCAAATTCCTCAAGTTTTTCTTGTGCTATTTCATTATTTTTTTTGGTGTGTTCCTTTCTATTGAAATTTACTGATGCAACCGAAAAACTTTTATTGGAGACAGGATCTTTCGCTGTTGCTTTGCAACCTAATTCTTCTAAAACACGCCCAAATTCACTCTTAATCTTATTCACGTCCAACTGTGTTGATATGACTTGTGCGAGTTCTACTTCCTTTCCTATAGATTTGATCTTTTGAATAAATTTTTCTTCACCAAAATTCTGAAATGTCAAATTCGATGTCAATGAAAGTTTTTATGAATTGATTCAATAGTTAAAACTCACATTAAAATTCGAGACAAGCTGTGGCTTGTCGGCATTTTTATCGATGTTTTTAATGACGTACTCTCTCCTGAGAAGACCGAATCTAATTTTATCATCCGGTTTGAGGGGAACATAACTTCTGCTTCTGATTCTCTCACCATTTAAGAACGTTCCGTGTGAACTCAAGCAGTCGTATATGTAAAATCCTGGAGGGCTTACCGACCCATTGACATCCACAACGAGGTCTTTATATTCCAAAACGCAGTGTCTCCTTGATATGCTAATGTCGAGTAGGTTGATATGGGAGCCTTTGCCACGTCCAACCACTGTTGGTTGATTTTTTTTTCACAGTGATAACTTGTTGGGTCCCGACCTCTCTTCTAAAGACACGCAGGCAGAATTTCGCGGGTTCTATTTCATCAGCAATGTCGTTATATTTAAAATTGGGATCGTCAGGCATCACTGAAAAAGAAATGGCAAAGAATATTTAGAAATGAAAAATAGCACGGAAATAATTATCAAACATTTTTTACTTGGGTTGTCCATATCGTCCTTAACTTTTGGTTTTGGATCTGCCATTTTTGCTAGTTAATGTAATTTACCAGTTTTCGACAACAGCTTTCTGTTATGCAGTCATCAGACAACAATAATCTGAAAGTTAGTGTTTTATTATCTGTAACGGATTTCAAATGATAGCCTTGTGATAGACGAGAAACTGACCTGGAATCAGCACATCGAGCACGTAGTCAAAAAGATCTCGCCCTATGTCGGGATACTCCACAGGATGAAGAGTCTCGCATTCTCAGAAACAGGGCTAATGATATACAACGCCTTCATACACTCACACTTGAGCTACATGTCCCAGAGCAGGCTCAAGAGACTGGAAGTGCTTCAGAGGAAATCAGTGAGGAGAATCGCGCATCGGCAGTATGCAACGGAGAGATTCAGGACAAGAGACTTGTTTGCGAAGCTTGAGATCCTGCCTTTGAGATCGCTCGCGAGCTACACAACAGCGCTGGCTATGTTTAAATACCTCAATGGATTTGCCAAGACTGACCTGACCTTCGAGACCAACAGAGCAGCACATAATCACAACACCCGATCCAGAAATCAGCTTCGGAGGCCCAAGGTGAGAACCAACCAAGGGCTCAACAGTCTGCAGTTTCGAGGCCCTTCGATCTTCAATCAGCTGCCAGCAGAGCTGATTGAACTGATTGACTATTGAAGATGATTGACTACCAAGCCCTCAAAACTTCAGTTTTGAGTGGTAAATTAATGACTTTCAAAGTCGTGCAACAACTCAAAAAAAAAAAAAAAAAAATGAACAGCAGACACAAAACCTTCAGTACCTCCTCAATAAAAACCAGAGGATCTGAGGTGCAAGCATACAAACACTTTTTCTTGTACCCAACTTTGAACTGATCTGAATAAAAAAAAGTTGTCTCCTGAGTGTCCGAGCAAGGTTATTTTTATTAAAAGCTCACAAAAGAAAACTTTCTACTGTTTCATATGCTTTTTAATGGGGAAAAACTCAAATGAAGTTTCCAAAGTGCTAATAGTTTGAATATGTAAATAGTTTTAATTTGACTTGGGTCCCACCGCCTTCTTGGTTAAAAATTTAAAATGGATAAATAAATGATTATGCTCAATTGAGGTTGAAATACTCTTGCCTTCTCCTGGGATAGCATTTAAAGAAAGTTTGATACATGATTCACCTGCATTATACCCAAATCTTTCCTTGTATGTGCTTCAATTTCAAATGGAAATGACCAAACACATTAGGAAACAATAATTTATTTTTTTACGAGGTTTCCGGTGACTCGATGAGTATTATACATATGTAGTAGTAGTACCAATCAAGAGCACGAACATTACCCTTTATAAGCTAGTATTTCAATTTTCTTCCTTCAGTCGTGGTCGTTTGTCTCTAGAAAAAGATGGCCAAATTAAAAATACTTCATATCTTCGTTTTCTTTTTACCTTGTGTTACAAATGCTGTTTTATTTGACGAAACATTACCAATTTTCATCCATGAATACTTCAGTTCGATGGAACTCAAAACTATCTCATACATTTCTTGTGACGCTTTAGAAAATGATCATAAGTTTTTGAAAAAAATTTCAGCAAACTCAACTTTTTTCTTGAAAATTATCAAAAAAAGTCTCATGTATAACGATATAAATCAAAACATAGAAAGTGGAGTGCTCACAAGTACTGATTGCCTTCTTCACTTTCAGAACTTCTTGGACAAAGTAAGTTGATCAAATCTCAAATCATTTTTAGGGCATTTTTTGAATTTATGACATTTTTAGGATACTCAGCGACTCCTATTTCGAATCAACATACATTGGCTAATTATCAACAGGCAGGATACTTCATATAAAACCTTAGATTTTCTGCACCTTGGCCTCGCCAGTGATGTGAAACTCGCTTATTTTGATTCCAAAAGCGATAACATAAAATTGATCGAATTTTATAAAATCAAGATGCAGGATAACTTCACTGAAATTGTGACTTTTGACGGAAACCTGAAAAACGCATTGGAACATCATGAAAGTCGCCAAGTCTCCCGCCACCGAAATGACCTGAAAGGAGTTTCTATCAGATGCGCTCGAACCGTAGCGTTTCCAGAAGTTTTTACCTCAATTGACGACTTACATTTAAGTCATATCGACACTTACGCAAAAGGAAACTGGCCTATAGTTTTGAACTTGCAAAGTGCCTTGAACTTCACCCTTGATCTAATGCAGGTCGATAGCTTTGGCTGGAACATGTATGGAAATGGTTCATTTACAGGCCTCATAGGCCTCCTTCAGCGACGAGAAATAGAATTTGGGGCCTCAGCTTCATTGATGAGACATGATCGCATTCCCTTGGTCGACCGTGCTGGAGAGTGTCTGATTTTCAAAGCAGTTGTGATTTTCCGCCAACCTCCGTTATCGACTATATCCAACATCTTTGTGCTACCCTTCAACAGTCAAGTTTGGATATGTTTGCTGATGTTTTTCATCCTTTCTGTTGTCACAGCTTACGTTCAGATTTTTATGGTGCCACATGTTTCGTTCTTGGATTCAGTCATAATGGTTTTTGGGGCCATTTGCCAGCAAGGAACTGAGCAAAAACCGAGATCAATTTCAGGTCGAGTGGTGTTCTGGACGGTTTTTATAATTTCTGTTTTCATATTCACCTCCTACTCGGCTTGTATTGTGGCTCTTTTGCAAAGTCCCAGCAACGCTATTAAAACTGTCGATGATTTGATCAAGTCGCCGATAAAGTTTGGTGCCCAAAATCAAGTTTATAATCACGTTTACTTAAAGGTATGAAAAAATGAATTTTAAATACCACAAGCTCTGATACCGAATCTAGGAAACTCAAATTCTAGGAAAGCACATCTCCAACTCTGCTAAGTTTGTACAACAAAAAGATCGTTCCGAACGGCAACCGCTCTTTTTCTGATCCTGATACCGGCATGTTCAAAGTTCAGCATGAGCTTTACGCCTTCCAGATAGAGACTCATGCTGCTTACAAGTATATCAAGAGTCATTTTTATGAGTACGAAAAGTGTCAGTTGGGAGAAATTGAGCTTTTTAAACTTCCCGTGACCACTATTCCTGTTCAAAAAGACTCTCAATACAGAGAACTGTTTTCGATTAAGTAAGTTGATGTTACTTTCGAACATAATTTAAGCTCAAATGACTAATTTTTTATAGCCTTCGATGGCAACGAGAAATTGGTTTGATTGATCACGCAACCACAAAGTGGATCGGAAAGAAAGAAAAGTGTCGTGACCATGCGATGCATTTCAACAGTGTAGGAACTACGGAGAGCAAGCCTGCCTTCTTGGTGTTACTTTTGGGCATGAGTTTGGCTCTTCTTTTGTTTGTTATAGAACTTTTTAAGGCTGGATATGATCACGCTTGTTTACCTCTTGTGAAAGCTTAAATGGCATATCTCAAATTCTTCTTTATTTATCAAGTACGCTTTTATTTGTAGTCGAAATCAGCTATTTCAATATCACTTATAATATCTTAAAATACTTACAACATGAGCACTTCAGTCTTTATTGCTCTAACCTAGAAATGTGCGCCCTATTCACTACATTCAACTTAAGATGGACTTATGTTCAAAAATTAGGGAGAACATTTTTTGAACATCAATTCAAGGGGCTAATAGTACAAAGTATTTTTCACAAAGACATCAAGTTCTTTTAGAACCATTTACTATATCCCTCCATTTATTACCACGAACCTGAAAGGCTGTTGATTATTATGTTTTGACAAAGATATTTTATAATTGTTAAGTTTCTGCATAGTTCTTTTACGGCGCTAGCAGAAGGTAAAAACAAAGTTTAACCAAACATTTTCTTTTTTCTAAAACATTATTTATCATTTGCCAACACCCTAACACTATTGAGAGATGAAACAAAAATGGGAAAAGCATCTTTTTTATAATACTGCCATCACACTATAGAGAATTGCCCGATTTTTGGCGAAATTAGTTTCCCTGATTCTGATTATTTGCTCTGAGCGAAAATTGCAACAATTTTGCGGCCACTGGAATTGCCTGAAATTGCCCAAATCGCGGCAATTTAAATTGCCTAGTGTGGAGGTGATTAAAATTTATAAATTTGGCTCTACAATTAACTTTAAAAGAATTCAAATTTAAAATCTCTTTTAAACAATATTTCAATGTTTTCTTCACATATGTTGCAGCAAAATGTTAACATGTTTCATTGCAAAACTAAAAGCCTAAAAATACACTTTTATCGACAAACATACCACCCCCTCTAGCTTAAAAGTAATGTTTCGGACAAACAAACAGCAGCCTTTTAAAAATCTTTTTGTGTTTTTCAAGCCAAATTATTTCCATAACTTTTAGAAGTTTCTCTTCTCTGTATTGGAAATCTTGTTTGTGAGATAACTGTGGGAGCAATTTTTGTTTTCTTTACTCATCAGTCTCATCACATCATCAGCAACCTCCTCTTAAGCAGCTGTCGTTTGTATATGCTAATCGCTTTTACACCGCCTTTAATTGAATGTAGCTTAAAAACTGCTGACTGGCAACGAACTTGAAATTCAAAAGCTTTGAACCACGCATGCGCGTAAGCTGATGAGAAAATTGTTCAGAAAAGTATTTGATCCTGAATAAAAATTGCTTCAGACAGAAGGTTGAAAAACGCTACCAGTGTACTGTTATGTTAAGAAAATTTTCTTGAACTTTGTTTAAAATTATTGGTTTTGTGTGAAATCCTATAGTTGCCAACACTTTTGGCGGGATCATGTGCTCTGAATGAAAACAGAGAGAGAAAATGGAAAATGCTTGGAAAATGAGAGAGGCTCAACTGTCATTTGTATGAGCACAGAAAACGAGAAAATGTTCATTGTGAAGATTGAAGGGAGATTTTCCCTCAATCTGATTTGAGCTTTTGTTGTGTTCGGTCGTACAGTCGCTGCACAGAAACTAAATTAGCTCCTGTAGCCTAGTTAAAGAATATCAGTTTGCACTATGAAATGGATAAAATTTAACAAATTTACGTAACTACTGCACACAGTTCTAAATATTTTTGTTAAAGCACGTAAAGCAGAATACCATTAAATTATGGAGTGAAAAGAGTGTCTGCTATAATCGAATCCGCCTCTCTAATATCAAATGGAAAATTGCATACGAAAAATCGATTATTATAAAATGTTTACAAAGAGCTGAGCCTGAGAGCAAAAGGATCGATTGGTTATTAAAATAAAGCAGTGAAGGATAAAAGGACAGAAATAAAGGAGGCCACAATTAAATCGGAACTTACGCCTGTCACTGTCACAGCTTTGGACTACATACATGTGAATTTCTCTACAATTCGTTCTTCTTCACCTGAATCGCCGTACATCTCCACACTGCGTGTACATACAGTGTGCTAATAAAGTGGAAAAGCGGAAAAATCGATATTACACACATTCAGGTCTCCCTTTGAAGAGCACAAACGACAAGAACTGGAGGGGGTTGTTGTTGATGTACAACTCAGTCAAACAATATTTTTGGGATATACATACATAATATGGCTCATTCCTTAAGCAAGCGTTGTGGTCGATGTTGTTTTCATTATTTTCATCACTTTTGTTACACAACCAAAGCTGCTGCCAAGCAGCATTGAAAATTCCCCCATTATCCACGTTGGAGGATCAGAGTGGAAATTCTAAAGCAGGCACAGTTGGAGAAATTAAGAGATAGCCGCAGGAGCGAATCAAGAAAGGGGGAGAGCAAGTGAAATGTTCCGAAATTTGTATTCCATGTAAATTTAATTTAACGAGTGGCAAAAGTGTATCATTTAACGTGAATGCAAGAGCACGAAGTACTCAAGACATCGATGGTAATTGTAAATAAATAAACCTAGAAAGGAAAAGAAAGCAAACTCGGAAAAAGGCTAAACAAACAATTAACCTCGAGGTAATTCATTAGTCGAGAAGCTATCCTCATTATTTTTTTGTTTCCCAAATGCTATTATGCTCCTTGACTAACACGAGTTGGCCGATGTTATTTTGTTGATCTTTTTTTTACTGGGAACCTTTTGGTCGACAGGTAGAAAACTGTGTAAATTCTCAAACAGATATTATATGCTTAAAAATCTTCAAAAATGTCTCAAAAGTATCCAAGCTCGATATACGACCTCCCTAACGAGATTCTCTTTGAAATTCTTTCGGACCTCGACCACAAGTCACTGCTTAATGTTGCTCTCGTTTCACGTAGATTGCGTGACATAGCACGTGAGCTCGTTAGCATGAAGTTTCGTTTTGTTTTCAACGAATATGGGGCATATGACGGCCCTGTCGAGCTAGCTCTCGGGGTGAGCAGTCCCAATGCTGTCGAGTTCAAGCTGGTAGGTGGCACAGGGCAATGTTGGGAGTGCTTTGACGAATGGGTGTCATCAAGTCAATACTCATTTCGTCTGTTGCAAGAGTTGACGAGCTTGCAAAGGCTCAAGTACGTAATCCATGATTCGTATTGCATGCTTGATCGGCACTTTTGCATTTCTCCACTTCCTCAGCCTCTCGGGGTCGAGCACCTGTGTATTTTCCACACGTATGGCAGCTTTTGTGTTGCTTGTCTTGGGAATTTCTTAAGCTCATTCGAAAAACTTCAGAGCCTCGATTTGTTTTATCAATCCATAACCGACGCAGAAATGAAAATTGTTTTTCGTTTTCTCGGACATCTTGTAGATTTGAGTGTCTCCGGTTGTCTTGATGTAACTGACAAGGGCCTTGAAGACATGCGGAATTTGAATAAATTAAAGACTCTCTCCTTGTACAAAATCAAAAAAGTCACTGACGAGGGCATGCGGTATTTAGTCCTTCCAGAACTGCAAGAAATTAAACTGTCGCGGTTAGAGATGGTATCTGAAAACGGGGTCTGCGACCTCGTTCAGCATTGCCCCAAGTTGCGCCGTATTTTCATCTTCGAGTGCACGAGCTTTAATGACAAATGCATTGAAGTTATTCTGAAAGGCTTGCCTGATTTGCAACACCTAAGAATTGAAGGGTGTCGAAATTTCACGGCGAGATGTAAACAAATTATTAGGAACTACTGTCCGCGACCCAACGTTGGAATTTATTTGGGATCTGATGAGGAATAGATTCGAAGGCCTTCTCGTTTTTATTTTATTTCATTTTATTTTTTGTTTAATTTCCTAATACGTAGAGATTAGCATCTTGACCCATGAAATACCTCAAGACGAAAACTTTTTGTTCTAGATATACATAAAAAGTTACAAAAGTTGTGTCAAATAATCAAATTGAAAGTAGAAAAAAATAATAATTTGAAACCAAGTTACAATAAAATAAATCAAAATTCCACAAAACAAAATTGTCAAGGAGAAGGCGATGTCATCCATTTCAGCTCAGGGCGTCGTGGAGCGTGCTTCGGCTGAGCTTTCGAAGCGCATCAACGGCCTGGGGCTGCGGTCGAAGCATCACCACAATAACGGTACTTCCAACAGCGCAACTGCCAATACTGGAGGCAGTGGCGGAAGCGGTGGGGGCAAAACGAGCGTGATGGAACGTGTCACCAATGTTCTTTGTGGTGGAGGAAGCAGCAATCACAGTAACGTCAATGCCAGTGACAAACCGTCCAGATTAACGGGAAAGCAGCAGCAGCAGATTAGCAAAATAACGGGCGGGGGAAGCGTGATAGGACCTTCAGTGACAGGTGGGCTTGGTAGCAACCATTCAACGCCGACGCTCATTCGCAAAATACCCCACACGCCAATCATTACGAACCACCATGTGAACGCCAATTCCATGTACCATCACCAGAAACCCTACACACCGCCTCCACCTGTAACGGTTGAGCAACTGCTGCAAGACGAGAGGTTCCTCAACAAGTTTTTCCTATATTTCAATTCTTATGAGCGAAGAACTCTCGCGCAGGTTTGCACCAGGTGGCGCGATTTGTTATACCGATGTCCAAGATTCTGGGCCGGTCTGTTCCCCATCCTCCAATGTCGTGAGCTTCGGCAGTCCTCAAATCAAGACCGCGTAAAGCTTTACAATTCGTTAGTTCGGCGAGGATTTCATTCCCTGTGCTTGTTTGGAGCAACTGACGAGGATGCTCTGGATCTCGTGCATTCGTTTCCGCTCGCGTCAAAGCACATCCATTCGCTGAGTTTGCGGTGCTCGAGCATCAGCGATCGTGGATTAGAGGCTCTCATGGATCATTTGCAAGTGAGTTATAGTTTTAACTTTCAAACTTTTTATCTTAAGATCTCAAAAATTTTTTGTTTGTTGTTAAATTGTTCAAAAATTATGCCACGGTCTGAGAGAGGGAGGAAGTATTGTTGGTTAACAGAGGGTTGGGAAAGGGTCGTTGGTCAAAAAAGTTGATTTAAATCGTGATGTTATATTTGACTGAGGTCTAAGCTTACTGTAGAGTTGGGCATAGGCTGTAAAACTAAGTACTTCGACTCGTTTGTCCGTGCGTGGAAAAGCCCTAAGCCTGACAATCCTAGGTGGACTTTCTTTTAAATAACCCGAGCACATACCCTCTCTTCTAATAAGTTAAGCCATCTAATGCTTTTAAGATCCTTCGGTAAGATAATTGGTTTAAAGCATTTTTGGTTTCTTAGGGAAGGCGGTCAAAACTTTCAGAACACAAAAACTTCCCAAAGAAAAAAGTTTTATTGATGAAACAGTCTGCCATAAGTTGCATGAAACTCTGTAAGTTACGCCGCCGAGATTCATCAGATAATTTTAACTATTTAAAATTATTCTGGAACTCAAAATTCGATGTTGTGTTGGGTAACATATCGTATTCTCCTCAATTGAGTTGTTAGAAGGTTTCTTTTGCTTGTATCACAAAAATGTTGCCTGACAGTATAAAAACGAACCTTCAATCATTAGGAATAACTAGAAAACAAAATAAATGAGCACTGCATGAGGACAGACAGCAAAAACAGAAAAGCCAACCAGCATGGCACCAGTCTGTGCTCATTCTGTGTTCTTGCATGTGCACCTAACTCCTGTCTAAGCTTTCCTAATGTAGGATTAGTTATGTACGAAAGGTTATGTGTGACAGTTAGTATCGCAGTCCGTTCAACCCTTTTGGCAACCTCAATTTTCGTTCAAAGAGCCAACATTGAATAATGACATAAGCAAGGCTTGAAATTTGTTTGCTTTTGCTCTTTGCTACTAAAAGTCGAGAACAATACAATTTCTTCGTCTTAATCTAAATACTAAAAGTGCAGATAATGAAAATACAAAATAAATAGGATTTATCTAGGATTTTAAGGATTAAAAGGGCTTTTTGTGACATTTAGATGTTACCACGCGACGCTACGCCAAGCCCAGCCACGCCCGTTCTTGCTCCAGTTCCTCAAGTAACATTCGATCACAAATAAATTTTACCCACGAAAGCCCGCATGCCGGCCAACATCAATTATTCACCCTAAGCTAAATGCACCAAGTCCTTATAACTTTTGGTGCAGCATTTACATTCATGAATATGCCTTAAATATGCAATGCTGACCCACATTTTGTCGTCCCGTATTCTTTTGGGGACACGCTTGCGGCAGAATTCTGCATCACGAGTTTTTGTATGCGAAAAGAAAACGGTTGTTTAAATATGAAATCAGAAACAGAACAACGGACAATCTGGTGGCAGAAATTGGCTTAAGTGTGCGAAAAGTCGGTCTTAGAAATTCACTGTGCAATGCGGCATCATTTCATGTAGTATCTGCCAGCTGCTAATGAGTATAAAATGTTTTCATACAACGCTTGAGTGTCTACAATAGCGACTACGTATATATATATTTAGAGTGCTCCAATTTCAAGAGTGGGTGTAGCTTGCTGCATAACATGCTATGCATTTGGATTGCGAGATGTATTTCGCGCAATAACAATAGTAGAAGACGCTGATTGTGCTAAGGTGGTGAAGCAAAACAAACGCATGTTTTTCAATCGCCCAAATTGAAATGTTTATTTTTAGAATTTTTGTGATTTCGTGAGAGCAATGAACCTGGTTATTTTTAAGTCTTGGTTGGACTGAAAAATCCTTAAGGTCACTCTTAAACAATGACCCTTCTAATGAGGTCCCTTTCCAAAAACGTGCTCATAGATTTCATTTTCATCAATTCCGTATGTTAGGAAACACCGAGTGAGTAATTGTATCTCAACGTCATCCTGTTGAGTAACTAAGGCAAAAACGTTGCCAAGTTTCTGTGTGGTGACATCTTTATAATTTACAGACGTTTTCATAAAAGCGAGAAATGTTAAAATTGCGGTAATTGAGTGAAAATTATTTTGAACAAAATTTGGTAGACGCAAGTCATGAAAATAACATCTGTATAAATGCACCTTCTTGTATTTTATAAAAGCAGTGCTTTATATAACGGCTCAGTAAAATCATTGTGAGTTTTGAATAACTGTTGTGAATAATTTGGATTTGACTCACAAGGACTTTTGTAGCCTTTATTTACAATTATCCACTTCCAATTATTTATAAGTAAATTAGGGAACGGCATTTACCTTACATTTATTTTCTCAAGAGAAATCTTTTTCAAATCTGAATTTAATTTAGCTTAAAAATTTCCTTTCAATTCTTCACTTTGATTAAACATCTATCTTTTCAAAAACGATTAGCTAAAAATTTACAATAAAAACGTCTACTATTCATTGAAAGCCTGTGAGGTAAATTTTGGTGACATACTAAATGGGTTCATTAGTTTAAAGTGGAATTTCCCAAACATTCTTAAGCAAAAACAACATTATTTACACTTTTGCATGTTTGTAAACACAAACGATGCATCACAAGAGAACGTGCAAACCCATAGCACAAATATGTACGAAGTACTCCATAAGTACGGAAGTCTACTTAATTGTTACCCAACTTCTATATCTTCGTTTTCAAAAGCCCAGAAGTGCATCTGGCTTGCGACCTAGAAGTACCCTCCTTGGAAGAGTAAATGTAACAGTATGGCTGGATAGTGACTCCTTTCCGGTCCCTATACAGGATGTTAGCGAAGAAATATGGCTCATTCCTCGTTCAAAAATGTTAAAATTAGCTTTATAGTGGTGAAGTTAGTAGGTTTGATCGTCATAGAAAAACGTCACAAAAATAAAAAAAATTGTTCACATCAAAATAGAAAACACAAAATCAAATATCAAGTATAAGAAGTGCATTTTCTTAGGTTTATGTTTTGAGGGAATCTTATTGCTTAATATAAATTGTTCAAGAATTTTCAGTTTTGTTCTAAAAAAATTGGAGGTGGGGAAGAGGGTCAAGCAGGTTCCGAAGGTCCAATCGTGACCCACCTATCCTGTTGGGTTTTGTTTGTCAAATAACAAACTAAACTGGGAGACTAGATTCTATACCAGTCAAACGATGAGCATCCGGATGATTGGCAGTTTGCCGCACCGGTTGATTAAATCATGTTGTTCATAAATTATCTCAGCTCAAAACCCCATCTTCTGCTTAGTTTACCCCAAAATGTACGTTCTTACCTCGAATAATTTTGCAAATAACACACAGTTCCCGCCTCGTTGTTTTGAGGACACGGTTGTGCAGTATTATCCACAAAGGGGGAGCGGTTGTGTTCCTTCAATGTATATCCAAATCTAAACTATAGTTTTCACATTTTTCGTTACTAATCTTTGGCCTGTGATTGATAAATTCAATGATCCAAAATGCGATCCATTGTCAGGCAGTGTTAGTTTTTCTTTATTTACAGCATCATTGATCCAAAGTTGAATAGGGTTCAATGAACTCAAAACAAACCTAATCAGAGCAAATGATTTGGAAAATAATGAAAAAAACACTGATGACCCTCAGCCTCCTCGGTTCTCCGCACGACCACCCATACAAATCTCAATTGATTCAAGTCAAATCTCCCTTCTTTGCATTTTTATGTTTATTATGCTCGCTTCAATATATTTCGGCGTAGTTCTTTCGGTCGTCCTCATCTCGTCGAATAAAACTGGAAGAAATTCCAATGTCAGAGATGCTTGCCCGTAGAATAAAAGTTCCCCTCAAGACGCTTGTTATGATCATGGATTTATAACACAAGGTTGAGTTTTAATGCAGTAGGTGCTCTGAAATTATCTATTTGAGACATGTCTGTTTGTCCTACACGTTACTTGTTTTAATGTACATTGAAATACATGTTTGCATGGAAGAATAAAATATTCCCTGTGCGTTTCGACGCCGACGCACCTTACAGATGAGTCGTATGCAAACGGATTTAGAACATATCTCAGACTCGAAGCTCAAGGGATCATTGAAAGTCGGTAATGTTATGGTAAAAGATTTGGGAGTTGATTGGAAAAACCAAACAGCGCTCTACAACTTTCTCATTGAAGAAATGAGATATCAAGTATGGATGTTGATATATCGACGCTACAAGAGTGGAAACTATAAAGCGTCATAAAGGACAGTTTTTGGTCTATAACTGATAAACATAAGCAGCAAACTGTAGTTTACCCGAAGTGACGTTCATTGAAGCAAAAAAGCATATATAGGGCCCTGCAGGATCCCAAGTTTATGACACAGAATTTAATAGTATGTGGAGTGATAAAAATATACGTTTTAGTAAACTTGTGAAAACTTTTTCAATTTTCTCATGTTTCTCATGGCTGTACATCTGAGTAGTTAAGGTGGTTTTCACGTCCGTTAATAATGGGGGAGTTGTAGGACAGATAACAAATACATATTGTCCACGAAATTCAATAAAAATCTTGTACTTTTACTTAGTACCAAACTTGTTCCATAAATATTACTAAGAGCTCCTCGAAAGCCTAGAGCATGGAAAAATTTACTTACCTTCCACTTTATATGGAGCAGGCGAATCCATGTATTTCGGGTTCCAACATCAATCAACAAATAGTTTGCCCACTACTTGGACTGAAAAAAATCGAGTTCGAAAGTGGTATCAGCAGATTTGTTATGCTCCAAGAATTCCAAAATGCTACGGCTTGCCAGGAATGACCGCCTGGGAGCCGCGGCTATTTTTCCATGCTCTAAGCTCGAAAGTCAATCTGGGAATTCAGTGGTTCCTGGGAGTTTCTATTCAAATTTGTTAGAGCACCCTTCAAGAGGCGAATATATATGGAGTATAATGGATGGAGCAAATTATATGTACTTGAATACTTTGTTCATTTCCAATTTTGTATGTATTAAAAGTTTTTTTTCTTCGTAAATGATGCGCCATGGCGCGCCAAGTTGTCTGGTTGTAGCTGTGATCCGCTTTTGATAATAAATTGTTTGTCTCTGTTTCTTTGTTAAAGGCTTGTTTTTCATTTACCTCTGATATATATATATATTTAATTATGTTAAGAATTTTTTTAAAGAAAAAAAAGAAACGAGTAGCCTTCGATTAGGAATCATGACCGTTTTTGACAGCTTATAGACAGGGAACTACTCATCAAAGTAGTTTTGGCATCATTAAAATAGAGAAGATTCCTCGGATGACCAAAGACTCCAAAGTAATCTTCTCATATGGCAACCCTAACGGTGCCATCACACTAGGCAATTTTAATTGCCGCGATTTTGGCAATTTCAGGCAATTCCAGTGGCCGCAAAATTGTGGCAATTTTTGCCCAGAGCAAATAATCAGCATCAAGGCAACTAATATGGCCAAAAATCGGACAACTTTCTGTAGTGTGATGGCAACCTAAGACATTTACAGTCTGAATCATAATGATAGGAACACACGTTTTTTTGGGATATTTTTAAAACGGCTCAACTCTCAACTCTTGTGAGTAGCATTTTTTTAATGACTCGAGGCGAGGCAACTTTTAAAAAGAATACTAAGTATTTGGGTTTGAGTTTGGAAAAATTTTTAAACTAAAACACTTTTAGGACCGTTTTAAAATGATAGGAGCAGTCTGATTATCAGACCGTAATACTCAGAGATAAAATCTTTCATGGTGCTAAGCACGTTTCTGGTTTAAATAAGTTTTAATCTTCAACATGGGTAGAGGAAAAAGCCTTTCAAAAGTCGAGAAGGGCCAAATCTTGGCCTACAAGGAACAAAACTTGAGTAAGCGGAAAATAGCCAGAAAAATCGGGCGAAGTGCACATGCTGTAAGCAATTTCTTGCAAAATCCAGCAAATTACGGGCAAAAAAGAGTACTGGCCGAAAACCCATTCTTTCTGAACGCTCCAGAGCTAGAATTCAGCGTCTAGCTAGCAATTCGACCTTGAGTATTCACCAAATAAAGGGTACTTTGGGTCTAAACGTTTCCAAATCCACTGTTTATCGGGTCATTAACTCTAGCCCGCATCTTGTACGCCAAGTGAAACAAAAAGCGCCCAATTTGCTCGCTCGACATAAGGCTGCAAGACTCACATTTGCACTTGAAAATATGGCCCGAAATTGGAGTCAAGTAAGAATTTTTTTAAAAACTATATAAGCACTACTAACTCACAAAATCCATTCAGGTTGTTTTTTCGGACGAGAAAAAATTTAATTTGGACGGTCCAGACGGGTTTCATGGATATTGGAGGGATTTACGCAAGGAACCTAAGATTTTTTTCAAAGCGTAATTTTGGTGGCGGCAGTGTTATGGTCTGGGGTGCCTTCCATGAGCGTGGAACTCTTGAAATTCAATTTACTTCAAGTAAAATGAACAGCGAAGAGTATAGAAAGGTGCTTCAAATGACTTTACTACCTTTTATGAGAAAGCCACAGCACAAGAACTTCGTATTCCAACAAGACAACGTCAGTATCCATGTTAGCAGAACGACGAAGGGTTGGTTGGAGGGCAAAACCGATGTCAGACGGGGAAAGAAAATCAAAAGTATGGACTGGCCAGCTTGTTCCCCAAACCTTAACCCGATCGAGAATATTTGGGGCCTCATGGCCAGGCGTGTCTATAAGAATAATCGTAATTTTGATTCTGTTGGAGCTTTGAAGGAACAAATAATCCTAGAGTGGAGTAATTTGGAACCTGATTACCTCAAAAAATTAGTTGCAAGTATGAAAAACCGTATATTTGAGTTAATTTCTAAAAAAGGAGGCCAAATAAACTATTAAACCTGACTGCTCCTATCATTTTGAAACGGTCCTAAAAGTGTTTTAGTCTAAAAATTTTTCCATACTCAAACCCAAATACTGAGTATTCTTTTTGAAAGTTGCCTCGCCTCGAGTCATTAAAAAAATGCTACTCACAAGAGTTGAGAGTTGAGCCGTTTTAAAAATATCCCAAAAAACGGGTGCTCCTATCATTATGATTCAGACTGTATTTTATAAAAAACGTGCTCAGCCATTTTTCAAGTTTCTTAAATCAGATTTATGGTTTAGAAATATATTTACTGTCTCCAACAAACGTTTCCTTCAAATCGCTAACCCTGTGTGAATAAAATTACTTTATTACAAAAAAATGTTTCCGATCTAAAAATTTGATAATCATTTTAAAAATTAAACCTACCAGGATGATTTCTAAGATAATGATTTCTCTTTAAATTCAAAGAAGCATACTTGATAGAGAAATGAGCTAAAGACTCTTAATATTTTGCTTTTTTAAAGCATTTTCAACATTTCTAAACAATTTGTTCGTTTGTTCGAGTTGCAAAGGCTCCGAAACTATGATAGAAGAGCTAGAGACCTGGCGTTTTCAAAAGACTGCCCTTTCTATGTCTTTGGATGTGTTCTAATACTACGTCACGGTCTAAGGTTTAGCTGGTCCGTACCAGCCGGTACAAAGTCAAATACAAGTGTCTGGAACAAACCGTGACAGAGAGAGGTTGGGGTCGCTTTTCTCCCTCCATGACGTAATATTTGAACGAGCCCTATTGGTTTTTATATTTTTTCATAGGTGGTCTGGAGGATGAAGGAATTGTTTGGTTTTTTCCGAAAATCGCCAGAAATACGAAAATTTTCCAAATAATTTATGAGAAGTACTCTCCTATTCTGAAAACTAATTTATTTTTTCGACGTCAAGATGTGAGGTTTATGTTAAAGCAGCCTTTGATTATAAGTTAGTTAAGATAGTATGCGAGGGGAGATTTAAAAAAATTGTTTACATTTTATCTTATTTCATAATTAGAATCGCCGACTCCCTCAAGAGAGACTTAAAGCAATTAAATGGGCATGGTGGCATAATTTTGTTTTGGTAAATAATTCAAGAGAAAACAACAGCTCTTCATTAAATATTAAATTTCGACATCATCTGCTAATCTGTTCCCACTTTATTGTTCTAATTACGTACGCTGAGGAGTTGAGACTTCCAGCAAATATGGGAGAGTCTTAATCTCTAAAAGCCATACTCTGTTTCACCTAATGAGAAAACTTGAGAGCGCAAGTAAACACTCACATGTCAAATTGTCAAGCAAGCGTTTTTTGAAGCACATACTGCAATTATCATGAAAAATTCACGAATCTCTCAGCACGATATGATGCTGACTGAGGGTGCATAACGAAATATAGGCACTCATCAACGCTTGCTCCGTGAGTATTGAATGATTAACATGTGTCTGAAAATAATTAAATAATCTTCTGTCGCGGGGGCTTTTTTTGAAACAAGGAGTTAATCAAAATTTTGTTAACATTTGATCGTAAGTTTAAAAAAATTAAAACAAGTTTATTACTTTGAGCATTCATTATTTGCCATTAGCGCAATCTGATGAATTGAATGACATGGAATGAATAGTGCGAGTAAGAAGTCGAAGCATCATTTTTGTGTGTTAAAACTATTTATTTAATGAAAACGTCGAAGTTTGAAACCAAAATCGAACTATGGAAAGTAGATACTGCTTTTATTAAAGCCATACTCTTAAAACTTATAATTGAATTATGAGACAATTGGCCCATCATGTTTTTTGCCTAATCTTGGATTATATTCCCATTATATCCTTTTTAAATATCCTAGGGTACATTCTTTTAGCCTTTAAACTAAAACTTTAAATTTTATTGGTAAGGGTATTGTATATTTCAACTCGATCAAATAAAATTAATTTTTCATTTCATACAATCTTCGGAGGCCTCTAAATTCACCTCTTTACAGCTAAATTAAACAAAGTTTTTGAAGTCTAGGATTTCCTATCTTCTATTCGGTGGACCATACCAAATCGTAGTTCTCTATCTCTTCCAGTTCTTGAGTAATAATGTTTTGGATGGACAGCGACAGATTAGTTACAAAAAGGCTGATAGTTTTTTTATTGAAGTAAACTTACAGCACTGGAGCCATAGGCTCAACAGATACTGAGGGCGGCCCCAGTCCTTGCGGAAATTGCAACTGAAGGAATGGCACTTTTGCTAAATAAACACTCGTGTGCCAAAAAATACTGTCATACATACATTCGTATTTTCCGCTTGCTATTACACAAATGCCCATCATCACATAGTTAAAATGACCTAAAAACGCCATAGCTCAGTCTCGTTTTTCAAGAGTTCTTGAACATATTATAAAACCGTACGCCATGGAGACGACACACAAACTATAAGCCTCTCTCAAAGTGATGAACTGATGACACTTTTTGCTGTCGCCGTCGACTTCCCTTTTTTCGCAATAAAAATGTTTGCAGTACTTAGAAGTAGATACATAGTCTTGGACTATATTTGAATTATTGTCATTAGAGATATGTTCATTACTTCAGTAACTAACAGCAGCATCGCAGTCAAGAGGAGACAAGCAAAAGAGTATTGGCAATGTTAAGATTTTAACTTCTTAATTTAAATAAAAATATTAAATTAAATCACATCAAAATACAAAATCAAAGATGAAGTATAAAAAGTTCGTTTTCCCGGGTTTATATATTAAGGGAATCTTATTTGAATTCATAATACTTGAATTCTGAGTTCTGACCCCCATACAGACTTCGAGGGTCCCCCACTCGGCCCTCTTAAGTCATAGGGGCTTACATGTGCTCTATAGTTTGTTAGATTTGATGTGAACTACAACATATCCAGCTAAATCGGATTAAGTAAAAGGAACTTTCAAACAACAGTTTTGCCCCCTCACTCCCCTCTCTAGGGGTAATGGGGGTCTAAAATGTCTAACCTTCTACCCTACGGATTATGCCCTACACGATGCAGATAACCGCAGGTCTCTATCTCTTCTGATTCTTGAGTTATAACATTTCGGACCGACGGACAAATAGACAGATAGACATAGCAGATGCAATAGTGTATTTTTTATCAATCCGTGGAAAAATGCACAAAAAATGTGATAATATTATTTAAAAAGGGAATTCTGGTTCAGGGAGTGAATTGAAACAAGAGTTTGTTAAGTCGACCTGTTTTTCTATTTGACTGCTAATTACAGATTGAAGATTGCACTAGACCAAATCCGTTAAAAAAGCCAATCAGGGCTCCTTTGTAGTATGTACAGTTTACTTGAACACTTCATGATTTCATGAACAAAATGAAAAGAGAAAGATTTTGCATAAAATGGTGTAACTCAATTTCCCCTTAATTCAATTTTCTCTCCTCCTCCATCACACTCCCTTCATTTGAATTTCCTTTTAGTTCCCATGCAGAAATAGCTGATGTTGCAATATTTTACCGTTAAAGTGCAATGTGTTGAATGATCAGGAAACATGACATGAGACACAAAATGGTATCAGGAAACTCATTATTGACAGCGAGGAAATAGGTCATTGCGAGAAACTCTATCGGTCTCTTTTCAGTGTGATCAGTAGTAAAAGGTTTTAAAAACATGTTTTAAGCTTAGTCGGAGACGAACGCATTTAAATGCACTTTCAATTGGCTTTGTTGCAAAAGTTGGGTCGAAGTGAAAATATTTTGTCCCAAATTTCGTCACTGAACCCCTGACTTTGATCGCACAGGTCATAGAGCCTTAACGTAGAAGGATATTTTGCCAAATTTAATGTTATCCAACAATTGCCCAAGTTTCAGCTAAATTGAAGATGACGAATTTTCGCCTCATACTAACTTTTAGAGCCCTCAGTTCCACACCCTTAGGTCATAGAGACTTTCTGTAGAACTGTTTTTTTGCTGGATTTACCACCATCTAACAGTTCCCAAAGTTTTAGCTCAATCGGTTAAATTTGAAGTTTTGGCCAACTGTTCGCCAAGGGAATGTCTTGGGTTGCCACTTATTGACCCCCAGAGTCCGTTATTTTACATTTTGGAGACCATGATCCGGAACAAAAGTTGCTTATTTTGTCATTTTACATGACCGTTCTGAATTTTAGCTCAATCGGAGCAACTTAATTTTTCCCCCCTTCGGAGGCCTCTCTCCCCACCCCCTTAAGTGATAGGGACAAACTTGTATCCTATGATTTGCTAGATTTGGCATGATGTATAACATATCCAAAATTCAGCTCAATCGGACAAAGTATATGGAACTTTCATACAACGGGAAAACCTCCTTAATACTCCCAAGGCAGTTTTCCGGAAAAACCAAAGTGGCTCTACCACCCTCCAGACCATGCATGACAACATACAAAAAACCGTAAGTCTCTAGCTCTTGTAGTTTCTGAGCCTTTGCGACTCGGACGGACAGACATATCGGACACATAAGTGCATTTTTTCAAAATTGATGAAAATGCACTAAAAATGTGTGTAAGCATTTCGAAGACTCCAGCTGTCCAAATTTATACATAGTAACATCCGACTACTGTGGTCCGTGAGGCATCAAGGTCTCCCGATTCAGAGAGTTGATGACCTGCAAGTTTGGTGCATTGATTTTTGACTTAAACTGTGGGCTTAGTCGAAGAACAAGATCTGAATAATATTTGGTGCTCACATAAAGGACGAGATTTTTATCTTTGAAATTCTTTACATGCTTCTAAAAACCAAACAATACATTTGCAAGTGCATTATATATTTTAATAAGTATATATGTATATTTATGCTCATTTACACTGAAACAAGAATATAATTTATGGGTTTTAATTTTAGTGAGTTTACTCATAACTAGGCAGTGGGGCACAACCTGGTAGCTAAGTGGTATAGCAAAAGTGTTTATTTTCTCCCTGTTTTACATGCTCCAGAATTGTTGGCATTTGGCAAAACGTTGACTAATCCAATGTTTTCCCTCTTTCTATCATTTCAGTCATTGTTTGAACTAGAATTAGCCGGGTGTAATGAGATAACGGAGGCCGGATTGTGGGCATGCCTGACATGCAGAATAGTTTCACTTTCCCTGGCGGACTGTATTAACGTTGCTGACGAAGCTGTGGGGGCCGTAGCTCAACTTCTTCCATCGTTATACGAATTTTCACTACAGGTGAGTTCAAAAAATAAATTTGTTAAAATATTTACAGCGTCTTACTCTGAGCGTTTCACTCTGGTTTACCCTTAGCGATCGCATTATAGCGATACTGTTTAAAAATACTTTTACCATCGTGCACTCAAAAATTTTTCGTCCGTGAGTCATAAAAAAACGTGGGAAAATTTTCATCAAGATAAATATCTGTGACACTTACCGCCAAATACCATCTGTTGAAATACGTGATAAAGAAACATACAATAAAAACTCAAAAATAATCAATAATATATAAAAATATAGTTTGAGACATCACAATTACCTATATACTTTGTACAGGGCCGTCGAGAGAAAATCTGGGCCCGGTACTATCAAAGGGAAATGTTCGAGATTCTAGGAGCCCGGACGCCGGCCCGGGCCCCCTAAAAAATCACGGGCCCGGGGGGTTTACCCCCTTTCCCCCCCCCCTCCCCCCCTCTCGTCGGGCCTGACTTTGTACATATGTATCATGTCACTAAACTTCTTAATGCAGGCCTACATTTTAGGCTTACCATGTAACAGATGCAGCTCTGGGATATTTTTCCCCTAAACAAAGCCACAGCTTAAGCATCTTAAGGCTGCAATCGTGTTGGGAATTAACAAACCATGGCGTCGTTAACATAGGTAAGTTTTACAAGTTAATTTTCTTGCGTATGCAAGAGAACAAAATGAACCTAGTTTTCAATACTTATAAAATTTTTGTAACGCAGTATCAGATCTCAAAATTTTGTTAAAGCTAAGTTACTATCGATGTCTTATATTATTTTTCACTCGTCTACCCTTAAGCAAAAAGCAGCTGTAACGCCCACACTCCCTGCACCACAGATTATTGTTTTAATTTATTGCTTGAACTGGGTCCAATATGTTCTGGGCCATACACTCGTGTTCGCTGGATCGCTGGCAAAACAAAAAGGATCGTAAATTTTTTTATGCGTTTGCGGTGGTGGGATATGCTTGATTAAAATTACTGGAATGTTTAATTTTTCATCTTGTTAGCAAATGTCGCTCCTGAACTTTTGTTTTAAAAAATAGCAAAAACTGTGCCGGTTTGGTCTGTTGAAATGCTTAAGTGAATGAATTATTTTGAAAGAATTCAACGTAACTAGAGGGAGACCCCCTGCTCGCACGTGCTTCGCTCGCCGCTCCGCTACGGGCTCCGCTGCGCGCTTCGCGCTTGCTTCGCCCTCCGCTCCGCACCTCGCTTCGCACGGCTCACCAACCCCCCATTTTGCCTACGGCAAAATCTGGTGGCGCTACGCGCCACTTATATACAATTTTATGACATTTAATACGCCGGTGGTGTTTGGTGAAAACAGCTTTGACCACGTGAAGATACACTATTCGACTTGTTGAGGAGAGGCTTTATCGCTTGCACACAACCGTTCCCTACTCATGCTTGAAAAACTCACCGCTTCGCCAGGGAATCCACTGCGCTTCTTGCTTGTTCCAAGAGGCTAGCCAACCCCCCTCCCCCTTTTGCTAACCACTGGTCTAACACAACCCAAATTCATGAGTTTTCTTATGGAGTACATAAGAAATTTA
Source organism: Forcipomyia taiwana (assembly GCA_963930915.1). Classification (NCBI taxonomy): domain Eukaryota; kingdom Metazoa; phylum Arthropoda; class Insecta; order Diptera; family Ceratopogonidae; genus Forcipomyia; species Forcipomyia taiwana. The sequence goes on along the minus strand of CAWVOI010000079.1, from coordinate 193,294 downwards.
ACATATAATTACAACATAATATGAAGATTTTGAGAAATAATGAAAAGTTGACTTAGGAAGCTGAAACTTGGCAAAAATCATACTCATTTATTGCCAAGTAAGGTTGAAAAAAGGTTTTACCGAAATTTTAATTTTCGAGAGCACTATGGGAACATATGTGGCCGAAAACAGGTGATTTTCGGTTTTACCCCCATAACTCACCTCCCACAAAAGATATCGCAAAATTGCTTCTTAAACCAGGTCTTTACATTAAGAAACACCTGTGTACGAATCCGCACTGAATTTGGCTCGGTAGTTTTTGAGTTCCGTTGTCCCATAGCGAAAAAAATTGCACTTTTGCAAGGAGAATTTTTTTCTCACCCTTATAACTTTTTTTCTAGAAGTCCTATCCAAGTTTCCTTCAAGGAGCTTTAGGACCTTGTCAAACTCAACACTCATGCCTGGTTTCATTAAGCTACCATAAGTAGTTTTTTTAATACCGAAATTGAAAGTTTTAAGCCCATTTTGTATGGGAAAATGGACCTTTTGGTCAATAACTTCCCTCCAGGGGGCGCTAAAAATCAATGCTTTCACAGCCCCTCTCATTTTGAGTCAAAAAAGATGTGTGCAAGTTTTTAGGGCTCTACGTCAAGCGGTTTAGAAATGAGAGCCGATGAATCTGTCAGCGTGTCGAAACGCACCTAATTTAATACTATGATTACAACATAATATGAAGATTTTGAGAAATAATGAAAAGTTGACTTAGGAAGCTGAAACTTGGCAAAAATCATACTCATTTATTGCCAAGTAAGGTTGAAAAAAGGTTTTACCGAAATTTTAATTTTCGAGAGCACTATGGGAACATATGTGGCCGAAAACAGGTGATTTTCGGTTTTACCCCCATAACTCACCTCCCACAAAAGATATCGCAAAATCGCTTCTTAAACCAGGTCTTTACATTAAGAAACACCTGTGTACGAATCCGCACTGAATTTGGCTCGGTAGTTTTTGAGTTCCGTTGTCCCATAGCGAAAAAAATTGCACTTTTGCAAGGAGAATTTTTTTCTCACCCTTATAACTTTTTTTCTAGAAGTCCTATCCAAGTTTCCTTCAAGGAGCTTTAGGACCTTGTCAAACTCAACACTCATGCCTGGTTTCATTAAGCTACCATAAGTAGTTTTTTTAATACCGAAATTGAAAGTTTTAAGCCCATTTTGTATGGGAAAATGGACCTTTTGGTCAATAACTTCCCTCCAGGGGGCGCTAAAAATCAATGCTTTCACAGCCCCTCTCATTTTGAGTCAAAAAAGATGTGTGCAAGTTTTTAGGGCTCTACGTCAAGCGGTTTAGAAATGAGAGCCGATGAATCTGTCAGCGTGTCGAAACGCACCTAATTTAATACTATGATTACAACATAATATGAAGATTTTGAGAAATAATGAAAAGTTGACTTAGGAAGCTGAAACTTGGCAAAAATCATACTCATTTATTGCCAAGTAAGGTTGAAAAAAGGTTTTACCGAAATTTTAATTTTCGAGAGCACTATGGGAACATATGTGGCCGAAAACAGGTGATTTTCGGTTTTACCCCCATAACTCACCTCCCACAAAAGATATCGCAAAATCGCTTCTTAAACCAGGTCTTTACATTAAGAAACACCTGTGTACGAATCCGCACTGAATTTGGCTCGGTAGTTTTTGAGTTCCGTTGTCCCATAGCGAAAAAAATTGCACTTTTGCAAGGAGAATTTTTTTCTCACCCTTATAACTTTTTTTCTAGAAGTCCTATCCAAGTTTCCTTCAAGGAGCTTTAGGACCTTGTCAAACTCAACACTCATGCCTGGTTTCATTAAGCTACCATAAGTAGTTTTTTTAATACCGAAATTGAAAGTTTTAAGCCCATTTTGTATGGGAAAATGGACCTTTTGGTCAATAACTTCCCTCCAGGGGGCGCTAAAAATCAATGCTTTCACAGCCCCTCTCATTTTGAGTCAAAAAAGATGTGTGCAAGTTTTTAGGGCTCTACGTCAAGCGGTTTAGAAATGAGAGCCGATGAATCTGTCAGCGTGTCGAAACGCACCTAATTTAATACTATGATTACAACATAATATGAAGATTTTGAGAAATAATGAAAAGTTGACTTAGGAAGCTGAAACTTGGCAAAAATCATACTCATTTATTGCCAAGTAAGGTTGAAAAAAGGTTTTACCGAAATTTTAATTTTCGAGAGCACTATGGGAACATATGTGGCCGAAAACAGGTGATTTTCGGTTTTACCCCCATAACTCACCTCCCACAAAAGATATCGCAAAATTGCTTCTTAAACCAGGTCTTTACATTAAGAAACACCTGTGTACGAATCCGCACTGAATTTGGCTCGGTAGTTTTTGAGTTCCGTTGTCCCATAGCGAAAAAAATTGCACTTTTGCAAGGAGAATTTTTTTCTCACCCTTATAACTTTTTTTCTAGAAGTCCTATCCAAGTTTCCTTCAAGGAGCTTTAGGACCTTGTCAAACTCAACACTCATGCCTGGTTTCATTAAGCTACCATAAGTAGTTTTTTTAATACCGAAATTGAAAGTTTTAAGCCCATTTTGTATGGGAAAATGGACCTTTTGGTCAATAACTTCCCTCCAGGGGGCGCTAAAAATCAATGCTTTCACAGCCCCTCTCATTTTGAGTCAAAAAAGATGTGTGCAAGTTTTTAGGGCTCTACGTCAAGCGGTTTAGAAATGAGAGCCGATGAATCTGTCAGCGTGTCGAAACGCACCTAATTTAATACTATGACTAGAGGGAGACCCCCTGCTCGCACGTGCTTCGCTCGCCGCTCCGCTACGGGCTCCGCTGCGCGCTTCGCGCTTGCTTCGCCCTCCGCTCCGCACCTCGCTTCGCACGGCTCACCAACCCCCCATTTTGCCTACGGCAAAATCTGGTGGCGCTACGCGCCACTTATATACAATTTTATGACATTTAATACGCCGGTGGTGTTTGGTGAAAACAGCTTTGACCACGTGAAGATACACTATTCGACTTGTTGAGGAGAGGCTTTATCGCTTGCACACAACCGTTCCCTACTCATGCTTGAAAAACTCACCGCTTCGCCAGGGAATCCACTGCGCTTCTTGCTTGTTCCAAGAGGCTAGCCAACCCCCCTCCCCCTTTTGCTAACCACTGGTCTAACACAACCCAAATTCATGAGTTTTCTTATGGAGTACATAAGAAATTTAACATATAATTACAACATAATATGAAGATTTTGAGAAATAATGAAAAGTTGACTTAGGAAGCTGAAACTTGGCAAAAATCATACTCATTTATTGCCAAGTAAGGTTGAAAAAAGGTTTTACCGAAATTTTAATTTTCGAGAGCACTATGGGAACATATGTGGCCGAAAACAGGTGATTTTCGGTTTTACCCCCATAACTCACCTCCCACAAAAGATATCGCAAAATTGCTTCTTAAACCAGGTCTTTACATTAAGAAACACCTGTGTACGAATCCGCACTGAATTTGGCTCGGTAGTTTTTGAGTTCCGTTGTCCCATAGCGAAAAAAATTGCACTTTTGCAAGGAGAATTTTTTTCTCACCCTTATAACTTTTTTTCTAGAAGTCCTATCCAAGTTTCCTTCAAGGAGCTTTAGGACCTTGTCAAACTCAACACTCATGCCTGGTTTCATTAAGCTACCATAAGTAGTTTTTTTAATACCGAAATTGAAAGTTTTAAGCCCATTTTGTATGGGAAAATGGACCTTTTGGTCAATAACTTCCCTCCAGGGGGCGCTAAAAATCAATGCTTTCACAGCCCCTCTCATTTTGAGTCAAAAAAGATGTGTGCAAGTTTTTAGGGCTCTACGTCAAGCGGTTTAGAAATGAGAGCCGATGAATCTGTCAGCGTGTCGAAACGCACCTAATTTAATACTATGATTACAACATAATATGAAGATTTTGAGAAATAATGAAAAGTTGACTTAGGAAGCTGAAACTTGGCAAAAATCATACTCATTTATTGCCAAGTAAGGTTGAAAAAAGGTTTTACCGAAATTTTAATTTTCGAGAGCACTATGGGAACATATGTGGCCGAAAACAGGTGATTTTCGGTTTTACCCCCATAACTCACCTCCCACAAAAGATATCGCAAAATTGCTTCTTAAACCAGGTCTTTACATTAAGAAACACCTGTGTACGAATCCGCACTGAATTTGGCTCGGTAGTTTTTGAGTTCCGTTGTCCCATAGCGAAAAAAATTGCACTTTTGCAAGGAGAATTTTTTTCTCACCCTTATAACTTTTTTTCTAGAAGTCCTATCCAAGTTTCCTTCAAGGAGCTTTAGGACCTTGTCAAACTCAACACTCATGCCTGGTTTCATTAAGCTACCATAAGTAGTTTTTTTAATACCGAAATTGAAAGTTTTAAGCCCATTTTGTATGGGAAAATGGACCTTTTGGTCAATAACTTCCCTCCAGGGGGCGCTAAAAATCAATGCTTTCACAGCCCCTCTCATTTTGAGTCAAAAAAGATGTGTGCAAGTTTTTAGGGCTCTACGTCAAGCGGTTTAGAAATGAGAGCCGATGAATCTGTCAGCGTGTCGAAACGCACCTAATTTAATACTATGATAATTAAAAATTGTTTCAATATTTGAATTCTTTAAAACCGGGAAAAACAACAAAAATTGTATAAATGAGTGAGTTGTATGAGACAAGTTACGGTTTGAAAATTCAATTAAATTTCACGTGAATAATGACTGACGAACACTTCAAGCGGCAAGGATGATGATATTATTAGACTAAATATTCAATCATTTACAAGCATACATATAGGAATGCACATAGGAAATCTATTTATACGTTACGCTCTTAAGGAAAAGTGTAAATATAAACATAGACACGGCGATATTGAACTTGAACACGCTATGACGGTCAGTGTGGTGGACCCGGGAGATTCAAAACGAAAATAAATTAATTGATATTCATTTTTCGTTGTTTTTAGTGACTTGTGGGTTGTTATTCCCAGATCCTCAGAAATAAAAAATAAAAAAATTAATTCCAAATATTGTGAAAATATTTCTAATACTAAAAATTCTTTTGTACATAATCGAAATGCTAATTAGACTTAATTTTGGCTTGAAGCCCGAATAACCATTATCGTTATTTAGGAGGTTCAAACCCAAAGGAGATTTTAAAAAATTTGCACCTGCTGCACCGAATAATTTCAATGTTTTAGAGAATATTTTCTCTTAAAAACTATTTATGTGGGATGTAAGATTCAAATAACCCCATTCTACGACAATTTCTCGAGACTTTTGAATCAGAATGTCAGAATATTCAATTTATTCAAATTTACTATAACAAGTTAAAGGAACGTTTTCAATAAGCTAGGTTATTAAAAATTGTTTCAAAGCCAGACTTTGAATTGTGATTGACAAATCGGTTTATCCGTTTCGTTGGTCGCTTCGTTATTAAATGGGCTTTCGATATTTCTCAGGTAGTCTTTAATCAGTTCAGTTTAGTTGAATTCCATTTGTCGTTGGTCGTTCCGTGATAATTGATTTTTTTATTTTGAGTAATTTTAGAAAGAATGACCAACATACATGAATAATAAAAATAATCACAAAAAATCAAGGGGTGAATTTTTACTCAGACAATAAGAGACGTTTTTGCCAAAAAACTATTCCAAATGAACTTGTCCAAAACTAAAAAGGCCTACCATGCCATTTAAACCTACAATTGATGGCAATATGGGAGCGTTAGGCGTAAAAGAGATTCGAAGGACGACCGTCGCCGGCTTGCCATCTAGTCACATCAGTGCAAGAAGGCTCTCAGTTTGTAACTGATCTCTGCAATCTACTCACCAATTTGGCACTCATTGCAATTATTTTTGATATCATCACAGTTGGATGGGGGCTGTTGTTGTCTAATTCAACACAGGAAATCGAATCACTGCAAGTAAAATGCATCATGCCGTTCAATTAAAACCATGTCGTTTTCCTAATTGACGCAGCTCGGTGGCCTTCAACATTTGATGTCTGAGGCACTCGTTTCGTAAGCTCGTCCTTTTTCTGCTCAGCTGAAGGCTTCACTTCCCTTACACAATTCCGCTGCCGCAATGTCTGTGTGCGTGCCAGAGTGGCACAAAAATAGGTTACTCAAAGTGTAAATGAATGTGATCGCCTTTTCAGTGAGACATGATAAATTATTTTGGCAGAATGAAGAGGAGAGGAAGGCGGTTGACAGAAACGAATCGGAATGTTATTGCGCGACTGTTGACCTGATTTACATACTGCAGAACGAATTTCAAAAGGTGTTTTATCGAGACTACCGACTATTTATGATTCCAGAAGTGCCACACCCCTGTCTAGTTACAAAGATGCTTGATACCCACCATATGGTAGAGTAAATCCCGTAAATGATTAGAACAAATTGCTGCAATCTATTAAGTCGTAATTTCCCCCTTTTTGCGAACACACGCATGACCTGTCATGTTAATGGGCGACACGTTGACCATAAGCTTTTTCTCTGTCCGAATTTAGGATATGACCCGAGTGCACACGAGGTTGATCATTTTCATGAGAATTTATCAAATAGCAATTTTCCGGTTCATACTTTCAATTAATGATTCGATGCGAAACTTAAGTGCGACTAGCTTTAATATTTTTCATTGGCTTTTTAGCCAAATATTTAACTTGGGCATCTTCTTCTAACATTAAGACGTACGAGATAGATTGACCTTACCATTTCATAAACCTCCCCATACTTATGTCGTATATGATTGATGAATTACTATTTATATATATTGAAGGGCATTTCAGAGGCGGGCACGGGCTCGAGCTCCCCAGAAAAAGCCAGAGTTCACTCGTCCTGTTAATATTTTAAGCGGTATCTAGCCTGGATATTTTTGTGGTGGCGATTCCGGGCTTGAAATTTGGAGCTCACGTCCACCTCTAGTGTACTTTGAAAAAATTTTGTGTAAGGTAGTTGTGTAATACAACGATGTACATAGTTATATTGGCTTTTTGAAGAATTATAGTCTTATTTTTATAAAGTTTTTCGAAATAATTTGTGTTTTGATGTACTTTACATAGTTTAAATCTTGTGGAAATAAATAGAAAAACATTCATATTACCTTAAAATAAATCTTTCATCAAGGAAATTAGTCATTAACTTTTGGTACGTGACCAAATATTTTCTTAGTCTTTTAACATTGGATTTGCAACGGCAATTTAGCCTAAATCGAGAGTTTTTTTTGCAATTTATGTGCCAAGAACAGCTTTCAGCTTTGTTATTAAATACGAGAATATGTATGTACGTTTATCTTTTTAGTCTCTTAGTTATGTAGACTTACTACTAGACTTTGTAACTAGTAACAGCTTGCAAACCAAATACCGTACGTTTAATTTCTAACCCTGCTATGAATAGAGTTATAATCTACTATTCTGCTCAATTGGGTTTTTGATAGAATTTCGGTCCTCTTTGGAGGACTAATTTTAGGTTATAATTTATAATCCATGGCAAACGGGTAGACGATATGTTAAAACTTAGTGGTGTCTCTCTTCTTGCTATCTAAAATAAAATTAGACCCATCTTTTCCATAACTGCAATATATTGAATCAGTGATGATTTATAAACATTTGTTTATCTTAGAATTAGTTATGTTTTGCAAATATAAAAGAAGATAATATAAAAAACAACACACATTTAAGAAGACTTAACTAATTTTAGAATATTCTTTTCTCCAACTTGATAGCTTGAATGAAGAGTTTGAGTAATAATGGATTAAAAATCTGAGATTTTTATAAAAGGCAAAAGGCGATGCTCAAAAGCACTTTTATTTTTTCAGTTATTGAAATTCAGTTGAGAAGAGCAATGGTCCTAGTACTTTCTTTTGTTTACTCTTCCCACATATTTTAAGGTACCCGTTTTATCCAATTGATGATGATGTTTTGTTATTTTCTAATTAGCCCACGCCATCTGCTCTTATGTTTTAATTCCCAACGATACCGAAAGAAACTCGCTGTTCCACAATCGACTTGTTGTTTTTCTCGGTTCATTTAATAATTTATTCGTGGAATGACAACAAAGCACTCTTCTGTGTGTTGTTCGAAATAAATTGAATGCTTCCACCGTTTTGACATCAAAGAGTATCAACCTCACTTCAATACAAATCGTATTTGCTCGTGTTCCCTGCGCTACAAATAAAGTTTAACTAAAAGTAACAAGTCATGTAAGCATGCGACTAAATACCTGCTATCTGCAAACTTAGTTATTATTACTCGCAGCAACTTCTGACTCTGACTGTAAGCACAAAGGCTGTGAACTTATCATCTGTGTAAGTTTACACAGTTTGTGTATGTAACAAAGCTTTATACTTACTTCTTACTTACTTCTCCGGCGCTACAACCAATTTTTGGTCTTGGCCGAGTCAAGAATCCGATTCCAGTCGGTACGGTCCTGTGCTCTCCTTTGCCAGTTCCCGACATTCAGGGTACGTAGGTCCTGTTGTACCCCGTCAATCCAGCGGTTCTTGGGTCGTCCCACGCCACGACGCCCCACTGGATCATTCGCAAAGAGTGCTTTGGGGGCTCGACCTTCTTCCATCCGCGCAAGGTGGCCTGCCCATCGTAGTCTTTGCGTCTTGACGGTAGCAATTATGTCTGCGTCACCAAAGTCCCTCCGCAGCTCGAAATTATACCTGCGGCGCCATCTGTCTCCCTCCTTCCTCGGTCCAAAGATGGTTCGGAGGACCTTGTTCTCGAAGGAGCGCAGCTGCTGTTCATCACTGCGTCGCATCGGCCATGACTCGCATCCGTAGATCAGCACTGGCCTGATGATGGTCTTGTAGATGGCGCACTTTGTCTTATTCGACAGCAGTTTCGAGCGCAGTATCCGTTGGAGGCCAAAATAGCACCGGTTTGCGACCATGACGCGGCGCTTGATCTCTGCTGAGTTATCACCATCAGCGCGGACCAGCGCCCCTAGGTACACAAACTCGTTGACTATCTCGAACCTTTGGCCTCCAATCTCCACGACATCTCCTGTCGGGCCCGGGACTTGGTTGCTACTCGTCCTCATGTACTTGGTCTTATCCACGTTGATGACGAGGCCGAGCCGCTCAGCCTCGTCTCTCAACCTGGTGAAAGTATCGGAAACCTCAGAGTGACGCCTTCCCACGATGTCCAGATCGTCCGCAAAGCCCAGGATCTGGGTCATCTGAGTGGCTAGCGTCCTCGCTGTTTGGATGCCCGCGCGTCTCATGGCACCCTCCAAAACCACGTTGAAGAGGAGGCAGGATAGCGCGTCGCCCTGTCTGAGCCCCTCACGTGTTTCAAAAGGTTCCGATAGGTCATTCTGCACTCTGACCCGACACTTAGTACCATCCAGTGTCGCTTTCACCAGTCGGATAAGTTTAGTTTCAAAGCCCAGCTCCTTCATGACTTCATACAGTGCCTTACGTTTGGTCCTGTCGTAGGCTTGTTTGAAGTCGATGAATAGGTGGTGCGTCTGGACTTTGAATTCTCTGCCTTTCTGCAGGATCAGACGTAGATTGAAAATCTGGTCGGTTGTCGATCTATTCCGTCTGAACCCGCACTGATACTCCCCGATCAAAGTCTCCGCATGAGGGAGCAGCCTGTTGTAGAGTACACGCGCAAATACCTTGTAGGCTGCGTCCAAGAGGCAGATGCCTCGGTAATTGGCGCACTCCAGTTTATCTCCCTTTTTGTGGATGGGGATCAGCGATCTCTCCATCCACTCCTCAGGAAGCACTTCTCGCTCCCAGGCTTGCTCTATAACCTCATGCACGGCTCCAGCCAACTCCTCTCCCCCGCACTTGAGAATCTCAGCCGGTATGTTGTCGGGACCCGCGGCTTTGTTGTTCTTCAAGGAGTTAATGGCTGAGGAGACTTCCTGACGTGTTGGTGGGGTTACTGACCTTCCGTCGTCCTCGAGGAAGTTGATGTCCGCTGGATCACCTTCCTCGTGCCCCTCGTTCAGCAGCGTCCCAAAGTGCTGGGCAAAACGACCAAGGACCTCGTCCTTGTTGGTCAGCACTCTGCCATCGGCACCTCTGCACATAGCCGTTCGAGGGTTGAAGCTCTTCCTCTGGGAGTTGACGTTCTTATAGAACTTGCGAGATTCGTTTGCGTTGCGGAGTCTCTCGAGTTCGCACAGCGTCCTGTCCTCGAACTCACTCTTCTTTCTCCTGTGCAGTTTCTTCTCTTCTCGCCTCAACTCTGAGTACCGCGCATTTGCGGCTCTCGTTCTCGAAAGCAGCTTCTGGACACGGGCTTCGTTCTTGGCGTCAGTAACCCGGGCGCAATCCTCATCGAACCAGGTCTTGTAGTCGTTTGGGGTCCGATACCCCAAAGTGTTAATCGCTTCCTGCTTAACCACCTCACTTACAGCTCGCCAATCTGTAGTCGTGGCCCCTGGTCGGGTTCTAAGCTCCTCGATTCTTGCGCCCACTCCCTCTGCGAATGCCGATGCTACCTGGGGGTCCTTGAGCCTGGAGGTGGCTAACGCCTTAGCTCCCTCGTAGCGTCTGTTGTGGAATCTCGCCAGCCGAGCTCTCACAACTACCAGCACCAGATAGTGATCGGAATCGACATTCGCTTTCCAACACGTCTTAACATCTATCACGTCTGAGAAATGCCTGCCGTCCACCAGACAGTGGTCAATCTGGTTTTCGACATTCAGATCGGGGTCAGGGTGTATCCAAGTGGCTAGGTGTCTCCTTCTGTGCTGGAAGAACGAGCTCTTCACAACCATGCCTGTCTCAGCTGCGAAGTCCACAAGCCTCAGGCCGTTCTCGTTCGTCACATCATGGAGACTGTGTCTTCCTATCGTTGGTCTGTAGACTTCCTCTTTGCCTATCTGGGCGTTGCAGTCACCCAACACGAGTTTGACGTCGTATCTTGGGCACTGCGAATAGGCGTCGCGGAGTCTCTCATAGAAGGCGTCTTTCTCCTCGTCAGGAGCGCCATTATGAGGGGCGTGCACATTCACGATGGAATAGTTCTGAAAGCGTCCTTTAAGCCTCAGCACGCACATCCGCTCGTCGACCTTCCGGAAGTCCAGAACCAGGTGTTGTATCCTCCTAGCCACTAGGAAGGCAGTACCAAGTACATGGTCTGTTCTGTTGCTGCTATTATAGATCATGTAGCCACCGCTAACATAGTTCGGAGAGTCTCTGTTGAACCGTGTCTCCTGAATAGCAGCAACAGAAACATGAGCTTTTTCAAGCTCTCCTGTCAGTAACCGGAGGCCACCCGTCCTGTAGATGTTAGTTAGTTAGTTAGTTTTGAGGTTCGAGGCATATGGCCACGGCAGATCCTTACGGATCTGATTGTAACCCATAACTCCCCTTAGCTCCAGTCACTCGTATGAAGCCCCAGCAGTAAAATACTGCAGAACCAGACAAGTAACTGGAGAGGAGTATTATTGCCTCTTGCTCGCAGGTTTAAAAACCTGCGCTCTTTAAAAATTTGTAGATGTTTAGGGGATGAGTATTAATAAAGTAGCCAGGCGTGGGCCTTACATTGTTCAGATGTTTGATTCTGAGTCGATCAAGGGCTTCACAATCTCTCAAGATGTGTTTGGAGGTTTCTTCCTCTATACCACAGTGTCTACAGTACGATTCAGATTCCATTGGTATTTGTTTCCATTTTTTCAGCATATACTTAACTTGGCAATGACCGGTCAGAAAGTCCGTCACAAGTTTTATTTGCTTTCTATGTAGGCTAAGCAGATTAGTGGACCTTCGTGTAGAATAGTCCACAATAAATTTCTTAGAATGCTTCAAGTGGGGAAGAGTGTGCCAATATTCTCTAGAACGTTTTCTGGATAATTCGGCAATAATTTTCTTCAACTCAGAGACTGGATGAAAAGTCAGTGGAGGGGCACCGGGGCGCCTTCTAATACTGCAGTTTGCCGCTTTTTTAGCCAATTGATCTGCCATTTCGTTACCCACGTAGCCTGAATGCGCTGGTATCCAACAAAGTTTTACCCAGTTGTTTCTTGCCAAGGAGATGATCGCATTTCTAGTGTCACGAACCGTTCTTGAATTATAGGTATGAGATTTTAGAGCCTTGAGAGCTGCCTGACTATCCGAGTATACGATAATTTCTTTCTGCATAGTATTCTCCTGCAGTTCAAGCTTTACGCATTTGTTAATCGCAAACAGTTCGGCTTGGACGTCCTGTAGATGGATCGTACATTCCAGGTGGCCAAGCGTAAGTCCTTAAGACGTTTCCGTTTCGTTACCGTAATTCCAGTCCTGTTTTCTTCTTCTCTTCTATTCGTTGCTGAAGGATTTTAAGTGGCAGGTCGCAAGCCTCGCGCACAACCAACTGTTCACCGTCGGGCCAAGGGAAGCGTTTAGGGTCCCAATCCCAAGACCATACGCAGTCATTGGACAGCAAAGCCATAGTTTCATCCTACTGTCCTCCTGCACGCAGTACACTTGCTAGCCGTAATTTCGCATTGCCTTGCGGCGGGTTGCACCACCCATATGCTGGTTACGTTCCTAGTCCCGCCACGGAGAGGCCAGTGACCACTTGGTGTTTACCCTACTGACTGGTGCGCCAGCAAAGGAGAGCACCCAGGGACCAACAAAGCTTTATAACTAAGTTCATATTGAGTATTGGAATAGAATTTACATAGTATAAATTGCCAAAAAAAATGTTAGCTTCAAACTTGCAAAGCTATCATGTGTGGCTTCAGCAGACAAATTGGACCGAAAATCACCTTTTATACACTAAAAATTGGTAAAAAGGTAGAAAAAAAGAGTGGCTTTATAATATTATGGATTTGTTCATTATTCAAAATATTCAGCAGCAATATGGAATACAAGATTTTGGCACCACCTTTAGTATTTTAAAGAACACAATGGCAATGTCTTGTTTCTCATTATACCAACAAAAAGTCTTTAAAATTTCACGATCTGTGCACTAAGATAGTTAATAAATGTTTCTCTTTTAGTACACTCACTACCGCATTTGACTGTGCTCTCACTATCTGGCTGCAGCAAAGTTACAGATGACGGTGTTGAACTTATAGCAGAGAATCTACAAAAACTACGAGCGCTCGATTTATCATGGTGTCCCCGAATAACTGATGCAGCGCTCGAATATATCGCTTGCGATTTGAATCAGTTGGAGGAATTGACATTAGATAGGTGAGATATTCGATATAAAATTAACCCGGATGACCATTCGGTGTTTTAGAATACGAAATATCATTGTGATCAACTATTTAATTAGGAAACTTCAATTACAAAGTAATATCTTATATGCCAAATTCCAACTTCTGAAGTTCCCTTTCAGTTTGCATAATGAGTTTATGTAAAAATTTATAACTTATAATATAAAGTTATAAATAGAGCTTCTAAAATTTCAATCTTGTTGATTTCATAATTTTAAACAATTTTTGTGTATTTTCAACAACTTTGAACACATTTGTATGTTTTTCTGGTTTTAAAGGTTAAAGTCTGCATAAATCTCATACATTTTCCTAAAGTTTTATTGAATTTTAACAAATCAAAACAGAAAACAAATTAATTTGTGAAATTCCATGTCCGAAATTGTGGCTAATTTAGTGAATGTGTGTATATTCTGGCCATTGTTACTTCGTATGAAACAACCATAATTCTTTGCAAATCTATGAAAGCATCCGTAACAGATTATGGTTACTTCATTTTGAAGTAGCGACGGCCAGAAGATACAAAAATTTCATTCCATTTCCATTTTAAATTATTGATTCATTGATGTCAATAGAAGGCAAAATTTTCTACGCAGAAAACTTCTCTCATTAAATGCTCTTTACACTCGGAAATATCTTCAAATGTAAATAAAATAAAATAGATATATCGTGACGCCTGATTATTTTATTTATTTTGCGCTGTTGTTGCACCGAAGTCTCAGACTCACACCTTTCTAGACCAAAGCACAGGTTTCCTGCCAGGTATGCCCATCTAAATACTCAGGGCTCCAAGTGTCAAATAAATGTATTATTTATAAATGTGGATGTTTGTTTATTTTGCTCATTGTGGCCTTATTAGGCCGTTTCACGGGGACTTCTTGTGCAAAAAAGTTGCGTAATTTCATCCCCGTTCCGCCTATTAGAGGTTCTCTGGGTTCATAATGAAAAACGGCGATTACATCGCCGTAGTCGTGATTTTATAAATTTTTATCAGGAGAGGGTTCAGAAAACATTCATTTTTTCGATGAAAACTTGAATGATTCCCGTTAAATGTGATATTGCCGGAATCTACATTAAATTCCCCGTCTGTCGATACCAAATTGGCAACTGGGCGACTTTTGGGGACCTTTCGGAAAAAGTCGGGACTATTTAGTCCCGAATTTTTTGATTTTTCTCTCAGGAAGGGTCTTAAAGGTTCCCAAAAGTCAGGGTTTGATTTTAAGTGGATAGTCCAGCACCAGAAGACCTCGTTCCCCAAAAATCAGGGTCATCCGATCGCTATTCGCGAAGTTATCGCGATTTCGGATCAAAAAGACTCCGAACTTTGATTTTAACCATGAACAGTTTCACGTACCCCCAAGTGTTGTATATCAAAATGCGTGTCTTAAAAGCAGCTACAATTTTGTAAAAGATTTTAGGCAGCTACAACCCCCGGTTCAAAAATTATCGGCCAAAATAAAGTCTCGCGGATATCAGGGTAAATCTTTCTCCACCCACCATATCGCAACCAGACCTCGCCTAGTTGCCAATTTGGTATTGACAGACGGGGAATTTAATGTAGATTCTTGCAATATCACATTTGACGGGAATCATACAAGTTTTCATCGAAAAAATGAATGTTTTCTGAACCCTCTCCTGATAATAATTTATAAAATCACGACTACGGCGATGTAATCGCCGTTTTCGTTATGAACCCAGAGAACCTATAATAGACGGAACAGGGATGAAATTACGCAACTTTTTTGCACAAGAAGTCCCCGTGAAACGGCCTAATAAGGCCGCAATGAGCAAAATAAACAAACATCCACATTTATAAATAATACATTTATTTGACACTTGGAGCCCTGAGTATTTGGATGGGCATACCTGGCAGGAAACCTGTGATTTGGTCTAGAAAGGTGTGAGTCTGAGACCGAAGTACATTAGAGACGCGAAGACATTATGCGCTTGTGATACCCTTGTGTCCTTGAAATTAAGCTTTAAAACTTGCATACAAAGTATTCGATCAAATTTTGGCCGTTTTTAGCTCCAACTTACAACTATTTTTGCCTTTTCGAGAGCAAAATTTTTAGAAGCTCCAGTTAATTACGTATAAGCTTCTAAACTTTGAATATGTTACAGCTTTTTGAGTATTATAGTTTAATTTTTCTTTTGATCTGAACCTTAATTTCAGTTTTGTGTTCTTTTTCGATGAATAGAAATTGATTTTTGTTTAATTTCAGATGTGTTCACATTACCGACATTGGAGTCGGCTACATCTCAACAATGTTATCACTGACGGCGCTTTTTATGCGATGGTGTACCCAAATACGTGATTTTGGATTGCAGCACTTGTGCTCAATGCGAAATTTGCAAGTTCTCTCGCTGGCTGGATGTCCTCAGCTGACCTCCAGCGGTTTATCGAGCCTTATCCAACTGCGCCATTTGCAAGAGCTGGAGCTCACTAATTGTCCCGGAACGTCCCAGGAGTTGTTCGAATACTTACGAGAACATTTGCCTCGGTGTTTAATAATTGAATAAGTCTCATGTACATGTTTGATACCTGATACACGCTATATCTACACTCTCAAAGTATTCATTGATTTGTGATGAAACTGAAACTTGTAGTGCAATAGAAATTTTATTCAACTCAACTATATATTAGTAAACATTATAAAATTAAAATACACAACTTCACTTTTATCAATTTATGCACCTTTTAATTTCGGGCACTCAACTTTGGGCATCCAAAAATCAAAAAGTTGTCTAACATTGATGCCAGTGTTGTATATCCCTCTAATGACTTATGAGAGTTTTCACTAAATTTTCCAAAACATTTATTTACTTCATTTAACGTGAGGAAATAGGGGGCATTTTTAAACAAATATTTTCTTATTTGAAATACCATAGTTATCGAGCAGTCAGTTTCTTGTACAATTCATATTTAAATCATCGAGCTTACCATGTTCTCCTGCCCCAATTTTAAATAAACTTCTCGAAAATTATTTTAAATTTTTAAATTATTGTACAAAACAAAAAGCTGTCCATTGTGAGGATGACGAGAATCGTTATTTTCGGCCACCAAATGCTTAAAAGTCATGAAAATTTTAACCCGTGCAGAAATACTAGCCCAAGCAAGCGCGATTTCCAGTATCCTGTATGGCTTGTAAATATTAAATCATGTTTGTGAGTATGAGAAGACGCCCATGCAGAAGATCTTGTTTGCTATTTTCAAATGTTCGAAATAGATGTAAAATATTTTTTTAAGCTAGGAGATCACTTGAAGCGCCCTGTAGCCTTTAGTCTTCGAAGCTCAGATATTGGATGAATTTTAGCTTAATTTTAGGCTTAACTTGGAATGCGAGGAAATCTGGTTATTTTCAGTCAATTGAATTTTAAAAGTGCTTTGAATGAGTACGTTTACTTTGAAAAAAAAGAAAATGCGTGCGGAATCTAAGCCAGTAAACAAATTAAAATGAAAAAAGAAGAATAAAAGAGATATGTAGAAATAAACTCATTCAACTATTAAAACTTTCCCCATTACATCCTAGACTTTTTGTGGAAACTTACATTCATTTGGAAATGAGGTGTGCCAAACCAGGTTGGTGTATTTGTGTATTCAATTTTTCTCCCACAGTCCTACTTTAAACTTGATTTAAATGCGTTATTTTACAACTTTGGAGTAAAATATAATAATTTAGTCAAAGTAGAGATTGTAGTAGGAATCTGTTTTGCTTGGTCCATGTTCTTGTTTTTCGGATTGTTGGATTCATAAATTGTAGCTACTCGCCTAGTGACTCTAGTAAGTAAAAACATTAAATCAAGTTGCGCTCCATGCAAATCTAGTTCATGAGCTAGAGATTGAATGAACCATGAGCCCGTAGCAGCATTTCGCCAGGAAACATGATCCTCAAAAGTTGCGTACATAACGAGAAAATCAGCCATTGACGGAATCCTATAGAATGAGGAATCATCAGGGACCTCGCTCTTCACTTCTTCAGCAACTGAAAATGCAGCCAGTTGAGGAACAATTCCTTTGTCAATTTTTGTTCCTCTGCAAGCTAAAACTTATATGTATGAAAAAGAAATATCTAAATAAGATATGTATCATACCTTGAATAAAAAACAACTTCGGCTTTCCAACAAGAGTTGGGCACTTGTCTCCAACAAAAGGCTCCCATAATTCTTTCACGGCATAACTTGAGTTTGAGGCGTACAGCGAGTCCTTTTTGCCATGAGTCATTACTACAACTACGAGGCAGTCACTGTCTGAGTGATCTATTGAAGCGAGATATCTTAATTTTTCTCTTATTTGCTTTTCACTCAAGTCATTTTCAATGTGAACATGGAAAGAAAACTTTTTCAAAACTTTTTCGAGCCGATTACAATCATGTTCAGTTCCCAACCTGACAGGTTTGTTTTTGAATTTTGAGTGATTCAGAAGCAGAGCGATTCCCCGATGTTTGTTAGTTGTTTCATAGTAGTCATCTCCTGTCCCAAAATCGGAATTCACGACTAAGTGCTGCTGAATTTTCTCTTGTACAATCCTAAAATGTTAGTTTAATGTTCAAGTTTACAATATTTGTTTCTTTAGGAATTTTGAGAGTAACGAATATCTGTATACAAACAATTTACACAATATTACTCCAAATTGTGTAACTTTATGGGATCATTTATGTCTAGGATGTTTGATGTTTTTATTTTTTTGGGATCTAGGCCAAAACTTTGTTACCCTAGCCTATTTTCTTCTTCATATCCTTGTTTCCATTGAAATAATACTTCTCTAGACTTGACTCTTTTAGAACGTCTCAAATTTAGACAAGAACACAATTTGAACTGACAGAAATTTTTCAAACTATGTATTAAAACTATACCTATAAAGCATTTATAATAAAAAATCAACGCCTTTTGCACCCTCTCAGTAAGTAAGCAGCTCAAACTGTCTTTTAATTTAAAATGTCTTTATATTCCCATCACAACTCAATTTTTAAAATTTAAGTAACTTGTAAAAAGTAATGCAAAGTAGGTAAATGCCTGAAAAAGTACCTAATGCAAGAAATTCTCCAGCTTCTTTGCATATCTGAGGCTCCTAATTAGTTCCCCTTAGGCTCTTTTTTAGCTCCTCGTTTGCTTCTTTTTAGCTCCTCTGGAGGTACAGCGGAAAAAACGATGACGAGCTCCAGGAGTCCAGATTAGCCAATGATTGAGGAGCTCCAGAACCGTACACAATTACATATATTCGAAAAAAGTGCTTGTATCAAATCAAACGTTTGAGGTCTTAACTCGAAAAGATAACTAATATATTTGTTTGGAATATTGATGAATTATGAATAACTTACGACAAGGAGATGTTTCTTTCAGCGTCCACCTCGTTAGCCATACTTACCTCGAATAGATGTATCAACAAGCTTATCATGACATTTACCAGTGTTATCGTTCAAATTCATCACTTATCAGTCATCACTTATCATAAATTATTATTATCAATAAACAAGGAGCACCAAACCTATTTGATTTGGAATGCTTAACATTTTAAAATATATTATTTGCTTTTACAAAAATATTAAGGTTGAAAACTCCAATCTTCACCCCCAATTCTGCTTTATCTTTTCTCTCCTTCTCTGCATTATTACAAAACTCGTAATAGAAATCCTGATCAACTTAAACCAAATCACGTGCAAATTTCATGTAAACTGTATTAAAATGGGCTTTTAAGAAAGTTTTATATAAACGGTTTTGAAATCGAATTTCAAAACAAGGTTCATATGAACGAATTTACAATTGGATTTCAAAGCAAGTTTCATACAAAACGGTTTTAAAATGGATTTAAAAACAGGTTTTACTGTATTGAAACTGAATAGTAAATAAAAACAAATTTATTATATAACCAGCAAAACAAAACACAAAATCAACCATCAAAATCAAAATGGCAAAATCAAGTAATCAACAATTAGGCAAATAAACTTTCGTACCTCCAACCTGCACAGGCTTTGCTCATCTCTACTTTGATAATACAAATTACATACGTACGTCACGCACAAGTACAATTCATTCGATAAGATTCGCTCAGTCATTTAGTCTTTTGGGAATGGAGTACTATCCCAACGAAGTAAGTTCGTTTTTTAACTAAAAACTATTATTTAGATCAGCTTTTCCTGCAGATTTTACTTAAAATATTTGCTTACTTGGACTTTCCAACCCGGCTAGCATGTAAACAATGCTGCCACCGGTGGTATGAGATACTTGGTAGTGCAAAAGAGTTCAAAAATGACCGACGACTGGCCTTGAATGAAGACTTTAGAGCATCAGTTCTGAAGTCTTCCGAAACCCTATTCTCCACCTTGATTATCCGTGAACTTGATATCGAACAAGATTTTCATCAAGTGTGGGAAAAAGTAGAGGACACAGTCGAGAATTTGGAGTTTAACACCACTAACTGGAAAATCATTCATTTCGTATTGACCAAGGCTCACTTTCCAAATGTGCGGCACCTAATTTTCAAATATGTTTCGCCGTTGGCTCGCAGAGGCAACTCATGTCTACCATTCAAATTAAGTGATTTTCCACATTTTCCGAAGGTTCAATCAATAGAGGTGAATGTCAAAGAAATATGCAACACTCCTGAAGAGCTTCAAAACTACTTAAAAAATCTACCAAACCTTCGGAGACTTGTGTTGAATTTGGAAAAACACGGGAATACCGAAGACTTGTTCAAAGCTGTTTGTGCTGGCGCTCCACGCCTGGAAGAACTCGAGATCAATTGCACCAACTGGGAAGCTGGAATTTCATATGACGTCGTTCTCCGTCACTCGGCAAAGTTTCTCCGGTACTTGAAGCTATTCAACATGGTGAAGTTTCAAACTTCCATTACGACCGACGCTGGATTATCAAAGCTTTTTCAGCGGTATCTAGAGTTGAATTCTGTAACCCTAAATCATTATAATGCCTCCATTCAGCCGGCAATGAAACGCATCCTTATTAAATCAACTGTTCCTCAAAATGTACTTCGAGCTCTTCCCTTTGTGAGAGTTATTCGAGAAAATTGTTGAATCTTTCATCCCTGCTACCTTGCTTGTTTGAGTATTATTTTGTATTAACCATCGATTCCGATAGACTTTACCAATTAAAACTATTCCATGTGACATTGTTTAGAACAAATAAAATTTAATAAAGTTTAGATCTAATCGTTAACAATTGTTGTGTATGTACATTTCTTTCCATTGTCTCACACGAACTCAGCATGGTTCACTAGTAAAACTCATCGCAGGTTGTCTTTGTTTCTTCTTTTCTATTTTATACAAACTGTGCATGGACATGCAGTAGTAGAGATTGATTGCTGTAAACAAATATAATCGATTAGTATCATAATTTCGTTCTCGTTATAAGTATAAGTAAGTAAAAACACAGGTTCGGTTATTTGATCAACTTTCACTAAGGCCATCAGTAATTTTATTATGAACCGCGGGCGCTTATCGTTGTAGTAACTAAACCTAGTAAAATCAATATGTTTAACCAGAGGGCAGTTCGATGAAATATTGGGTATTAAATAATTGAATTTTTAATCACTTTTCATCACATACCATAAAACTAACCTACATACGTATTTCATACTTTGAAAAGTATGAGTCAAGTCACTAATATTTTTGATTCTGTAACTTTTGTTGCTCAACTTACTTAATCCCATAAAATCTGCAATTATCACTGAAAAACACGATCATTAGTTTTAGAGAATAAATAATCCGATAACTTGTTTGTGGCACACGTACCTGTCCAAATAAAGTAACTTCTTCCACGGGAGGGTGTCATACTAATTTGTAGTGCTTGAGTCACTATGGCAATCATTAGGCTAATGGCAGTAACAACGATCCATTGGAATATGAGATTGGCACGTTTTCTATAAACACCGATCAACAAAAAAATGCTTGACACAAAAGTCAGGCAAAAAATGATGAGGTGTCCATAGAAAATTATTTGCATAGCTGCAAAAAATACACTTTATGATTTATTTTGATAGGCTATTATATAAATACACACTAAAACAACGAGAGATACACTTTAAAATTTCTTAAGAAACCCAGTAATATCAATTGAAAATGTCAGTTACTATTTTTAAAATAATACTTAGAGAACAAACTAACACAGATCATGTGTCACTTCAATAAGTCAAAGATAAGTTAAGCATAAAGGTCTTACTCGTTGCCGACTCCAACTGCATAGCCAGCTTCTCTTTCGCATATACCACATGTAAGTCATTGCTGTTAGGTGGTCCAATGGCACCAATTACTTCATCTGGGTTCGCAACAGCATGCCGAAAGTCCCGCAATTCCTGAACTGTCGAGACAATACCAATAAGGGAGAATACGGACTCCAACCAGCCTAAGATCAGGGCGCCAGTCCGTAGTTTTATACAGAAACAGCAACTATTCACTTGAGGTATTTTCATGCTATTTCGCTATCAACCTCACACTCTTGAACAGCTAATGGCTACTGATGGTTGCTCAACTCTGGATCTGCATTCAATGTGCACTTTTATTGTTGGTGATCAGAGTTGCATTGGGGAACTTTCAGGGCCTCATGAAAAATTTTTTCAAGAAACACTCAGAAAAAAATTGAATTTTATTTACTTCACCTTCATGGAAGTGACCCCTGATCCCCATTACACCAAGTTAGCCCCTGATTTGAGAACATGTTTGTGGGCTTTATATATGGGTGTAGTCGTGTCTTACTGAGCCGTGAGTAGTGCGTAAACAACTATCAGCGTAGCCGGTTCAACGTAATCTTACCTTTCCGTTTACCACTTACCACACAAAAGCTTCTGATTGAGCAAAGCCAACAAGGGAAACTTGTCTCAACAATCGTTTATTCAAACGTCTACATCTGCCACCTAGTATTGAGTAGTTCAAACATATACACTTTCGTTTTCACAGAAGTTTTTGAATCAAAATCATCAAATAAATATTGGAAAATATGTTAATAATTAATCACTCAAACCTTTGAAAAGTTTCAAGAGTAATTTCAGTTTTAAGTATGGTTCCTTAAAACTTAAAGAAATAAAGAACTTTGCTTTTTGGTGGAAGCGATTTTTTTTCTTCTCAAAGAAAACTTTACAGGCTTACATGACCGGTATAATGTGCATGGTGTTTTCGTCACGCTCTTGTCACACTCTTGATTTCCACCAAAATGAGTGGAGAAAAAGTAGCCGAGAATTGAAACAGCGATTTCTCGATCAGCGACTACTCTTTAGGCTGAAACAAGAAGATGAAATTTAAAAATTTGTTAGCCAAATGAAAATGTTTTTTTCAAAGATTAAACCTAGGTGCAAATGTAAAAGATTTGAAATAAAGTTTGCGTTAATATCGTGCTCATATCACAGTCTTTAAATCCCGTCTTATTGACAGAGAGGTCAGTCAGCAGAAAATCTCATAATATCGTCAATCGTCGATCAAATGAAATGAATTTCAATACGGTCATAAGCTAAAGCGCAAAGGAACACCGAACTGTGACCTCGGAGTCCCCAAACACAAAACCTTTTAACACCGAAATCGACGATTTGAATCATCTCCGACTCTAAATACACAGTCTGCCTAAATTTTTAATACGCAAAGCATGTGTATTTTATATTTGGCACAAACTACAGAATACATAGTCGACTTTTGTCTCAGACGCCGCGACACATCAGTCTGAGTACTCAAAATCTTCATCAGCGAGGTATAAGAAGCGCATCATCCGGTTAATGTGGGTGTTCCCTTCGTTGGCTTCACGGGCGTATAAGTAAATCTTTCATCTCACTCTGAAAATCAAGATCTACGACGCTTCATATTTGTTAGAATTATTGTGTCTATCCATTCATACTTTTTATTGTTATACTGTTCTTTTGATTGATGCCGCATACCGTTATTGAATAGTTTTTAATTTTTATGGGAATAATTGACTAATTAATGTAGGTGTATATAAGCTAGTCAAAATATAACTTGACATTTACAATATTTGAAACCGTGTGTTGATGAAAAAATCATAGTCGATACAAGTCGCGATAATCAGAATTCAGAAGTCCCGCCTTGTACAATTGCATTAACTCTCACTTGCATTGTAAGTACAAATGCTTCTACGTTGTTGCGAATATATAACCCTTGCGAGTGTGGTAGCGTTTATGTACGCCATGTATTACTGATATTGCAAGTAAAACAGTGTGATGATCGTAAAAAAAAAGTTTCATTCATGTTCTGCTTATTTTTGGATTAACATCAGAACGTAGAGCATGACATCGGCATCAGCACACGCAGCATCAAAACGCGAGAAGCTGCTATTTTCGTAGTGTTGCTGGTATACTACGAAACGAACGAACACATGATGAGCGGGCAGTAGACATGAAAAGAACTTACAAAAATAAATCCTGAAACGAGTGTATTTGCCTTGAATTTTACTCAGTGCAGATTTAACTGCGAAAAACACAAGATCATGGTCTGACCGAGTGAAAGACTGACTGAAAAATACTTTTATTAAGGTCCTTTGTTTTGGACTAGAAGTATCTAGTGTTGCACTTAATACATAGTTTCGTAACATATTTTGCAAAGCGCGGATGGTTTTGTGACATGAAAATCTTTGTATGCAAATCAACCAAGTGTCTGATTGAGTTCTTACTTAAATGACGTACACTAAACTTCCGGTTAAAAGTACTTATAGCTACAATACTGATGGGTTAAAATTAGTTTGAGTTTTGTATGTAGTTATGTATTTTTGTAGTTTTGTCTTCTTTTGGATCATCAGACTAATTTTACAAGACGCATCGAAAAAGAAAGCGCAATTCGAACTTGGAAATTTTAAATAGAGAAACCGACAATTATGTAGTTTTAGACGGAAACATCTTTCTAGTGAGTTGGAAAACTTGTTACTCTTAAAGCCTTTCAAGTTGCAGTTAAAGGTTCTCATTTAACAATATATATTGAGTACAATAATAATGGCATGTTTCTAAAATCTGGTATCAAAAAAGTTTTTAAATCCATGAAAAGAGTAGCTCAAGTGTTTGCCGGCAAATGCATTGCTATGGTTGGTCACAATGAAACAAATTGAGGCACTCTGATCCGCTACTCTAATGAGTATATTTTGATTTAAAACCAATTCCGGGAGCTGCTGCGCATGTGAAGAGTTTCAGCAGCTTCCCGCAGCAGCGCTACCGTCAATAGGAAAACTTTCACATCTCCGTTTTCCACATCTTACGAGCATGCTTCTTCGTGTGTTGAATGGTGTTGAACGCGAGCCAAATTGTACCAGCATTCCTGTACCCTCGCACACGATGTACGAGTAGCTACTACGACGTAGTACACATGCAAAGATAGGGAAGGAATATAAAAATTTTCTTTGTACATCAGCCATTTTCATCACTGTGGCTGAATCTTCAGCAAAGCTGATAGGTGAAAAACAGTGAAAATCCACTTGAAACTCTCGCAAAACACGAAATACAGTGATTTTTATCAATTTTGTAGATAATCGGTAGTAACATTGCAATTATTTTCACCAAATGTAGACGCTTTAAGTGTTAAAAGTAGAAACAAGTGTACAGGATTTTCTCTCTCATATCCCCGGGCGACATGATCTCAAAAAAGAAGCATTAAAGTCTGTCCAAACGCTATAGCTCGGTGAAAAAGTAAAAGAATGGTGGATTATTGCACAAGCAACCAAGTTCCAGCGAAAACCTAGGAACATTTACAAAAAAGCTCCGTGAAACTCAAAAAGATGTAAAAAACAAAAAGGTTGTGCCAGGGAAAAATCATTATCGCTTAAGTCACAGACTCAATAGAAAACATACTTAATAGGTGCTTTTAATGTTTAATTAAACTATCTGCATACATAGTGGAAAATCGTTCTGCATTAGGCAAAGGTTGAAAATGTTCCAAAGTGCGTATTAGCAAATCTAGTGCATTTTCTTTCGCAACATGGTGGTAGAAACGATTACTATGTTTATTAAAGGAGCACTTTGGTCCTAGAAGGCGTTAAAACTGCTAACAAGTGGAGTCTAAAGTAGATGAAACACGGTCCAAATCTTAATAGTGCTCAAAATGTATCGCATTAGGCTATTTCAAGATAATAATCAACGTCTTACTGTGTCTCTTGCTAGTAAACTAATGAGAAAAAATTGAAAAATCAGTGACGGACATGGAGAGGAACAAAAGTTTGCTGCTCACAACTTTTTACACGTTAATTTTAATCCATTCGTGGCGTGTAGTGAGCTGCCAAAGACCCATTGTGAATTCGTCCACGGCAGCCATAACCCAAATCATTGGATCCGCTGCGCCATCCATCGTCCTGCCAACTTCACGTCCAAGGTCAGACATTGCTCAAGTTCGCGACCGACCTGGCTCAAGGCCTCAACCTGTGGAGGGAGCAAATTCAACGATATCCCGGAATCCCCTAAATCCACGGGCTGGTAAATTTCTGGATCTCAAAAACCACCTAAAAAACCAGACACAGTATTGGAATACAATCAATCGCCCTTACCATACCTACGAGCGAGATCCCAAATTTTCAGCCATGGATCGACTGAGGAAGGATTTTAAAACAAGTCTTACGAACGGACACAACGTGCCAATAGCGGAGCAAAAAGATACTCCCAACTCGCAGGAGTATGACTTCCGGGATCCCATTACAGAGCTCAAGAAAAATTTTCCAAAGCAGGTAATTTATTTAGGCTGAAATATCCGTAATCTTACTTATTGAAATCATTCACACCGGAAAAACTGCTCTACATTGCACCTACATTTCCAGCTACACAGTGGAAGAGAGGTGGGAAATTGAATAATCGCGTTCCTTGCTTGCTGACTCCTGACTTTTTGTATTACATTTTTTATTCACTCTACTAACGGCTCATAGGTACTACCTTCAAACCAGTTTGAAAATTTGCAAAATACGTCGAAACTCCTGAATACTTGTGCCAAATAGAGCTTGTCACAAGTCGCCCCCAATCCCATTATCACCAAGATGGTTATTTTTAAATTACATACCAGCGCCAAAACATTGTCACCTGTTACGTGGCCTCTTTGACCAATTTTCTCATTCTGTCTTTTCTCCCCAGCCATACAACTACATGCCTATGTCAGACAACTCTGATTCAGACTACCGCCTGGGAATAGCATGTGATTTTGAGTCAGAATGCAATTGGTCGTGGGAACAAAATGCTCCAGATAGTTTTCGTGTTGTGTCTGGCATAGATTTAACAGACTCCAATCGAACAGGAATGATGCCGGGCCCTTACTCTGACGGTAGTAACAACGCAGCCGGACACTTTTTGTATCTAAAAGTCACACCGAACACGACCCAATCGACTCTCACTTCCCCAACCTTCAGCTCGACAAGAGAAAACTGCTATTTGGAGGTACTTTTGCACCAAAGCAATATGGAACACAGTAGCATGAAAACAGTGATTGTTCCGCAAAACCAGCATAAAGAGTTGTCGACTGTGTCGATGGAGATCACGGGTAACAACAACAACAAATGGCATTTGCACGCATTTACAATTGGAAGAGTGTCCAAGGAGTTCCAAATCGTCTTCGAGGTTATCCCAAAGCTGCAGGATCATTCGAAGGGACACGTCGCTATCGACAATATGAGGTTGATTCATTGTTTCCCCGAAGGGGCAGTCAGTGAAACTTGCATGGCGCATCAAGTCAAGTGCAATAGCAGTAAGATCCCTGTTTGCATTAAGCGAAACCGCATTTGCGATATCGATAGAGACTGTGATTTAGCCGAGGATGAAAACTTAAATTGTGGTAAGTCAAGTTATACATACTTGTAAGAACAATATTTAACTTAGAATAAATAAGCCCAAAGGTTTGCAATCTACACAAGTAATCCAATTTTGTTATGTTTTGGGACTTGGGTTGGTTTCGGATTTCACTTTTCAGTTTTGACCACACACAAAATAAAGATATTACTGCCTAAAGATTTAAACTGAGTTTTACATATTTAACATACATGTCTCTGAGAGGGTTGAAAATATACATAACTAACAATTAAAAGAGAAGTTTGTTTCTGAAAAATACATTTCTTTTAGACAAAATGCCATTTGGAAGCCGTTGCGATTTTGAAGACGGATGGTGCGGCTGGGCTAATACAGGTCGCGCTATGCTTGATTGGAATCGCCATTCCGGGCCTACTCCCACTGATAAAACTGGACCTGAAATGGATCACACGTATTTGTACGATGAAAAGAAAATGGGCAAGGGTCATTATATGTTCGTCAACATGGCGCAGCACGTAAACGAGTCAAAGATTCCGCAGTTTGCAAGTAATGCGGTTTTGAACTCTCCAATATTCAACCCACCACCCAAGGTTCACTCAAACGCAACGTCTCCATTTCGCAACTCTTGTATGGCTCGGTATTTTATTCACCAGTTTGGTCCGAACCCAGGAAGCATTAATTTCTCGGTGGTGGAAATGAAGGAAAAGGAAAATATTACTACAACACTATGGTGGAACTCAAGAAGCCTGGGCGAAGAGTGGATAAGAATAGAACAGCTCTTGCCCAGCATAACCTCAAGGTAAGCAAGTATTGGTAGTAATTGAGCCTAATATAACATAAAATTGGCCTTGGTTTTAGGTACTTCTTGCAATTTGAAGCTCGCATGGGTATGAGAATTTTCTCAGACGTAGCACTCGACGACTTTTCTCTGAGCCCCGAATGTTTTGGACTCAATATTCCTGAAGAACACTTGGATGGATACAACTATTGGGATCCATACTTTGGTTTATTTAAGGAGCCTCACATAGGTTTTAAGGATAAAAAATGTAAGTTCCTGGTAACTGTTTCCAAGTATATCCTGAAAAACTTCATTTTAATAGTTCTGGAGCTAACAAATTGTGGAGCCAGAGGCCGATTTGGGCCATCCCTCGGCGATTGCCAAAAGAGTTACAATGGAACGGACGTTTTAAACCAGGTTCGCATCAATGAAAAGGCTCCTTTCAATGGCACTCAGGTTTGGACTGTCCCCAACGATGGCTGGTATACGTAAGTATTTTTTCATGTTGGTTATGCACAGATTCTTACAACTCTTACATTTCGTAAGTGTAATTGCAAAAGGAGCTGGAGGAGGCTTAGGGTCAGCTGGTGTTGGAAGTTCCAGAGGAGCCTCTGTCATGAGTGTCATTCACTTTAACAAGGGCGAAGAAATAATTGTCCTCGTCGGCCAACCAGGAGAGCATGCTTGCATTAAGGTGAATTCTTCAAAAAACCTAGGCAAATAACTCAAAAACTAAAACATTCATGTTTTAGTCGATTGGAAAACGAGATGAGTCTTGTGAACCCAAAAACTCGTCAGCTGCTAGTGGCACCTCAAAGGTGCACATGATCAAGAAGCTCAATATCAGCGATGGATCTGGTGGCGGGGGAGGAGCTTCATATATATTTTTGGTAATAAAATCTATGAAGAGAGGTTTTGATGAGAAACTTGACACAGTTATTTCGATTTATAGCTCAACAGCGCTCGAACACCAGTTCCACTGCTAGTCGCTGGAGGAGGTGGAGGTCTCGGAATCGGGACCTTCAATGACGACATTCAGCATGGTCGCATCATGGAAGAAGACCCAGATAACCGGACTGGTCGTGTGATTGATTCCCATGAACGAAAAGCAGGGGCTGGAGGTGGCTGGATGGACAACGAAGAAGACGCTTTCAGTAATATGACCGGCATGTCGTTGCTATCCGGAGCCATAGGTGGAGTGGCCTGCTACCAAAGAGGAATTCATGGTCATGGAGGATTTGGAGGAGGTGGCGGCGGATGCTTCAGAGGGGGAGCGGCAGGTGGATTCGCTGGTGGCGCTTCCCTTGCTGACTCCAATAACGGCCAAGGAGGTACATCCTTTCTACTCGCTTCTCGAGCCCACGAAACTCTGTCTAACATTGTGGGAGGAGCTAACAGTGGCACCGGGTCCGTCATCATTATACCAGCAATTGAAGATTGTGGTTGTATTTATCTATGCGTAGCTTTAGACGAATACCGCAGCGATGTGGCGTGTATTTGTCCAACGGGGCAGATTTTGAACCCCTTAAATCTTACTCAATGTGACAGTAAGTTCTCGCAACTTTGTACTTTTCATGTTAAAATAATGACTATGTTTTTTTTCAGTGGTGGAAGATGTAAATCCACATGATGGATCTGTGTCAATATTCTTTTTACTGTTTATAATAGTCTCATGTGCTCTACTCTTCGCCTTTGGATTTTTAATGGTCATGTTATGTAAGAAACATATTTTTCATTATTTTCTTCTACTAAAGAAGTGATATTTTAGATAATCGCTATCAACGTAAGAAACAAATTAAACAAAGACACAAAATGCTCCTGGAGCAAGACCTCCAGCTAAGCAGGCTCCGTAATACTCCAGATAATATTACATCGCCGAGTGTGAACATCGACTATGGTTGTGATGGCATAATAAATGGAAATGTTGATGTAAAAAGTTTGCCTCAAGTAGCCCGAGAGAGTCTCCGCCTCATCAAGTATGTGATTGCGATAGCCGGTTTGCCTTGCGTCTTCAACTTCATTGACTTTTTCCGTTCCAGAGCTTTGGGCCAAGGAGCATTTGGTGAAGTGTATCAGGGTTTGTACAAACATCGTGATGGGGATACTGTTGAAATGCCAGTTGCAGTAAAAACGTTACCTGAAATGTCTACTGGCCAAGCAGAGTCCGATTTCTTAATGGAAGCAGCCATAATGGCAAAGTTCAACCACCCCAATATTGTCCACCTGATTGGAGTTTGCTTCGACAGGCATCCAAGATTCATTGTGCTGGAACTTCTTGCGGGTGGGGATCTGAAAAACTTCTTGAGAGAGGGTCGAAACAAACCAGTAAGTTAACATTCGGACAACCGACTTTTGTAAACCTAAGGAAAAATGTTTTTACTTTCGCAGGAACGTCCATCACCCCTGACAATGAAAGACTTGATATTCTGTGCGTTAGACGTAGCCAAAGGTTGTCGGTACTTGGAGAGCAAGCGGTTTATTCACCGCGATATTGCCGCAAGGAACTGTTTGTTAAGTAGCAAAGGACCTGGCCGTGTTGTCAAAATAGCTGATTTTGGCATGGCCCGTGATATATATCGATCTGACTACTACCGAAAAGGAGGTAAAGCGATGCTTCCAATCAAGTGGATGCCCCCAGAAGCATTTTTGGACGGCCTATTTACATCAAAAACTGACGTGTGGAGTTTTGGGGTTTTACTTTGGGAAGTTTTCAGCTTGGGGCTGATGCCATATACGGGTCTCCCGAATCGGGACGTAATGCAACTTGTGACTGGTGGAGGAAGGTTAGATTCACCACCAGGATGCCCTGCAGCAATTTATCGAGTCATGTCAGATTGTTGGAATCCAACACCTGAGCTTCGACCCTCCTTTTCGAACTTGCTTGAGCGCCTGACTGCATGCTCGCAAGACACAGAAATCATGAATGCTCCCCTACCGAGCTTTTTTCGTCCTGTTTCCAGCAATGAGCGAGACACAACTATAATGCGTCCACCTGGCCACGACGATTTTTGCCTCCAGGTGCCCAACTCGGACTATTTGATTCCACTACAGGGTCCAAGAAGCGCAGTGGAGCGGCTTTTGAACGAAGCGACCGGAGTCACAATACCCGATTCTCTGTCAACTATGACAGCTCCCACCACGGTAATGTCTGAGTTGGGAAAGAACCGATCTTGGGAGACTTCGTTTTCGATTCCAAAGAGTCAAGTGAATGGACATGAAAAACTGCACAAAGAATCTTCGGTAAGAAGAACGTTTATTTTCTGGAACCCACTATGAAGAAATTTAAATATTTTCAGACCGAACGACTCATCAGTTTGGATACGCCCCAACAAACACCAACAGCGATACAGCCACCCCCTTTGTCATTTGGAACGCCTTTATCAGCAGCTTTAAATAACCATCTCCATGATCACGATGATACATCGGGGGTCGATACAAATGGGGCATTATTGAATGGGCCAATCAAGCAGCAACCAATCACTCTTGATCCACTTTCTTTGAACGACATGAAACAGGGTGGTGGCGTTACGGGAGGAACATCCTACGCTAATGTCAAAATGATGAATAATGCAAATAATCTGTCCGAATTGCAAGATAAAATAAGCTCAAATAATAATTCAACGTCAAGCAACATACACCAACAGGCACCATTTACTATTCAAGGTTTCAATGATCGTTACAACAATTTACCAAAAAATGATAACCATTCGGAAATAAGTTGTTAATGATAGGTTCAGCATTTTTATTTCACCTCAAATTATTTTGTCGTACAAAGAATCTGCTGGTGCTAATTTTTCTCGTTAAAATTAGCACCGATAAGTAACTTAAAAAGATCCTTGAGTTACGAAACGACAATGCAACAAAAGTAATTTGAATGCTCGCTCACTCAAAAATATTTTTATTTGGCCTCATTTCTGTTCAAAGAAGCAAATGCTCACTAGTAATTCTCAAAAAATGTTTGCACAAAAACATATTGTACTACACAATCTTCTATTCGCTAGTTTGCAAGCTCAAATCTTAAAGTTAATATATGAAGACTGATTTTAGGTGCACTGACTAAAACTGCGGAGAATTTATTCAAAATAAATTTTACTCAAGGATCTTTCTTGTACTGCGTTCCCATAAATATTCCTAGTTTGATGTCAAGATCAACAAACGAACCACAACTCTTTGCATTATAAAAACTCATAACGTGGGACAAAGTTTTAGAGCTCTAACTACCTTATTTATAATTTTGATTGACAAACATCGAATATAACGATCTTTTAGCTTTTCAACTCGGAATCGAGAAGGGGAGGTTATGAAAGTAAATGAGGGTACGAGATATCATATTGCTAAGGCGATAAATAAAAAATAGAGTTCTTTGAGTTCATGAGGTTCAAAAGGAAGTTTTGTAGGCTCTAAAATCACGTTATTTATGTGGACAAATATTAATATTTTTCATTAAACAAATGATCGCATTTTTTGAGCCAATTTTCTCGCTCCCTCATTGGCATAGTAGTTATTGTTTCCTTTGGTGCATAGCCACGCTAGTCAAAGCTTACTGGCTCCAAATCTATAAAGGACGTATTCAACTAAAAAGTCAAAAATGTTTAATGGAGTTTAAAAATACAATAATTGTGATGATTGGTATGTAATAAAAATAAGATTCTCTGTTCACTTGTATCATGTCAAAAATTTAAAAAATAATCAGCTCATTAAAATTGAGTCTTCACACATACATGGATGTTAATTGTAATAATGATGTTATTATTATTATTACAAAGATTTATAAATGATACAAATATCTTCATAAAAATACAAATTATGATATAAAATGCAAAAAGAGCATGAACTGTAATGTATCAAGAGTCTATACATTCTGAAGTTTTTGGTTGAACATCCACTCCTGACATAACATACTTGTAGTAAATTTTTCAAAATTCATATTGAATTTTCACTCATCTTGAAAGTTCGTATTTTGAGAAAAACCACTTTTGAAAAAGCATGAAGTCTTGATATGTAGTTATCATAGGCCAATTGCTTTGATTACTTGGTCGTCCTCAGACAGCTCAAATACAAAGTGAATATGTAAGCCAATGTTGCGCAGCTTTTAGTTTAATTTTTGGTACTTGTGAGACTTAACGGACATACATTGTTACTTTAAGATAAAAATATCCTTCAAGGATTTAAGTATTTTCATACAAAGAAGAAGTATTGGATTAACTTAAAAAGATATATATCTGTATCCAAATAACGCTTCATAATTTTACTGTAGGTAAATGTGCAAGGAATGAGTTAACTGCTTGTTTCCCATCATTTACTACGTCTGTTGTCACACATTTATATAAAACACAAGGTATCGCTTTTAAGCAAAACTGCATGAAAATTTTTATTCGTTTATTTTACTTGGCCCTCCACAGAAAATGCATATTGTTAAGCTCCTGAAATTTCATACCTATGTAAACAGATGTTCTCTACTCTTGAAACTTCATACTCAAAAACGTATAGTGCTAGTACTAAATTCATGAACCGACAAGTAAACCAATAAAATTAAATAGTTGAAATATTTAGTGTACAATAAAATGTTGGTAGTTACTAACCAACCATAAAAATACAGTATCGTTTTGAAACAGCATACTTTTAGTACAGAATGAAAAAAAACTTGAGGTTTTAGAGTTATTATTATAATACAAGTAAAACAAGAGAATAAATTATCGCGTAGATGCATAGCAGAGCATGTATGTAGTTTAAGTGAAAAGTGAAGGAATTTTTTTCTTGATATAAAAAGCAGAGAAGTGAAACTTGCTGCACATGAAATGTACTAAAAGAATGAGAAATCGAAGATATAAGAAAATCTATATTTAGTAATAAAGTACGAATACTATTGTAACGGGAAGAGGAAGGAATAAAAAAATATATGTTGACATAAATGATATTGCTTAAATAATCCATCGATAAAATTTATTTCAACTACATCACTCTGGGAGCAAATCATTTTGCTCCTGCGAATGATTTTTTCATGTGATGTAAATTCCCAAGCAATTCCTAGTCTCGGAGGTCCCCATTGATTTTGAACTCCTGATGCGTAATTTAATCCTGAAATTTCAATTATTATTTTAGGTACTCAGACTCAGACTCAGCAATCGCTATTAAAAACAAGCGCTAAAAATCATAATCGAAAACAGTATCAAGAGAAGGCAAATAATAGAGATAAAAATACTTTTCTATCTCTCTTAGGTAAATCAACCATTTTCAGCTTGAAATGGTGGTTTTGATTTTTCCATTATGAAAACTTTAAAACTTAGAAAATGTGGAAATTCTTTTCATTTTTCTCCGCAAAGCACTTGTTACGCGTGAAACTGCAACGAATCAAAAAAGGGATGTTTTTCAGTTCTTTATAGAGTTTTGTAACGCTAAGTTTTATATCTAAGCTTCTTGGCTAACATCAACGTAAAACCTCTCTAGACCTAGTAGTGAAAACAAGTTTAAGGCTTAGTCGGGGATGAACGCATTTGAGTGCTTTATCTAGTTTGCTTTAGGATGAATAAAGCCAAATATGTTTGGAGAGAATATAACACAAAACGAAATATTGAAGATTTAAGTTTGGGATAGTCATTACACCGGAATAAGATAAACATAAGGCCATAAACCCGCTGCCTCAAATACTGATGCCACGATGCGTAAAGCCGGGTTTTGAAAGGTGTCTGTTTTTATAACGGCTATTATTTCGTTATTCAAATTGTTTTCGCCAATCTTCAATCAGCTGACATGCGAAGTTTTTCAGCTGGGACTAACTTTTGCTGGGACAGCGCCGGCTGTAAAATTGCTGCAGTCATTTCGAAAATATTTTGACAATAAAATACAGTTTTAGAAACCAGTGCAACGTTATTTTTATGAACAAAAGTAATTGAAATTCAGAAAGCTTTCTAACAGCTTTAAATACCTCAAAATGGAGGTAATCGAGGACGTGAAAATAACGCAGTTTATC
This sequence comes from Forcipomyia taiwana, assembly GCA_963930915.1. NCBI lineage: Eukaryota > Metazoa > Arthropoda > Insecta > Diptera > Ceratopogonidae > Forcipomyia > Forcipomyia taiwana. Next base: position 158,665 of record CAWVOI010000079.1, on the reverse strand, counting down.
AATCCTCATTTGTTTTGGTTGCAAAAAACCAGCAACGATTGTAACTTTGAGTTTATAAGATTCAAAGAAGAACTTAATAGACACTACAAACAGCTTTTTAGCACTAAACCCTATGTAAACTGTAAACTGCGAGTCGGCGACGTAAGTATTCGTCGGACCGTTCCACAGTGCTCCAAAACCTGGTTTTGTGTTCATTTAACAAAACATGTTTAAAGTTTAGTCGCGGGGACGAACGTATTTGAGTGCATTTTCAATTCGGCTTTGTTGCTCAAGTTGGGTCAAAGTGAAAATGTTTTGTCCCAAATTCCGTCACTGCAGAAACTTATTGGACCCCTGACTTCGATCCCACAGGTCATAGAGCCTTAATGTAGAAGGATATTTTTCTAAATTTAATGCATCTAACATTTGCCCAAATTTCACTTCAAATTAGTATGTTGTAGTCTGTGCAAAATCTAGTAAATCATGGCCCCACCTGTGACTCCTACCGTGTACAGGGACGAAGCTAGGGGCCCCCAAAGTTTGTATGGAAGAAAATGTTTTGCATTCCAATTGAACTGAAATTCGAAAATAACTTGTAAAATGACTTGCTTAATTCAATATTGTACATGACCAATTTTGAATTTCAGCTCAACCGAAGCAACTAAAATTTTCCCCCTTTGGAGGCCTCTCATCCCACCCCCTTAAGTGATGGGGGCAATTATGAGTTCTATGATTTGCTAGATTTGACATTATGATTAACATATCCAAAATTCAGCTTGATTGGACGAAGTATATAGAACATTCATACTACAGGAAAACCACGCTCTAGACCATACATGATAACATCCAAAAACCGCAGGTATATAGCTCTTGTAGTTTCGAAACCTTTAAAGTCGGAAATATCGGACACATTAATGAATTTTTTTCAAAATTGATGAAAATGCACTAAAAAGTCAAGAATTATTATTGAGGGTTTTTTGCTTTGCATTCTGGTTTATAAAAAAACACCTTGGAGTTTTGAAATTATTTCTACGATTGTTGATTAGCATGTTTGCCATTTTGAATGGAAATCTGACCCCTTACATAACTTTATCAACAAAAAAATGGACAAGTTTGGGCACCTAACTTGTAAGTGACTAAAAATTTAAGTCAAATACTAATTGAAAATTGCACAAACGTCGGCCTTTGCATCCTTCCGCATCGCAAGATTTTCCATTTTCATTTTGGTACGTTATATTATATTATATTTATATTCGTTTTTTTTCGAAAATTAATTTTAAAAAACTACCCAGAGGAAATCAAACGATTTTGATTAGAAAAAAACTTACTTTTTATGCTTCCAGAAACACTAAAAAATATAATTTGTGTACAGGTAAAATTTATGAACTTAAAAAACCCTCCAAAATCATATTTTTTCCGCTCAAAAACATTCTTTTGAAACTCTCATACCGGAAATCACTTTTCTAGAAGGTTCCTACACCAAAACCCATGTTTAGAGCACTATGCGCCGGTTAAACTTGTGACTAGTTTTTCACTTAACTTTTATTATTTTAGCATGTGGCGTGCTTAAGCAAAAAGGAGAAGACATGGTTTCGCGCTGAAATAGATCATATTTACCAGGATACACAAAAACGCGAGAATAACATCGTGGTCTGGCTCATGGATTGCGGTCGCTCGGTCGAAGCGCATTCAGATTTCATCCGTCCTCTTGACGAAAAATTCCTCCATCTAGATTTCAAACATATATTCAAAGCTGGGATCTCGTGCATCGTCGCTGCTGAAAGAGAGTTTGACTTCCGCAACAACGAGGCTCGATTGGTGGCCTCGAATTCTTGGTCACAACGGACCCTCGGCCACCTCACTGACTTCCTCGACGATGTTCCAGAAATGAACTTCCACGTTAATATGGTGGATCGAAATCACAACCACTTATTTGGAGATCTTATGTGCAAATCGTATACGTCTGAGGTTCACTGGATCCGGAAAAAACTTCTGACCTCCAGCTGTGCTCTTCCTGTTGCCGAGTCCGAATTCATGGAAGCTCTTCACGCACAAGCCCCGAACGTCTTCTCCATCCCTCGTTTCAGGAACAATGAGGGGTTTAATGTTTGGAAAACGAACACTTTACAGTCAGAAGTGGTTTTTAATTCCCCTGTCCAACCTGTTTCATTGAGCGAAGATGCAGCTTCAAACGCTCTCGTTTCAAAGTGGCTAAAACAAAATGAGGAAAAGCAAATCCAAAAAACTCCAGAAGAGTTGATGACTGAAAACGAAGAGGGGCCTCCACCGCTCCTTAGTGAAATTCTAGAATCTCAGGCATTCATGTCAAGCAAGTTGACAAACTCCAATTGCAGCGACACAAGCAGTGTAAGAAGTGAGCCACGGCTCCCAAGAGGTGTATCGAAGGAGAACATGCCTGAGAGCAAGCCCGAACAGGACAGCGAGAGAGACCTTAGATCTAGGAAAAAGTTAGACAGGCTTAAGGCCTTGCAAAAAGCTCAGATAAAAGATGAGTCGCAGAAGCAGCAAACAATAGTGAATTTTAAACCGGCTGAATACATAGGGGCACTTGAATTGGAAAAACTCCATTCAAATAAGGGGTCGGTGGATAAGTCAGGAAAATTCAATCAAGTAGCCAGACGCGCAAAAAAACAGCAAAACACGTTCCCGAAGTACCTTAAGGATCACGACGTTGAGAAATTCATGGGGTCAAACGAATTCAGAGAACACCAGAACTTAATTGATGCTAACCTAAACGAGCAAGTAACATTTCACGAAATTACTAGCAAGACTGTCATGGCAGAAGAGTGAGTAGAAACTGTCTTATTTTCCGTAATTCATCTTGAATGAAAGAGACACACAAAAACATTAAAAATTCTGCATGTTCAATCATAATCAAGATTTTTTGATTTTCACATATGGAAAATTTTCGAATCAACAAATTTTGTAACATCCTTTGCGAAAAAAATTTTGTTCAAACTTTTTATCTGGCTAATCCATTTAAGCATCAAATTCGCTGAATTAAATTAATTTCCAATCGTAAGGCGAATAATGACTATTCAACTTTACAATTTATTTACAGGTAAGTTTTATCTACTAACTAAAGAATATTTAAAATGCTCTCCTCATATTACGAGTAAGGCATTATTAATTAAATACAGAAAATGGCTATATCATATTGAAAATTATTGATTAAAAAAATATATCTACACTTGCAATTCATTAAGAGCATTTAAATTTTTAATTTGGTGACAAACTGTCAAGTCAAAATTTCATTATTCGGATTGCAATTGGAAATATTAATATAATTCGGCCAAATGGAATGTTTGAATGCTAAAATGGAAAGTTTGCACTTTACAGATTTTCTTTTGAGAATCAAAACTTGAGCTCTTGTTGATAAAAAATATAAGCATTATACATAGTGGTTAGCATTTTACAGAAAAAAACCCTTTTTTAATTAAAGTGCAAAGTGCCTGTTTATAAATCTCAGTATTATTAATCTCATTTTTACAAATTTACCTCTTTTATTATTTTCCCACAGCCACCTAAAAGCCATATCAGGTTTAGATCACGTCATCGTCCACGGGAAAAGTAATCGGCCTCCGCTCACTTATACTAGTTACAAGGAAGCTAACTTCACGAACAGAGTGAGTAAGCTTATGGCTCAGATCACGGACCAGCCAAGACGGCTCCAGTCCTACGTGTGGCCCCACCTTATGAAAGAGTCGTCGGCAATAATAATTGGATCACCTGAAACTGGCAAGACCTTCTCGTACCTCCCGGCAATCTGCTCTCACATCGAGTTCATCGTGAACGAGGGAGAACTTACAGTAGGTGAAGGTCCCATTGCGATTTTCATCCTCTCATCTGCAGATGACGTTAGTAAGGTACAAAAGATCTGTCAGCGATGTCTTCCGGAAAATCAGCCAATAAATATGCTGGTGGTTGCGCACGGCATGTTCAATCGAGAGAAGGTGGAGGCGCAACTTCTACACGGGGCGGGGTTACTCTTGACCACACCTCCTTGCTTGAGTCGTCTTCTGATGTGCTCTCTACCCCTGATAAAGAGAGAAAAACTGAAGATGATCGTCGTGGACAACTACGACACATGTGTAAAACGATTTGGATCTCAAACTGACGATCTCTTGGAAAAGCTTTATGTCAGACCATTAGATGAGAAGGATCCTCCTCAGGTAAATTTTGAAATATTTATATCAAGAGTCCATTTTTATGCTTGTTTCCTCGACTAAGATATACTTAGACTTGAGCTCAATTGGATTTTCAGTAAAACACTTCCAATTCTAACTTATATAAAATATTCTAATTTTTCCCAATTCATTCATCACTCTTCTGATTCAAACATTCAATTAAAATTAAAAGAGTATTGATTTTGCACAGAAATAATATTGAAATCAAACAAAATTTTCAATTTCATCTTCAGGTGGTAATCACATCGTCAGAGTGGAACCAGAATCTCATAAAATACTCTTCTCTCGGCAAAAACTGTGCCCTCTTCCTAGCCAGCTATACAGAATCTGCCATCTACGGCTTCGCTACGGTCAAGCTGCGGGTCGTAGACTCGAAGTTTAAAGTCCAAGTACTGTATGAGAGTCATCTTAAATCCCAAGAATACAAGCAGAAGCGTACCGTGATCGTCTGTCGCGACGACAATGAGGTTTTGGAGCTCTTCGGCACTCTCATGTCTGAAAAGCCCGACGTCTGCATGACACCTTACGTCCTAAAGTCCACCAGTGATGCCAATAAAGGAGTCGCGGCCTTGAATTGGTTCAAGCAAAAGAACCCAGGCTCCGTTTTGATTGTCTCTGATGAAAGTCTTGGTGACTTGCGAGAGACCAAGAATGCCCGAGTACTAATCAACTTCTCCACTGCCACCAGCTGGAGCAAGCTCACGAAGCGCTTTTCGGTTCTCTTTGACTCCTACCACAACTACTTTATAAAACGACGTGAGCCAGAGGGGTTCGTTCGGCCTCAGATATTCATTTTCGTGAATGAGACAGATGACCAAGAGTGCTTCCCGAAACTCGAACGGTTCATGCGTCGAATCTGCAAGCCCCCCAAGGAGTTCTCCGACATGGCAGATTGCGTCCTCAAAGAGCAAGATAAGCAGCACAAATCAATTCGGCTCTGCAACAACCTCCTGCACTTTGGAGAGTGCCTCAACATGGGCACCACCTGCTGTGACCGTCACACGCTCCAACAGTCCGACAAGCCATCGGTTCGTATGCCAGCAATCGGGAAGGTTTTAAAGCTTAAGATAACTGAAGTTCACACGCCGATCCACTACTCGGCTCGAATCTTGGCATCACAAGAAATCGGCCAGACGCGTTGGACTGAGCATGAGCATTACTTAGTTGAGCTTGAGCTGAAACTGCAGCTTTACTATAGCGATGACAAGAACCTAAAGACGGCGAGTGATGTAAAAAAGGGAGAAATCTACACATGGTCGGGGCAATCAGGTCGGTTTCATCGTGTCAAAGTACTCGGCCTAAATAAGCGGTGAGTTTTTAAAAAGGTTTGTACCTTGGATGAATAGTAGGACTTAAATTATTTTTCGTTTTCTGTTCAGAGGTTTGCGTGAAGACAAAGAATCTGAAGTCATGATCCAGTTCATAGATTCGGGTCATGTAGAAAGACACTTGAAGGGAATCTCATATCTGCTAGAAATTCCAGACGATCTCAAAACCTACCCCCCAGCAGCTGTTGACATCCACTATAGCGGAATTGTTCCCTTTGATGGAGACATCATTTGGGACAGAGAAACTTCCCAAACTGTCATGAGACTACTTAACAAGCACCAAAGCTCCGGAGGTTCCGATCACTTCGTCCAAGTGCAGGTCACTTATGTACTGGAAGGCCACATTTGGACCAATAAGGTCAGCATTGTTAAGTTTTTGAAGGAAGTTAGGCAAAATGACATAATTGTTGTGCACCAGAAGATGCTGCAGCAAAATTTGTGCGAGAAAGATAAAGAAGAGAGAGGTCTTAAGGCGATTAAAAATATGGCTCTCAAAATAGGTGAGTAAAACCACTTTGCCTGATGTAACATTTTATTTCCTATTATTTGTAACTATATGTAAATATATCAGACAATTTTTTCAATACAAATTGTTTTTCTTTTAGATTTATTTGATGCAGCAAAAGAAGAAAATCATCAAGTCCCTGCCAAAACGTCTGTTCCTGAACCAGTTTTACCCAAAGAGTCTCTCCATGCTCGCGGAACTTTCGACTATCTTGATTCTGAGAAAATATTTCCTATAAACATTCAGCGAATAGATGAGGAGGGAACATTCTACTTCTACAGGTTAGACAGAAACGAGCAATTTAAGGCATTATTTCAAAATATCGACAACTTTACCGCTGAAAAAAGTAACCTGACGCCACTGGAAAGCATCGAAAATGGAAAGAATTGCCTCGCACTTCTTGATGACGGCTACACTCGCGTTCGCATAATAGGTCCAGGGAAAGAGAATGGTTCGTATTCCTGCTACCTACTAGACTTGGGAGAAATTGATGAGCTACCTCGAGAATCATTTGTTGAAACAACAAACGAAATAACCAAAATGGCTCCATTTTTTGCTATTCGAGGAAGTCTGTTTGGGGTCGTTCCGGTTGGCGAAAGTAGCTTCTCAGGGATGGAAGTGGAAAACATGAAGAGAAAACTACTGGAGTCTTCTACCGAAATATACGCTCGACTCATGGAAAGGCTACCTAATACGGATTTTTGGAATGAGCAGTGGGGACTAAACTTCTATGATCTGCTTTTGCTTTGCTTCGAAGGAGACAAACTAGTGGTTTTAAACGAGGATCTCTGTGATAAAGGGATCGGAAAAGTAGACCCTGTAAAGGATTTCAAAATGCTCGACCTCAACGCTCTTCGGAAGGAGCTGAAAAACAATGAAGACGATTGGGACGACTGGGAGAACGATGTTGGCTCTTACCAGCCCCCCAAGCCTCTGGAAGGCTCCAAATCTGACCCATTGTCGAATCTAGCAATTGATGACTTAGACCACGAAGATTTAAAGAACCTGTGCAAAATGTTTGGTCTTAACTTAGATGAGGTTGAGAAAAAGCAAGAAAATAATGAAGAGTCGCTATCTCTTAAACCAGAAGCCCAGAAGCCGAAACCAAAAGCAACTAAACCTAAGAAGTCGCTCTCAGAAAAGGCACCTCCTAAGTGTACCTTAAAACAAATTTACAAGAGCCCCAACGTTGTTTGGCATCAGAACGAAGAACTCATCATGCTGTACATAGCAGTGGGAGACGTCGAAGAATACTTTTTGGAAGTGACACCAAAAGACTTGATCTTTCAGATAATGGAACCGACTGAGGGCGAACCAAGAGTGTTGGTCCTGAATTTCTTTGGTGTTGTGGACGTGCCTCGGGTTTCACACAAAAAGTGTGGCCTCAATGTGGTGGTGCGAGTGCCCAAGCTTGGGTTTAGCGAGTGGCCCCGGCTTGTTTGGCAGAAAGAAAAGCTTATGTACCTGAAGTACAACCTCGAGACCATTCACCTCAAGGAGGACTACATTTTGCCAAAGAAGAGGAAGTTGAAGAGAAAAAATGCTAATTTTGATGATTATGACAATGATGACGATGACGAATCCACGTTCGGAGGTTTGGACTTGGATGGAGATGAGTTCGAGGTCTTCAGCAATTTCACCTAAATGTTGCGTTATTTTACCACAATTCGTTAACTTATCATATCTATAAAAAGGACCAGAAATTAAAAATAAATACAACACTTCAATGCCATTTTCCTATTTTGTGTTAAAAAACGATAATAAACTTTCCATTCAGACAATAAGTTTAATTTTGATTCATTTTTTTCTCAATGCTCTGAGATTAATTCTGACAACGATATTTGGATCCATCCCAAAAGGTCTCTCTAAAAAACTTTTCTTGTGCGTTTGGGATGTCTAAGTTTGGGTAGGTACTTTGAGCCGACGGGAGCTCAAAGATTGTAATTGCGCGATATTTTAAGTCACATATTTATACAACAAACTTTTTTTAGGACTGAAGCAAGGCAAGCCTTTTCAAGTTTATTTACTCATAAAAACAATCGCTCAAATTGATTCAAAAACTAACGTTAGAGGGCTGTAGGACTTCAAAATGTCCTCCCTTTTCAAAATGGTGCTACAACAGCACAACTGCCAACTCGTCTGGGCCGTTTAATAAAACAGGTAGACAATTGTGTACTTTTTAGTGCATTTTCATCATTTTGTAAAAAATGCACTATTGTGGCCGCTTTGCCGTCTGTCTGTCTGCAAAACGCCGACTGTCTGTCCGAAATTTTATAACTCGAGAACGGGAAGTACTAGAGAGCTGCGGTTTTTAGCTTGCCTCTGCCTCTGCTGCCTCTGCTTGCCTCTGAGCATAATCATCACAGACACTTTGGGATTCATTTTCTTGACGCGGGACACATTGCAAATGCAACTATGAGAAGTATAGTGAAATTTTCACAGGGTCACAATAGGATCCTCGGGACCTGCATGACCCTCTGCCCCACCATCAATCTATCTATCTACATACAATTCCGTTGCTAAATTTCTTTATTCAGTTTCTTTCAATATTTTTGCATTGTTCTCAACAACAAAGTATTTTAAACCAGTAAAGAGCTTTCATTTCGCAACCAATCTTGAACGTTTAGTCATTCTGTGTATAGGACATCGATGGTATCGGGAGATGTTGAGCAACATTGATTGATCCTACGGCTGACCTAATTTTTGTCGTCGCACCAAATCCACAATCGCTCTGGGCACATTCATTGTCTGGTCGTCAACGAGAACAATGTCAAAGTTGTCCATATATGTCGGTAGGTTCTGTTCCGGGTGGTCGAATAGGAAACCAATTTTTAGCACGTGGCTCTGGCAAGGAACACCGTTCGCCATTTTGGCATCTCCAAGAGAATCGCCCATCACAATAATATGATCTCTTTGAGTCACGAGATTGTAGTAGTCCGTACCTTCTAAAGCCGTTTCATTTTTGTTGAAGGCATGGATCATGGTGCCACCCAAGCCATCCAGAACATCATCTTCCTTGTATTGGAGGAAGTTCGAAACGACTTTGACGTTTGGTAGCAAGATGTTGGCTTGCTTCAAAAGAGATACCACGCAGTCTCCGAGTCCAGCACTGAACACCAGACATGGGATGTCACTCTCATGCAGCTCACGGAACAACTCATGAGTTTCGCTTCGGATGCCATTTTTGTAGTGGGCAGCAACGTCTAGAATTTCTTGAGGAGGCAACCGAAACCCTCTGAAAATACATACCAACGTTACGAACAGAGTAACCTCAACGATCAAACTCACTTTAAGATTTCACCACTTCGTGCCCACCACTCCATCATGGCAGGAATTTTTTCGTTCAAAGGAATGCTAGGATCGATTTCGATTGGCCGGTACTTGTGAAAAAGCTTCCGAGACTCGTCAATGTAAGTCTGAGGAAGAGACTTGCACTTGTTAAAAATCCCAAAGCTTGATAGAACGTTTTCCCCATTGTCCATTTTCTGTTTTGTAATGGTGTAGTCAAAGTCGGTAACTATTTGTAATTTTTGTGGTCCACCGCTTATCAAGTCGTTTAGCATGAACTCAACTCTCTGAGGATCTTTCATCTTGACATGTTCCTGGTTCAGGAAGGAGAAGTCTTCCAGTTTAATGACGTTTTCTTGCTTTCCAACCATCTCGATTAACGCTTATTTAGGTATTAGCTGTTGCACAAGGAAGAAAAAGTTAAAAATAGCTTCATCAGCAGTTTGGAAAATTTGCCAAATTTTATTAGTTATTACCAATATTAACTTACTTGAAAATAATTGTTTTGGTAAAACGACTTATTTAGAAGTATGTTGTTGCTCCAAGAGGTAGATTATCAATGTTTATATTATCACTTCGGCAAATTTATTTATTGGAAGATTTTTATCAAGAAATTACCACATAAACATTGCTCGAAAACCAATTTAATATTTCAACCTATACACTCTATAAAAGCAGAGATTCAAAAAGGCAGTTGAAAAACACGGTACGTTGCACAAATAAATTTGTTGCTGAGACAAGTGATAATTCAAACTCTTCGATAGACTTCGAAGTAGTTGAATTTTAGGAATAGCTCTTAGCAAAACTTGAATATCTTACGACATAAATCCTTCTCTTGGCTTCAAATATAACTGGTTCAAATAAATGTACGTGACGATCGAAAGGGAGGTCTACAGACTGACAAACGGGCGGACAAATCGGATACATCAAACAATTATGTACTACATCATAAGAAAATTCTGGCTGCGTGACTGATGTAAGATCTTTTCACAAACAGTGGACGTTTCCGTTAACCATCGAAAGAGAGAAGAACATGGACTGCAGAAGGAGGAATACAGCTAATTAGTGAAATCTTCGTACATTTAACTAATACATATCTATTTGGTAAACATAGACTCAATGAAGCCGCTCAATTACTCGTCGAGAAATAAGCAATGATTTTCCCATTCAACAATTACACTAAATATGCACGATACTTTATTCTGCTTAATTCTTTAACAATCAATATAGACACAATCTTTTTCATTTTACGCAATTCAATTCTTTTGCAAAGCAAAAGTAACTATAATTTCTATCAATTTTCAACATTCAACAGGTCCAATGTATGATCAAAAGTATAATTTTACTCCTCTGTTTCATATGTTTTCATAATTGCCGTTCTTTGATACTGTCAATTTTTAAAAAATTCTATGTTTAATTTGGGCCAGCCAAACTATGTTTGTAAGTAGGTCTAACTACATTAAGTTGAGATGCCTTACCGCACCTTTCCTCTTTCAGTTTGTTTATTTGTAACGTAATAAAAATGTATGTTTTGTATTAAATGCTCTATTTGGTTTGTATGGTTCATTATCAATTTTAGAAATGAAAGATCAACTTTCAACTGCTAATACATGTTTAAATGTAAATATTACAATCTATGTCATCAGTTAAATTGACAAAGGACTGCCTAAGTTAGTGATGGTTCTTAGCTCCATAAAGTACATTTCACATTTATAAATTGACACTGATAGGTATGTATTTTTTCCATCTAATTGACTCCTAAATTTGAGAGAATGAGTGTAGGTTCTCGGTGGATAGTAACCACTAGATCCTGACACCGATTCAGTCATTTATAACGTGTTGTCCAAAAAATGATTCAGTTTTTTTAGGACTTTGGCATACTTTTTGACACTCAACTATTCTCGATCGTCATGGTCTTATTTTTGTCTAGCATCAATAGTGATAATGATTTGATAAGTACTTGACATTTTCCCGGTTGTAGATAATATGTATGTGATTCTCGATTAGGTAATTATTTGATCGTTTAGGTCGAACGTTATAATAATAAATCGATTTACTGTTTATACTGTTGTAATTGTTTATAATTTTTCATCAATAAATTATTTTCGTCTATCTAACTCCGCTTGGGTCAGAACTCGGTTTTCGGGCAAGAAAATAACCACGATGGCTCCGAACCAGCACCATGTAGTAAGAATTGACATGAAAAGATATTCACGGATTTTTGTCTGAAACAAAAACAAAGAAAAAGTTGTTGAAAACAATTGGGAAATAGTTATTTGCAAATAGAATCTCACCAAAACCGACAAATACGGTGTAAGAACAAGCGCAAAGCCAGCTGCCACGTTGCATGCTCCAACTCCAATGTTCCGAATGGCCGTGGGGTATAGTTCGGCTGTATAGACGGGCATGATGGTATTGCCAGCGCTGATCGTGAACTTCCCAATCATAACAAAAGTTATCTTGAGCCAAAGAAGCTCCTCCCTACCCTCCATTATAGCAGCTCCTAGACATGCCACCCCTGCGGCCAAGAAAGTACTGCAAAACAACCACTTTTTCCCTGTCTTAGAGATGATATACATAGCCAATGCTATGGCGGGAATTTCGACTAGACCAGCTAAAGTCTGAAAGAAATTTCACCTTTATTTTCTGATAAAGTACATTCGTGATGCATACCGAGTTCAGGTAAATATTTCCTCCAAAAGTGTTCATGTTGAGAACAAGACCATAGTATACCAAGTTCATGGTGAACCAAATACACAAAAAGCAGAAAGTTATTAACCTCAAGTACTTTGATTTGAATAGTTCCGAGACTTCCGCATTCGAGTCCTCCATGATTGGTGGTCGCAGTACTTTGTCCAAGTTTTCTGGTAGCTCAATTTTGTTGACACGCGCTGCTTGCCGCAGAATCGTTTTGACTTCAGTTATGCGTCCTTTTATAAGTAGCCAACGAGGGGACTCAGGAATAATGAAGCTTAAAGCAAAAAATATTTGATATGAAAGAGAACTTGTTCTCGCTTTCGTACACTTACTACAATAGACACAGTAGCAATCCTGGCAGTCCGATGCAAAGCTGTAAGTACTTATAATCTTGCGTCAAGTAAGCAATTCCTGAAGTCATAATGTATGATACTGGCAGCGGGAATAAGTTGTACATTCCAGCAATCGTTTGCCATTTTCCGTCGACAAACTCTATAGCCAGGATCAGGCCAGCGTACGTGACTGACACTGAAACGAGTCCCAGTAGCGCTCGCAATGTTTGATATAGCACAAAATTATCGGCAAAAAAGAGTGCGAGACCTGCAAAGGATATTTCATTTCAGCCTACTGAACTTTTTAAATCAATAGAAATGTTTCATGCTTGTCTGAAATAAGGTTTGCACTTACCGAAAATGGTTTGAAGTACAGCTGATATAAATAAAAGTCGTTTGCGACCAAATTTATCGGAGAGAACACCACTCACGATGCCGCCCGTCGCAACACCAATTAAGAAAAACATTTCAGCCACGTTTTTTAAATACTCCTTATCGCATACCAAGTTCCATTGTGATGTCCAAGTGTTGCCTAAACCGTCGTAATCGTCAAACTCCCATTCAGTGCAGGGAACCAAGGATATATTTTTCACAAAGTTGAACTGGAACGATAAATTTGATTGCAACTGATTGATTGAAAACCATCCAAAGATCCCTTTATTTGCAACTTCATATCCGAAAATAACCGCACCATTCATATTCAATGAGTGCAACTTGGTGGGAAATTGTCAATAATTGCAGAATCCCACATTGAAAACGGCCATCCGAAGTACATTCTCTCATGCATAACCGAGTGATAAAGTGCTTGCAATGTAACACAACGAAGCTGAACCAGTGAAGCAGGAAATTGATAATTGGTACGCTGCTTACCTTAAAGTTGCTGGAGCTCACATCACTCCAGTTTAAATTCAGAATGTGGCAATTGTCTTCTGACTGGGACAGATTACGCCATGACTCAATAGAATGATTTCTTAGGGTTGGGGGTCGCTTGCACCAATAATTTCTATCAGCAGCCTAAATATATAGGTATGTATTTTTTAAAAATCTTTTCAATACAAATAAAATGCATTCTTACTTGAAATGTTGGCGAGTAAATGTGAAACGTGTTGGGAACTTGAAAGAGAGCGAGTAAAAAAGTCATGATAAATTGCCATCGCCCGTAGTCTCCGATTAGGTTGCCTATGATATCACATTCTTCGTCGTCCTTTTCTCCTTCTCCATCGCCACTCCGTTTGATGGAAATCTCATTAGCTGAACCAGATATTGAGTTAACCATGGTTTCTAACTTTCTTAAGTTGACTGAAAAAAACAAATTAAAACAACTTGTGTTAAGTAAAGCACATAAATTAGCTAATATTTATTTTGCAATTTTTGGCACATTAATGCAGAGATAGCTTTCAATTCTTCAAAGTTAAATATTAATTTATGCTGAAGAAGTGAAAATGTTCATATTCAAAGTAAATATTATCTACTACATAAAACATTTTTTAATGGGATGGACACCAAAGTCACATAATTGTGGAGTAATTTTTAATCAATTTTGCAAAGTTGGGTCGGAGAGAACATATTTTGTACAAAAACCTATTTCTGTAGAAACTTAGGGGTCTCTAGCTCCATCTCTGGTGATATAGCAGAACAATAGTTTGGTAGGTTTTACAAGCTCATCAATAAACTAAATTTTCGGCTCAATCGGAGCAACTAAAATTTTTCCCCCAAAAGAACTTCGGGTACCCCTAACTTCTAAAATCCTGTGTAATAATTAACACCAGGTACCTCATAAGTATGGCAACTTCTGTAGGTGCTTTTTGTAGAACAATTTTTTAATAGTTTGAACGACAGCTTACACTTGATTTATTTCAACTTAAAGGCATGATAAAAAGGCATTACAAATCGAAACGTTTTGTGCCACCTTCATGATCTCCTCGGATAATTGCAATTGCGAAATTCTTTTAGGATTTTGTAAGCTTGACCAATAAGACGTGTGTAACAAATTTTTGCATATAAAATCCCTAGCCTCTCAAATAGAGGATTGAGTAATTCTGTTTGGTTTTATTCGGTTAGGCTAAAGACATTTATTATATAATTCAGAGCTAGCAGCAACTTGGCCGTAACTGAATTGCCACCTAATATGATTTACTTCGTTAAATTCATTGGAGCAAATCCTGGAATTTCAAGCAAACCCAATGGCGATGTTTAAATGACTCCAAAATACCATTCCATGTAGAGTTTAATCTATTTTTTCATTAAAAAGGAGGAACATATTGTGTGAAAACCAAATGAAAAAAATCTAAGATAACTGGTTCCAAGCTCCAGTTGATTCCGTGGTCATAGTGCCTCAAAGATTCAAACCTTGAATAGTCGAGAGGGTTATTGCTTATTACATTAAGTATAACTGAATAGATAGGTGTTTTTCTCACCAATAAATTGTAATTTGAGATGGTATCGTAACTTCCCAGGATTCAATTTGCTAGAATTTATTGTCATAGAAATGGCTTATTACCTATACGAATAACACGCACAATTTAGCTTAAAACCAAAACACCAAATATTCCTAATTTATATTATGTCATAATAATAAAATCGTCAATTGTAGTCACACACTTCTTTTGTTTCGTTTACGATTTCGTCATCAAGAATGCCTTCATTTTCGTTTACGTTTCATATTATCAAGATTGCGCGCGGCCTGGATATTTGCCAAGTCTGTTTCACGTTACCGGTGAACGTCTCACGAAACAAAATGCGAATAGGCAGGGAGATGGTGATGGGTTGAGGTTTGTAAGCCATTCGGGTAATTTGAAAAATGTTAAAAGAATTTAATGGAGTTTTCCCTTTATTTCAATATTATAGTTGTTGTCTAATAAGATATTTAGAAGTTATTCAAGATTTTCTTCTGTCTTGCATGCTGAAAAAATTAATTATTCTTGTTACGGAGGTAATTCAATTATAATGGGGAACTTTTTAGACCTTGAACCTCAGCATGATTGGGAAAACACTTTGGAGTGGACGTTACGGTGCTGATGAGCAACTTTATTCAACATGTGTCTATAAAATAGTCGGAATAGTTATTGTTTTTTTTAATACCCGGATTTACAAAGAGGTTTGTAAGATGGTGGGTAAATTTTGTATACAATTTTTAAGAAAAATTATCAATAATCACAGGGTAAAATATAATATAATATTACGATAACCAATTCAACTATTTTGTGGACATATGTTGAATGAAGTTGCTCATCAGCAACGAAACGTCCAAATTTCCAAATCATCCTGAGGTGCAAAGTCTAAGAAGTTCGCGAGTAAAAATTTGATTAAATTAAATCCAGCAAAATTGATGATATAAGCTTTTGAGTGCATATCAAAAATGTTGAGAGTTGATATAAAATAGTTTTTTGAATCGAAAGAGAAAAACCAATTACGAAAACCAATCAGCCCTTCTCAACATTTAAAAAAGCGCCCATTAGCTTTGTTACACATTTTGTAAGATTTAATTTATGGAGTTACTCAGTTAAGCTTTATTTGTTAATATTTTTGATTGGCAAAATCTCTTTAACTGGTTTTTTACATGATTCTATCGGAGCAAGAAAGAGCAACCACACAAACTTTAGGGGTTCTTTGATCTCTCTGCATGAGGGTGATTGTTGAAGGTCAACAACATATTAAAAAGTTCATCCCAGAAGATGCCAAATAAATGTTTTTTTTCAGAACAACTGATTTATTACTAATAGTTTCAAATGCCCCTTTCGATGTTAAAATGTGCATTATACGACAGAGGACTGATTAGGGTAAAAGACGACAATATGGTTTTAATGACATTTTAATTAATTTTTTACAGACGAAAAACTCTTGGATAAATTATTTATTGATTTTTATCGGAAAAAGTATTAAAAATGACTGAAACCGGTAAATCAAAAACTCGCTCATAAACCTATTTAGTGTTTCACGAATGATAACAAGAGACTTACCTTCAGACTCCATCTTTTCATGTTCACGAATAAACAACTTGCGATTGAATAAAGAATAATGCAACACACCACAGATTTCATTAATTGACAACAAGATTGATCACTTTGAATGGCAAAGTTTTTCTTGCGATTTTCTTTTGCTCCGTGTTCGTTGATGTTTTTTCTATATGGTTTTTCTTAATCTATATTAACCTTTTTCCTTTACCCAGTTTAGGCATAAGAGCAAACACACCTTGACTGGAGATGTCTTGAACACTGTTCAAGTTCACTCTTTTCTACATATGTATTATTTTTCTTTTCCAATCAATTTCATACGGGTCATCGTCTAATAACTACTTGCACGTTCAAAGGAAATTGAAGTGAAAAATTGTTATGATACAAAATATTGGAAAAAACAAACAGACACCAGCATGACATACGAGCACAGCAGCGTGATACTAATGATATTCTCATTACAATGCTAGTTCACAGCAAAAATCACCCCCTTGGGATATTTTTCGCAGTCAAATGTCAAGAGACCATCAATTTTCTAATCCTTATTTTTTTCATGGGTATTCGATTATTGGAAATTGTGGAAGTAATAACAAGTTCAGTTGCTCCTCCACAAACTTCAAATACTTATTCATACGTACATTTACTCAAATGGTACAGCTGGGAAAAGCGACAAGTGAGTAAATCGATATAATAACACTTGTAGATAAAGGTATAAGTAGCTGCAGTGTCTGGTGATGAGATAAGGTTTTATTATAAATAACAGCATAAATAGGGTATAAAGTATCATGAGATGAAGAGTACGAGGGGTGAATACAAACAACTCGTAGCAAGGATTGCTGAAAGCGAAGAGATAGAGAAAGATTTACGCTAGGATTACTCTAGGGAGTAGGGACGCAAGGAAAAGCTTTATTTAACGTTAAATTTTATCATTCGTACTTAACTAGAAGACGTTGGTTGAGATGTTGAAACCAAAAATATCTATCAATACATTTTAACTTTTTTTTGAGAACACACCAAACTTCTTATTTTCAGCATTGGGTGTCTTTTCGAGAATTGCTTCGACTTCACTCAATCACCGATTATTCGAGGCTCGAACCATAGTTGCTTGATTCGAGCTCAGTTATGTTCACAGGGCCTATTCTATTTAGCTAAAGTTTTAACTCTCTTACAGCCATACTTTTGACCTTTTTATTATACTTTCTTTTTGTAGGTACTTTTGTCTGTCATCACTAGACTGAATGATCCGAGAGCAAAATTGTAGCTTTAGAAAATCACATTTTGTGAGGTTTCACATGTTCTCTTTTTGTAAAGAAGCAGTTATATGAAAAATAAACTTTCTGAGAAATTGAAAAACAAAGACCATTGCAGTAGCATCAAGTATCAATGAAATAACAAATTGCATATTCATGAGCCATTCAACAGACTAGACACTAATGTCGTCCAATTAATTCGCTGTTTATTTAACACGTCAACACCTCAAGTTCTTGCAGCTATTAAAATACCTTACAAGTTTACCACGTGCCTGCACACAAGTGTTGCCCAACGCCACGAATACCAATAATTTTCATCACCTCTTTTGCCACTGGCACAGTTATCCTAACGTCACGTCTCTGAAACGATTCCCGGATGGTTTAAAGTTTTAGAAATAGTTTTTAGTCAAACTTGAGCACCGGAGCGATTTTCTCGGACGTGACTATCCGAGAAATAAGAACAAATTGCCCGACAAAATGCCAATAAAGCGAATACAATCGTCGACTTTTGCTGTTGGCGCATGGCGCGTTAAGACAACACATTCCGAGAGCGTTGCGCATTCCTTACAAAATTATTATCCAAAAAAATATTGTTTAGTAGCAGAGCAGAAGTTTAGTGGCAGCTCAGCTGCGAAGCGTTTTCGTAGTGAAATTTGTCATTTAATTATTTAACGCCCATCAGAAAATACACAGACGCTCTACAACGAGTTGTGTACCAGGCGTCGACACTGGCAAAAATAAATTTGGAACATACATTTGTCTTGTCAACAAGAGTTAGCTAAGATTTTGAGAGTTAATTGGACAATGCTAAAATGATCTTTGTATACATTTAATAGGTACATGGTACGTACATAAGTACCTACATCACTGCTCAAAGTGCAATTTAGAATAATTAAGTGACAAGCTTAAAATGTGGATATAGAAATTGACCTCGGTTGGCTTTGAGTATCGATTCACATAAATTATTTTGAACCCAATGCCTTTCTACGTGTTTAATTGGCATCAACGTTATAATGGACTTTGATGGAAGACTCAAATAGATTATTTGCTAATTACACTTATATGTATGTGCTCTGATAAAATAAACGTTTAGCATTTTTATTTTCTTCTCGTAATTCGCAATATTTTGTGGTAAGGTAAAAATATTAAAGCCATTAAAACATAAAGACAGTCGCATAGTCAAAATCTAGAACGGGGAAGCAAGCCAGACGTGAAATCGCAATCATCCCCGCAGTCTTTAATTTAGGTGACTGCCAGAGGAAAATGAAATTTCTATTTAGAAACAATCTACGATAACCCACATCGTCATTGCAACTCTGGCTGCAACGATTGCATTACCTTCTCTCGGTTTGCTTGCGTCTAGTATTGTTGTTGCGTTGCGTTCGTACAATTTTCCTCTTCTGCACTATATTTTGCTATTTTTATTCGTGCTTACTCAACAATGTATTCTGCTAGCTCATACCGTACGTACAATTGCACACAAGGAATAGTGTAGCTTATGCCTAGATACTGCTCTGCCTGGTGATAGCTTCCTTACATACTCTCTGGTTAGTAAGTTTAACATTTTAAAATAGTGGACCAACTATCAACTTTTCTCTTTCAGAGGTTCTAAGGTGTCAACAAGTTAGTAACCTTGAGTGGTTCTACAAATAACGCTCTTCGAAATAAAACTTAGTGGTCAAAGGGTTTCCTACCACGCTTCAGTGCGAAAATAAAATTTTATTCACGTTTTTAAATTGATCCCATTGTTTACACAGGAACATAATTTATGTACACTCTTTTCAGTTTCCCGCGATAGAAAATGCGAGCCGCATACGAGCACGAGGCAGAAAATCTTCTTTGACACACAAAATAAGTAGGTCTTGGGATCGTTGTGATTCATTTTCTCGAATTTATTGCCGCTGGCGCTCCGCTTACTAGCTTTGAAAAGTAGCATACTCGTAGAATATTCAAACACTATAGATAGGGAGAAAGAAGGTGTAACATAAAGTTCTTTGACACTGCCACCACCACGCCATGAAAATCGTTGCTGTGCTAGTGGCTTTGTGATAGGAGATTAAGAAATTTGAACTTATGTCGAAACAAATTCAGATTTATCACATTGAATTCAATTGTTTAAGTTTATATATGATATGTACATACATATGAAGCAAACTGTTTTCTTATCACGCCACTTTTTTGTTCGGATTCTTATTTCACGTCAGAGCAATCAAGCTTATCTCTGGCAAAAATTCACTTTTTGGGAAAAGAAACGATGACACCAAATGAAATTAGAAAGGTCAAGAAGTCTTCGGACTCACACATCTTGGTGCCAGTGATGTAACCTAAATAAGACGTTTGTTACACCACTGTTACACGATTTGTTAAAACATTATTTACTCAAAGTTCTTCTCCAATACGCTTTACGCCACTTACTTTTCACTTTCCAACGTAAACTATTTGATAAATGCAAAAGACGTCGGAAAGAAGTGACGACAATATAGTATAATAAAACACTTGTAAGCGCCTGGTGCTTGGTGCGCGCTTCCCTCACATCACAATTTCCTCCGTGCAAACTTCCCGGACCGCTCGAATTGTTTGTCGCTTCACAACTGAGAGTTCCGTACCCGCGACAATCTTATTTATTCAGTACAACTGAGAATCTTTCTACTCATCTGCACATCCATACAAAATACGTGCAAGTAATACGCATGATCACATGTTGGAGATATGGATGCTGGCTGTGGCATACTAGCTGGCTGTGGTGCCATAAAGAAAATTTTACTTACACGCTGTCTTGGCTCTCACAATTGCGTGTATATATTCGTTGCTCTTGACACCTGTGTCAGTGCTGTAGGTGCGAGGTTTTCCTTTTGCTTGAGCCACCTTGTATTTTGCTAGCAAAATATTTCGGGAAAAACCTGTTGAATTGGAAAATTCTCCTGCAACATCTGTGGAAACACAGACATCGAAGTGAGCACCGAAAACTTCATATCCTGCAAATGTTACAACAAGACGATGGTACGCGAAACAGATGGTTGTGACATATTACCCATCCGATGGCCTTGGACTCTCAGCCTTCACCTATCTACGTGCAGTGCATTTGTAAATTTTCCCTTCGACTTCGTCGTCACAACATTTCCATCTACTCTACCGTTGATTTGTTTATGTTTGCGCTTGTAGTTAGCGTATCATGCAAAATGAATACATGGACAAATGAGTTGGTAAATAGCGAAAAACCAAACAAACCGATCGGTTGGCACAGGACAAATTTAATTGAGGTATATTGAGATAAGGGATCTATTTAAATATATACTTGAGCTTAGATCTCAATACCCAAGTGCTATGACAAACTTTTCCACAACTGAGTAATTTTTTCGATTTTCATTTATCTCTTTCCCATAATATCCTAGAGCATGGAATTTTTTTTTTCCAAGTGGAAAAAATAAAATTTCCATGCTCTAGGCATAATATACCATGTAGTGTTTTGATTTTTGAAATATTTTTTTCGAAAGAAAAAACATATGAACGTATTTTTCAATCAATTTAAGTAAAGTCTTGTGACCTTGCAAAAAAAGAACCCAGAAAACCCTTTTTTCTGAATATTCTGGCATTTGAGCTGGACTTTAAATTTTTATCAATTTAGTCCTATGGCAAAAGAGTACAACATCACTCCGTCAAGAATACCAATACATAAGGTTTCTAAGTACAACCATGCCGAAAACTGAGTTTATACAGTTTTCGGCATGGTTGCTCACTGAGATTTTCAGCTTTTAGTCTAAGACACTTAAAAAAATTTAAAAATTTCATAACTTTTCATTATTTCATCATATAAAACTTGTAGTTTTACATCGTCATAAATTCGTATCAGTAGACCGTATCAATAAATCTCGATTTTTAATTGAATATAACTGACAAAAATCCTTATTCATGTATCTACATATATGATTTCATTCTCACTTCATTAACATTAAAGATCTATCTTTACTTTTAACACGTTTTCGTAATGCCGTACTCAAAATTAAAGGAAGAATTTTGTTGTAAGAGAGTTTGTAAAAGAGAAACCATTTACGTGTTCATATGTAGGCATTTATAATCTGTGGTTTACTTTCTAATGCATGACATATTCAAGTGCTACACGGAGCCTGACGAACGATTTTTATATTAAAAAATTGAAATGTTTGCACTTGATATAAGTTCACTTAAGTTCTCAGCATGACACCGTCATTCATAATAAATGTAACACAAACAAAAAATCGTGTGGATGATAGAGGCTTGCATACAGTCGGAAATTTCAATTGAATCTGGTGGCAAGAATCAAATTATTAAATTACATTATACGGTTTTGTTCTAAGCTTTTTTCGTTGCAGGTTTCTCCTTTGGTATCTAACTATTCGTGTTTATTTGTAAAGTGAGACAAGGCCAGGGCTTCGAAGCAATATAATTTATTTCGCTCATAAATTTAAACAACTGCAAAAGGCACTCACATTGGACCAACATTTTGTTGTAATTGCTAAAATAATAAAACTCGAAAGAAGTTAACAGAGATTGAAAGAAGACGTAGTTTTGCTTAATTTTTTTTCCCTTTATCGGTTTTAAAGCTCACCATCTCCTAGGAAGGGCTCCGAGGACTCCATTTTGCTTTCGTACGCCCTTCAACTGATATCAACTGGCTTGAAAAGCTACTGCTTTTAAACACTTAGAGAGAATGAGAACACCACAAATTGATAATATTCACAGCGTCTAAGGTGTTTCATTCATTTTCTTTTTAAATACTGAGACCCAGGCACTCCATTGATGGAATCAAATTCACATTGAGTGCGCTTTGAATCGCCATTAATTAATACATGTAGAAACTATGTAATTATATATTAGTCTTGCTTCGTTATCTTGCATCTGCATCTCTACGATCGCGCGCGATTTTGTATATTGCGAATATTAACACTGAAGCGCTCGGATTGAAGCACGGCAGAAAACTAAACCAATACAGTAGATTTACTCGAATGATCAACGCCACGAGAGAGTCTCGCAAATATAACAATATATAGCAATAAAAATAATGAAAGATTCTACTCTCAACACTTTGCGGTGTGATTTTATTAAATACAATGAAGCAAATGTTGGATCCCCGTTCATTTTATACTTGAGCGTGAGCCTCAGTTCACTCCAGATGGTGATGATATAGCCGCTAAAAGAAGAACATTTTTAAGATTTCCTAATTAAGGTAATTTTATTGTGACATACTTCCAAGCTCCGCTTGCATTACTATGTATGAACACACAGATGTACCTAGAAACATTTTCTGAGAGGTGCTAAATATATAGATAGCAATATATTTGAAGGAACTTTTGAAGCATTGGTTGGAAAGTTATTTGGAGTTCCATGTGAGCTGTAGAATGGATTTATCATATGACGGAGGTTATAAACTTTCTTCTAAGAGATTCTAACTGAAATTTCGTTCTTGAAAATCTAAAATCGAGGAACGTTAACAGCTCTGCAAGTAGTCACAAAAGCTTCATGACTTTTCATTTTGTAAAGAAGTTAATAAAGTTTGATGAATATTTAATTAAGGAGAGATGAGTGCAATTAAGGGTTTTGTAAGTTGTTCTTGCCTTCTTGGGATAAAATCTATAATATATTTAAAATAAAATAAAAAATGTTTTCTAAGATATTTTCTTACCGGAGACTGTTGTTCGATTCAAAAAAACTTGCATATGTATAATAGTTCAAACATAACAAGCGACAAAGTTTATTGTGTTCTTATCATTATCATATCACCAATCAATCATACATAAATAATTTACTTTAATGACAATATGACCTTGAGATTCTCTCTAACTTTCTACAACAATTGAGTATTTGAACATATCACTGTTTACAAATGCAAATATAATGCAAATGTAACAACGCCTGGAAGCTTGTTTACCAGGCGTAAGATATGGCTGGAGCTTGGTAGCTCATGTGAGAAACGGCAACAGCTGGCGAGTAGGCAACACCTGAAAATGATAACAATTCAGAGTTTTTTTCTAATGCCTGAAAGATTATATTAGACCTAAAAGACTACCGGCTGGAGCAACTCCCAACTTGGCTGGAACTCCCCAAGGGGCGGCCACAGGGGCATGGGCAACCGTTGGAACTCCCCAAGGAGCGGCTACAGGAGCATGGGCAAGAGATGGAACTCCCCATGGAGCAGCAAGCGGAGCGTGGGCAACGGCCAGAGGTGAGTGGAGTGAGGAGTATACTCCTGGGTTGCTGACTCGAACATCACTCTTGCTGACAGAAGAGAATGGAGTGTCGATGGTCTTGGAGTAGGTTGAAACTTGACCTAAGTTTCCATATGAGCGAAGAATGTTTGATTGTTGTCCAACGACGGTTGGGGACACGATAGTTCCACCATATGGCGTAGGTGCCAGAACGGCTTGCGTGGCGGCAATAGCAGCGGCAAATACTACAAACTGCAAGCAAATTACAGAGTAAAGAGAGCGATTCAAAGATCTTTATCGCTAACGACACAAGTAAGTGCATAATATTAATGCATGCACAATTGTCAATAATTAACCTATCTCATGTAATTGATTCAGTTTTCTCAGCTCTTTAAACGCAAAAGCGCATAGTTTAATTTATTATGAGCCCAGTTTTTGTAAAGCCAAGAAATATTAAATCGTTGTCAAGGACAGAATTTTCATAACAACGATATATCTTTTGTTACTTAATCTAGTTTTGTTCTGTGATAAATTTGTTGTGGCTTATAAAAAAAGAGTGTTTTCTATGATCGTTCTGTGATAAAAAAATTTTGAGAACTTGAGTGAAACAAACAAACATAATTCATAGTCAGCGAGAGGAAAATATAAAAATCTACTTGACTCAGATAAACAGACACTTTGGGCTACTGATTACAATTCGCTGCCGACAGTAGCAGCAATGCCAGTAATGCAAGTGGTCGTGTTTCACGCTCACTGGGCTGCTGGATTCGGCTTTTTGCATGTTTCTTTTGATGTGTTTGATGAACCATATTAAGTACACACGGTTTAAAAGTTTGTTCAAATTAATCACGTGTTATTGGTAATTAGAAGATAACTCACTTTGAACATGTTGAGACTAATGTTTTGTAACGCACAACGTACTGAAGACTAGCAATCAAAATTGAAACTGCGCTCAAGTCAGAAAAGGTGTGTGCTTTTTATATACTTTTTGGGGGAGTTGCTCAAGATACAGCCTGAACAAAAAGAATCAACTAAAAATCATTATTGTAAATTAGAACTGGTCTGCGTAGTGCCTAGCCGCAATCACACATGTGTACTTGCATATTGATATATAGCACCGAACTTGCGAGGTCGGAGTTCTGTGTGTAATGTGCATGTATCACTTTGATAGAGACTAAATGGTTTTTGATCTGTACTTAAATTTTGTAAAAATGAACTAAACTGCGATCAGGGGCGTTTTGGGAAAGGGCTTTGAAATCAAGAATATATTCATCAGAAAATGTTTTCCAAAATATCATGTTTTAAATAGTGACTTTCTGGCTTAGAAACTAAATCGTGAGACCAAGCTACATATTGTTAATTTTGTATTACAGATAAAATCATGACTCAGCTATATGTAGATAAATATGTAATAAATCTCTTTTTGAGAACCAACAGAAGTCCCTTCTCCCTTTTTGCAAAACATTTTTAGAAGATGAAATGTCCAAAGTTAAAGCTTGAGCCATCACTGTTGCCATCGTAACCCCGTAAATAACATGAACGATCACGATCACATATGTGTAGGCACTTTTGTAATTGAATCATAATCTTGTCAATACGTATTGAGCATACATGTACCAATGATATGTCGGCTGGCTAGCATGGGAATGGCGAACGCCCAGTCTAAGAATTTTGTATTAGCATAAAATTGTTTCTGCTGTCTGGTTGCAACGTGCCCGAAGTCGATTGCATTTAGCTTTCAAGTAGGCAATGTTTTCATGTTGTTGCATAAGCTCAACACCAGATCCGGTGTAATGTAAGATAGTACAGTGCCACTGTACTTTGACGATTGCATTGCATGCTTTTGTTCCAATCAAAGACAATCAAGGAGAGCTTCAAGCGTGGTAAAGGACTTTTAGAGCTTAAATCAAAGTATTTATTAAGACCTCAAATGACTGCGTCAAACGTGAAAATGGCTGTAATTAAATTTGACCCCTTTTACTATAAAAGACGGCAATTTATATGATAATTTGATGTATTAATCGAAGCCCTGATAGCACTTGTACTTATTTTGATACACATCAAGTTTATACAGATTTACAACAACACACTATAAACATGTGATTATTGATTAATTTCATTTGAACTGAACGAACTTTCAAATATCGCTACAATGTCTCAAATCCAGTTGCACGTGAGTAACATTAAATGGTTCTTCAGAATAAATATTAAGTTGCTGTCGGTCTTTCTTTTAATTATTATTAATAGGTATTTATTGAAAATTAAGTTTTCGCACAACTTAACGGAGGAAGCCAATATTTTCTTATGCTGCAGTTGAATTTGGAATATGGTAATTTACTATATGATTAAGGAGTATACTTAATTGATTTTGCGTTTTAAAAAAATATTATTTAAGATTATTCAAAAGAAAATTTGTAATTCAAAGTTCATTGTCAGTCTGTTTTCCTAAAAGATTATTCAGAGTCATTTTACGTTTTTAGGATAACTTCTTTCAATAATTTAATTATTTTTATTTAAGTTACAAAATGCCTTAAAATGAAGTCAATAATTGATGAATAACAAGTGGCAAGTTTTTAAGTTTTCCTTTGCACGATTAAAATACATGATACAGCGAAAAATTAAAAAAGGAAGCAAACAAATCCTCAGAAAATGCTTGAGCTTAAACTCGATCCAACCGTAGATAAAATAAAAATGAAAATAAATAAAAATTAAGCGCATCGTTAAATTGTGTCTTTTATCATTCTCTAAGCAAAACGCTACATCACATAATTATTTTTAAAGTTCGAAAGTGCAAACTTTGAACAGCAAGATACCTTTCAAACTCACCAGCAGTCACATGCATTTTGTTTGACGTCTGGGATCTAGTTGAACTTGCAAAAACTAGTACACAGAGCCACACCCATTCGTAGTCAATTCAATTTACGCTTGTAAGCGACAAATCGAATTTAAATGAATAATCACACAATAATGGTTATACAGTTTGAAGGTGTCTTGTTTTGAACTGTGAAAACCTTACACAGAAATGTACAGTACTTTCAAATTCGTATAATTTAATTACTTTTCTTTTGATTTTGGCTCTACTTTTTTCTATCGCCGTCATAGGATGAACTTAGGATAGGATGAACATTATTAACTACGTAACCTAGAAATTATCAGAATGGCATAAATACAAAATCGCATTCGCATATTCACAGACTAGGTTAGTACATAATTTTAAGTTTTAAAATATGATTTGAGGCTTGATATATGTTTTATTTTTATTTTTTATTAGGAAACACATTTTAACAACAACCATTAACATATTTAATAGTAAATTACTACTTTACAACTCTTCTCTTAAAAAAAAATTAAACTAAATAAATTTAATCAAAATACTACATGAAGCATAAAGCATAAAAAGTGCATTTTCCCGGGTTTATATTTTGAGGGAATCTTATTGTAAATTGTTCAAGAATTGAGAAATTGAGTAATACGATTCAAAAAATATTCCCTCTAAATATAAACCCGGGAAAATTCACCTTTTATAATGTAATTTTTCGTGACTATTTTGAATTTCAGCTCAATCGGAGTAACTAAATTTTTCCCCGATACAAACTTCGGGGGTCCCCCACTCGGCTCCCTTAAGTGATAGGGGCGCGGGCATACATGTGTTCTATGATTTGCTAGATTTGATGTGAACTACAACATCAGCTTATTCGGAATAAGTATAAGGAACTTTCATGCAACGGGTTTTCCCACCTCACTCTCCCTCTAGGGGTAATGTTGGTCAAAATGTCAAACCTCCTACCTTACGGACTATGCCCTACACGATGCAGAAAACTGCAGGTCTCTATCTCTTCTGGTTCTTGAGTTTTAAAGTTTCGGACAGACGGACATAAAGTTTGCTCACGAAAAAATCCGGACACTTTCAAGGGTCAATTTGAACTTCTAAACATAACATATGTCATGGTTTGTTATTTTCCGATTAGCTGAATAAATAAGCTGTCTATTGATATATATTGCTTTGGTGTGTGGTTCAAAGGTTAGGAAATAATCTATATGGAACAAGAGCGAAGATATAAAATCTTTACCTAATTAATTGCGAATCGAGGCATGTCACAACATGCTATAGCAAAGAAGCTCGGTTTTCCGCTTTCAACTGTCAATAATTTCATAACGGGGTTTCTCAAAGCAAGCTCAACAGTAAAACATGTTTAAAGCTTAGTCGGGGACGAACGCATTTGAGTGCATTTTGAATTCGCTTTGTTGCAAAAGTTGGGTCAAAGGGAAAATATTTTGTCCCAAACTTCGTCACTGTAAAAACTTATTGGACCCCTGACTTTGATCATAGAGCCTTTATGTAGAGGGATATTTTGCTAAATTTAATATCATCTAACATTTGCCCAAGTTTCAACTCGATTGGGTTAGAAAATATTCGCCTCATACTACCTTTGGAAGCTCACAGCTCCTCACCCTTAGGTTATAGAGACTTACTGTAGTACTATTTTTTGCTGGATTTAATGCCACCTAACAGTTGCCAAAGTTTCAGCTCAATCGGTTGAATTTGAAATTTTGCCCTACTGTTCGCCAGGGAAGTCTTGGGTGGCCACTTATGTTATTTACCCCCAGGTCCATTTCTTTACATTTTTGAGACCATGATCCTGAACAAATGTTGCTTGATTTTGAAATTCAGCTCAATCAGAGCAACTAAAATTTTCCCCCCTTTGGAGGCCTCTCACCCCACCCCCTTAAGTGATAGAGGCAAACATGTGCTCTATGATTTTTTAGATTTGACACGATGTATAACATATCCAAAATTTAACTCAATCTGATCACGTATAAGAAAGTTTCATACAACACGAAAACCCCTCTGGTTACACCCCTGGCGGGTTATTTGGGAAACCAACAAAAATGGCCCACCTTCTAGACCATACCTTACAACATGCAAAAAACCGCAAGTACCTAGCTCTTATAGTTTCGGAGCCTTTGCGACACGGACAGACGGACAGACAGACATATCGGATTGCATCACAGTGCATTTTTTTCAAAATTGATGAAAATGCACTAAAAACAAGGAAGTGGTAGAAATTTGGGTTTGGTCAATAGGAATCTGGTCTCGAAGGTGTGCAAGTACGTACGCCCAACGCCTCAAAACGGGAATTGGCAACTAAATTCCAGATGAACAGCTCCTGGATTCACAAAGTTATACATCGAAGTAACTTAAAGGTCTACTGTGTTCAAAAACATGGTAACCGGAACGATCGACAGGCTCAAAGTGCCAAAACTCGTGCCCGTAAGCTATACGACATGTTTTTGCAAGGAGAAAAACGATGCACTCAAATGGATGATGAAACGTGCGTGATAGCTGACATCAAACAACTTCCAGACCGCACCTTTTACCGTGCTACGTTTCGTTTAGGTGTCCACCGAAAATTTAAGTACCAAGAACTTATTAAATCTCCCAAGAAATACATGATATGCAGGCCATATGGTCATGTGGCAGGATAAGCCGATTTTTCATCGCCTAGGGTAACATGAAGGCAGAGTATTTCAACAAGAAGTGACTTCAGAAACGTCTGCTCCTATTTATTAAAAGTCTTAAAGTCCCAACTCTATTTTGGCCCGACTTGGCTTAATGGCTTCCATTGCTTAAAGGCTTGCCTAGGGTGGTACAGCAACAATAATGTCGTTGTGGTCCCAAAAACCACGAACC
The DNA here is from genome assembly GCA_963930915.1 of Forcipomyia taiwana. Lineage (NCBI taxonomy): Eukaryota > Metazoa > Arthropoda > Insecta > Diptera > Ceratopogonidae > Forcipomyia > Forcipomyia taiwana. Next base: position 129,251 of record CAWVOI010000079.1, on the reverse strand, counting down.
TTCCGAATAGCCCAGGATTGCGCCCGATCGAAAAATTTTGGCCCTTAATGAAAGCTAAACTAAGAAGGACCAAGGGCGTCGTGAAAAATCATAAAAGCTTTCCCCGATAACTGGCAAGCAGCGACGAAGAAGGTGTCCAAAGAAGTGGTAGAGAATTTAATGGCTAATCTCCCTGCGAAGGTCAATGAATCTTCCCGCATACCAATGAATGAATAAAACTAAATTTTTTCTGTTTGTCCTAACTTTAATATTAATGAAAAAATACACAGTAACTTTAAATGACTTGTTTCTCTTTTCCAAATACCAAGCAATGGGTGTCCGGATTTTTTCGAAAGCAAGCTTTAACAGATGCAATAGTGCATTTTTTCTCTATCCGAGGGATAATGCACTAAAAAAACCAGAATTCTTGAAAAATTCTGCTTTTCAACATAAAAATTCTTTTTGACTAGACCATCAAAAATTCCTGAAAAATCAGCAGCATGACTGGTACAAAATGATTAAACGTGTGTGTAGAAATACGTTGTGTAGAAATCTTAAATATCGCATGCTTTGAAGTTTTTAATCAGCTTAAACTCTCAATACAATGGGTTACAGTTACGAATTAAATCTCGTGGATACCATTCACTTTTTCCCTATAACCATTTTTGAACAAAAACCCCTAAAAGGAGCGGTAATTCTGATGAAAAATATGTTCATCTCCAAAACTCACATAATCATAGTATGAAATTAGGAGTAATTCGACAGGCTGACTCATTCATCGGCTCTCATATCCGACGCCCAGATCTTTTTTGAATTGAAATAAGGGATTGATTTTTAGCGCCCCTGGGGGAAGTTATTAACCTAAAGATCCCATACAAAATAGGCCTACATCTTAGAATTTCGATATAAAAACATCATTTTTTGTAGCTTCATGAAACTTTGCAAGAGTGTTGAGTCTGATTAGGTCCTTAAGCTCCTTGAAGGACATTTGGGTAGCACTTCTAGAAACATGTTTAAAGCTTAGTCGGGGACGAACGCATTTGAGTGCATTTTCAATTCGCTTTGTTGCAAAAGTTGGGTCGAAGTGAAAATATTTTGTCCCAAATTTCGTCATTGCAGAAACTTCCCACAGGTCATAGAGCCTTAATGTAGAAGGATATTTTGCTAAATTTAATGTCATCTAACATTTGCCCAAGTTCAAGCTCAATTGGAGTTAAAAAATTTTCGCCTCATACAAACTTTGGGAGCTCACAGCTCCTCCCCCTTAGGTCATAGAGACTTACTGTAGAACTGTTTTTTGCTGGATTTAATACCATCTAACAATTGGCAAAGTTTCAGCTCAATCGGTTGACTTTGAAATTTTGCCCTTCAGTTCGCCAGGGGAAGTCTTGGATGGCCACTTTTTGACCCTCAGAGTCCATTATTTTACATTTTTGAGACCATGTCCCGAAACAAATGTTGCTTAAATTGTAATTTTACATGACCATTCTGAATTTCAGCTCAATCGGAGCAACTAAAATTTTCCCCCCTTCGGAGGCCTTTCACCCCACCCCCTTAAGTGATAGGGGCAAACATGTGTTCTATGATTTGCTAGATTTGACATGATGTATAACATATCAAAAATTCAACTTAATCGGATGAAGTATATGGAACTTTCATACAACGGGAAAACCCCTTTAATTACCCCCCAGGCAGTTTTCCGGAAAAACCAAAGTAGTTCCACCACCCTCCAGACCATACATGACAACATGCAAAAAACCGCAGGTCTCTAGCTCTTGTAGTTTCGGAGCCTTTGCGACTCAGACGGACGGACGGACGGACGGACATATCGGACACATAAGTGCATTTTTTTCAAAATTGATGAAAATGCACTAAAAAAAAGTTATGAGGGGGGAACAAAATCCTCCTTGCAAACTTGCAATTTTTTGCTTGGCTACAATGGAATCCAGAACCCCCGAGCTAATTTTTAATGCAAAGACTTGTTTAAGAAGTGGAAAGAGACATTTTTTGATCTTTTCATCGATCAAATTTACAAAAAGTGAAAACCCTGTGATAGACCTTCACAAAAAAATTTATTTATCAGCTCACAAAACACATAGAAGATAGAAACAACTTTTAATCTCTGCTTCTAGAATTATATTTTAGTTCAAAAAAAGTTAAGACTGCTAGACCTCTTTTAGCTGCAGTAAAGTATTCCTAAACATGCCCATTTTAACCCCAAATCACCTCTTTAAGGTCCTTTTTGAGTATGAACAAGGAGGTCCATTGCCAAAATTTTTTCCTAAGCGTTAAGAACAAATGAGTTTTGTTAGGTTTGAAGGTTGTCAGCTCAAAAATATACAAAATTCGAAAATCGAGAAATTTCATTATGGGAACATTTTAATTTTTGGGATATGTTTGGCCATATCTCCTAAACCAAGAGCCAAAACTCATAAAAACTTTTGTGTGCATGTTTCTCATCAAATAAAACACAAAATATCAAAATTTAAGAATTTTCAAAAAAAATATATTTTTTATATTTAAAAACTAAATATATGTATATTACAATATGTAGATGAAGATATATTTTGGATAAATTTTTTTTCGTTTTCAGTTTGTTGGAAATTAAATGCAATTTCTAAAAAGTTCTTACTCATCAAAATCGGATCCGTGGTGAATGAGAAACAATTCAAAACGTAAGGACTATATTTCGCAAATTTTGAATTTTCAAGTTGACCTTTATGGCGGCCATGTTGGAATTTCAAAAAACTAAAAACGCCAGAAATTTTTATTTCAAAAACTAAACAAATTTGCTAAGGTTTTATTGAAATCAAAAATGGTCCCGTTCAAAAGTGATCAGTTTATTTTGAAATGGCCCATATTAATCCTTCACAGTTTACCCATTGTAAGGTTTTGAATTTTTTACAACACAGCGAAAACATTTGATGTGGTTACACCACAGACATTATCAGCTGATTGTTGAACCGCATGCGCAACAAATATAAACAATCGTGTTCCAAATCCAATAAGATTATCATCATTTTCTGTCTCTAAAATTCAATCCCAACTAAAATATGACTTATACTTTTAAAAATCATATTGATTGCTTTAAATAAAACAAAAAATAGTTCAAGTTGTGATTAAATCTTCCGAGATACTCGACAAAACAAAGAAGAATAAACAAATCTCGGCGATTCATTCGTACTGTTAAACGTAAATGGGAAAAATTTTAGTGATTGAAGCGTTTTACGGAGGGTCGCACAAACAGCTTATTGATACAATATTCCAAAGTAAATATTGGAATCATTTAAGCACACACTTTGAAATAATACTATTGTTTCCAAAGGTTTTCATCATCTGGAGTATGACCTCTTTTCTCTACCAGCAAAGAAATGGCACTGGCGAGCTCGCACATCGGCCCTCTACTTCTCTCAAAACATTCCTTCAGACCAAAACTACACCGTGCTTTTTACAAGCTCAGTGCTTAATTTAGCCGAGCTCCTAGGAGTACGAAGTGACCTTCAAAAATGCTGGAAAATCGTTTATTTTCATGAAAATCAGTTAGTTTATCCTGTGCAGGAAATTAAGGAACGAGATTGCCAGTATGGATTGAATCAAATCATGACGTGTTTGGCGGCCGACGAAGTTCTCTTCAACTCAAATTTTAACATGACTTCGTTTTTGAACAACATCAATTCATTTTTGAACATTCAGTCCGACTTCAAGCCTCGCAACTTGAAAGAAAAAATTTTACAGAAGTCTCAAGTTTTATATTTTCCCATTCAATTCCATAACCTTCCGCAACGGAGGGTGCTTCGAGAGGAAAACGGCGAAAAAAGTGTCTTGCACTTAGTTTGGCCTCATCGCTGGGAGCACGACAAAAATCCTCAGCTACTAACGAACGTACTTCAGGAGCTTAACAAACGCCAAGTTGACTTCAAAGTCAGCATTTTGGGACAGCACAACCAAGCTATCCCCGATTGCTTTAACGGAATTAAGGCTGAACTAGGTGCCAAGCTAGTAAACTTCGGCTTCCTAGCTACAAAAGAAGAATATTTCAGGTAATACTTAAAACTACATAGGCTCAAATTTTTGAGTTGTTTCATTTCAGGTGTCTGCTTGCTGCTGATGTTGTCATATCGACTGCGGGTCACGAGTTCTTTGGAGTTTCGATGTTGGAAGCCACATTTTGCGGATGTGTTCCAATCGCGCCAAATAAGCTAGTTTACCCAGAAATCTATCCGCAAGAAAGTCTCTACAACACTTCCAACCAACTAATAAAAATTCTCTACAACTGGTGTAGAAATAGACAATTGTTCGAGTTCGATCGCGAGAGGTTTTTCCAAAAATACAACTTTGACAAGTACTCAGCGCACCTTTTAGTCCCCAAATTTATGGCAAAGCTTAAACCGAAGCTTTCGATGATCCCAATAGGTTTAGCAGAGCCAACTTTAACTTGACTCGCCTAGTCCACTAACTGGAATTGTCATTGTTCTAATCAAAAATGGACCAAGCAAAGCAAATTAATAACTTTTTTACGCCATACGTCTCAATTGAAAATGCTTTGTTGCGAAAGAAGAATCGTTATTCGGCTTATCTCGAAATCTGTTAAATATTGTAAGGTATCGAAAATCGTTTTTATGAATTTTCATTATTTCAAATGATTCATGGAAATAAAAATATTATACCAGTTTTAAATTTTGGTTTTTGGGAATGTAAACCTGGCTTCAGTGAAATAAAAGGCTTGCATATACTTACCTTTTGAAAAAATCTTAAAATCTAAGGGATATTTTTTAAGTAACTGTCCTGAAAATTGGAGCTTTGCAAGCGTTTCCCAGACGGTTTTGTCCAAAACTAAAGAAACCTTAAAATACCATGGAACTACTAATTGGACGGATGAATAGTCTACAAATCTGGCAAACCCAATGTATATCTCATATAAGAAGGCTCCCAAAAATTCTTGGCAATGACGTTTTAGCAATGGTTCATCCTACAATGAATTTTTTTCGGGTCTGTTTGAGACTATAGTAGTGTTGCTAGCAATACCCAATATTGACTCTCTCTTAAAGAATTGGTTTCACAAGTTGCTCAATCGATTGATTTTTAATCTCCGAGTCCTAAAAAAGCTGTGTCGCGACGTGCAGAAGTTAATATTTATTAGGTAGGTTTTTTATCTTTTAATATCTGGAAACTGAGATTTTAAACATTGAAACTTATGAATTCTTGAAAATATACAACAATACTATTGGCCACAGTGGAGACGGGAAATTTAATCAAAGAAGAAAGGGTTTTTAAATTATCACATAAATTTACTTCTTAAGCTTAGAAACCGGCATTAAACTGGATGGAAATCAGAAAAGAAATACTTTAGTGATAGAAAAGTAAAGGGTTTTGAAGTTAGTAGGATGTAGGGGCCCAAAAGTTCATCTCACGAAGCAGAGTTGGTTGAGGCTTTACGTCCCCAGTTTCTTTCTTCGGTGACTCTCGCTGTTCCAAAGAGGATGGAGAGATGTTTGACGAGGAGGACGAAGGTTCAATGATTTCGTCAGCTTCGTCAATCTGCGACGAAACTGACATGGTCGATGTAGTCAACTCACGTCTTACTCCAAACAAACTAGTCAAAAACCAGGACCTGAAAATACATATGATTTTATTCAGCAGCAAGTCCAAGCCAGTGAGCTTACTGTTTCGGAGGAGGTGCATCTGACCCCGTGATTGTGAAGTATGGATTGGGCTGGGGCTGAAACTTGCGCATTGTTTTGGGAGAAGCCAATGGAGACGTTGGAAGTGACCGACTGTTCCGGCGTTGCATCAAATTTGGGTCGTAGCGAAAATGATCTTCTACGTCTTCGGTCGGAGCTGCATGATCGTCATCGATTCTAAAAAAAATAATTTTTCATTCTCTCGAACCAGCTGCTTTTTATTTAAGATTTACTTGGCAACAGTAAACCTCTTCGTCAGCTGTTTTCCCGTACCACCAACAAACTTCTGCGCCACTTTGACTAACGATCCAGCACAAGCTGCCGTTTTAAAATCATCATCCGTACCCTTGGGTTTGGTGCTTGTCAAATTGGCATGAGTTGCTAAATATAAAACGTTTTTAAGCTTATCTACAATAACAGTAACTGGCTATTGGACTCATCAATGTCCAATTAGTTAAACACAATTTACTCTATATTAATTTTTAGTAACCAGGTTATGTTATTATTTTACCCAAAATATCACACAATGTGAGCTGCACTCACCGTTTTCCAGACCAGCAATATACTTTTTGCACTCTTGCGAAAAGTCTAGCGTTTGCCCCCCAATTCCAGAAACTTCTTCCGGCTCACCGAAAGTAGATAATTTCAAATCAGGACTGCCGCTGCCTTGCTCAGAAAACTGAGGTGTTTGATTAACCTTCTTTGAAGCAATAGTTGGTAGCCGAATGTAGAAGAAAGATTCATCGTGAGCTGGTGGTGACATTGAACCCAATTCATCGAGACTCAACCTGCAGGTCAACGAATGCAAGAAACGTTAAAGAGAACACGATAAATACACTTTCAAACAACTCTAGTAGAATAGTGGGTTCGAATTTCCACCTCACTTTACAGCAATCTTTTTCGTGTTTGAAAGTGCAATAACAAGGTCGTCAAGGACGAATCAATAATTGGTAAGCACCTAGTTTCAGTTTGACTTTTCATCCATCCTGGTATTGACCCATCTCTAACACTCTTTGATGACATGATGATTTCAGACTTTTCAGGCTTTGTACAGAGGAGTTACGTTATTGTTGATTTGCTAACAAATATACAGGTACTTTGAGATTAGCAATTCAAGTCAATCAAACGATGCTATGGTAGTGACGTAAAAGGTTGTTTTCAGCTTGGTTTCGAGCTATTCAGACAAATTTCGATACTTACCAGCAGAATTCTAAATAAATGAACCCATTTTAGGGTTTTTGTTGGTTTCTTGTGTGTTTTATACGTTCTTAATAGCACAAAACTAAATTTAGTTAGTGCAGGGGATTTTCCTTTTCGTTTCACATAAAAGAAACTGCGAATCCCGTGTAAACATTCTGCAACTGTTCTTAAAGAATTCTGGTTGAAGCGCAGTATGCGCAGTCGAAATCACTCGATACCTGTTCGGAATGTGCTGTCGAAATCGGCAGTCGGAATTGAAGAAAATAAACAAAACGACCCGCGCACAACATATCCTCAAAACTCAAAAGTTAAAACTATGGCTGATAGCAATAAAAAGAAGTCTCCCTGCAAGTATGGCTTGGATTGCTACCGTCAGAACTCCGACCATTTGAATAAATATGAACATCCTGATAAGAATGGCGCATCTGCGGCCGAGCACAGAGACGCTGAAAAACGAGAACATGATCCCGAGGGTTCAGAGACAAGCACAAAGAAAGCAAAGGAGTGTGAAATCCGTCCAGCCCCTTATTCACATCGCTCTGGCATTCATCTGTATGATCCGCTGGAAGAAGCTGCAATGAATGCCCTAAAAATTCAACTCGCCGAACTTGTAAAAGATCGCAAGAAATTTCTGCGGCAGATGTTCTATGTGGTGTTCCCTGATGAGTTCTATGAGTTTTGGGAGTTTTGCAAGAACATGAACAAGGCAAACCCAGAGAAGGCCTTAGAGCCCTTTGGATTGAAGCTGGTTGGGCCATTTGATGTTTTGTCAGGAAAGTTTGACGAATCGCCTTTGTATGAGCCCTTGGAGTACTTGACACATTGGAGGTTTTTCTATGATGTTCCTGAATTTCAAACAGTAATGGTGAAAGATAAATCGGAGATCCATTACGGGTACTGGAGAGACATTCCATTCGATGACCAGCATTGCCTAGTCGCACGGAACGACTCGAATAGAGGCTGCGAGATGAAAATGGTGGCTGCTAACATGTTTCAAACCGTAATTTTTTATTTGGAAAATGATTTTGCCCCAACTCCGTTCAACAAAGCTCAGGCCACAAAAATGAAAAAGGCTGTAGCAGAATGGGCTTCGAGCAAGAATATTAGCCTAACGAACGCTGAAGAAGTTATCAGTCAACGAGAAGCTAAAGTAGTTTGCCGTACGCTGCATCGTGGGGGTCTCGTAGCGCCGTATGACAGAAGAACCAAAATCGGGTATCGGCCGTTGATGGAGGATGACGCCACTCTGAAGAAAGTCCTCGAGAAATTTGAGAAGATAAAGCTGGAAGACAAACCCTCGTACCACAGAGCGATGGAAGGCTTGCAAGTAGGCGAAAATATTTTGGGTACACTAAACAAACGAGATCAATAACATTTCGTTTCAGGGTATAATTACAGCTGCAGATATTGCTGTTGATGAAAAAGACTCTGCAACTGCTCTGGAGCTTGGAATTGACCTCTTTTGTTCAGGACATGAGAGTCTCCATGAATTATGCAAACTTCAGTTGATAGCGGGTTACTCTCTTCTCAATCGACCTCAATACATTGCGATTGCTAAAACTCACTTACAGAATCGTCGGAAAGGAGATCGCCTAGATCTTTTGTCTTTGTCCCGGTAGATCTATTAAGATAATCGGTAACAAAACAAAAATAATAATTTTCAACATGTTTGTGCAGATTCTTTTCAAATAAAAATGTTGTGCTTAGTAGAGAATATAATATTCTATATATATTTAACTTTGAAGGCAAATAACTTGAGAACGGTAGGTCTGAGGGAAAAAATCCCCATATTAACCTTTTCTCATTTTTAAAGGAGAGTCTAACGGTACCCGACTTAACCCACTTTTCGAACAAAATTTAATTTACTTTTGCGATGTGGGTGTCTAGGTACTTTAGTAGTCTGTGTGACAGTGAAATAAATGCCAAAACTGCAAATATGATGCTAAAACAACGAACCATTAATAAAACTGACGAAACAGGAAATGGAGCCACTTCAATTTAAATTGGGTTTCAACGAACATATCTTAAGGGAGAAGGAAGCAATAAAAAATTCGTACTTGGAAAGCTCTTCTTTCATATGAAGTTTGAATTTATTTTGAATACTGAAATGGGTTTCTTTTCACTTGATAACTTTCTATTTTTTTCTGTGTACCAAAAATTTAACAATCAATTTATTCAGCGAACATTTCGAAATAGTCAGACCATCATACAAACAATGTAAAAACTGAACCTGAATAGTTAAAAAAAATACCATACACATATTTGGGGATTCTTTTCTTACCCTGTTTCTTCAATTAATGTCAGAAAAACACCTTGCTCCATATTTTTGCCATACTGGTTTATTAAAATATTTTAAGACACGTCCTTACGCAATAAAAATTGATAAAACATTCTTTTCATCATCATCCGTGAAGCAGATTTTCGCGTGAAGTTTCTTGCATTCTTTTTCAGTTTTCCTAGTCATACTTTACTGATAAACCTTATCTGCGAGTTAATATTACCATATTACATCATGCATAATTTTTTACCTTTTGTTTTTGTATCCGGAAATTTTATATAATTACTCGTATTTTGTCCCTTATTTTATACTTCTCTCTACCACTTGCATGTAATTTACTTATCAAAGTTCAGCTATAAAGGATTTTTGTTTTGAACAAAGCGAATTGTAGCTGTTATTCTTGTTATTTTTTAATGATAATGTAACCGTACTGATAAAACTAAGATTATACAAATAGGTGTATATTTACAGGAGAGGCGCTTAAATAGTACAGGATGTTAAGAACTAAAATGTATTTTTATGTAAGAAATTGTTTGTTTTGATTGAAATTTACAAGTGAGACAAGTAGAACTTTTTCTTTATTTTTCTGAGTTGATTAATTACTTTTTAGTTACCAAAGTGCACAAATCATCGTCGTAACTCACCCTATCTTTTGTGGGTTTCAAGTGCACCTCGGTAGATGTAAGTTTCGCTCCTTTGATTTTTAAAGCAAGAGAATGAATGGCATGTACTGATGATCATCTGGCTGTTTCTTATACACAAATGTTCAAAATTTAATATTTTCCTTAATGCAGTTATACGTAATCATATACACACAGTAAGAATTAGAGTAGATGTACTATTCAAAATAATAGTATCGTATCACATATTTTTAAAGGTTTTAATCCTCCTTGCTTAGCCTTCTACTTTAAATGTTACCATATCAAATATTGAGAAAATTTAAAAATAATCCAGCAGGTGCAATTTTGCACAAAATTTTGAAGGGCTTTGATGGGCAGGCCGAACAATCAAAACCATGTTTTTTGTCAAATTAATGTATTTTAAGTTTTAAAAGATACATGTATAATAAACAATTAGAGTTTGTCGTCAGAGTTTAGTACTTAAAAAGTTTAAATGAATTAATTTCAAAATCTTGAAACTATTAGCGTCCAAAATCGATCGGTAGAATACACCTGCTGCACTTGAAATGAAAAGTTTGGTACTAGTTAGTCAGAAACAAAACGAATGATCACAATTTTTACATATTCGATTCTTCTTTTATGTCGCAAGGTTCGATTTTGGTAGTCGTCACCGTGCTGTTCTGCACAGAGCCACCAGAAATGTTGTTTCCTAGGGGATAACTCACCGAAGATGATTGACTCTCACTTATTTCATTGCTGATGAGATGTGACAGAACTGCAATTGAGTCTTTAATGACATGATAGATGATGTTCTTGATTTGCAGCTTATCTTCATGGTTGGAATGCGAGTCGGAGAGCTCCCGGAATTCTTGCGTCATGTGAAAGCAATGCGCTATGTTTTCGGGCGAAACGTAGTCTTCCGCTATTTTAATACAGTTATGCAAATTTCGGACTTGATGAGGAGCACCAGCTGGTACAAACACCGCGTCTCCGAGACACTGAACAATCGGGTATCCTTCGACGCCATACTCCTTGTACAGGCGTTCTCGGAGAGGGCCATCGAGGTACCAACTTTGATCGTGGATAGGATCGTGGTCGGGCTCCAATCGCTCGCCCTTTTCGATTGCTACACGGTTGAGCAAATCACGGATTTTGTCGGCATCACGTGCGGCATAAATGTGCCAAAGCGCACCAGGTAGCTCATTTTTCTCACGAACTCGACGACGTGTGAGAATATCGCAGCCGGCATCATCGATTGCGCGAAATGCTTCTTTTATGTGCTCGTCGGCGTTGCCATCGCGGGGAATTCCAACATACACCATTACATTAACAGCATCTGAGATATCGAGATGCAAATTTGTTGTACCTTTTGTTGGATACAAAGCAGATCCGTAAGCGTTGTACATTTTGGGCCCCAAATCGGGACGAACGAAGCAGTCTGGCAAACGGCTCGCCAAATTAAGTTTTCCCTCCCGTTGTGTGTAGTCACCGAGCGGTAGCGATTTCATCATGTCGCTAAACCTGAAATAATACGTTTAGGTTAGAGTATCTTAAAAGTACTTTTTTTCTGAACCTGAATAACGACTTTATGTTATCAATTTTTTAAATTCTCATAGAGAAATAGATAGCTAAGAAATGGGATATATATACATATATATAAACTCTCCTACCTGTCAGGCATAATTTCCGCAAAGTCATCACCGGGAGGCCAGTCTTTTAGTTTGAGCAGCATGGGTTCTCCTTTATCATCCTTGAGGCGCTTCGTGAGGTGGTCGAAGCCATCCCAGAACTTCTTCATCTGCTGATTCGGTACAATGTTGCCACTCATGCAGTTTATCAGATCACTCTTGTCTTCTCCGAAGTCCCTGGAGAACGATTCAGGGGTCCACAAATTCATATTCAGTCGTTTATGGACGTCAGAACAAATCACAGGTTGACCCCGCTTCCATTGCTCTTGGAAAATCCGGAAGTTGTCCGAATGGGCGGGGTCTTGCAGTCGAAGTAACTTGCCATCACACAGCCATTGGTGTGGCACATTGGGATACAATAGTTTAGATTCCACGTACGTCATGATTCTGATGGGGTAGTAGGTACGTTTCTTTCGGTTCTTGCCTATGTAGTGCTTGAGCTCAACACTCTTGGTAGTGATGTCAACTTCCTCTTCCACCTTTTTCATCTTACCCAAAATGCTTTTCCCCATCAAGTTGTTGTCGAGTGACTCCAGCTTAGCTTTCTTCGGGGGCTTTTTAACACCCTCCTTCTTGTTAGCAGGCCGTGTTAAGAGATCGCGGAGAGCCGAGTGGCCGTCATCATCTTCCAAATCCTTGTCGTTGGAATTGTCCTCTCCTTCAAACCCATTTAGACCAGGACTTTGTTTCAGTGCTACATCAGCTAGCCAAGTCAAGGGCGAATTTTGACTGTTTTCCAACTCGTCCGCTGGTTCGGACTTTATGACGTTGTTTCGAGAGTTTTCATTAGCAGCAGCAAGCGAACGATTTTTATTCATATCGTTTTTTAAGAGTTTCGCAATCAGCTCCTTGCACATCCCTCTCATGGATTTAGGAGGCGGGTCTTTGCTGAGTGAGCAACCGCAGTGTTGTGGAATGTCCCAAAGTGCTCGCAAGTCATGAGCCTGCTTTCCAAGCTGGTTGAGCGACGATCCGGCAATTATTTGGGTTAGCATCAAACGCTCTTGGTCATGAGCCTGTCGATTAGTGCAAAGCAACCAATAACAGTCGTCTCGGTCCTTTGATTCGACCCAGCGCTTACCACGATTTTGTTTTCGGCTCTAAAAATGAAAACAGGAACAAATGTTATTGATAAAATGTCATGTGTTAATCAGTCGATAATTGGATTTGAATAAAGAAGATAATATTGGAATTCCTTATGACTTCAAAAAAAAAAAAAAAAAAAAAAACTAAATAAAATAAAATAAAACTCTTGAGGCATTTACAAAGTCACCAAAGCTATTCTTAAGCCTTATTGTTCATTAGTTTCCCCTCATACATTGGAACATATCATTATTTTAACAAGGAAGCCTAAGTTTAAGTTCTGAAAAATCGCTTCTTTTCCTCACATACACTCAGAAAAAATTACATAAATGAAAACTTCCCATAGTGTCAGAAACCTCACAGCAGGGGTATTTACATGTGCAAGAAAGTATGGACATAGTTTTTTACCTTGTAGCAATCGATGCAAACTACAAAGCCACATTTCTCACAGACCCAGTGGTAGTTGAACAACGTTGTTTCGCATACGTCGCACATCTCTCTCACTCCTTGCACTACGCGTTTCCAGGCGATGATTTTATCTAAAAAATTGTTTGTCAAATAAAAGATGAAATGATATTTGATTTCAGTCACCATCGTTCATGTGTTCCTTGATTGCCTCTTGTTCTTGCTGCCACAATTCGCAGAACTGATCAGCAACTTGAGCTAACAAAAACCGCGAAATCTGAAGATCTAGTTCTGGAGGCGGCGTGTTTTCATCCGGTATCCATATTTTTAAGTCATCTTCCTTGGGATCATGATTTGGATCTGAGAATCCGGCGATGGCTAATTGACCATTTTTATTATATCTACAAAAATTTGAATAAGTTTCTAGAAGCTTTTGAATATTCTCTTCGCTACTCACTTAAGTTTTCTAAAAGCGTAGAAACGGCAGAAAATGTTTGTGTTTTGACTTTTAGACTTTTGGTTTTGCGTCCATCGACATTCGCGACATTTTCCTAACTTTGGAGCTACTTCTGAGCACGCTCCGTCTTGGAGAAAAGGTTCCCCCGTCTTTTTGAGCCGGGCTATTGGCGGCTTACAAAACGGGTCATTGTCGTTTTTTAACATCAGTTGCTGCTTCACTTGTCTAACGTTGCTGAAATAAAATAAATCGTTTAATTATTTTCACATATTAAGCGCCAGAGCACTCACTTTATTTCTTCCTTTGTTTGTTTAGGCCGACGTCCCCGTTTCCCTGGAGTCTTGTTCACAGTATGCGAATTACGTGTTCCGTTCCGTTTTGACCCAGAATCACTTTTCCCTGACATGCTCTCTTTGTCTGTATCACTATTTTTTTCTGATTCGCTTTCCTGCAAAATAAAAATTTCAACATGTACTTAGCAATACACAATAAAATGAAATTTTATAGTTCAATGTGGAAGAAGAGGCAATAATTAATTACCAGATCGGAACCGGAAGCTTCCTCACGAGCAACATTTTTCTCTCCAGTTTCATCGTTGTTAGCAGTGGCATCTCTCACATTATTTGTTGATGTGTTTCCGCCCTTTTTTCCTTGCACTAACTTGTTTTCTGAAACATACAAAGGCAGGCTTTATAGAAAAGAAGATGCTTTGTTAGTACAGTTTACGCATCGCTAGAGACCCTTGCAAAAGTTCAAGATTACCCACACGCACACTCGATTTCATATATTGAAAGGGCTCAGCAGGTGTCTGCTGTCCCTATCAAATTTGATTTAGGTTTGAGGAGCACGATAGTTCAATACACTTTAAGCTCGGCTGCATTCGGAGTTGGAAAAACTTTCGACATTCTATTATAAAACAACAAGAGTTCTTATTACATCAAATTTATACAACCTTGCAAGGTTAAGAAATCATAAAGTTATTGCTTACAATTTCGCAATCCAATGTGCGATTTATTTAGGTATAAATTCGAAATTACCTTGCTAATTCTCATCACTCGTGCTATTTTATTCGAACAAAAATCATATCATGGCGAGCTCTAAAGTGTTTCTTTTAATTGTTATTGCTGGTCTTGGCGCAGCTCAAGAAGGATTTGGAGGCGAAGAAGGAGGACACTTTCCCAGTTACAAATTTGCATATGGAGTAAAGGATTACCATACTGGTGACATCAAAGATGCCTGGGAGCATCGTCATGGAGATAAGGTGGAGGGAGAATACTCCCTGAAAGAGCCCGATGGAAGCCTGAGAGTCGTCAAATACCACGCTAACAGCAAGGAAGGTTTCAACGCCGTTGTCAAGAACATAGGCAAAAATGCTGCAGTCAGTGGATTTGAAGGAGCAGGAAGCTTTGGAAGCGGTCAAGGTGGCTTTGGAGGAAACCAAGGGGGCTTAGGTGGAGGTGAAAGTGGTTTTGGAGGAGCAGGAGGCTTTGGAGGCGGTCAAGGTGGCTTTGGAGGAAATCAAGTAGGCTTAGGCGGGGGTGAAAGTGGTTTTGGAGGAGCAGGAGGCTTTGGAGGCGGTCAAGGTGGCTTTGGAGGAAATCAAGTAGGCTTAGGCGGGGGTGAAAATGGTTTTGGAGGAGCCCAAGGAGGAATGGGTGGTGGTGAGGGTGGTTCAGGAGGCGTCCAAGAAGGCGGTCAAAATTTCGGAGATTTTGGCGGAGGAGACGGTGGCTTCGGAGGTGGTCAAGGGAGATTGGCTGGGGGTGAAAGCGGCTTTGGAGGGTCCCAAGGAGGCTTTAGCAGTGGTCAAGGGGGATATGGAGGTTATAGCTACCAAAAAATTAGCTTCTTAAATTGAAATTGCCAGTGCCAACGATTCTTGACTGATATTTGCAATTAATTTATACATAATTTTCTCTTCATGTATCCTATAATCTTTCAGGTTCGATTGGCCTTTCTTGCTGTCAATAAATGCATTTTCGTTTGTTTTACAGAGCTTCTTTTTAAATTGAAACCAAATATTATTTTTTTTTGTTTGCTGAAGATTTGAGCAACTCATAAACCTTTTTAGGTTGAACAGCTCACCATAAAATCAATGCTCACTTAAACCTGAGTCAGACTCACCTGAAACCGAATTAGTCTCCGTTTTAATGTTGTTAGCTACCGGCTCCTCCTTTCCGTTTCCCGTCAATACGTTATTATTAGTAGTCGTACTATTCGTTGTAGTCGTCCCTGAATTATTCACTACTGCTGTGGCATTCTCCAGCTTCAGTGGCAGCTTGATACAGTTGCCACTTCCTATAACACCCGTTGTATCTTCAAAATCTTCACCCGTGTGTCGCTGAAGCCAGGCTTTCTTCAGATGCCGTGGCGCCGTAAAGGAACTTTGTTTCGGTGGATCTGCTGCAGGAGGAGTTGACGTTGGTGTTGGCGTAGGTGTCGTGTTAGCAGCAGGTGGTGTCAGGCTCTTGACTATTTCCGGAGGCTTGGGACTCGACGACACTAACTTAGTTGCTGCAGCAACAACGATATCGGGAGTGCCGGGTTTCATGAGGAGTGCTTCTATGGGAGGCTTGTTTGGAGGTCTGCCCTCGAACGGGGAAACAGCTGCTGGAGGGGGAGTCTGACGCACTCCAATGATAGTGGTGGCGTCGTTGTGCAACGGTGGATCTATTCGCATTTTCTTAGGCTCAATCATACTGGAAATGGGGAATGGTGTGGAGGATTTTCGTCGAGGCGCTACATCGTCGCTTCCACGGTTTTTACTACTCGACGCGACTCCGAGATCCAGGGGCTCCGTTTGATGGGGGACGTTTGTAGCCGATGTGAGGGGGTTCTGTAGCTTTGGACTGGGACTGAAGTTCTTTCGGTCTATGTGGTGCGGGGAAACGCTTGATGTGTGAGATTCTGGAGGTGGCAGAGGGCTCACGGACGACATAGGATGGGGAATCCCCAGCATTGGCATCCCATGAGTTGGCTGTCGCGTCGGAACTTGGTACAGCTTTTCACGATCTCCTGATCGGGATGAGTGAGCTGGAGGAGGGTGATAACTCAGTTGAGTCATCTGGGGTTGAAATAGCATTGGGGGTTTGGCGGGATGCGGAATTTCCTGTGTGCGGTTGTGAGGAATCGCAGAATGTTGCACGACATTATCGCCAGCCATCGAAGGCTTGCCGTAAATATGGGATGGAGCAGGTGAAGAGACTTTTTGCTTGGATGGAACTACCACCATACTGAAAGTCGAGGTGGGTGGAGAGGGTCCTCCGCTTCCGCTGCTGCTTTTATGTTGCGGCGACGATTGAACGGATGATTGCACGTGCTGAGCATGAGGTGAAGGAGATTGCTGAGAAACAGCTACTGGCCTACCATATCGATCTGTGGCTGAGTTGCTAAGACTGCTGGTCGTCGGCGGAAACACGTCGTACGGAACGTGGTGGCCGCCGGCCGATGAAGCGGGGATTATATTCGAATACGGTTGGTGAAGCGTAGTTTTGTGGGACGAAGAAGACGATTTAGTGTCGTGTTTCACGATGACTCCAGCTTGGCTGCTGTGAATGTCGGACATAAGAGGTGGTGGGTTCGGCAAAATATGTTCGTGTTTTGCTCCACTCTAAAAAAATAGAATTATTAAAATTATTTCCCAGTAAGACACAGCAGCTAAAGAGAGAAGAGTTGTATAACAGACAGACGGACACTTAAAGCTTTCTCCCATACTTATTCTATCACCACTTCTTTCGGTAACCTTTTGAAGACTCTACTTAATGAAGGTTTCCTGGATTCAAAGCATGTCAAAAAAATTTCCTTTCTTCACATTCCAAGGCACGTCCCTTTCCTGCGTCAAGTGAGCGAATTCTCTAAATATCAATAACGTTACCCTCCACACTTTGCCACCTGGCTTGCTCAAATTCATTCAAAGCTAAATATGTTGATGGTTTCGAGCTATGTTACTTTACTTTAACAGCCTAGCAACCATTTATCAAGGCTTGGATATTATAGCGTGCATAACCCCTCTCATCATATTTTGGGTTCGATACCAAAGATCGAAACAGCGGACCCTTTTAACTCTTTTCTATTTACTTACAAAATTTTATAATCAAAGTTAACTAAAATAGATTACTAAAAGTGACTTGAGACGAACGTGTATATTTAAACTATCAGATGAAACTCACCTTACTATCCTTATAGTAAAACGGGTATGGTGACATTTGAATAGTTTGTTCCTTGATTTTGTATCTGTTCTCAGCTACCTGCTGCTGTTGTGATTTTGAGGAGGGTGGTGGTGCTTGCAAACTCTGTTGCGTCAATATCGTCGGCACGGGAGAAAACTTCGCGTAGGCAGCCGCTGAGTGCTTCATGGCTTGCTCGTGCCGTACCGCTACAGCTGCTTGTTGTCGCTTGACGTCCTCCTCGCTCATTTTCCAATAGTAAGCGTGCTGACGATCATGTTGCGCTCGAACTTGCTCCGCTCGCTCCCGTTCTCGGTCCTCGTATTCCTTGCGTCGACTGGCCTCTTGCTGCGCTTGCTGCTGGGCTTGCGCCTGATAATTGACGGGTATTCCAAGCGACTGCTTTCGTTGAGCATCAAATATCTGTTGCTGAGACAGACTCACACTATTATTAGATTTACCGAGTTCTGTTCGAGTAACACTTATGGATGCAGCTTGGGAAGGTAGTACGGATAGCGAGGCCCCGGGGTGGCCTATACCTTGCAGTATTGAGGGATGGCCGAGCCCTGGATGGATTCCGAGCGACAACTGGGAGGACCAAGATGAGGATCTTTGCTGCTGAAATTTAAAAGTCATAGTTAGCTCTAGAGATGAAAACTCTCCTAAATGTATACCTTCTCTTTTGCGCGTCTCAAGGATTCTTCAAAGTGCTCATCAACGGATGGTTGATGGTCCGTAGAAACCACAATCTGTTGACGTTCATTCTGTTGAAGCTTTCTCTCACGCTCGTGATCCTTGTCCATAGTTTGACGCAATTCGTGGGGCGTCTGTAAGGGGATTGAAAAAAGAGCTCTTAGTACACTTACGCTTGCATATAAATCACTTTGAAATCCGTTTGTGTGCGCTCGTTTAGAGAGACACAAACCGCCCTCCCGCTTGCTAAAATCATGATTCATTTGCATAAATGCTGAAAGCAACGTTATCTCATTAATAATGCCCCTACCGCTTGTTAGCTATGTAGACTGCTTGCCGTAATGAGTTTTCCCTGCACAAGAATTTTTCACTACTTGAATTCGTCCATTTGTGTGAGTTACACAGAGAGAACTCCTTTTTTGTAAAAACAATCATTTTGGAATGCTTTTAGGTTTAAGTTTTAGCCCTTAAGTGGACTTTCCCGACATTCAAAATCCAAAGCTAGGAATGTTAATTTTTTAAATTCAAACGCATGTGGTAAATGTCCGAAAATTGCCACTAAACACAATATGCCATCATGGCAGCCCACATGAACGACCTAAAATATGGGACACACTCATGCTAAGAAGAAAATAAACACTTTTTACCGCATTTGCATAGGTTGTATGACGATATCCAGCTATAAAAAGTTCCCTTGGTTTGTGAGGCGCAAGGTGTTCATAACTAAGAAGATATGCGACAATGCCGGCTTTTGTAAGTTCGGATTATGAAAGGCGTCGATGAAGATAGATGGTGCAGGTTCGCCACATGGCAACAACGAGACGTCTAAGCAGCGTACAAAAATCGTTTTTGAACCACAGACCACTGCCAACTGATACGATAGTCAAACAATCGGCTGTGAGATCATTGACCTTTTTTCATATGTTATTTACGTAGCGCATCGCAGAAACTTAGCAAAAAGAGGGATTATGGAGCCATGAAGGCAATTAATGTATGCAAATTTAAGTTGGGATCATCAATTTTAATCGGTCTCCTCTTTCGCGCAAGAGGGATCGCTGTAACAATAAATGTCTCTATTTTGCTTATTTATGGATTTTGAGAGGTTCTGCAAAACGCCACGACTGTATTTATTTTGGCTCATCTAGAGAAATTCAATCACATTTACTGTTCTAACTGTGTTTCTAATATAAACGAAAAAGGACGTATCACATTCTTAGACTTATCAAGGCCGTATCAACACAGTTCAAATGTCATAGCTCGCTCCATTCCTCATTTATGTAAGCATTTGGATTTGACTTCTGACAGGAGCCAGCTGTGTGTGACACCTTGATCAAGTGATAATCAAAACTCGACTTGAGCAGTTCACGAACTCTGCTTCGTTACTATTTCGTCGCCCGAATGAATGTTCACACTTCATACACATACTACTTCTTATCAAGCTACAATCATTCGTATATGCTTCGAAATATTGATACGCTATCAGCAATGGGTATCATATTCAATTTCACGAAGTTTGCCATCGTGCTAGACGCTATGTACAGTAAATGCAATAGTAGCTAGACTAACAATTGAATAATTCAAAAGCTTCGCTTTGCCACCCCATTTATGCAATGGCGCACATATTATAAATGAAGATATGCGCTCTGCATTGTACTGAAACCAATATTTAAAAAGAGTTTTGGAAGTGAACAGAATTTAAATTGCATTCACTCAGAAAAACAGCTTTAGTGAATAGCTGCATTTGACTGAAGGAAACATGGCTTACGACGCACATTGTTTTGAATTTCATAAATAAATAAAGACGCTCATGTCTTTTGATCTTTCGAAACCTCTTCCATTGACACGTGTAAATTTTCATTTTTGTCGCAAAGCATTTAGTTATGTTTCTTAACCGCTTCTTACGTTTGCAGATATCATTCACAAACTGTAGTACTTATTGCATTTAAAAATCGTACAGTCAATCAAAATTAAAAAACCTGCCCCCAAAGCACTGAACCCGAAAGCACAATAATTCTCATCATGTCACTCTGCTATTATATTCAACTCAATCACCGAAATTTACGACCTTAAAATTGTAAACGGTATTAAAAAGTGGATAAGTGTCAAAGAAATTGTGCAGTAAAATGCTAAATTTAAAAACGACAGAGCGTAAATAAAGCAGTCCCAGTCTCACGATGTTTCGCAAATGCCAATAACTTAGCCTTGGGCTGCTGATTCAGACATTAGATGAATCCACACGTTCATGTGTACGTACACTCACTTATCGCAAACGATTTATTAGTGAAGAAACTTTTCTTATTCACCAACGCAGTAGCGATGGGCGTCAGCCAAACGACCTTGACCCAACCACTTATAATTATATATATAAGTGACGTGGAAGTAGGTAATTTTAAATAAAAAACGACACAGAGTCGCGCCGCACCAGTGTGCTGAGCATAACAGTGTGCTGAGTTCAGTTCCTTCATTATTTCTTTCCTCAACTTCCACTTTGTAGGTTTCGTTGTTTTTCTCAATCATCGTGTCTCGCACCGTAATTCAATATACTAATCTTATCAAGGGATTACTACGCAACTCTGTATTTCCTTTCATAAGCCGGTTCTTTATTTACTCGTTCGCTGCTGCCAGAAAATGGAGTTGAAAACAAAACAGGTTGGCATTGTAATCTAGAATCTTGAATTTGAAAATAAGCGCGAAAGTGCGCGCGTTACAAAAGTCGTATAGCTAAGGAAACTCAACGTCAACAACAAGTGTGCTAAGTACTGTCCTTTAAGTATGCTTTATTGCATACTTATTGAAATTCTTTATTGAAAAATATGTAAAAATTTAAAATCATTCTCAGACAATGTTTTTTATTAACATAAAGCTTTTCCAAGAGCTCAAAATAAAATCTTCTTGCTCAAACTAAAGTAGAGTAAAAGAAAAGTATCAAAACAAACATTAAGAAAAACCAGGACTTAGGTCTCAGAGTAACGAAGGGATTGACTATTTTTGCTGTTTGTCAAGGTCAATACTGACTCATCAAATATTGTCAAAAATTCAAAATATCTTAACTTCCATTTCCATATTTCCATGTCCATGGTTAATTTAAATCCCTGTATGGAATTTTATTTCAAAAAGTGCAGATAGCAGATTGTTGCAAACTAACAGCTATCATAAATAGGTGATGGCTAAAAAGTACTTTTGCATCTTATACAATACATATTTTGATATTTTACATGTACCTTACTAACCATTAAATTAGTAAGTATAACAATTTTAGTATACACAATTTT
This sequence comes from Forcipomyia taiwana, assembly GCA_963930915.1. Classification (NCBI taxonomy): domain Eukaryota; kingdom Metazoa; phylum Arthropoda; class Insecta; order Diptera; family Ceratopogonidae; genus Forcipomyia; species Forcipomyia taiwana. Next base: position 107,729 of record CAWVOI010000079.1, on the reverse strand, counting down.
TGGTATATGCACGTATTTATTGGCATATAATGAATGTTTTATGATGATTTTTCAATTCAAATTGGTTTGCATTGGCTGGAAGATTAAGACCCTGAGATAATAGCATATTGACATAAATATTGCAATTTTTGGATTTGGTTATGTGTGTCGCAATCTAGTTCAGACAAATTCAACAAATCGACAAGAAGTATATCTACAAAAATTGTTGGTTTTAATAAAGTGAGTTTCGGTTGTGGTTGTAGGACCTAATTAATACGTATGAATTTTTTGTTGTGCGTTTATTTCAGACTAGACTGCCGTACTGTTTTAATAGCTGTGAATACCCAACCTCGAAATTATTTATGACACTTTATTTGGAATCATTTTAAATGAAGTACAATGGATCATAGTTTTTATAGGTTATTGATAACTCTTTATTATTTTTTAGCCGTGTCTGAATATACTGTAATCTGTAAAACGCTACATCATCCATACACCATCAACCACACCGTTGTACCAATTGCATGCACGCTTAATATAAAACAAGAACAAACAAGATTTTCAATCTACGTCTGATCCTGCAGAAAGGCAGAGAATTCAAAGTCCAGACGCACCACCTATTCATCGACTTCAAACAAGCCTACGACAGGACCAAACGTAAGGCACTGTATGAAGTCATGAAGGAGCTGGGCTTTGAAACTAAACTTATCCGACTGGTGAAAGCGACACTGGATGGTACTAAGTGTCGGGTCAGAGTGCAGAATGACCTATCGGAACCTTTTGAAACACGTGAGGGGCTCAGACAGGGCGACGCGCTATCCTGCCTCCTCTTCAACGTGGTTTTGGAGGGTGCCATGAGACGCGCGGGCATCCAAACAGCGAGGACGCTAGCCACTCAGATGACCCAGATCCTGGGCTTTGCGGACGATCTGGACATCGTGGGAAGGCGTCACTCTGAGGTTTCCGATACTTTCACCAGGTTGAGAGACGAGGCTGAGCGGCTCGGCCTCGTCATCAACGTGGATAAGACCAAGTACATGAGGACGAGTAGCAACCAAGTCCCGGGCCCGACAGGAGATGTCGTGGAGATTGGAGGCCAAAGGTTCGAGATAGTCAACGAGTTTGTGTACCTAGGGGCGCTGGTCCGCGCTGATGGTGATAACTCAGCAGAGATCAAGCGCCGCGTCATGGCCGCAAACCGGTGCTATTTTGGCCTCCAACGGATACTGCGCTCGAAACTGCTGTCGAATAAGACAAAGTGCGCCATCTACAAGACCATCATCAGGCCAGTGCTGATCTACGGATGCGAGTCATGGCCGATGCGACGCAGTGATGAACAGCAGCTGCGCTCCTTCGAGAACAAGGTCCTCCGAACCATCTTTGGACCGAGGAAGGAGGGAGACAGATGGCGCCGCAGGTATAATTTCGAGCTGCGGAGGGACTTTGGTGACACAGACATAATTGCTACCGTCAAGACGCAAAGACTACGATGGGCAGGCCACCTTGTGCGGATGGAAGAAGGTCGAGCCCCCAAAGCACTCTTTGCGAATGATCCAGTGGGGCGTCGTGGCGTGGGACGCCCCAAGAACCGCTGGATTGACGGGGTACAACAGGACCTACGTACCCTGAATGTCGGGAACTGGCAAAGGAGAGCACAGGACCGTACCGACTGGAATCGGATTCTTGACTCGGCCAAGACCAAAAATTGGTTGTAGCGCCGGAGAAGTAAGTAAGTTAATATAAAACAAACGTACTATCATCCCTGTGACTGCACTGACAAACATCACCATCATTTCCACAATATGCATATACATATCTGTTATATATTAATCAACATATGGATTTTAGATATGTTCACCCCAAAAGCGATGTCTCATTATCTACCTTGCGGAGTTGTCGGCTTACTAATTGGAATTAAAACCTTAACAATGAAAGGTCATTGTGTTTATTGGTATACCACGAGTGAGCGGTTTTGGAGTTTATTAGATTTTTTTTGCAGTTTTATTAAGTAAGTAGGTGATAATTAATGGTTATGTAGATTTTTTTGAATCTTCAATTCAATTTCCATTTCATATGAAGTTTTTGAATCCTTAAAAATTATTAAGGTTTCATGCTGCTCCTCGTTTTTGCGTCCAATTGACGTTTGCTTTATGGCGGTGAAAGCGCTTGTCCGTCGGCAAAACAAAAGAAATGCAAAGTATGAGGAAATACAATTACATCTACAAATAACCTTGAGTTTCGCGCCGCTAGTCACCGTAATTTCCCATATAAATATTTACATTTCACAAACTACATACATATATATTTACATACCTATTTTAAAGTCTTATGTCTACAATAGCCCCTTCTTCTCATCAGTTCGTCACATACACGGATACCTATGCATGAACATACACTGAACTACATACCGATCCGGAGACTACAAACTATCTCCACCATTAATTTTTGCGCACACCGAGTTTCACACTAAAAAACACTCGGCAGTCGGCACATTTTGCGGGTCAGGCCAATACCGTGAAAAACGTGTGTGAGCAGTCGGAAATTGCATGTTGAGTATAAATTGTAGGTCTCGCGCACTTATATTTCTAAAGCCACTTCAAATTTATTATTTTACGCAGTCTTCAGTGAACGAACACATAAAAATTAAAAATAAACGCGCATCAGTCATATAACAACGTGTTTAACGAACCAATTTAAATATTGGGTTATTTAAATATCACAAATAATTTGCACTTATACGCTAATCGCATGGGTACCGACTTGTTCTATTAATCTTGACAGGGGAGTCCTTTGAAACATCTTTCTGAGACAACATCATTCAATTAATTTTTTTGGATTCAATCAAGCTTTTTGTTTGAAAGTCATGCAAGTAAATTTTAGTTGTTTGGTCAGGAAGGACTCAATGCCTTTGATGACGTTCACATCGCTATATTCTGTAAAGTTAAGAACCAATGTTGTTTAAAGGTCATATATTTGTCATCGATGTTTAACAGATTATGCATTAGCTCTTGCATGACGATAATTTATCTTATCAATTTTTGTGATCTAGTGATTCAGAATAACCACTAACAGAGATTTCAAACTTGCAAAAGCGAAGAAATGAAGATAGTTTGTTTAATGAGTGAAGAGCAACTTAAGCAAAGGATATAAAAGCAAGCAGAAAAATTATTGGGTCAGTGACTGCATTCATTGTTACAGACATTTTTCGTTTACGTATTTTTATTATTATTCTTCTTTTTATGTGCACTGTATGAGAGTGTTCGTCATAATTTTTGTTGTTCCTCTTTTCTATATTCGTTTGTTTTCTTTCTCAATCCAAGCTAAATACTTCTTTTGTGCTACACCACCACTGCTTAGCACTTTGTCTGATTGAGTGTAAGAAACCCGAACTCGTTTCAAAGCAATTTGTCTCACATTAAACAGACTTCGCTCAAGACTGCATACCAGGGCCATTTAAATTTCGGTTGTTACTTCAGCAAAATCTAAATTTAAATTAAAGTTTTAAAAGTTATCCTTCAGAAAAATATGTCTTTTTTTATTGGCGTGCAAGCATGTGTGGCCTGGAGCCTGGTCGAATGTTTTTGGTTTAAAAAAATATATCACTAGGAACTAGGAACAAAAAGTTCGAAATTCATATGATTAGGCTGAAATTCACTTCTCGACAAACCTTAGAAGATTTTTTCAAAATAAATAAACAAATCATCACAACAATGGTTTTTTTTTTAAGAAGAGGCATTCTTTGTTATTTTTCTACTTAGGAGTTTCCTACAACCTGCTGTTAAATTTGTTTAAAGCTTCACAGATCTTTAAGTTTACATCTATTACTATCTAAAAAATTTAAAACTTTTTCTGATTTGGTATCTAACCTATTGTATTATTGTACAATATTTTCAGAACTATTTCAATCAAATCAAGCTCTAGAGCACCATAAAAAAAGTGTCAACTGGAGTAACACCACTTATGCAAACCTAATGTACCTCTCTCTGTTTACTTTACTGGAAAACGGAATTCATATTGTATATGGTAAGAAGAGTGCATTGTATCAATTTGTGTTGGACGGCAAAAACCAGAAATGCCTTTTACACCGAGGAACTTGCAGACTGCCGCTTCTTAGATGTATGTACTTATTTATTATTCAATTCGTTTTACATCTTATGTACTCTTTTTACCTACTCAGCACTTTGATGCACATAGTTATATGTTTCTACACATGTATGTTATACTTCTCACACGATAAGCAGTCGACGCATTGCACATAATAACATGCATAATGTTATAATTTATTGTTATTATTTTCTTTCAACTAGATAATGGACTGGCTGTGCGCGAGTGTAATAATTAATATGTGTGGTATATTTATATGATACATGTGCAACTTATTGTGAGTGTACGAAGGGCATGTAATATTCTTGTTAAAGTGATGAATTAATATGTATGTAGGTGCATGATAGGCATGGTATTCATAGATCAGCAATTGAAACACTGCTCGCCGTAACCACTCGCGCTCAATTCGAAAATTTTATTCATTTACACGCGGTTTCTGCAACTTTTTAAGTGATTCAGTACATACGTATGCACAGTCAAAATTACCCGAGCTACATATCCAAGTAACGGACTGGTCACTAAGAGCGCGTTCTTGGTATTATCATCGGCCAGATCGCATAGCTGATCAGAAAGCCTTCGCATGGACTTTAAAAATCTTTTATAATTTTCTTTAATTTAATAAAAACGAAAAAACAGGTAGGTATCTTTCATTTTAGCACACCTCTGCCCAAACAGTTACAGCTGACCTCATCCGGATCGCTACATTACAACTTTTGCCAGCTTGTTGACGTATCAATTAGTTACAATTATTATGTACACACATATTTCTCACACAGTAAAATACACCCACCATATTCGTTGTGATTGTTTGGCGAGCCGAAAACGAACATGATGATAATAATAGCACACCACATGTGTGCTTGCGAGGTCTGCTAGATGGCAATTCAAACGTCATTACTCATCACAAAGTTGAATTAAAACAAGTCTACGCCACGTCCCAAAATTCAATTATCGTATCAAATTTATTGCACGTCATACCATCGTTTCTTTTTCTATCTCTCTCTCTCGCTCTCAACAACAACAAAGCTATTCCTCGGGTCTCAAGATTTGACTAATACAACTCATTTCACTGAATTAATTCGCACAATTCACTTCATGTTTGTAGTTCATATTTCATTTGTTTATTTGTTTTTTTTTTTTTTTACTACACTCTTTGCCCAAAGCCTCACAGTCTTAACAGTACAGTTTCAATTTTATAATACGATGCGCTCAAACTTGAGCATTCGAAAGGAACAAATAAACACGCAAAACAAAAACAACTGGATCTGCAAACTTGTTTTAGAAAGTATATACAGACTATGTACTCGTACTATGTATATATTCTTTTTGCTTTTGTTTCGTCTTTCTCCATTGCCTCCTCAACTCTATCGCGTTAAATTAAATGTGCAACGTAATAAAAACGAAATGAAAAGCGAAGAACGAGATTCAACACACATAAGATTATGTGATGGCGTAAAAAGCCGATGAGCATGAAAAATTCAAAAAAGAAATTGAAGGAGAAGAGCAAAGTCTGCCTACTTAGTAACAAAAGAACGGGTATACGTTGTACATATGTACATTCAACGTAAGCCAAAGTAGCGGGGAACGATAGGCGGAGGAGGACTGTGTGAGATGTAAAAAGAAGCAAAATCATGGCGTTCGATGTTGACCATTCACGCAACTCGCAAGGTTAAACTACCCAAAGCCCAGGGGTCACCTTCGGAAATCAATTGAGAATTCCTGCATTCCCTATAAACTTTTCTTCCTTCTCTGGAGGGCGATTCTTCCTCCGAATAGGAGGAAGATCTGCGGCAGATCTGCCGCGAGCTGCCGCAAGCTGCCGAACAACAGGAGGAAGATCTTCCGCCGATCTGCGGAAGATCTGCTGCAGATCTGCGGAAGATCTGCGGCAGATCTGCCATTATTTCTATGGCAGCAGGAAGATTTTCTGCCATGGGCGTTCCACGAGCTAGGGCAGCTATTCACGTGCGATTTTTTCTGCGAATCTTCGCTGAGCTCTTGCTCAGCCATATTGTAAGTTTCAAAGCCTTATTCTGAATACCCCAGTCTCAGAAATAATTTAACTCAAGCAGGGTACATATATGCACTAACAGCTTTTTTGAATTTTCCAGAGAGAAAAATGAGAGAGCAAACGAGCTTTTTGGACAGTTTGTAGAAGAGTACAGAACCTTTTTCTCTCAATCATCAGCAGTGACCTTTAATATTCATTCATTACTACATTTCTGCTCATTTGTTGAACACTTTGGACCAGCTGATTCTTTTTCGGCCTACCCATTCGAAAATTTTTACCAGCTGTTATCAAAATGGATCAGAAAACCCAATGGTATATTCAAACAAGTTTTTACACGGTGGAAGCAAACTCTAGGACTTGTTCCAGACCAATTAAAGTTTTTGATGTTAGAGCAAATACGAGAGACAGTTGCGTATTGCTAAAAGACGGGAGAGTGTTTTTAGTCAACAAGATTATAAATCAAAGAAAACAAAGTGCTCCTAGCTACGAAGGAAACGTCTACTTAAATGTGGAAAACTTAATTCCGGAATTTGATCCGAGGTTTGATATGAAAATTATGCAAGTTTCAGAAATGGCACGGGCTAAATTAATTATATCTAAAAATGAAATAGAATGTAAAATGTTCCGCATTCCCATTAACGATGCTGAAACTGTTTTTATTGTATTACCAATACTTCACTATCAATAAATTTTCTTTAATTCAACATCATAAAAAATTATTTATTTTCAATCATATGTACGTCAGGAGCGGAAATCAGTTCAAAACTTGAGCCCCTAAACCCTTAAGTCAAAAATTTTCCTCAGAAATTCCTCAGTCAATTAAAAAAACATAAGGAAGAAAAAATCGCAATTTTCAGATCGCAGAGGGGAAGATCTTCCAACTTTCTGCGGCAGATCTTCCTCCTAGAAGGAAGATTAGAAGGAAGAATGGGGGAAGATCTTCCGCCGATCTGCCGCAGATCTTCCTTCAAAAGTTTTATAGGGATTACTGAGACTACGGAAGCAAAATTCTTAACCCTCAAATAGGGCCCATCAAACGCTTTTACCAGACAGACAGACTAAGTGAAACTAGAAAATTATCTCAAAAGTAGACCATCACCATGCCCAGTGCTTCGTTTGTTTAGTATGCTAATTTATTCACTACATAGCCGCTTGTCGCTGAATACAAAATTCATATCTGAATCTCGCATGTACACGCCGCCGCCATCCCAGCCATACCGTGCTACTTAGCTCCGGCTGTAACTGCATCTACACACGCAATGATGGCCGGGGAGCAGGCATGCGATCAATTCTCAGTTTTCCATTCCGTTTTCCGCAGACATTCACAGCACATATTTTCCGCACTGCTTTCCTCCACTCCACCATGTTTGCGTGCATACACAGTACTGTTCACCGTGATACATGATCTCTTCTCTTTTTGCATACATACCCCATTCTTGAACACATAGCTGTCTCTTGAATATCGTTATGTAGAGTACGTTTGGTTTGTTTGGATCGCTCTATATGGCAGCCATGTGACGCTGGATTACATAGACAATGTCTAGCAAGTATCTGCTCCCACGTACCCGGCCCGATAGGCATGCTCGGGCACACAGCGTGATAATATTATATTTACGTGATATGGGTACGCACATGCGACAACTTTTATAACTGGTATTGGCATTAAGTTAATATTTCTTTCTCGTGTGGCGTGTAAAGTGTTTATCTATCATACATACAATTCAATTTCCAGTACTTGTTTGTACGGGCATAACGCATACACACGTCTAAAAGCACGCATTGATCGAGATCAATCAATTGATTATAATAGATTTCACCGGTTGGCACAGAAATGAGCGAGAAAAATATAACACATGACTAATTAAGACCAAAGGAGCAATAAATTTCACGCTCGAGGAGGCAATGAGACAAAGTCGCTGTTCACTCTTCACACCCTTACATTATTAGTCTATGACCTTTGACCAAGAAAAAGGGGTTTGTGAATACATGTGTTCTATTGTACAATCAGCTGGCTTGCAGCACTTCGTTACCGTGTATTCTCACGACGTAGAAAAAGCAGTTTAATGAACTCAAGCTGATAAAACAAGTTCCGAAGACTGGCAAACTTTTTCTAAGAATCTTACAGTGAACGAATACAATGATGACCTATGAAATTTTAGCAACGCTAACTGATTTGGTTTGTGAAATAGCAATCTCCTTCTACTTGTGACCGCTCGGTGTTGTTTACAAAGCCCTTTGCACAAGTAGCACCCATTCATATTTATTCTACTTCACGGTCTCACCTCTCTGTATGTTGCGTTTGAGTTCATAAAACTGGCAACGAAGCAATTTCAAATATGAAAATTTTAACATGAATTGAAGCACAGAATATTCAGCGATAAATAATTTATAGAACGTACATCCTTGTTCGTTTATGTGCAATTTGTTGAAACGGTACAAGCAATAGCATAAAAATAGAGAAAATTGGAATATATCCGAAATGCGCCCGAGAGGATGCATCCTAGCTACTAGCGTCAAATTTTGAATCAATTTGGGTTGCAACCTTTTCTGCTCTGCTTTATACCCCATTCAGTTTCACTAAATGAAACGTAACAACAATCTCCGTGCCAATTAAGTACAATTCAGATGCACATTATACTGGTATGGTCTCCATACAAGTAAAGCTGAGGCTAGACACACAAACTGCCTGCCACAAGCTGACGCGCTGTATTCATTCGGATCGCTGCCACGTACTTAGGTATAACAGACAATATGAGGACAATGCAACCTCATCTAATTTGAGAGAATATTTGTCTATAAACTGACTGCAATGCAATATTATTGGCACTGTTTCGGAAGTTAGGCTCCATAGTGCCAGCAAAGGTCAATCGAAGGTCACTATTTTTGTTTTTGGTTTAATTTTATTTTCTAGTGGTTCACTTGCCTTTCGTGTGAAATAAAGTCAAATGACCCTTTCAAAGTAAAAAAATCAATATTGCCACCGAAATTGGTATCTCACTGAGTTGGAGGCAGTTTTTGAAGTCACATATTGGGCCTAAATTATTTGCTTTGATGCCACACCAAGTGTAAATCGATAATCAAAACTTGTATAGACTCACACCCTAAAAGTTATGCATTTTATCGTTACTGTTTCATGATTACACGAAACTAGACTGCCACATTTAATTTGAATACATGTCATAAATATTTCGGACTACAAATATTTGCACTCAGACGGGATTTAAATAGGTTGCCTTGCCTGAATGCGCCAACAACAAAGTTGATGGTAGCTGCATGCAGTACATGCACATATTTTCATACAGAAGTATGTATGTGACGTAGTTTATTTATAACAAATGCCAGGAATAATTGTCGGTCATAATACGCTTGATTGCAGGTTTGGCTCTACTAATTCATTTTTTATTTAGCACGTGAACGAGTTTAGCTGTTTTGTTGTCTGAGCTAGCCACCTGAATTTCGGTTCAGACTTGTTGTAATAAAATATTTAAGGGCCTAAATGTGTCACCAGACTTAAGAAGTACTTAAATGAGCAACCAAGAGAAATCAAGCAGTCAAATTAATGATTCTATTGACTCTGGTTCCCTAATCGAAGCGACAGATCGCTGGAGAGCGCACCCAAACAGGCATTTACCGTTGTCAAAAACAAAAACACGCGAAAACCTGTTTTCGTATTCCGACTCACGACTTCGAAAATATGTATAATAATAACGTTAAACTATTTCTTAGTGATGTCTTCCCTGTTGTTTTTGCTGCTATTCACTTAACCAAATCCAATGTTAAAAATGCGCGATAATAATTTACAATCGAGCAGCACGAAGAAACATGTGCACGACGTGAATGTCGAATAAAACCTTAATAATGACTCAGTTGTGCGTTTTTCTGTGCTAATCATGCCAACGCTCAATGTACGTGGCTTGGCAATTTTTGTTCGTGTCGACAGAAATATTTTCATTACATATGTATGTATTACATATGTACCAACTGTACATAGGCATGTACAGTTTTTATAGTAGCGGAAAAAGTACGAAAGAGTAAAATGATTCAAATGAATGTTTTATATAAATAAATAATAACCATGCAGGCGAGGCGCAAAGCAGCTGGTCAGACAGTAGAGCGGAACAAATAAATAATTTTGCCTGCACTCTGAGGTTGTTTGACCGGTCGCGGCTTTTTGGAACACATTTTTTTTCACTGCGAATGTTTGAGCTAGAGATCAACGCCACCAAAGAGTTGTTTTATTTAAGAAACAAAGAGCCAAAGAAGTCAAGAGAAGCATCAACACTTTAATCAAATCAAGCGATAAGAGGGTTGCAATTAAAAGTACGTTTTTTGGTCGCAAGGTTGAGAATTTCAATGCGGTTTGCTTCAGTCTAGTTACTGTAGTTGGTTCGTTTAAAAGTCTCACCCGCCGCTACGCGACGTGCCGCTTCTGCTCTGGGTATTATAAAGGTTATATAATGAACGTGCATTTCCTTTTCATTCCTCGTTTGTGTTTGCGGTTCACTCTTTCAAAACTTCTCTACCGCTTTTGATTCCCCCCTTCGCCACCTCACCTCATCATAAAAAGTTCAATTTTTAATATCACTTTGCGAGATTCAAGTGGCGGAGAGGAGAAGCAACGGAGGGACGAGCTGCTGGTTATACAATGATGATGAGACGACAGCACGAGAAACGGTGACGAAGGCGGTGACGAGAAATAAAGCAGAACAGGGAATAGCAAAAATATTGTAGCAATATTTCAGCTTACACGCAGCCAGAGATCTAGATTGCTTCAGACACATGAAGTGGATGGAGCGTTTTATGTATGGCACGATTTCAACTCCATTTCCCGAACGGCTGAACTTGCTCCAGCTCAGCGTAGGAGATTGTTAGCTATGTACTTATGTATGTTCATACATAATACATACTTTGTGCAAATGATGGAGAAGCGTAGCCGTGTGGATCAGATGTAGGTAGGTAAATGGAAAAGAATGAATGTAGGTACACAATATAAAATATTGAGGGTACATGGCAGTACATCAATCCCATTTCTTCTTTTATTATTATTTCTATCTTTCCTTTCACGTTTCGCTCTTTCCCTTGCCCTATACGTCTCTGCTTTCTGGCTGGGCCACTCGCTGGGTGATGAGATGCCATACCGTATATCTTATAATGACACTGCCTGCGGTTTAAAATATTATTACATACATACTCTATTTACTCAAATATATATTTGTTTATTTTCAGTTTTTCTTGCCGCCGTCGACACCAGACGTTCTACATAGATACTTGCAGAAGCCAACCACCAAACGCAATGCCCGATTGAGCGAAAAGGAACTGCTTTGAAAGCCACCTAGAACATAGCTTGCTTACTTCTAATTTTCCAATTCGAAAGGTTAACGTAGCCACACCTACGATAGCCAAATAGCTCGGCTGGGCCGAAACAAAAAAATTACACAATAATTTACTCAATGACAGAGGTCACGATACGTTGACGACGATAACACAAACCGTAAAGCTTGCGCTCGTCATCATTCACTTTCGTCATGTGTGTCGTTTGCATTCAACAGAGCGGAGAGCGGTTGGTGCTTCCCCGCGATGACGCTAAAAGTTAATGAACTGACTAAATTTTTAAGCAAAATGACTTGCTGCTTTCGTAACTCTCCCCTCATTCACCTCTAATTAAATTGGCAGCAGCACAACAGCAGACGCACTTATATATGTACTCGTGCCCGTACTTTGCATGCCAGTACATGAATAGCAGAGGAAAAGACACACGAATAAATATATTATAAAAATTGACCTGCAAACTTGTTACCTGTTCATTCATTGTTGTACTTTGCCGTTTTGTTGTTTTGCAAAGCAGTCGTATACAAATAAGTATCTCTAAAAATAGCAGCAGCAAAAACTTTTTCACTCTGAATTTTATGTAAACACGTAGCAGCCACATCGCCACACACTCATACTCGTGCATGCGCAGGCATACACAAAAGGATCAAAAAGTCTCTAAACGACGCGACGATGGTGATGGTACCTTATGCGCACACTCGTCTCGGCTCTCAGGGCTACAGAGGCTGCCTCTACACTGCCACCCTCCCGAGCACATGTAGCACACCATAACAAAGGAAGTATGAATGTTGTGTCTTATTTCTCTTTGGGATATTTCGCATTTCAACGGGTGCACGTACGTATATGCGAGCCGGGGCTACGGACGACATGTAGGTGTCTTGTTGCCGCTGGTTCCCGCGAAGAAACCGGTTAACATACTTAGCCACACAACTCGCGGCGACGATGACGACTACGCCGCACATTCAACAAAGAAGGGCACATCCATTTTGCTGGCATCGGTGGTGCTGCGTTTATGTATCCTCAGGCGCTGTGGTTTCGGTCTTGCATTGATATCTTGAGGTGTAGGCAGAAAAAGCTCTCTATACGACCTTGTTGGGGCTATTTATGAATCTATACGTCTTTTATATTTAACCCTACCCTGCAAATATTCGAATTCAGATTTGTTTTCTTTGACTTTGGTAGAAAGTATTCATGAAATAATTCCACAATTAGTATGTACTAAACTTATATGGCTAAATTAAGATTTTCATAAGGGCTACCAAATCTGACAGTGAGCCCAATTCATGGGGTTGGAAATTTAAGCGAGTCTAAATACTGGATTTAATGAGATTGGAAATAATGGTCATTCGAGATTACCAGTGTATTCTATTTTGAGTTTAGATATGTACTAGAACTTTCGTAATGACTTGAAAATCCCATTTGAGGAAGTGAAAACAATTTTGCCCTCGGAGCAGAAAAAAAAATTACTGCTCAAAAAACTTCTCGACCGTTTTGACCATAGACCTGAATTCTCACCAGCAGTGTCCAAAACTTTTCGGTTTGAGTGTGGAAACGTTTCTCAACAATATAATTTGTCGCATTCTCAGAATTTTAAAATTCCTCTTGTGTTCCTGGGTTCCTTCACCACGCTCCGCCGCCCGGCCGCTCGCTAGCTCCCTCATCGTTATTCGAATCACATAATCGCGCGCTTATAAGAATAATAAATGACTTGCTGATTATAATATGCACACACAAAGTTTCAACAATGTCGGATATTGCCGTTGGTGGGTTTATACCTCTTTTTGCGTACCCATCGTTCGTCAGCCGACAACGTCGCCGTCCGATAAGTGATGTGCCGACCTTGTAGTGATGTTAGAGAAAGATATCTATAGAAATGCTCGTGTATGTAAACGAGTACACACTTTCGAGCGGAGGAAAAAGGATTAATTAAGGATATGACCTCAATCCCACCACCTGCTGAACGGATTAAGAGCAACAACGGTGGTTGATGTGTATCGTATATTTATGTAGGAATCATAGCGTAGAGCCAGAAGAAGTTGGTGGAGGAAAGGAGGCAAAAACACGTTCGATTACCTCATTCGTCATGGGACTATTTATTGGAAGTATGTGTGATCCGTGCCAACTTTCGAGTTTTGCCTCTGCTTTGTTTTTCACACAACCCAGTGTCGATAACCTTTTTTGCGCGTCAGTATGTTCCAACATTAATTAGCAACAGATTCCGGTCGCACTGTATAACATGGCGCGGCGTGGCGGGAGCACGACACAAAGCAGTGTCCAAATTCGTAAATAAATTGTTTTTGAGTGCCAAAACAGCACACTCGATTGAATTTTTGGATAATCGCTTTAAAGCTTCGCCAGCCGCCAGCGAAGGCAGAATTAAGTGTTAGGACACACTTTTGCAGACCTTGAGAGCAGTAAAACTCAAATCTCATGGAAGACAAATCGGAATTTTCAAATACCCTCCCAATCCGATAGGGAGCAAATAAACAGCATACAATTAGCATGACTTTGAAATCACCTCTATTGAACAATTTTTGTTCGCAACACGGTAACTTGGAGCAAAGCAGAAAATCTTGACCAACATTAATGCAGCACGGCAAAGCACGACGCGGTTGGGTTCAAATAATTTATGTTATACATACTTAAGCTAGTGCCTGGTGCCTACGAACTCTGATCACTTGTTTGGACAGCAGTTGCTTTATTTGTCGCAAGAATTTTTGTGCGTTTAGGAAATTCCAGCTGGAGGGAGTTAGAGCAAACATCGGTGAGACAACAGACTTCAACTTCAAGGCTATTGTCTTGCGTTTCATGATTCTCTTGAGTACACGTGGTCTTTTTACACATGTATATGCACCAAAATTTATGCAACGCATGCAAAAGTCGCACCACAAACCTACATCAGCTATGATTCATTCAAAAAGATTTGTATATTTGCTACAAACCACGCCATGTGACCTTAAGTTAACATGTGACAGCCTTAAGAGGCACTGAATTAACACAATAAACTCGTGCGGAATTTCGTTTTAAAGTCAAGAAAATATGACGCTACATTTCGTCATGTTTGAGTAAATGAGCCAGATGTCGCGTCGTCCAAGATAATGATAGCTGCTGTTTCTTATCACATAAAATAATTTTGCGAAAGCCCATGCTTTAACATACATTGTGCACATTTAAAGCTGATAAGAGCGTGTGATATTTGAACTCGGACACGTCAGGCAAAATATCGCCAACATACACAAACGTCGTATCGCGCCGTTGAAATCAATTGAGAGACCTACTTTGCTTTATCACGAGCTCTGCCATTTGCTCTTTCAATGTGCAAATCTGTTTTCTATTTCTGGCAGCAGCAATTCTGTCTGCTTCATTAGCAAAATTTATACGTACCCTTCAAAATTAATTCTTTTTTTAAAATAATACACTAATTGGAATTTCAAAAAGCAGGTGTTTGTTTTTTTTATTAAAATTGTAATATTGAATAAAAATTAGTTGAATGTTTAGATGCAATTTATTTTATTTTTTCCCTTCTACGATTCATAGAAAGCACAAGAAATAACAAACATACATAATCAGGTTTTTTCTCCAAACAAATCGCACATGTATATTTTACAGGGTTTTGCTTAATAACGCCGTACTAGTTGTTATGTACATATAACGCAATAGCGTAAGAAGAGACAAACATAAGCATCGAGAGTTGAAAAACTCGTTTAGGAAGAGCATGGCACATGGCAAAAAACAAGAAGTAAAGAAGAGAAAAAGATAAAACCCGAATCGTGTTTAAAAAAGCGAATGAAAGTTGTCGACCCTGTTTTGCGAGTTGATACCATTTTTACAACACTCACTGCGTTGAGTCGTATAATGATGATCAATTATTGCCGTTCAACTTATTATGTTACCGAATAAGCGAGCTACCGTAAACTAAGTCCACCAACTTGTTTGTGAACTCGTTTGACCGCTACTAGTGAACGAGTGCTTGAATATTAGACAAGCCTGCACAAGTTTGCTTGGCTGATTGCGAACTTGAAGAGATTTTTCATTTAAAAATTGCTTGTTAAAAAAAATAAATACTTTATTGATTTTTTTCTATTTCATTGAATATCGGTCTATTATTCACTTATTGGTTAATTTTGATTGAGACAAAATCCTCACAACCAAGATGTTTAGCGAGAGTTACGGCATGCAATAACCAATAGGTCAGTTGTTTATTAAATAATTTTTTCCCCAAGATAAATAGTCAAATAGGTACGTTGGGCGAAAGCGCATACATTTACATAATAATGATGATTCTAGGTCTAGGGTAAATCTGAACATCCCGAGTTTCAAACTCATTTACATTTCTCTTCCTCGTTCCGTCTCCCGTCCCTCGACATTTCGTAAATATTTAATGCAAACAAATAACCTGCGCGCATGTTCCTACACTTCTGGATGTCATTTAAATGCGACACATAAATGAAATTGCCGCAAGCGATGATGACAAAAAGGAAAATTTATGCTGATCCACTTTCACTGCTGGCAGGCGCCATACCACACTGCCACGCCGTTTCAAATGAATAGTCGCTATGCCGCTAAATGAATGAAATAAATTTGAAACAAGTAACTTTTGCACCTTTTCTCCTCATGACTCAATACACCATTGATTGCGTGAAACGTATATCGGCAAACATTTGGGCCTAGCGACGACGCGACTGCAGCATGACAAGTCGAGTATCAGGTATTGTCGTACGCGTACGAGCTCTTTACTGAGTGAGTAATGTCGGTCCCATTCCAATTTTGGAATAGCCAGATAACCACGATCGAAAATCGCTGGAAACTACATAGTCCCCAGCAGCACTCAATGCTACGTGTTTGCTTTTTGAGTCACATGGTACGAGTTCACCCCATTCCCATTATTAAATGTGCATAAACGCAGCGTGTCTGCGCACTATTTAAATTTTTACACATCAGGTATGTCAAATTGCTTTCATATGACATGGAAAATGATACTGAGAGCACGAACGAAAGTGCGCACATACGATCATATATTATATGTAACATATTGGTAAAACGAAGCAAGTGATGAATATTTTTCTTAATACGTGGTTAAATGCACTTTTTACAAACTTTTTAGTAAATTTTCAGCATTTTGCAAAAAATGCACTATTGTGGCCGCTTTGTCGTCTGTCTGTCCGAAATTTTATAACTCGAGAACGAGAAGAGCTAGAGAGAGGCGGTTTTTTGCATTGTGTAGGGCATAGTCTGTAGGGGTGCAGGCTAACAATTTTAGACCCCCATCTCCTCTTGGGGTGGAATGGGGGGTGTTTTACGTTTGTATGAAAACTCCTTCTATTACATCCGATTCAGCTGAAATTTTAGTATGTTGTAGTCAGTGCAAAATCTGGTAAATCATGGTACTACATGTGACCCCCCCATGTATTCTCCCCACAATAATTTCTAGAGACAAAGCCAAAATGAATGAGGTCCCTTAATTCGCTTAGTTTCAAAGATTAGAATTGTATCTGTAAATAGGCACCAAATGCTAAAACGATTATGAATTACTACGCCAACCTATCATGACTCCTTATGGACCGGTAGATTGTACCAAGGATAAGATCTGTGCGTAAGCCACTTTTTAAAAGGGCCAAGTTAAAGATTTGTCGGGGGTCTGAAGTACCATGAGATAGTGAAATAGCGATAGCAAAATTCGTAAACAATTTTCATAAAAACCAAGATTATAAAAACATATGCAGTTAATGTTCTCTCTCAATATCAACAAGTTTATCGATTTTCAGTTTTTTTTTCACAACTCAATGCTTTATCAGCAACTTGGCTGCTTTTTGCAATCGAATCGAAATATGTATAGAATATGCAGGATACATAGCAACCGAAATACGGAGAATCTGAATCAGCAATTTTGCGTGTGAAAGCTCTTAGACGGCAATTCTAATTCTCGTGTTCGGGAGAATACAGCAGTTTTGAATAAAATGCAGACAACCATCATGATGACTAGCAACTGCTTTTGCATCACCATAGCTGTTAGATTTCTTTTCACATTGAAACCGAGAAGGTCACTTGCCCTTGCTTATTGGTTAGTTACTACCTATTACGTTCACCACGTTAAATTTGTGCGGGAAAGTGACCAATGTGAGAGTGGAAGCAAGAATATCTAATTGGCTGGCTTGCTGGCTTCTGCACGAGTGCCAGGATTTATCAAAACCAATTCCCTCTAAAAGAGAGTTTAAATAATAAGCAGATCAATAATATTATGTTTTACGTAAAATTGAAGATGCTGCTTTGACCACTTTGTTTCCCATCGGGACAAACTAAACTTTATTTTATCACTGCCTTTATCATATTATTAGACAGGAGTGTCTATTGAATTTTTATAATCCTCGATACAAGGAAGTATTTTGCTGATACGAAAAACTGAACCTGTACGGAAAATCAATATTTTTACTCGATTTGAGGCAGGAAAACACGAAAAAAGTTTCGAAGCAGATGATGGATAATGGTATTCATAAATTAATGTGGTTGATATGTCACACAATAAAAGCACAAGTGAGCGGTCGCTTTTAGTAACGTCTCACCCAACTTGCCATGCCGGGCAGCTGAAGTTCTATCTAAGTATCACCGGCAGTAGCTGTTTAAAGTTAATAAACTTTACTTTGTCTTTTGTTGCCTTCTCTTCACCTCTTCTTCTTCTTCGCCATCTTTTTGTTGGTATTATTCATCGATGAATTTTAGCGATATACCACAAACCTGTCATGCTGAGTATAATAAGTGTACCTACTCCTATAATATCGTACAAATTCAAGAACTGGTTTTCTGTCCCCGTTATTTTTGATGAGTTTCAACGCGCAATAAACTAATTAATGCAATACACGCGGGTGTTATTTGTATCAAAGGCCATTCACATGCGAGCGAGTCAATTTGCTAAAACAAACACAAAAAGCGCTAATATGACAGGAGGTGGCAAAGCGGCAAAAAGTGGGTGTGACAAAGTTGTCCTGCTGTATATTGCCGAAATTTAAGTCTATAAACCGTTCAATTGTCCAACAAAGTACGTCCAACATTTACAGAACAATCTAAATATCTCAAAACTCAGCGACTACAATTTTATCAAATCAGCGACTGACTCCCTGTACCAGTGGTCTTGACAGTTATCAATTAATATTATTACTTATTATCTCTGTGGGTATTATTAGTTTCTTTTGTACACCCCTTCATAGAGTGATGTAATATGAACCAACAGGATATTCAATTCATTTGGTGCGAAGCATCACGAGTGAAGTATGTTCATTGACCTCAATCTCCATTGTTGTTAGTTATTTGATAAGAGGAGTTATGCCGATAAAAAATAGACAACCTTGGGCCTGCCTGATTTTTCTTCTACCTTCTATACGTCTATACTTTTCAAAATATCAGTGTTGGTTTAGTTGGAAAATGGCCAGGGCTGGTTTGTAACTATGGCATGATTTTGATTTGAAATTTAGGTCCACATAAACTGTCATAAATTCATTAAAAATATGTTGCTGATAATGCTGATAAGTACTTTACTTCCGTCTTACCTTATGCGCTTGCTTACTGATAAGGATTCTTTTTGTACGTTAATGTTGATGTTTAAGGTTACGCCACGTGTTGTCTGTATCAAAAGTTATTTAAAATGCAAAGCTTGAAACTTTTGCGCTTAGTTGGTCATAATGAAATTGCGGTAAAATAAGTTACTGCAAATGTACGAGGTAACTCACAACTTTGCTTTTTCACCTTCCTTTTGAGCTCACTTTTCACGTCTTTCAAAGCTCAACAGTTGCAAAACCAGCAGAAATGAAAAAAGGCAATGATGATGCAGCTAGATGACACACACGCTCATCAGGCACTATGTGTTGATTCACCTTTTCGTTTTGTTATTATTGTGCCTCGCTCTGCTACCTTCCCATATTTATTCGGTTTTCGCTACAATCTTTTGTGGCTGTGCTTGCTTTCATGTTAACCGTAAATACGAGTGAAATTTTAAAAAAATTTTAAGCACTGTCAGAGCCAGTATTAATAGTTTTGTTTAGCTGAACCACTGGGGTCGGAGTTTTGAGAATCTTTGTTTTTCATTTATATATTCTCTGTACACCTATGAATGCCTAATCACAGTCATAGATAGTCGTCATTTTGAATGGTTGCGGTTAGGTTGGCGACGCGTCATTGTGCCTTCATCGAGTATCATTTCGTTGTATCAAGTGACAAGTCTCTCCTATAATAAGCTCAGTCACTTATCGCAGCCTCATGTTTGACTTTGCACATGTATATGAAAACAAGTACACGAGTCTTACAGTTTTCACTTTATAAAGATTAACAAAGTTATAGAATATTATTGGTTTAGTTTATGATTGGAGAACAACAAGGCTGCCTTTTTTTTATGACAACTGAAAGAGTTATATTTTACATGCTCATTGCCACATTTGTACGTACTATCTATCATACTAGCAGCAATGTCGAGTTAGAAACACATGAACCGACAACTTAACTCATACAGTCGTACAATATAGCGGCAAATGCGCGTGCCACCATTTAACGCGAGGTGGAAGTTTACGTTTTATTTATAAATTTCGCATTTCTCACGTACTACGTATTTCTGTGTCGCTCACGTTACGCAAATTCCTTTTCTTCTCAATCAAACACAAATTGTTTTATTGCTCCCGGTTTCAAGTGCAGCTACTGGTCTGTATTTACTATCGCGAGACGTGCCTTTTTTACATGATACGCATATACATACATTATATAATTATGTTTTATCTATTCTTTCTGAAGAAGGTAGAAATATACCTTTAAAATAGAGATTTTTTCCGCCCAAAGATAAATGGAAAACCTTTGATATAACTTGTTTAGATTTTATTCGTTACGATTTTAAGAACTTATGAAAGCTGTCATAATATGGGTTTCAAAGAAAAATTACTCGTACATAGCGGTATTAATTGTTTCTCTTGCTTTGTTGTGTCTATTTTTGACATTTGCCGATCAACATGTTCTGAAATATTATTTACGAATGTACAAAAGTACACATATTGCATGTAGGTATTCTGTATAACATTAACCCGCATGTCACAAGTGGAATAATGGAATGACCTTGTATAGATTAATTTTCATAAATTGATTCGCACGATGATAACACTAATGGACGTACTTCTTAGTGTTAAGAAGGACAAACATTGATTGAGAATTAGAGTTTTATGAAAGAAATAAAAAATTTACATCCTTTTAACGAAAACACTCAAATTTATAAATAAATATAATTCGTACCAGAACACAACTTCTAAATATGTAGAGTCACCGGGAAACAGAGGCGCCAACGCACCATAGATGAGAAAATATAATGAGTTTCTTAAATTTATACACAAGTGTTTTAATTCTTGGAAACAAGAGTTTTAATGCTAGGCAACGTTATGAAAATGTATGTACTATTTTATCCTGGAGCCTGAAAACGATTCATATATTTTATGTTTACAATACTTGGTCTCTTTAAATTAAGACAACTTTCATCGGTTTAGTAAAATATATTTAACGAAAATCTTTCAGATAGAAAATCTCCAGGCTTACCAAAACTACCAAAACTACCATGCAAAAACTATGGGACCATACACTAATAATAAAGACGTGTTCGCGTCGTACGTGTGAGAACCGAAGCAAACAATGAAAAAAATACGTAATCAAAACTAAATTAAGCTCACTACGGCCATGGATGAGTAGGTGCTTTGTTACTCAGTCCCGCATGGCGATGTTACTCAAATTCCTGTCTTAAGTCAAACGACCTGCCCAATTCTCTACCAGTGACCGTATAGAACACATTTAATTTGACTCCCCGACAACTAACCTGAACTGAGCTAAAACATTTTATATGACGCTCTTAATCCATTTTCTGTCCCTCTGCTGCTTTATAGCGCTCACTCGTTTCATTTTATTCTTGCCTTTTGTGAGCTTCTACGACGTGTTTTTGCTTTTATTTTCCATGCCGTGCTTTGCCTAACTTTTAGTTTTAGGTTGTTTACGTTCACTGTATACATGTTTACATGTATACGCTTAGTTTCATATACAATCTCCATTTCGTGTACTCATAAGTAGGTAGGTAGGTATATGTACAATAGTAAGAAACTACATACATGTAGTCGCAAAGGTTACGTTCGAGGCGCAGTAGACTTCGGAGAATATGTATATGTTATGAGGGAAACCAAATAAGGCAGTTAAAATATTCTTTCGGTATTGTACTAGAAGACTACTGATTTAACAATTAACAGCGTGAAAATAACTATAGAAGCTTATATTAAGGAACCAGATATACTGCTACAACATCAAGTGGTTACTATGTTTTCTCTATGTATTTTTCATACAGCATAGGCTCATGCGGCGTATCGATATTCAAGTTTGAGAGACGGAAACGAGAGAACGAGGTGAGGAAGGGAGGCCTGAATTTAAATTGGCATTTTGCGTATTTAGCGAGAGTACTTCGGTGACGAAAAAGAAACTTAACAATTTATTTTCCCCATTCTACAAATACATGACGACTAACGTGTACATTCGCAGCAGATTTCGCGGAATTCCGGAACCTTTAGAGTTTCAAGAAAACACTGGATACTGATACTTGTACTGATACTCATGGCACGCATCGATCTAATGATTTTCTGATATATCACTGTAAAACGCTTTTGCCCGCTGACGTTGTCTAATTTTTTACCGATGGATATTATTTAGATTAATTAAAAAACGAAATGGAAGGTTAGTTAAATTATAATCAAAACTAAGAGCTCACTATGTATGGTATAACTATTTGACAACCCATTTGTAGAAAATTCATATTTTTCGGAAAAATAATGATTATCTTTTAAACTCGCCAAAGCATAACTAAAAGTGTAAGTAAACGTAAATCAAATGTCATAGCAGATTGAATCAACATTTTTCCTTTTCATTTTGCTAGTAACCCATCTCAGTACAGAATTAAATTATTTTGCCCACTTAGTATCTTTTGGATTTATTTTTCGTTGATGTCGTGCATTTTCGTTTTCCTCCATTCGTGCCTCTTTCATTCTGTCTTTTCCTTCACTCTGCGCTTGTAATTTCTGACATTCTGCGCGCTGTTCACGCCTTGGTATCTATACAATTATTCGAGTATGAAGATACACACTAGCATACACATGTTACGTGTGTGAACGGGGGAAAAGAAAATGGTGGGTCATGCTGATCGTACATTGCAGGGAGTTTTCCACCGTATTTATATGCATGCACCGATTTCGTTCCTTATTGATGCACACAGCAGCGAACTTTCACGGGAGCTGAAACTCCGGGAGACACGTAACATGGTACTTGGCGTTTTGGTGATGAGAATTGCAAATCCACACTACTGTGCATTTAGAACACATACATAAACGTTCATGAGGTATGTCGGTTCTCATACAAAGAATTTAGATTTTGACTTTCTTACGCATTTTTATCCTTATTATGAATTATTATTTACTTAAAGAAAAATTTAAAAATATGCAAGGTTTTCAATCATCCATTTACCATTAACATTCAATGTTTTTTTTGTTCCGAATTTTTAGATACTTTGATGAATGAGACTCAAGACTGAGAATACATAATTTTTAAGCATTTCATTAAATTTTTTTTTCTGTTTGAGCTTTTTAACAACGCACGCAAAATTTTTTGGTCATCAATCCATCATTTTAAACCACTTCGATGGGTCAGCAGTTGTTATACTTACAAAATTCCAAAAAATAAAAAAATAAAACTTGAAGTAGTTGAAGTCCTCTTTTTCAAATTTCTTAGGACGATAATGATCCCTTAAAACTCATTAAACACATTATAAACAAGATTTCAGCACGTGCATTTAGGTAATTTAAAGAATTTTCGAGTTTTGATTTTTTTAAAAATCGGGAAGTCAAATCATATCGATGAAAACATAGAAGCATCACTTTTAAACTACCTATACATGTCAAACATTGGAATTTCCACTACAAAATTTTTTGAAGGTTTTCAATAATTTATTATTTCCTCTTTTGGTTTTGAATTACTACGTCACACGTGAGACCTCTTTCGTTTTTTCACTTTTCTAAATTACTGCTGGATATTCTTCTAGCACTTACATCCATTTGATAGGTAAAAGAGTTTTTATAAAGGAAAATATATGAAATATTTGTGAAAATAAGAACCCAGGAAGGTGATGGCAAGACAATCCATTTTATGCATAACGCGTGATTGGCTTGTGTTTGTGTTGGTGAGCAGCTCTTTGTTTGAGTGAAACCATCTTATTTTGCATTGAAAAATGATTTTCATTGAACTTTTCCACTGTTTGGAGGCTTTATACTATTAAACACTTCTTAAATCATGATTTTAGCTTCACCGGGCGTCGCTCCTAAGCCCGCAATCTATTTTACTCAATTTAATACCTACACTCTTTTACTTGAACTTCATTCAATTTGGCTCTGCATCAACGAAAAACTATTTCGGTGCCTTCTTAGATTTTCAAATACGTGGAATCTTCCACTTTGTGGCACTCCAAATTTTGCTTTTTTCCAGCTCAACTTATTTACACTTCGTTGCTCTTGTATTTACAATTTTCACCTCAAACTCGTACTTAATTTTTGATTTTCAGTTCAATTCAATTTTCACACTGCTTGCGTTGACCAGAAACTGAGGGTGTAGTGGTGAGCAGTGTTCTTCTCCTTTTGGTTATATAGGTGTAGGAAATAAATGCCGCTCTTAATCCATTTTTTCCAACTACAGTGTGACAAATCTTATACAATAATGACTGTTATCTAACGTTACAAATTCTAAAACCATTTTAATGGCTTTAAGTCCATTGGAAAACGCGAAATCGCTTCTTTGCAGTTCCGAATGCGTTTGTGTCGGCTCACAAAATGTTACTGGACGTTCTATAAAAAATTGCGCTTAGCGCGGAAATAATCGGCGCAGAGCGCAGTCTGCGCAAATCGATAGATTTTGAAATATTCCGTTAAATTTTTTATAGCTCAAATTTTAACAGAAAAGTGGTCAAGCACAAAAATGGCCATCGAGTTTCCTTTCATTAAAAAAGCTCTCGAAATACAACAAAATTGCGTCAAATATTTCTTTCCGTTACGTAGAAATACTCAGCCTTAATCTGGATACAATTGTCTCGCTCAGCGAATGAATTTACCATGTCCTTGTTGATATTTGCGAAAAAATACCACTTGAAATCTTTGAAGGATTCCAAAGGAAGGTTTTTTGACACTCGTTATTTTTTTGAATTTCTTGTTCAATATTTTGCTCAGATTCAGGTTTTACTTTAGATTTTCAACTGTTTACTGATAAGGGCCTGTTCACATATTACGTAACGGTGCCTAGGGGGGGGGGGTGGGGGTTGGCAAAATCGTGACATGACCGTGACAAAAATTAAGGGGGAGGGGGGGGGGTTCTAGCTCTGTGTTACGTCACGGGTTTTTGAACAAAAATTGCACATTTTTACCCAAGTTATATGTTATTATGCTTTTTAAACCAAATTCGGGAACAAACGGACTTTTCTCATACATAGTTTTAAAATTTGTATATCTGTTTCGATTTTCGATATACGAACGAAAATAAAATATACTCGTAAACAAATGAATACTCCCATGCCAATAGTGTCTCTTGGCACCCATTTAGTATCCCCTTGGGAAGAAATATATGTAATTGATAAAAAAATAAATATAATATATGAACTTGTGCTTATTATTATTAGAAAAAATACTGCGTGACGTGACAGAGGGGGGGGGGGGGGTGGGGGTTTGAGCAAAAGTGACAAACCGTGACAGAGGGGGGGGTGGGGGTCAAAAATCTCGATTTTCACCGTTACGTAATATGTGAACAGGCCCTAAGCGGTAATTCCGTTACCTGATGTACAAATACCAAAATACCGTTTCTTATACTGATCGTCCATTCTCGCTGGCGCTATTGCAAAACCGAACATTTTCAAACTGTTAAGAGGGTGCCAAATGATACTTTTTAATAACAAGCGAAGTCCTAAGGTTTCGAAAATAATACGATAAGCCGGGGTTTCTAGTGTATGGTAATATATTTTCCTTGCCTAAGTCACCAAAAAAAATTTGCTCGAATAATTTTAATTTTAATTTCTTGATTTCACTCTTAGTTGTTATCAAAACTCAAAGTTTAGTTCTATGAAATTTAGAGGAGGTCAAGAAGTCACAAAATATGCGTCGTTACTCATGCTCCCCCTCTTGGTTCTGATTTACAATAGGGGTCAAGATCAGGTGCTTGCGTAACGCTGAAAAATAAAAAAGTTTATCTGCTGGATTCACCTTGACAATTAGGCTTCTCTAAAGGCCCACAAGCTTTAGAGTTTTAAGTTCCCTAAAAACTTAGTCTTGGGTGTTTTCGTCGTTACTGGTAAAGAAGTACCCAAAAAATTGCCTTCAAAAAGTGTGCGTGCGTAACGCTTTTTCGTTAGTTGTTTCATGCTACTCTTGAAGACTCTAGATTGAAAAGCTTGGTCATTCGCAAAATTTTATGCCTCAATAATACTAAATAAGGATGAGGTTTGGTCAAAATCAACCGATGAAAAAAAATTTTTTGCCTCTCGGAGAGACAGGAGCTGAGGACTTCATTCACTTAAAACCCTATAACTCTTCAATGGATTGACTTAACAGGTCCTTTAAACACATTTTTGAAAGCTATTTAAATTTTAAAGACTTAGATGGCTGATAAACTTGACATTAAGGACCCTGAATGCAATGAAAAATGTTGAATATCAATTCTAATAAATTTACCTCCAGTTCTGCCCTCAAAAGACCCCTAGATCCGTCATTTTACATTTTAGTGGACATGTTTCATGATAAATGTTTCTCAATTTGTCATTTTGCGAGACCATTCTGAGTTTTAGCCAATTCGAATGAAACAAATATATTTACCTAGCTTACGTATGGGAGCCCTTTTTCGGCCCCTCAGGTTGGGAAATTTTTTTCTTAAGCCACTCAAATAAGAATTTTCAAATAATACTAAAGCTCAGGAACTTATTCAAGTTCCAAACCTTTGATGAAGAATGAATCCTGCTCCTCTGGATCATATGTTGAAGCGTGACGCACGCACACCCAAAATAAAAATCAAAATGTGCGTGAGTAACGCTCTTTCTTGACTAAATTTCTCCGCAACCCTCATTCCAAAACCCAAGGTACTGGTATCTTCGGAAAGAAAATTTAGTCAGCTTTCTGTCGTGGTACTTTTTATTTTCCTGTATTATCTATTAGAAAAAGAATTTAACTTTGAGTGCTTACTTACTTTTTCGGCGCTACAGCCATCTATGGGCCTTGGCCTGGTCGAGAGTCGTTCTCCATCCGGTCCTATCCTGGGCTGAAGACTGCCAGTTCCTTACTCCGAGCGCACGTAGGTCGGCTTGTACGCCGTCTATCCATCTTGCTTTGGGGCGGCCGCGGCCCCTCCGCCCTCCTGGATCGTGCCGGAATAATGTTGAGGGGGCTCTGTTCTCGTCCATACGTGCCAGGTGCCCTGCCCACCTCAACCTCTGGACTTTTACCACTGCGACGATGTTCGGCTCTCCAAAATCCCGATCTAGCTCGAAATTGTACCTCCTCCTCCAGCTCTCGTCCTCACGCACCGCCCCAAAAATGGTACGGAGCACCTTGCGTTCGAAGACGAGAAGCATCTGCTCATCGCTCCTCTTCAACGTCCAGGACTCGCACCCGTACATGAGTACTGGACGGATGAGCGTCTTGTAGATCCTGCACTTCGTCCTCTTGGATAGCAATTTCGAGCGTAGATGTCTGAGCAAACCATAATAGCATCTGCTGGCTGCCATGACACGACGCTTGATCTCGGGTGTCGTGTCACCGTCAGGCCGCATCAGCACTCCAAGGTAGATGAATTCGTCAACTACCTCGAAGGTATGGCCACCGATGTCTATGGTGTTGCTCCGCTGATTGGAGGCCGAACTCGGCGTGGCTGACATGTACTTGGTCTTTGATTCGTTGACCACAAGACCCATCCTCTCCGCCTGGGTCTTGAGATTGGTGAAAGTATCCGATACCGCAGATTTCGTCCGACCGGCTATGTCCAGATCGTCTGCAAAGCCCAGAATCTGTACCAGCCCGTTGGCTAGCGTTCTACTGGTTGAGATGCCTGCACGTCTAAAGGCCATCTCAAGGGCGAGGTTGAAGAGCAGACATGAAAGGGCGTCGCCCTGCCTCAGTCCCTCTCTGACTGCAAAAGTATCGGATACGTCGTTCTGCACTTTGACACGACACGTGGTACCATCAAGTGTCGCTTTCACCAATCGAATCAATTTCGTTTCAAAGTCCAGCTCCTTCATCGCAACAAACAACTCTCTACGTTTGGCCCTGTCGTAGGCCTGTTTGAAGTCAATGAATAGATGTTGCGTCTGGACTTGAAACTCACTGCCTCTTTGCAGGATCAGACGTAGATTGAAGATCTGATCTGTTGTTGAGCGATCACGTCTGAATCCGCATTGATATTCCCCAATGACTGTCTCGGCGCGTGCCACTAGTCGGTTGTAGAGCACTTTTGCGAAAACTTTGTACGCCGCGTTGAGCAGAGCAATCCCGCGGTAGTTTTCGCAGTCCAGTTTATCGCCCTTCTTATGCAGAGGTACAATGGCCCCCTCTAGCAGCTCTCTGGGCAACGACTCTTCACGCCAGATATTCCGAACTAGTTGGTACAGCACGTTCTCCACCTCCTCACCACCCTGCTTCAGCAGTTCTGCTGGGATGTTATCCGGGCCGGGGGCTTTGTTGTTTTTGAGTGAGGAGAGGGCCGCCGAGACTTCTTCTCGTGTTGGAGTGGCCACTTCACGACCGTCGTCGTTCAAGAGAGAGACATCGTTGTCGCCGGCCTCCAGACTCCCGTTATAGAGGCTGTTGAAATGCTCCCTAAAACGCCCGAGAACATCCTGTTTCGCGGTGAGCAGGGTACCGTCCACCGCTCTACAGATGTTCAGCCTGGGGTTGAAGCCTCTCCGTTGGTGGTTGATGTTCTTGTAGAACTTGCGGGACTCGTTAGCGCTTTGGAGCCTCTCGAGCTCAAGCAGCGTCCTGTCTTGAAGCTCTCGTTTCTTGCGCTTGTGTAGACGCTTTTCCTCCCTCCGGAGTGTTCTGTAGCGCTCGGTCGCCGCATTCTTTCGTTCTCTCGTCCTTGCTGTCTCTCTCTCGAGTCGGGCCTCGTTCTTACGGTCGGTAATCTCTCCGCATTCCGCATCATACCAGGTATTGAAGTCGTTAGGGCTCTGATACCCTAAGGTGTCGGTTGCTTCAATCTTGATAGCCTCGCTCACCGATTGCCAGTCGGGAGGGCTGTCCTCTGGTAGTGCTTGGTGTAGTTGTTGAAGCCTTGCATTGAGATTACCAGCAAATGTTGCAGCTATCTGTGGGTCTCTCAGTCGGTTCACTGCGAATCGCCTTACGGCTTCGCGTTGGCCATTGTGGAACCGAGCGAGGTGCGCTCTCATTGTCGCCACCACAAGATAGTGATCAGAGTCAACATTTGCTCTCCAACATGTTTTGACGTCTATGACGTCCGAGAAGTGTCTTCCGCTGATAAGCAGGTGGTCGATCTGGTTATCAGGGAAGTTGTCATTGGGGGGTTTCCACGTAGCCAGGTGCCTGCGTCGGTGCTTGAAGGAAGTACTCCTCACTACTAAATTCCTTTCAGCCGCATAAAAGATCATGCGCTGTCCGTTCTCGTTCGTGATCTGGTGCAGGCTGTACTTCCCTATCGTTGGTCTATAGACTTCCTCCTGACCTACCTTGGCATTGAAGTCTCCCAAAACGACTTTGACGTCGTGTGCCGGTAGTTCGTCGTAGGCCCTTGAGAGCGCTTCATAATAGGCATCCTTGTCAGGATCCGGTGACTCATTATGAGGTGCGTGCACGTTGATGAGGGAGATGTTCTTGAAGCGGCCTTTCATCCGCAGCACGCACATTCGCTCATCGATTGCTCGGAAGTCTAAGACCAGGTGTTCCATCCGCCTGGCTACG
The DNA here is from genome assembly GCA_963930915.1 of Forcipomyia taiwana. Lineage (NCBI taxonomy): Eukaryota > Metazoa > Arthropoda > Insecta > Diptera > Ceratopogonidae > Forcipomyia > Forcipomyia taiwana. Next base: position 78,317 of record CAWVOI010000079.1, on the reverse strand, counting down.
AGGAAGGCAGTGCCAAGTACATGTCCTCGACATCTGCTGCTATGGAGGATCAGGTATCCGTTGTAGCGGGTGTTTTGGGCGTCCTTGTTGTATCCGCTCTCCTGAATAGCAGCAATGTCGATCTTGGCTGTCTTCAGCTCTTTGGTCAGCATTATCAGTCCTCCTGGTCTGTAAGTCTGACCCCTTACGTTCCAGGTTCCAATTCTCATGTCCATTTTCCGTTTCCGTTTCGTTGCCGATAGCCTCGGGCGACCTCCTGGTCGCCCGATTGAAGGTCCGGTTTCTTCTTCTCTTCTTCCGTTCGTTGCGGGGCATTTTTCACATTTCGCTCGCGCTAGTGTGTCCTGGGACCAGGTTGCAAGCCTCGGTCCCAACCCCCTAATTTACCGGAGGGCCAAGGCGTAGACCATTTCCTCCTACGCCCTCCTATACCCGGAGATGATAAGAGAGGGTTTTGGGGCGCCCTGAGTCGCCCTTCATGTCAGAGCCCCGTATGCATGCAATCATTGCTGAATACACCCCAGTCGGTACGAACGTGGACGTGGGGTTGACTTGACAGGCAGAGGCTATGTCGCCGAGGCGATGTGTTGCGCTTAACCTACCCTTACCGACCTAAGTGCACTCCTTACCGACCTTTGAGTGCACTCAAGTCAAAATGGTGTGACAAAAAATGTGCGTGCGTAGCGCTCACTTTTTTTTCAATTTTCACTAAGAAGACGAGTAATGAAAAACCCAACCCGATGTTATTGTAGTACCTCTTCAAACAGCTGACAGTTCAAGCCCAAATTGTCTGCTGTAGGTTAAGCCCACTAAGAATTAAAAGACCTCAAAGGGCACATTTGGTGCGTTCGTCACGCTGAGAATGGACGACTTACGTGTCGGATATGTCCGCCCGTCCGTCTGAGTCGCAAAGGCTCCGAAAATATAATAACTAGAGACCTGCGGTTTTTTGCATGTTGTCATGTATGGTCTGGAGGGTGGGCGAGAGGCTTTGGTTTTTCCGAAAAACTGCCTGGGGGGTAATTAAGGGGGTTTTCCTGTTGTATGAAAGTTCCATATACTTCGTCCAATTGAGCTGATTTTAGATATGTTATACATCGTGTCAAATCTAACAAATCATAGAACACATGTTTGCCTCTATCACTTAAGGGAGTGGGGTGAGGAGGCATCAAAGGGGGGAAGTTTGAGTTGCTCTGATTAATTTCGGATTATGGTCTCAAAAATGTAAAGTGATGGACCTGGGGGGTCAATAAGTGGCCTCCTAAGACTTCCTTTGGCGAACAGTAGGGCAAAATTTCAAATTCAACCAATTGGACTGAAACTTTTAAATCCACACAAAAACAGTTTCACAGTAAGTCTCTATGACCTAAAAGTGAGGAGCTGAGAGCTCTCAAAGTTAGTATGAGGTGAACAATTTTTTAACTCGAGCAAATGTTTGATGACATTATATTTAGCAAAATATCCTTCTGTATTAAAGCTCTATACCCTGTGGGATCTAAGTCAGGGGTCTAATAAGTTTTTGCAGTGATTGAATTTGGGACAAAATATTTTCACTTCGACCCAACTTTTGGAACAAAACGAATTGAAAATGCATTCAACATGTTTTTATTATGATTTGCAACAATTCAAAATCAAGATAAGATTATACAAAGCATTTACGAGATTTTCTCTCAATCTCTCATACTTAGTATGTAGACTATGTAGTTACGTAGACGCATATGCAGATGAGATATCAACACACAGTTTTCTCACGATTTTTCTCTCAATTTACAACGCAAGGAAAAGTGAGATCACGAACACACTGTATAGATCTTGAATTCTCAATTGAGTGACGATTTGTTAATGTGTTTCGTTCTGTGTGGTGCGGTCGGAAATAAATTTTTATTTCGATATTGAAAACTGAGGCTTCCGATTGTACTCCTCACATGGCAGAAGCAAAATTTGAAATTTCTGAAAACTCTTTGTTGGGCCGGTACCTAGAAACTTTTATGGTTGAAAATCGTGGTTTTAAAAAGCTCTTTGCAGGTATTTAAAAGCCAAAGAAGATATCAATGCTGGGGAAGGTATTTTCATCGAGAAACCAGCGTTAGTTGGACCAAGCTGGGGATCTCATCCATGTTGCCTTAATTGCTATCGCAAATGCAGTGAAATATGCAAGTAAGACATTTTTCGAGTAAGAATAATAATAATTATTATTATGCGTCATTTCATCGGAATTATGATGCCATAAAAGGCCATTTTTGTAGCTTTAACTTTTAATTTATCCCAGATGATTTTTAAGACTTTAGCATCGGTAGTTCTTCACTGCTCAAGTTTTGTTTCAGAATTTGTAAAATGGCACCATTATGTAAGTCTTGTGAAATTCACGACACAGAAGAGTGCAAGTTTTACAAATGTTCCAAGTGGGAGTCAGATTTCGTCTTGAAAAATTTTGACGTAAGCATCTATTGCTTTGATAACCTTCCAAGAGAATTTAATATTTCGTGGTTTGTATTTTAGATTGTAACACCTATAAGAGTATTGCTTCTAAGTAGGACCAATAATCTGCTGTATGAAGAAATAATGAGCATGGAGACTCGTCTCCGCATGCGAAAAGACACCAAAGTCTGGAAGTTACACGAAAAGTTCATCATTGAGCCCCTGCTGAAGTCCAATTTGAAAGAAATTCTCATTAATGTGGATCTGAACCATGACTTTTTGCAAAAACTTTGTGCTATATTGGACATGATAACTTTCGAAGTTCGAGGCGCCCGAGACGTAAAATTGGATTCAGGGAATGATCCAAGCTTCGTCTTGAGAGGCATATATCAACGCTCGTCGCTCCTTGTGCAAAGTTGCATAGCTAACTCATTTCTTACAATCGATGCGGAGTTCAACATTAAACTTTACGCCGGACAAAATATCACCAGAGGCGAAGTAATAACATACAACAATGCCATCGTGATGCTAGGTTCGAAGGAGCGCCGTGAGCAACTTCACAAGGTGAAGCATATTCTCTGCAAATGCCGAAGGTGCCAAGACTCCACGGAACTGGGAACCTACATGAGCTCCATCAAATGTGTGATTTGCAAAGTTGGTTTGCTGATTCTTTGTGGACACTGCGCCAAGGGCTGGAGATGTGAAAATTGTGACGAGAACTTTGACTCAGAAAAGGTAGAAAAGCTGATGGAAGAAGCTCAGCAATCGCTAATGGACGGTCAAAATGGTAAGGTCTAAATAACATAAGTTCGATCTGATAGTTGTTCATATTTTTTCAGACCCCCTAGCAATACAAGCATGGCTTTTGAAATACTCAGATCAATTGAGTACAAAACACTGGCTGGTTTTAGATGCCAAACAAGTCCTAGCGTCTCTACTCAAGAGACAAACTGACAACAGTAAAGAATGCAGCTTACAAAATTTAACTCTCAAACTGGACCTATACGAGGAAATTGTGGAAAGTATCAGAATTCTGAGACCTGGAATGAGCAAGATGCTCGGTAATCACAACGATTTTAAACTTGTCAAATTTTAACAAAAATTGTTTCTAGGAATTGCTCTTTATGAGTTACAACTGTCGTTGACACAAGTGGCTCGCAAAAAGTTTGATTCTGGACAACTTTCAACTTCCGAGTTCATTGTGAGATTGTTATAAGTAGTGTGAATTAAAGTTTTATAGTTTTGGATATTTTAGAAAGACCTAACAAAGATTGAAAATCTACTTAAGGAGTCTATCAACAATCTTGTTTTCGAACATAAGACTACTCCCGAAGGACAGTTGTGCAAACGAGCTCTTTTAAACCTGAAAGATTTACGGAACCTCATAAACGAAACAAAAAATGCTAGTGTTGCCACCAACATCACTCTACAGCCCAAAGTTTTAAAACCTAAAAAGATTAAGCACAAGAAATAATTCACACATCATTTCTTACTTCTTTAGTTGGCTTTTGAGGAGAAAAGTGTCTAAAACTGCATTTAATATTTAATTTTTTGAAAAGCAACATCATTTAATGTATATGACCAATATGTATGTTAGTATGTAGCAATAAAATAAAAACGCATTTAAATTTCAGACCACAACTTTACCTTTTATCTATTTACTTTTCAATCATCTAAGCCTTTTCCATCATAAAAATTGATGAATGAAAAAACCATCACGATGATTACAGTCCGTAAACATAAAGCAGAGGCTTGTAATCAAATCCTCTAAAATTTTAATTTTAAGTTCATTTATTTAAAATATCTTCAAATTTTGATTTATATAAACTAAATGATTGTAATGATCACATTTACAGAACAATTATATTGTAAATGCACTTGATTTAAAAGGATAAATATCTTATCTTAAAAAATAAAACTACGAATAAATAGACTATTTTTATCAATTTCAATTTTGCACGTCCTCCAACATTTTAATGAGAGATTTTACACACTCAAATCTGTCACAGTTTTTACAGTCTAAGCAATTCCGTAAAGGAAGACGAAGGTACAAAAATCTCTTCGGAATCGAATGCAAAAAACCTTTGGTTTCATCTCCGAACAAGTCTTCATTTAACATTTGGAGCGCTGAAAACAAGTTGATATCGCTCATTTCAAATTTACAAATGTTTTTTGGCCTGAAAGCAAAACATCCGTTGCACTCGACAATTTCTTGGTGATGAATTTCTTCTGATAGGGACGAGTTGGTCGGACCCAAAAGTATTACGTTGTCAAGATCAACAAACGTCACTCTTGTTAATTTTTCGTCTACTACTACGTTATCCAAAGTCAAATCAGTCAAGTAAATGCGGATACTATTGAAACCTAATGTCAACAGCAACGTTGCCTTCAAAAGCAATGTTGCAATTTTTAGTCTTATCATAAAATCCTCCTTGAAAAATGTGTTCACAGATTTTCCTTCATACGACGTGAGTGAGGTGAGTCCTACAAGTCCCATTTGTCGAGAAACAGGCAAGTTACTGCTGTTCCAAAGTGTCAGGATCAATGGCTGAATATTCAAACTTAAGTATATCCAAAACCAAAAGTCATCCATTTTCATTTTGCTTTGAAGCCATTTTGGTGAGCCACAGATATGGTTTCCACCCACCCTATTTAGATCAAAATATTTCTTTTGCAGAATTTCCAGACCGTTACTTTCTTCCAACACTCGTGCTACGTCCTTAACTAATTTCCTTGTCGATAATCGTTTCAGTACAGCTCTTTTACCGTCACAATTTTTCACAAACTGAATGTTTCTGTCGCTAAATATTCTGTTAAAGTCATCCAAAAAGCTTATTTTTGGGTACACTAATTGCGAAAAATAACTTTTGCATGTTTCTTCTGTGCCTTTTTGAAACTCTCCAAATATTTTCAAGTCATCTTCACACAATAGTTTCCACTGTTCAGCGTTGGGCAGGATAGCTTCATCATACCGAAGAGTGAATAGAAGAACAAGAAACAATTTTGAACTGCAGAGTTTTTCCATGTTCTCTCCAAATCTGAAAGAAAAAACAATGTTAAAATAATTTTTTTCTTTTTAATAATTTTGAGGGTTTAGGGACGTTTTAAACTTTGAAACAGTAGTTGCTTAAACAGTACCAATTTTTAGTGTATTTTCAGCATTTAACAAAAATGCAATTTTGTGGTCTGTCTGTCTGAAACTTAATAACTCAAGAACTAGAGAACTGCGGTTTTTGCAACGTGTTAGATATTTTAGATCCCCCACAAACTTGACGGGGGAGACGGGGGCGGTTATACGTTTATATGAAAGCTTCTTATATTACATCCGATTGAACTGAAATTTTAGTGTGTCTCTCTGAAATCTAGCAAATCATAGAACTATCCCTTCCAGGTCTGGTCTGGTCTGGTCTTAGTCTTCTCAATATTGTTGAAAGTGCAATCTTAAGCTTAATATCCGATTTTGCTTTTTATCTATTATATGTATTTTCATAGGTTATTACCTCCTGTAACTTACAGTACCCAAACAGAACCTGAAGTAAAACTACGATGAGATTTTAAACTATGCTACTGTTCTACACATGTTCATTTATCAAAGAGTTCATTTTCTTTGGCCGATTTTGATGGATGTTTGTTTTTATTGTTCGTTTCATGGCGACTTCCTGTGTATGAAAGTTTACTTAGGAATAACTTTCAAGGATCATCGTGGATTTTTCGGCCCTTTAACAAATTAATATACGGTAAAATAAAATACCTTTAAAGAAAAATCGTTTTAAGTATGTGTAGCTTAAACTTTTAGGTAGATTAAAAGTTAAGTAGTATTTTATATAAGTAGATTAAAAATAGTAGATAAAAACTGATCTAGATAGAATATTAGAGTAGTTGCTTTTAGTAGCAGGTAGTTATAAAAAAGAAGATGAAAAGTCTTGGAAGCACTAAACATCAATGCAGTATTTTTAACTCTTTCCAAAATATCGCAACAGGAACATCAATTAATAGGACTAAATTATTAGGCCCAACCGGCTGTTGTGCTGAGACATCGAACTTTGACCTTCTTACGACTTTCAACAAGTCTGATTTAACCAGTAAACCTGTTTTTACCGGCTTGTTGTTTATGTTGCTAATACAAAAGCAATTGTTGTCTTAAGTTTACACACATAATTGTACATAATAAGCTTAAGACTTCCTGTGAAACAAAGCTTAGGACAAGGTATCTCAGCCTGGCTCTTCTGATAAAGAACGATCACATTTATCGGTTAAAGCCCTGATTCCTCTATATAATATCTGAAAATGTATGATATGCGTACGTTAATACGTACGACAATTTATTCTATACCTTCTTTGTACAGTATAACTTAGGCAAAATCCAGTTTCTCGTAAAGTCATCGTTGATATACGAGAATATACTACCATGTCGCGTGTCTACCTACAATACACATAGTGATATAGGTTCATATGGTGTGTACTCTTTTTGAGTTCTCAGTTCAAACTTTTGTGTCAGTCTAATGCTGATTTTCAGTGCGCGAGCTCTTTTCAATCGGATTGTCCTAGGAATCAAAGCCTGATAAGTGGGTTTAAAATTAGCTCAGACAATTCTACTTGATTATTTGATTAAATTACAGAATATTTTGAATCTTAAAAAGCTAAAATTACTATTGCTTGGCCTAATAGCGTGTTAATATGTACTGAAAACTCTACCACTTGCGGAATGAAGAATATTCAAAACGCGCATACAGAAAGCTGTGCGATTATATAAACAATACTGACATTGAACTTGACACAGAACTGTACTCACAAGTTCTGCTCCATACCTTCATTGCATTCGAACCATCTGCAAAGTTTTACGCAATGAATATCGAGGTATGTAAGTGTTTTTATTTTATGTTTTAGTTACTTTGGTGTATAGAGATTGTTTGAAAGTCAATCAATCCAAATGACGGTTGAAAACTATATCTTACTGAAATAAACCCTTTATCACATGATTTTAAGCATTATCAACTACTCTGAATCTGTGATACTCGATACGTATTCTATTAAGAAAACAGTTGTGCCAACAAGTTTAACAATAACCTAGAGAAAACAATTGCGCGATACGACAGCTTATCTAACTGCCGCAAGTACAACCTTGATAGAACATAGGTTATATTCATTTTTTAAATCAAAAGAGAGAAGATCACGGACAGAAGTGTGGAGATCGGTGTATTAACTTATTTTATTTTGTGTTTCTTTTGAGCTTCAAAATCTCCCAAACTACGTATGTTTATTCATTAGAAACCAATTTATTCCCAAGTAATAGCCAAATTCAAATCTTTAAAGGGAAAAATAATAAAATCTTTTCCAGTTTAATTTAACAAATATGAGCTGGTGCTTCCACAAGTTCCAAGAAATTGTTTTAGAAAATTAGCTTTGCTGAACCGATTCCAGTGTTGATTTTGCTCTCCAAGTTACGGGTTGGCCACCTATCTAATTTTGCAAAATATAAAATCATAGTGATTGAATTAATTGTATTTTAAAAAATCAAATCAAATTAAAATACAAAATCGAAGAACAAGTACAAGTGCATTTTCCCTCGAAGTGGGAAGAAGTGCTCGAATAAAAACCTTCTAAGAGTTACCAAAGTTTCAGCTTAAGCGGACGATTTTTAAAAATTTCGCGCATGTGTCTGCCAACGGGAGTCACAAGATTATATTCGAAAGTTTCCAGATTCATTATTTTACGTTTTTGAGACCGTGTTACCAAGAAAAGTTTCTTATAATGTAATTTTACGTAACTGTTTGATATTTCGGCTCAATCGGAGCAACTAAAGTTTTCCCCGATACAGACTTCGGGGGTCTCCCACTCAGCCCCCTTAAGTGATAGGGGCATACATGTGTTGTATAAATTGATAGATTTAATGTGAACTACAACATATTCAAAATTCACTTTAATCAGACGAAGTATAAGGAACTTTCATACAACGGGTTTACTCCCCTCGCTCCCCTCCGAAGGGAAATGGGGGTCTAAGATTTCTAACCTTCCACCCTTCAGACCATGCCCTACACGATGCAGAAAACCGCAGGTCTCTGTCTCTTCTGGTTCTTGAGTTATAAAGTTTCAGACGGACATAGCAGATACAATAGTGCATTTTTTCTCTATTTGAGAGAAAACGCACTAAATCATATATAATTTAAATGAAATTTATATCACATTTTAGTCTGAAGGTTTATTTTTGGTCCAATAATTTTTCAATATAATTAATTTACTTAATATTTAGAAATGATTGATCAGTATAAATACTAAATCAAAAATGTTGGATTTTTTCTTGTCTGTTTGGCCGGACATATGTAAGAGTCCACTGTCTTCTCTCCAAATATGATACGTCTGACAAAATCACTAAGTAGAATCACGAGCGTCATGAAATTAGGTGGTAAAACAATGGACCGAATATCCAGAGGATTTTAGTTCGAATCTTAATCGATTTTAGTTCATTTTCAATATTTTGAAAAAAAAATCCGCTTGTGTTCGATCTGTCCGTCCGTCCGTCGGTTCGAGTCACAATGGTTCCAGCACTATATGAGCTAGAGACCTGCGGCAAATTGTTTGTTTCCTAAAAATCCACCAGTGACGTAACCAGAGAGGTTTTCCTTTTGTATGAAACATTCTTATATTTGATTCGATCGAGCCAAAATCTTAGTATGTAGTAGTTTGTGCAAAACCTAGCAAATCATAGAACCACATAAGATTGGGACCTCTTTCTGGGTGGAGCTAGGGGCCCCCGAAGTTCGTATGGCGAGAAAGGTTTATTTGATCCGATTGAGCTGAAATTCTTCCAAATGTTGATTGCTTTACATTTAGCAAAAAACTTCTGCATTAAGCCCTAAGGGTTCGGAGCTAGGGTCCAAATAAGTTTTTCAACAGATTTTTGGAGAAAACATTTTAATTGCGATCCAACTTTTGCAACAAAACCAAATCGAAAATGTACTCAAATGCGTTCGTCTCCGATGAAACTTTAACATGGTTTTATATTCCAATAGCACTCGTGGTTCTTTTGAGTGTTTTTGTGTGATGGGTTGGGTATGGGTTCTATTAGAAGGTTGTACGTTAAAGTTTTAAAATTGTTCTTTATAATGATCATTATTTAAGAAAGCACTTCCAGCCTTCAAATTAAGCTTGAGCGAGATCAAAACTGAAAAATATTTTAGTAATAAATATTTTATGATTATTTCTTTTTCAGACTGACGCAGACCATATTGAACAACAGTTTATTGAACGGTTCAATCATTTGCGCCGCTGTGATAAATATTCTGATTGTTCGTTCAAAGTTGAGGGACATGTTATACACTGTCATAAATTGATACTAACCGCGTCGAGCCCAGTGTTTGAAGCAATGTTTTATGGACCTTTAGGTGAGTTTTTGGTACTGTTTGAGAGATTATATATAATCCTTATGTTTTCCAGCTGAAACTCGTGCTGTCAAAATAGACGATATTAGCCTGGTGACATTTGAAAATATGCTGGATTATATTTACAGCGGGAAACTCAATAAAGCTCTGTCAGTGCAAGAGCTTCTGAACCTCTACTACTGTGCCCAGAAGTACATCATTGAAGGATTAGCCTCCAGGAGCCTCAACAATTTAAACGAAAATACTCACAAAAATAACGTCCTAAATATTCTCAAGCTATCTTATGACATGCACCTTGAGGACATCACTTACTCGTGCATCTATACCTTAAAACATTGGATGGAAGCCGACTATCATTTCGGTAACCATCTCATTCAACAAACAGCTTTACCTATTCCTGCTCAACTTTTGTCTTTCTTAATCCACGAGACATTCGAATTCCAAGACTACAATGCCATTTTATGTTTTGTACGTGCCTGGTGCCTCATGGAATGCTCTTTACGAAGCTTGAAACCTAACTCTGAAAGCTTTAGCACCGTTCTGCGGGATTGTGTTATACCCAAAGCTGTAAATGACGTACTGGTCTTTCAAAACTATGCATTCGGTAAGGGATCGAACCGTGTTTTGCTTTTGCAACGCACTTACTACAAAGCAGCCCGACTTCTTAATGTTAAGGTCGAGCCCCAAGTAAAGGCGATCTTCTGGGTGGACAAGTTTACCGCCGTAAAAAGTTTCAGCATAAACAGTCGACTATTTTCCAGCTCACAAAAATTTGACTATAACATGACATACACAGAAGAAGTTTTCGTAGAAATTTTAGCTGGAGCTGATAGGCCTCCCATTTACTCTAAGAAGCAGGAGATCCGCAATGTTGAATACAACGAGAACTGTGTCATCCCTCTACCGGTTCCAATCATCTTGTTTCCTGGTCAGCAATATATTTTAAAGCTCAAGTGGGAAGCTGTGTTGGGCGACTGGGAGTATTCTCGAAGTATTTTTTCGAATTTTGCCAGACAGAAAGGCCTTCAAGTAAACTTCAAGGAGGAAGGAGATATTTTCATGCAAGGGAGCCTTTTGAATGGAATTGTGTGTGAAACTGAAAATTTATGATACAAAAGATTTAGGATAGAAACTTAGATATCATATTTTATATTTTACAATATCATACAATTTCTACCTTTCAAATTCCAATAAACACCTTAAAACTACTAGCATCATATTTTATAGTTCAATATTTGAATACAAAATTTCATTTTTCACAATTCAGCTAATTCAGCGGCCGCGGAATTGTGAAAAATACTGTACAGGCACGGCTGAATTCACTCGGACTTGCGGAAAGTAGGTCTATATTGCCTCCCCTCGCTCGCAAGCTCGCTCGGAGGCAATTATAGCCCTTCTTTCCTCACTTTCCGAGTGAATTCAGCAGTGCTGTAAAATACTATTACCGGCCGGTAGTGGAGTTACTATTTGTACATTCATACTACATAAAAAGATTTCAAATGACATTCATGGACTCACCTTATCGCATATTTGTATCTGAGAACGATCTCATCGCAGGTGTACTCTATTTCGATTTGACTGTCTGTGAAAGATGTGTAGGGCATGCAAACTTTGCAAGGTTCTATTTAAAATCGATGTCATAATTCGTCTCTGGAATTCAAAGTTATCTTAAATTATAGCGTCCCTAAAGTTTTAAAATACCTCTGACTTGGGCACTTAAATCCATAACTTTTCTTGATTCGAATTGATTATGTGTTATGTGCGTACATTTAATTCGTGCTCAACTCAACATTTAATAAACATCAGTGCTTTTAACGTCAAATAAAGAAGAGAAAAAGAAATGTCAAAGAAGTCTTCCCAGCTTAAACTATGAAAAATAGATCTTTGGTCTAAGACTTTACTCAATGACATTCCAATAGAGTTAAATTTTGCAAATATGATAACTTTTGCATGCATTATAACTTAACTTTATAGCTTGTACGAGTACAATTTTTATTATGTTTGATTGGGGTCAATAAGTTTACGCGGTCGACTGCTGAAAAACTGGACTGCTGTAAAACTGGAATCAGTCACTGGTCAACACAAGAAATGTCAATAGTATCGTTCTTATTGAATCGTTGAGCTTAGTCGCAAAAAACATTCAATCTATAAAGTCAAGATTCATACGATGAAAAATTGATATAACAACAAAATAAAAAAGGAACTGACATTAAATCCAATAAAGCGCTTTTCTTAAGGAACGAGTTATTAAACCCCATTCAAGATGAACATGAAACTGCCGGATTTTAATGTAAAAAAGCTCGTCAAAGATGCTGGGAGCCAGATTTCTAGCAACTTTCAAAGAGTGGTTCAAGTAAGTTTATGAATTCACGGCTAAAGCTTCATAGCATAGTAAAATGGGCCGTTTTAAGTGAATCTGTGCTTGTTTTGCTTTGAAAGGACTCCCTAAACGGTTATCGATCAGCTTTTCAGGCAATTTGTGCTTGAATCTACGAGCTTACACATTCCGATAAGTTTGTAAAATCAATAAACTGATGCAGTCCGATTCTGTTGCTTCTCTTCGTTTTTGTCTCCCGCCCTTTGTTGTTTTGCGCGTAGGTGTTTCATAATTGTATAAATAATATGACTCAGCGAGTGAGCTTAGCCATTGTGCAATGGACCAGCGATGATTAAAAATGGGCTTGCAATTTCGGGTCTTTTCATAATTAGATTAGGCCTCTCGTGTTTGACTCGTTCGGCAAAGAGTCTTCGTTATAGGTAGTACCGATACACATGAATGCAAAAACTCAAAGGGCGCATGGAGAGAGACACTCGTTCCAGGACTTAATTTTTATTGACTCTGTTACTAAGAAACTTAGAGACGAAAGGGTTTATTTGGGTTTCATCGTTGGTAGATTGATCAAAATGTACATACGTAATTCCGAGTGTTCAAAATTTTTTTTCTATTCTGATTACTAAAAGCTTAAGCACAAAAGCTACATAAATCGTAAAGAAGCTAAAATATTTTTCTTGCGACAAAATCTCTTTGTTTCAATACATTCTTGATATGAAGATTGTAATAACTATATGTACACAAGTAAAAATTAACAACACACATTGTTTGTTTTCAGTTGACCGAAGAAAAACTGGGCACGGCCGAGCGCACAGAACTTGATGCACATTTCGAAAATCTAGCTGAACGCGCTGAAACAACAAGAATATGGACAGAAAAGCTAGTGAAGGATACAGAAGCTGCACTCATCCCGAACCCTGGGTATCGCGTGGAGGACTTCATTTTTGAAAAAATTGAGAAAACGCGACCAACGCGGCTCAGCAACATGGAATACTTAGGCTTAGACATGATTGAAGCTGGAGGTGAATTCGGACAGGATGGTCCTTTTGGCAAAGCTCTAATCAAAACTGGTCAGGCTGAACAAAAGCTAGGCCAAAATGAGAGAGATTTCATCAATGCTGCTGCCAGCTGTTTTACACAGCCGTTGAAAAAATTTTTGGAGGGTGAAATGAAGACGATTATCAAGGAGAAAGGGGTTTTGGAGACAAAACGGTAAAAAATGTATACGAAATTATTGACTTAATAACTCACAAAAAAATTCTATTCGGACAGACTCGACTTAGATTCCTGCAAGAACCGCGTTCGGAAAGCTCGATCGATGTTGGGCACCCAGACGGTAAGCTTTGTAGTCAAAACTTCAAATGTGTGACATTCACTTATAACAATTTTTTCTCCAAATGCTGCCTTATGTATGCCTTAAATGTTTTGATTTTAACTCTCGTAACTTTGAAACAAATAAAAATTGAAATAAAAATGAAAAACATCAGAAAGATGGCGTCTCTCCAGAAGCCGCTTTGGAGCAGGTATTTTGCATATGAAATTGTAGAGACTTAGTTATTCACGATTGGAAGAACTGCATGTGATGTGTGTTTTAATACTCTTGAATGTAAAATTTTCGAGACGGATACAACTAAACTTATTCGTTTTACATCATTACAATTTATACTACACACAATTTTCTAATTGTGCTTATACGAATCAGTAGCCCATTTTGATATATACATTAAGGCCCCATAAAAAATTTTTACTGGGTCTAATATTTACGTAAATTTTAGGCTGAACGAGACCTGCGAGTGGCCCAATCCGAGTTTGATCGTCAAGCAGAAATTACAAAGTTGTTATTGGAAGGAATTAGCACATCACAGGCATCCCACCTCCGTCACTTGCATGCCTTTGTTGAAGCTCAAGTTCGATATTATAACCAGTGCAATAAAATAATGAATGATTTGCAACGCGAGTTGGCAAGGTAAGTTATTACAAACTGCCGTCGCATCTTAAATTTTGAATTCGCATTTGCATGAGACCAGTTTTGATAAATTATCAATTTTAAAGTTTAGCCTAGCAAAAAAAATCGTAAATTATCATCATAAGCTTTAAAATAATTAATCACAATCATAAATGATATAAATGAAATGCCAATGAATTTACTAGGTTTCTTATATTTTCATTCTTTGGCGAGAACAAGTTTAAGGAGTGGACAAACAGAGCCAAATTTTCAGCCAATTTTCGTGGAAGTTTGGATTTGAGACGACTTGGATCTCCCAAAGTACTTAAGTCCGGAGGCTCATCTCTTTAGTGGATGTTTCTAAGGGTCCCTCTAGTGATCGTCACCAGAGATGGGAGCTCTAGCCCCCGTACTTTGGGAGCTAGAGAAAATCGTATTTTTGGGAAATTTTTGTATGGGAAAATTTCACCAAGATTTAGTTTTCTCTAGCTCCCAAAGTACGGGGGCTAGAGCTCCCATCTTTGGTGACAATCACTAGAGGAACTCCTAGAAACAGCCACCGGAGCTTCCGGACTTAAGTACTTTGGGAGATTTTTTTTTTCGATCCAAGTAGGTCTCAAATCCAAACTTCCACGAAAATTGGCTGAACATTTTGCTCTGTTTGTCCACTCCATATAAAAAGCGACCGACCTGAAAAATTTCCATGCTCGAAGATTTAAGTGCGTTTTTATGTTGCATCGAACAGAAAAACATTTATTTGAAATTCCGTTTCATTGGAAACTTAGTGGGCCGTTAACTCCAAACCTTAACGCTTAATGTAGCATTTTTCAGTAAATGTTTCAATCTAACATTTGCAAGAGTTCTTAGCTGAATTGGATAGTTTAAAAATTTACCGTCAGAGATACTCCTGATTTTCACTCATTGCCCCTTCGCTCGCTATTTTATTATTTATTTACCAAATTTGTGGCAAAAATTTTCTTAATGTATCATTTTGCAGGATTACATTAAATTTCAGATAAGGATCATGTGTGATTTGTAAATTTTGCACACATTTTAAACTATATTATTTTATATTTGAGTTTTAAGGACTTAAAAATAGCTTTGCAGCGAAATCAATTTTGATCTTATGGTAGATATTTCTGGAGGGAGCAAGTTTGGCTCATATAGTTTGCCGCTCATTTTGGATTTTGCCTATTACCCAGAAGGTTTCTGTGACTTTTCAAAATCAAGAAAACTTATGAGAGCCACTATTTGTTTAAACCTATTTTTAGTCCCATAAAATATCTTAGCTAACAAAATATATTTTGAAAAATCTTATGCGTAATGCTGTAATTTTCTTAGCTCCATTTTTCTATTCTTCGACTCAAAGTACACATAGTATTCTTTTCTAAAAAAACTCAATGTGTTACAGCATGCGACCACCAACGCCTCGTTTACGAATTAACAGTGAAGATTTTCTTGATACAAATGATTTGGTGACTGGGCCTCCCACAGAAAATAGCTCTTCCACACCCATTCTCCTATCTTTGAATACACAAAACAACAAACAAGATTTGCCTTCACGACACAATAATAAACAACAAAATACAGTGACTTTTAATACTTTTGCTGTTGAAGATCTGCTTGCTGATAGTGATCCCCAAGAATATTCTGTTTTGTAAATTGTTGGTAGAGTAGTAATTATTGCCTTGCTGTTCTACTTATCTGATAACATTTAGTCAGCGTATAAAACATCTTAAAATTTCGTCCGTTTAAAGAATTTTAAAATATTATCTTCTTTAGAGCTATATATTAAATATACTTAATCTTATCTAATGATTAAATAAGACGAGAATTGAAACGAGTTACGAGTCCCACGAAATCCTACGATAGATAGTTTTTAAAATGTCATTTACTTAAATAATGAAACAAATTGGATTTTTTAGCTTATGATGTAAATGCAGCCAATCATTAAGTGACATCATTAATCACAAGCATCTCAAATCATAAACTAATTTGAATTGGGATTCTTGATCAACATTCAGGCTTAAGTGATTTTGAAACGTTTCTTTCATTGCTGTTAGTTTTGGTCTGTTGGCAAATGCGAAACATGTTTAAATTAAACTATTGAAAGATTGGTTATTTTTCTAAATAAAACACAAGCACCTGCGTACTGAAGAAAATTTTGAATTTTTATCTCATCATAAAGTTTGGGAGGCCCGCAACCATATGTTCCTGTAACTGGTCTTCATGAAGAGACTCCTACAGTGCCTGGAGTTCCCATCGACCTCAACGGAGTCAATTTTCGTCGTGCTCGCGTTTTATGCTCTTACGATGCAAAAGACGGTACTGAGTTGAACCTTACTGCTAACGAGGTAAGTGTGAAATTTCAAATCTGTACTTTTGAGACCTGTATTTTAATAATTTGAGTTATTGGATGGCTAAGTTTGATTGAATTATTACAAAGAATTGTGAAACTAAACTTTGACCCTATGACTTTTACTGAGATGGATCAGGGGTCGTTAAAGTTGTTTCAACTTCTTTACATCTTACTACGTTTAAAGTATCCTAAAGTTTTTTTAAAAACATTATTTCTTAAGATGTGTTTTCAACTTTACATGCTAAAGTGTGTTAAATTTAATGTTTCAGGTAATATTCGTGACCGAGTGCAGTCCACCGAGCAGTGATTATATGACGGGTAAACAAGGGTTGATTCGTGGTCTGGTTCCAAAAGCATTCTTAGAAATACTTGATGACGAATAACTAAATTAAATATTGCAATTTAAAACCTATTTACCTACAAATTTGATTCGTTAATATATAGTTAATTGAGGTTCTTCTCGCTGAATTACATTCTAAAGACAGCTCAAAGCAGAAATGAACAGCAGAAAAGGTTTCGCTCAACAATCTACGAATTTTCCTGAACAATAATATCAATTTCGTTCAAGGGGAATAGAGTTGCCCCAAAAACTTGGTTATTAATCGATAATCGGAGTATTTCGAATGAGCGTCGCAATCTCAGAAAACAAATTATACATATGTTTCGTCAATCGATTTGATTACTCGTTATGTGGCTCATCTCACTGATAATAATATGAATTTTGAAAAGACTTTTTGGTTGGAAGATTATGTTATAAAGTTAATATGACAATATATCACAGAAATATTTATAAAATACATATGTAATATAGTGAATGAATTAGTAGCAGTATCTAATTGTCCATGTACGTTTAAGGACCACTATACTCCGCAAGTCTACATATGCTTGTTACAGACAACGATTTTAGTTTTAAAATGCAAATACATGAATTATATAGCAGACCTCTGAAAGTTACTCATTGTCAATATATTCATAATGTTTATCGAATCTATAAAATAGATGCACTCTTACCAGAATGTTGAGGAAAAAAAATCATGTTGGTTGAAAGGTAATATGATTTGATTTTGGAACTTTCTGGCTTAAATATAACTTTCGAATTGCTTTTTAGCTACTGGCTTCCAAAAATTGAAACGCTAAAATACGTACTCTTGTATAAGTATGTATATTATTGTGACAACTCGTTACACAATTATATCAATGAAACTTGTTCAATTAAAAAGAGCCGGCTACTAAAGAGTACACAATTAAGAAAAACTAGTAAACATGTTTTACCACATAATGTAACAAACAATTCAAAAGTGATCAAATAACTTATGAAGAAAGATGACATAATAGAACATTGTTTAAAAAGTTGTTAAAACAGAAATAAGAAAAAAATTATGATTAAAATGAAAAAAAAAAAATCACGCTGACCATATATAGACCCCAAATTTATTTGAATACGCGTTGATAAAAATGAAGTAAAGTAATATTTTTGCCATTCTCAAATGAATCTAATCCTTTTCATCGCCACTATTATGGTAAATCTTAAAGTTCTTTTCAATATTTTAATGTGTGTTTTAAAAAAGATTCAAACTCTTGAAATCTTTCGTGGATTTTCAAAAATAATTTTGTGGTTTAACATGTTCTTCAACCTATCTGATAGACATATTTACGATAAAGGATGTTTTTTCTGGCTAAAATACCTGCTGAGCCCAAAATATTTACAAAGACGATATTTCAAAAATTATCTAAATCGAACTGAACATCATCCAGTGCCTCAACGAAACGTTAATGTCGTAAAGGCATACTTGAACATCAATAAGTGTCCAACAATTGTGGCAATAACTAAAAGAATTACGAAATTATTTAGTTACGTAAATACGAAATTATTTAATTACGAGAATACGCTTCCACGAACACAATGCATTTTTGAAATCCTCATCTCTTATTCGCAATCAGGTTTATTGAATATCCATTGCTCATTTTAACCGAGTCAAGCGTCTAAATAAAAAAGGCTTGATAACATACTCTCGAATGAACAATAAGTTGTTTGCACCAATGTTCTGCTAAAAGGACAACTCACAACATGAAAATGAAACGTAAATACACTGAAAGTGTGCGTTTTGTAGGACAAAAAATAGCGTAAAGTTGAAAACAGAATACAAATATCTATGTACCATGTAGAAGGAAGTTGGTTAAATGCAGCTAAGCAAGCAGAGCTAAGCGCTAAAATCTTATAATCTTAATGTGATGTGTTAAAAATGACATTTTAATCATTAGTAAAAGAAATAATAAAAATAAAAATATTAGAAGTCGAGCTCTAAACATGTTTTGATTTCATTTGCTATAACCCTACTGCAATCCAATTTTTCGAAGAGCAAATTATCAGTCACCGAAAACATTCATTTTGTCAATGATGAAATCATAATTTCCCCTTTGGCAAGTGTTTTGTTTTTGTCCATGAAAGTTGAAAAATTAACTGATATAAAGGTATCATTTTTTGGTATTAAATACACTCACTTTTAGCCAATTTTTTTCTTTTTCTTACTATCCAATCATGAACGTACAAATTGATGTAAAACTTTATTGATAACTCAAAACACCAAAAATTGATAACCGAAAAGTTGGTCAAATATAAAAAGAAAAGTTCGAATTTATGAGTGACTCAAGTAGGCGGAAATAAATTAAAACCATTTAGATCAGAAAAATGAATAACACAGAATCTTCGGAGCGCTTGTCCATAATTCCAAAGGCTGTTTTTGGATTAAGAACTGACGTCATCGAAAACATTCACTTTGCCAATGATGAAACTATAATTTACCCTGTGGCAAGTGTTTTGGTTTTTGTCCATGAAAAGACAAGAAAACGGAAATATTTGCGATTAATTGATGGCTCTATACCGATTTTTTTGGCCGTGAGTCCTAATAAAAAATGGTTGGCTATCATTGAAAAAGCAACTAAAGGGTACGGTTTAGCAGCTTACATATAATATTTCTAATCACTTAATTTCTTTATAGCACCTTTATAAATATTCACGAAGTTGCAACTCTTAAACGCCGCAGATCAGTAAATTATACAAAATCTGCATGGAGAAAACCAGCTGCAATATCCTTTACTTATGACTCACGTAGTTTCGTAGTTTTATCGAACACTCCTCGAACTGAAGTGACAATTTACGCTTTGGACCAAGAAGAGCCGTACTTCCAGAATGTTGTTGATTCCATACCTAAATCAGGATGTGCCAAATATGTCAGTTGTAATCCAGGAGATGGGTTGCTCATAGCCTTGGGTGGAGACAACGTGCTTCAAGTGCTAACTCGGAATGAATCTAGTTTCAGCACAGTTGGTACAGTAAGAGGAGAACATACCATGGTTACTTCAATCGTTTGGCTAACACAAGATATTCTTTTGGTGGGGAATAATCTCTGTGAGCTGATTTTTGTGGAAGGGGGGGATATGAAGGCGAAGTACAGTGCAACTGATACCGCATTGATAGATCTGACGAAAGAAGAGTTTACTTGGGAAAACTTAAACGTGTCTGAGAATGCTGAAACACCAGTGAATTGCCTAATAAATTTCAAAAGAGGTTTCGCCTATGTTATCGAGAATAAGGTGAGAGTCGAACCTGAATTTATAATTTTTTTTTTGTTTCATTAATTTGTGTACATTCACATTACTGAAGAACAATAGTATTTACTTTATAGGTCTTCGATCTTCGGTCTTCTGTCAAATATTCCATAAAAATGTTGTAAAAAATTTCACAAAAGTTACATCTCATGCTTTAACATGGCATGCGTCATCATCATCATGAGTAAAGGAATTGAAAACAACATTAAAACTTTTACGATTTCATATTTATTATTTGTGCTGTAAATACAAACAGTTGTGTATCACAATAACAGATCTATATTTTTTGCATTATAGATTTATGTGTATGAGAAAGAAACTTCATTTAAGTTCGTCAAGCGTCTGGTAGCCAATATTCCTCATGATGATTTCCAACCAGAAGGATATGCGATTGCAAATATGGCTTTGAACGAAACTAGTTATACCATCGTTGTAACTACAACGAATGGGCAAATATTTGCAGTTTCATTACAAAATTTCGGTCAATTTGAGAACTCTTCTGTCAACTATGAAGAATGTGAAATATTTGAACAGTACTTTCATAGCAACGGCATCTTAAATATTTCAATGTGTACGTGGAGACCAATCATTGTGACATCCTCTAAAGACGGCAGTGTACGTATTTGGAATTATGACTCACTTGAAATCGAGCTTATCAAGAATTACCAAACTCCGGTCTTTGGGTTATCTCTACATCCCTTTGGAACATTTGTAGCGATTGGATTCTGGGATCGATTGCGATTGTTTCAAATTGAACTGAGCAATTTAAAAGT
This sequence comes from Forcipomyia taiwana, assembly GCA_963930915.1. Classification (NCBI taxonomy): domain Eukaryota; kingdom Metazoa; phylum Arthropoda; class Insecta; order Diptera; family Ceratopogonidae; genus Forcipomyia; species Forcipomyia taiwana. The sequence goes on along the minus strand of CAWVOI010000079.1, from coordinate 57,502 downwards.
GAGAGACTTAACTTGATGATTAAGTGATGAGCCAAAATATAAAATATTTTATTTTAGCTTTTGAAAGACTACAACTTCCCTGCATGCCAAGCTATAGAGTTTTCCCATCAAGGTCACCTGCTAGCAGTAGCTAATAGAAACAAAATTTTTCTCATCAACGCCATTAGTTATGGCATTTTACATACTTTGATAGGACATCAAGATACCGTAAGCTGTTTGGTTTGGTCATCGAATGACTCCGAGCTGGTGTCAGCTGGAGAAGAGGGTAGTATTTACCATTGGAACTCGAGAACGGGCTATCGAATGAGTGAGCTTGTTGTAAAAGGTAAGAAAACCAAGATTTGTATATAAAGTTACATAACAAAACCTTTTAATAATAGGATCCAAATACCTGGGCATCACTCTGAGTCCCGATGGAAAAACATGTTTCACCTTACTAGAGAACGGAATTTTGTGGGAAATCCAAAATTCCAATATTGTGAGAGAGATCTATGTACCTGATACAAATGAGACAACCAGTTTAGTAAAATGTCTAGCTATGGCAAAATCCGATCAGTTCATGTTCGTCGGCACAGCGAAGGGTGGTCTCTATCACGTGCAATGCCCGTTTAATAAATCTCAGGGAGGAAAAACCACAAACTTAAGATTTTTCCATAAAGCCGTCAACAGTTTGAAAATTAACCATACCGAAAAACTTTTAGTGACTGGTTCAGATGATGGAACCCTCGTGATCTGGAAAATATTGAGTATTAATGAAAATATTGGTAAAGAGAAAGAATTCTTTGCTGTTTCAGCTTCTTGGGCAGTCGTAACAAGTCAGAGAGAAGTTCAGCAAAAAGACGCTGCAATTGATAAATTAAAACTGCGAATTATGCTGCAAGCTAAAGAATTCCAGCATAGAATCAAACATGGGGATGCCTTTCACTCTGAAGAAATGAGAGAAATTCATACTAAGTATTGCAGCATAATCGAGAAGTTGAAACACAAATACGACGATACAAAGGCCGAATTCCTGGAAAAACTCGGTAAATGCGAGATAGAAATGCGGGAACTTGAAGAGAAGAGCTACAAAGACGCAGAAAAACTAGAAAGGGGTTTCTGCAACAACATCGTTTTTGAAAATGAAAGAAGCATGTTGATACGAAATGACAAAGAACTTATGAAAAGAAATTATGATTTGAGAATTTTGAAAAGTGCCCAAACCCTTCAAAATACCATTTTCAGTTTAGAAGCTTTTCGAACTGAGCAATTCGAAGAAAAAACTGCTATAATTAGTGACCTCATGAAACTCATCGAGGAGTACAAAAAAGAGTTTCTAAATTATTGCAAAGAAATGGAATTGGAAAATCATAAAAATATAAATGATCTTCAAATGAAGTACCAGGGTCGAGTTAAAAAAGTTGTCGACAAGAACAAAAACTTAGAAAGTAACTGTGGGGTCCTAAAAAAGAAATTTTTTCAAATAAATGAAAATTGTGCTTGTGTGACGAAGAATACAGATATTTTGAAGAAACAGATTGAAAATTCAAAGATGAAAATAAAAAAAATTGGATCATTTATTGCAGGGCTTAAAGAAACGATATCAAACTTACAAGAAACCAACCTTGAACAGGAAAAAATAAACTTGAAAGCTCAGAGAAACAACACAGAACTTGAAAAAATTCGCCAGGCCTTAAATCACAAAGTCTTAGATCTCAAATACCAAATGGAGCCTTTGTTAGAGAAGTTGGTCGAGTGTCAAAAGAATGAAGCTGAGTGGTTAAAAGAGGGAGGAAAGTGCTGCATATATAGGAAAGAAAGCAAATTCAAAAATGTCGAGCTTCAGGAACGAGTAGATAAGTCGGTCGCTAACCTTCAAGCAATGAAGAAAAATCGCTATAAGGCTCAAGTTCAACTAAATCATTTTTTGACAGATGCCCACGAAGCCGTTGCATTAATTCAAAACAACGTCGAATTTGGAACCGCAGTGTCTGAGTTGTGTCGGAAATATATCGATCCGGAAGAAATGTTTGACCCAAAAGTCTTGGATGAGTTTACGCGACATCGAGAGCATATCGAAAGCTTGTTACATACAGAAAACAAGGCTAAAGAAAAATTAAAGCTCATGGATGAGAACAGGTACTTAAAGATGGAGTTGGAAAAGTTAACTGAGCGTTTGGGAGGAAGTAAAAAGGAATTTTCAAGTTTACAAGAACTCTTTGGAATATCAAAAAAATTCTTGTCCAATAATCTAGCCGATTCAATGATTGAAAAAGCTTTGGTGTCTAACGACGTTATAAATCAGCAGTACGAGCAAAGGATAAATTCTTTGAAACATAAAAAAGAAACAATGCAAACTCAAATTCATCGTAAATAAATTGAAGTAGTCCAATATTTAGGCATTTATTTCCATTTAATGATATACACTTTAAATCGGTTAGCTTAAAAGTTTTTTACATTAAGTTTCGACTTCTTTAGTATCGGTGACGAGTTTATCTGGTTGATTTGATTGGCCTTCAGTTGCTTCTGGAGGCAAAAGTTGATGTTATTCTCTGTTGCATTCGCGATCATTGTCTGGACGAAAGTAAACAGCTCCATATTTTGCCATGTACTTTTTAACGAATTCTCGGGCTTTTCCTTTCACAGATTCATTTGCTTGCAACTCTTGAATCGCATTGTTGCAATGTTTTAATTCCTTTAGCATAACAAAGTGCGGAAGCTAAAATTAAACACAGATTACAGTTAAAAATAAAAATATCAGTGTAAAGTTTACTATAAATTAAACTTTAAAAGATCAAATCAAATTCAATAAAACAAAAGCGGTGCATTTTTTAAATGTTGAGAAGGGCTTGTACAAAAGAGCTTCAAATTTCTTTTGCTGATATTTAAAGTGTTCAGGCAATATTTGTTTAGCAAGAATACTTACGGCTTCCGCTCTTCTTAACATTTTGAATATTCATTTAGAAGCTTTGTCACGAGTTTTGCTTTTTCGATACATAGATTAGAGGGTAGAACAAAGGGTCAGGGAAGTTCCTAAGATCCTATTGTAGCCCAATTTTGCTTCATTTTATTCAATTAACTTTTTAGTGCATTTTCAGCATTTTGTCCGAAATTTTATAGCTCAAGAACTAGAAAAACTAGAAAGCTGAGGTTTTTTGCATCGTGTAGAGAGAGCATGGTCTGTAGGGGTACAGGCTATCAATTTTAACCCCATCATCCTCTCTTGGGGCGGAATGGGGGAGTTTTACGTATATATGAAAATTCCTTATATTACATCCGCTTGAGCTAAAATTTAAGTATGTTGTAGTCTGTGCAAAATCTAGCAAATCATGGTACTACATGTGACCCTTACCATGTACAGGGACGGAGCTAGAGGCCCTCAAAGTTTGGTCTTCTCGAAATCTTTGAAAATGCACCCATAAGTTTAATCTCCGATTTTGCTTTTTATTAATTTTTCAGATTTTACCTAGTTAATTAGTAAGAGCACTTTAATTTGTCATTTTAACTGTAACTGTTGAATTTCAGTCCAATTGAAATAAAACCATTTTTTTCCACACAAAGTTTAGGCCCCGAGTTCTGTTTCTGTACCTGATAGGATGTAAATGTGGTTTCCTGTTGCTAGATTTTGGGCACACTACAAATTAACACACTACACATACTAAAATTTCAACTGAATCGGATCTAATATAATGAACTTTCATACAAACGTAAAACACTCCCATACCCCCCTAACTTATATCGCTTAACACAATGCAAAAAATTAAATTAAATTAAATCAAATCAAATTAAATTAAATTAAATCAAATCAAAATACAAAATCGAAGATCAAGTATAAGAAGTGCATTTTCCCGGGTTTATATTGTGAGGGAATCTAATTGTAAATGGTTCACGAATTCAGAAATTTATTCAGAAAATGTATTATGAATTTAAATAAGATTCCCTCAAAATATAAACCCGGGAAAATGCACTTCTTATACTTGATCTTCGATTTTGTATTTTGATTTGATTTAATTTAATTTAATTTGATTTGATTTAATTTAATTTAATTTAATTTTTTTACTCATAAGTTCTACTCAAACATTTTTACTCTTATAAACTTTACCAACCTTTTTCGGTAATTTAGATAAATAATTTAAATTTCAGCCTGAAAGGCTAATCCACATGAATTTGCTTCCCAAACAAATTTCGGGAGTTCCCCTCTCCGCCCCCTTAGTTGATAGAAGCATACTATAGGAATGTTTTTTGCTCAAATAAAAGCCCCCTAAGAGTTTCCAAAGTTTGAGCTCAATCGGACGATCTTGAAAATTCGCCCATTTGTCTTCCAAGGGGAGCCACAAGATTATATTCAAAGGTTTCCTGATGGATTGTTTTACGTTTCTGAGACCATGTTTTGAAGCAAATGTTTCTAATAATGTAATTTTACGTGCCTATTTTGAATTTCAGCTCAATCGGAGTAACTAAATTTTCCCCCCTTCGGAGGCCTCTCACCCCACCCCCTTAAGTGATAGGGGCATACATGTGTTCTATGATTTGCTAGATTTAATGTCAACTACAACATATCCAAAATTCAGCTCAATCGAACGAAGTATAAGGAACTTTCATACAACGGGTTTACCCCCCTCACTCCCCCCCTAGGGGTAATGGGGGTCTAAGATGTCTAACCTTCCACCCTACAGACCATGTCCTACACGATGCAGAAAACCGCAGGTCTCTATCTCTTCTGGTTCTTGAGTTATAAAGTTTCGGACGGACAGACGGACAGACGGACAGACGGACAGACGGACATAGCAGATGCAATAGTGCATTTTTTCTCCATTTGAGGGAAAATGCACTAAAAACCGCAGCTCTGTAGCTTCTCTGGTTTTTGAATTATAAAGTTTCGGGCAAAAAGACAGACAAAGTGGACACAATAGTGCATTTTTTCCAACATTATAGAAAATGCACTAAAAATTAAGCATTAATAAGTAGAGTGCTTCAAAACGGATGAAAACGCAAAATACATGAGTGACTTTGCTGATTGACCGACAGTCTCCAAATCTTTTAACAAACATTTGGGAGTGTATTGAAAAATTTTTCTCACCTTTCCTGTTAAGTGCTTGAAGTCCTCTTCGTTAGTTATTCGGCCGACTTTGCACTGATCGCTAGTATATGCTGAAAGTTGCTGCTTGATTATTATCGATATTTCGTAAATAAACTTGTCCTTTATTTTTCTAGCGTCTAGTTTCTTCTTCTTAATTTGTTCAGAAGCCAACCTGGTTTCCGCACTTCGCTTTCTCTCCAAAGATATCTTTTCCTCTTGTTTCTTCCATTCTTCGTATACAGACGGCTTTTTGGCTTCATCAGAGTGAATAATGTCCAATTCGTCAACGATTTTGGGCTTTTCATCTGTACTCTCTTGAGCGGCAGAAGTTTTCTGCTCTGCAATTTGCTGACGTTTCCGTACCTCTCGTTTTCGCCGTCGTAACTTTTCTTTTGTCTCGCGATACTGCTGCATTTTAATTTTTCCCAATATTTTATCCTGCTGAGTTCGAGGACTGATGGGTCGCTCCTGTACCAGTCCAGATTTTCGCCTCTTGATACGTTTTAAGTTGGGCATGATTGAGTCAAGAGTTTTTGTGAAATTTGTAGAAGTGTTCAACATGTCAGTCCAAATTTTGGCATTTGCTTGAGCTAGAAGAGCTTGAGTCTCGTCAAAAGCGACAGATGTTTCAGCATCATCATCAATATCTCCAGGTTTTGCCAACACATCATCCAAATTGAACTTGGAGCTAGTTCTCTCGCGACATTTTTTCAAAATCTCCAATTTTTGTTCAAGATCTTCTTCCTCCGAATCCTCAGTATCTGTAGTACTGGAGTCATCACTGTCCTCTTTGCCGGCTGATTCTTCATCTACCATTTGACCTGCACTGTTATTGAGAGGCTGAATTTTGATTGGAGGATGCCATTGAGGGATTCTTATCTTCACATGGTAGTAATAAAGCCGTCCACGTTCGTCTATGGCGAACTTCCATAATGGAGGTAAGTCCATTGGAGGTAACTCATAGTCGGCAGGATTTGTTGAGAGAGGTGGAGGGATAATTTTCATGTATTGCTAAAATAAGTAGGACGTTGCATTTAATTTTATGAATGAAAGGTAAAACACTTACATGACTGGGAGGTGTTGGCAGAGGCCGTCTGTCAAATGAATAGTACTGACCGGTGATGGGATTCATCATAGCAGGAATATCGTTGGGATTAGTCAAGTGAGGAATCAACCCAAATTTCATGCAGTTCTGCTCATGACAGTACCGTATCTCCTGTTCGCGTTTAGAGGCCTCTTCTTTGGCCACCTGCATCTCAAACATGTGGCGTCGTTGCTGTTTGGAGAGTTGTGGTTTAATCACTATACGATTATGCGAGTTGTATGGATGAGAAATGACTTCTGGAACACGCTCTGGAGCACGTTTTTCCGAGCGCTCCTTATCTCGATACCTGGAGACATGACGGTTGTCGTCCTCATTTGTCAACTTAAGCGACTGGTATCGCAAATCAGCTTCCCGCTCGTGCTCCTTCATCTGCTCAATTCTCTCCTTTTTCGGGATTCGGAAAACTTCTTTCAGAATTTCCCAAACAGACAGCAAATGATTTGCTAACTGGAAAATTGCATTATTTAAGTCCTCTATCTCGGCTTGGACTGCATCCTCTTTCGAATTTTCTTTGTGCCTTAATATGATCTCAAGTTCTCTGTCTTTCTCTTCTTTGACCTCTATATTTGCTATAATAAGATCTAAAAAATAAAAGAAGTCTAAATTGAACTAATCTCAGTAGTCAACAATATTACCTTCTGTACGTTTATTTTCAACTAGTTCCTTTTTTTCTGACTCGCTTGTCTCAGTATCTTCAATTTTGCTTCCATCATCAGGATTTACTTCATTCTGGATTTCTGTTTCGACTTTCTCTGTCGATGATTCTTCACCAGCATTGGAGGCCTTCGCTGTGTCAATGATTTGCTTTAATTTTTCAATACTTATGATGTCGGGAATTTTCGCAAACATTTCTGGATTGAACGATGAAGGCTCCGAGCCTGCGTTAGAACCAACTACATCCCCACTAGCACTGGAGGAGTCGTTTGTGTGGGTATCTAACGACTTAGGCTGCTCCGGCATAGGATCATCAGTTTGAGGATTTGGATTTGAGTCATGTGCCCACTTTTCTACCACAAAGAGCACCTTGCTGTCCTTTAGCATAGTTTTGTTGCTTATAGGAAGTACCTCTAGGAGCTCTAGAATTATTTTTTGGAATTTGAGTCTCTTGAGAACATCATCATCTGAACTGTTTCCAGCGTTACGATATCCCTCCATCCAGCCATGCAGCAGCCGGAGACCATGATAATCCAAAAAGAGGCGACGGCAAGGGAGCTCTCCTTCCTTCAGCAACTTCAGCAAACGTATGCGGGCATCCATGAGTTCTGCTCGAACCATGAGTCGACTTAGTTTAAGAGTGTGTTGCTGGTTCTTTAGCCCAGTTCGACTCAGTACGTTTATTTCATCATCCAAATCCATGTCATCCAAAATTTCTTGTCGTTGCTTGCTTCTTCGGTAGGCGCGCTTTGGTTTCTCAAGTTTGATTTTAAAAGTGGGATCTTTCTTCTTTCTCCCGCGTTTTTTAACCTCTTTTACGGTAGTGCTCGTAGTTTCAATGCATTCTTCTTCCTCCTCTTCCTCTTCCTCTTCGCCGCTCTCATACAGTTCTGAACCACTTTCCTCACCACTGTCCTCATCTCTGGCAGTGCCGATCCACCCTCGACAGTTAGTCGCTTCACAGTAGCACTTTTGAGCTTCTTTTCTATAAGAGATAACCTTGTACCTGACATCTGAACCATTCCTATTTCCCAGTAAAAAGAGGGCTTACCCGTAAAGTTGAAACTGATAGTCGAAAGTAATTTCTTCACCAGGCATGATCGCCTTTTTGCTAAAAAATCCGATTCTCACTTCTCCATTCACAGTCCATTTTTGGGTTTCTGCATTTGGGTCACAGGAATGATTCATGAAACGAGACATGTTTCCACGAGTCGTGGCGTCGATTATCGCATCACTTCGAAGAGCCATAAAGTAGTAGTGCTTGCTCTCCCTTTTTGAATAATCCGCCACGCGTTTCTCAAACTGGTTGCTATTCAGAACCTCGCCAACGTACTCCATGATGAACTCTCCAGGGCTTATTGGTGACATTGCGAGGATACCAAAACCTTTTTTCTCCGTGTGGAAGATCTTGCAGGACGCGTAAGAAGCGTTCTGGAAACGTTTGTTAGTGCATCGGGAACCAACGTTGCACTTGGGACCACACTCAATCAGCAAAAGCCGATTCAGACAGTCTTCGCCGCATCCGAAGTTTCCTTTGTCGACCTCTTCCTGCGTCAAAAAGCAATCACACAACATCTTTTTGCTTTCCTTTCCTATATTTTTACCACACTTGTATTCGTTTTCCTTGATATCGATGAACTTTTTAAGTCGCTCTTCAGCCTCTTTATCGTGTATCAACTCTTCTGGGATCATTTCCAAAGTAATTTTTGGAGTCTCATACTTTTCTTCAACGAATGTGTCCTCATCGGAGGGCTTAGGCATAAATTTAGATTCGGAATCCTTTACAAGCCCACGTCCGACAGATCGTTGATTCTTAACTTTAATCTTTTTGATCCTGCGAGATCGACGTATTTCTTGAGTTTCCTCGACCTCCATTTCTTCCAAAGACCCCTCGTCTTGCGAAACCTCAACAGATTTAGACTCTTCGTTTTCTTCTTGAGAATTTTCTTGAGACTCCACTTTCAAATTAGGGGCTTCTTCAAACTTCATTTGACTCACACAAACTTCCAATTGCCCTATTTCTGTATTGTCGTTCTCTTCTTCTCCCATTTCCTCTTCGTTCTCTTCTTCCAATGTTTCTTTCGGTAATACAATCTCTTCAGTAAAATCTTCCATTTTAATTGGTTCGATGTGTTCTTCTTTTACAGGATATGTTGAATCTAATAAACATATTGTTAAATTTTAAAGCTTAGGACAAACGTGTAAAAAGTTCTTACCAGGTAATCTTGGAAGCATTTCATTGTCTGTAGATATTTCAGAGTCACTGAGAATTTCACCATCATCGATTATAACCATTTGTTCTTCTTTCTTTTCTGCTGAATTTAAATCGTCTGATGAACTGGGATGCGGAGGTCTTACTGCTTCCTCTATAACCTTAATTTCGGCGTTGACATCTGCAGAATTAGCACTAACTTCCCCAACACTTTCCTCAACGACTATTTCAATAAAATCCTCGCCTGCTTGAGGTTCTACCTCATCTGGAATCGCAATTTCAACTATTTCAGCCGAGGGGATTTTCGCTAGGTTCGCCAGATTGAATCTTCGTGACCTTCGACGAGGAGAAGGCGTTGAGTCGTTGTCAGACTCCCGAACCTGCTCAACATTTTTGTTCACAACTATCTTTGATTCAGTTTCAGTGGAGATGCTGAGTTCATCATTGACTTCTTGATGGCTTGCTGACGGCGTTTCTTGCTTAAGACTATCAAATAGCTCATTTTTATCCTCGACTGGTTTTTTCCTCGGACGGCCTCGCTTAGCCACTTGCCGAATGAAAATTTGAGGCTCGTTGACGGGATTTTCTTCGAGCTCAGGCCTAGGAGGTTCAGAAACACTTTCATTAACAAATGAGTCTAATGGATGCTCCAAATTATCTGTTTCAGACTTAGATTGGCCTCTTGAACCTCGACGAGCTTTCACTCCTAATAATTCTGACGGGCTTTCCAAGAATGTGGGCTTCCTTGGGCGGCCGCTTCGCCTTATAGGTGTTTCCGTTGACTCAATGAGATCAGTCTACAATAATAGAATAGAATTGCGAATTTATGGAAGTAGGTATACAAAAGTGAGATTTTGCAGACCTCTGATTTATTAGAACTGCTCGATGGAGCAGCTTCTTCTACCGAAGCTTCTGTTTTACGTCTAGTTCTCACCATTTCGATGAGTATTCTGCTGAATAAAATTCAATAATGAAGAATCTTTGATTAATATAAACAAAAATGTAAGAATATCATATAAGAGAATAATTAATATATGGAACCGGCAACACTTTCAATCAAAATTTGATCCGACTTTAGATACAACTTGGACCGAATATGTGCGCAGAGTGGCCAGTGGGCGTGTCTTTTCCAATCTGCGCGTGGCCAACCAGGAGCCAGAAAACTGCGCGTCAACAAGTCAAATATATGCTTTTGACGTGTGAAGTTTTATTTTCACGATTTGATGTTTTCTCTGTTAAAAAAACCTCTTAAAATTGTACTTGGCGCAGAACAGTGATATTTGATAAGAATTCGTGCCACTTCCCGGCCACTAGAGTGTAAGAGTGTAAAAAAAACAGAATTTAATTTGTTTTTGCCATTGTTGTGTATTAATCGAACACCGACCGAATACATACAGGACCGTGTAGAGAAATTAGTGTGATTGAAAACAATTTCATGAAATCCATAAAGTTTCCGAGCTTTTAACGAACGTAGCTTTATACTCGTATGCTAAATGCTACAGAAAATTGCACAAATTGAATAAACTGTGAGACATTTCTTATAATTAGTACGTCATTGAATCTTGCTGGAAGACGACGTGAATGTGAATCTCCGAAAAAGTTGGAGAATATCGTGACCATTTGAACAGATAAGGTTTTTATGTACGAATGTATGTGGCATCCTCAGTGTAATATCACTATCTAAATAAATATAAATCACGAGCATCATCAGGGTTATAATCACAAATAAATAAAAACATTGATTATTTGAGTGGCAGTGGCAAGACTCTTTCAGACTCAAAAGTCTCAGTGAAGCAGCGGTAGCTGTAAGGGTTGAACGAAAAAGAAGGTACGTTTAAAATTAAACTTAAATGTTTTGAGAAAAAGTTTCAAGAATACTTTGAAAATTTAAAATCAAAGCGAAGACCATCTTGTGTAAGCTTCCTAAAAATTTGATTAAAACTTAAACATTTTATGAACTTCGATAAATCACTCAGTTTTGACCCCTACTTACCTACCTTATAGCAATATTTAATATGCCCACTCGAAGGTTTGCGCAGGTAAAATTGGAACATACCTAAACATAGTCGTACAAAAAGTGGTTAGTGCAAAAGCCAGACTATATACTCGGATTGTGTGGCGTATTGTTTGATAATATCGACGTTGTGTTACACTTACATATTAGATCGACACGTTATTGATTCATCACAGCCGTCATCGTGGGTGAAAAAGAGCAGCAGTTCATCTTGATTCCGCTCAAAAACTTTTCATCTACCAGGAATATGGAAACGACAATAAATTCCAGCCATTCAAATGCCTCGATGGAATCATCTGCAAGCAAGGTTTCATTTCTCACAGATCAACCGGTTCAAGATCCCGGCCCCTTGCACGTTGTCAAGGTAAGATCGACTTATTGAGTTTCAGGTTCAAGTGCAAGAAACGTTTTTGATTAAAGTTGAAGAAATCTTCTTAAATATATTTAAAAAAAATAATAAAACGAAAACACAACGTATCACATGATGCGAAGATGGTACCTATTTGACTTTTTTTTTCTTTATTATCAATATTCAATAGTAAGCTAGTTATATCTTGACAAAATTTATCCAGATTGATGTTGATTTTGTTCCTGTAACTCTCATATTGGAATTCAACAGGTATCATTTCACGTTTTACGGTGCCATCACACTAGGAAATTTAAATTGCCGCGATTTGGGCAATTTCAGGCAATTCCAGTGGACGCAAAATTGCGGCAATTTTTGCCCAGAGCAAATAATCAGAATCAGGGCAACTAATTTCGCCAAAAATCGGGCAATTTTCTGGGGTGTGATGGCAACCTTACACTAACCTGTTCAGTTGAAGAATTTAATGTGTTGCATAATCGTGAATTGATTTGTTCCACGCTTTTCTATATCTACAATTTCAGGAAAAGGATAAACAAACATCGAGTGCACTGAAGAAAACTAGTAGATATCGGAGTCGCTCATTGTCAGCTTCTTCCACGGACTCATACAGCTCGGGTATGTATTTGTCTCTCGTTTTTTCTTCCAATATCCTTACGATTGTGTATGCTGAGAGAATAAATGGAATTACGTAATAATGAGCACTATTAAAAACCGTAGACAAAGCATATTCCAGCACTCATGCCTTATAGTTCTTCATGAATGATATGAGATCGTTTGCCTGATTGTGCGATGCCATCATGCTGAGACATTTATTGAGCCAATGAGAAAAGTATCATATCATATGCATTAAATTAATGTTTTAGATTGTAGCGTTTAGTTTAGTAACGACTTGATCATCTTCCACAACATCTGAGGTAGTGAATTCAAAATCGATTACCGTGCAAACAACACTTATAAGATAAAGGTTAAGGCCACATCGTAACAACATACTGTAGTGTACCTCCATATAAGTTATGTGTGAACTAAATGAATAGAGTAGTGGATTTGCGATCAAGACATTGTATGTTTGAAACTCTGCTCAACTGTGTCCTTGGTGCAAGCCTGCTATAACACTCACGGTAGAAGAAAGTGGGGAACTCTACTGAGGAATTCTTGACTTTGTCAAGATGGGTCATCATAGGACCTTCGGGAATTCGTAACCTTTGACTCCTAGTACAATCTACAAAATAACAATAAAATAGATTCTTAGAGGCTACTAACTTCCTGCTCAAATGCTCTTGAATGCAAAGTATTTATTCTAGAAGATGGTTAATTTAACCCACAAATCAAACTTTTGCAAGTTTTTAGTGCATTTTCATCAATTTTGAAAAAAATGCACTTATGTGTCCGATATGTCCGTTCGTCCGTCTGAGTCGCAAAGGCTCCGAAACTATAAGAGCTAGAGATCTACGGTTTTTTGCATGTTGTCATGTATGGTCTGGAGGGTGGTGGAACCACTTTGGTTTTTCCGAAAAACTGTCTGGGGGGTAATTAAGGGGGTTTTCCCGTTGAATGAAAGTTCCATATACTTCATCCGATTGAGCTGAATTTTGGATATGTTATACATCATGTTAAATCTTGCAAATCATAGAACACATGTTTGCCTCTATCACTTAAGGGGGTGGGGTGAGAGGCCTCTGAAGGAGGGAAGATTGTAGTTGCTCTGATTGAGCTAAATTCATAATGGTCATGTAAAATGACAAATCAAGCAACTTTTGTTTCGGATTATGGTCTCAAAAATGCAAAGAAATGGTCCGGTGAGGTCAATATGGGGCCACCCAAGATTTCCCTTGGCAAACTGAAGGCCAAAATTTCAAATTCAGCCGATTGAGCTGAAACTTTGGCAACTGTTAGATGGCATTAAAAACAGTAAAAACCAGTTGTACAGTAAGTCTCTATGACCTAAGGGTGAGGAGCTAAGGCTTCTTAAAGTTAGTAAGAGGCGAAAATTTTGTAACTCCAATTGGGCTGAAACTTCGACAAATGTTGGATAACTTTAAATTTAGCAAAATATCCTTCTACTTTAAGGCTCTATGACCTTTGGAATCAAAGTCAGGGGTCCAGTGGCGGAATTTGGGACAAAATATTTTCTCTTCGACCCAACTTTTGCAACAAAGCGAATTGAAAATGCACTCAAATGCGTTCGTCCCCGACTAAGCTTTTAACATGTTTTTAACATACGATGAGTGATGCTGAAAGTAAAAACATCAAGTCAAAAACTATATTATGCTGATCAGGAGTAACAAGCAAGGCCAATCGCTTTAATGGTTTGCTGGGTTTGTCTCATTTGTCGTTCTACTTATTATTACAAATAATATGATAGTATTGACCCTTGAATTAGCAGAGAACTAAAATGAATCCCTAATTGAGAGTAAACAGGCAATAAAGCACTATCGCATTGCTTACAGTAATGGCACGCCATTGTAATTGAAAACACAAACCTTTCGACGATGAGGTAGCTAATCGTTGACACGATAAGCTAACATGTTCAGAGAGTAATGTCAACAGCGCCAGTCGCTCGCCCCTTTAATTTACTTGACTTTTTAAGTTGCTTTTAGCTAGTTTTTAACGTTAAGAAAGCCTTTGCGTCCATTCTCGCTGGCGCTATTGCAAAACCGAAATTTTCAAACTGCTCAGAGGGTGCCAAATGATACTTTTTCACAACAAGCAAAGTCCTAAGGTTTCGAAAATGATACTATAAGCCGGGGTTTCTAGCGTAAGGTAATATATTTTCGTTGCCTAAGTCACGAAAAAAAATTTTGCTCGAATAATTTTAATTTTAATTTCTTGATTTCACTCTTAGTTGTTATTTAATCTCAAAACTTTGTTTAATGAAATTTAGAGGAGCTCAACAAGGCTCAAAATATGCGTCGTTACTCATGCTCCCTCTCTTGGTTTCTGATTTACAATAGGGTTCAAGATCTGGTGCGTGCGTAACGCTAGAAAATAGAAAAGTTTATCTACTGGCTTCACCTTGACAGTTAGGCTTCTCTAAAGGCCCACAAGCTTTAGAGTTTTAAGTTCCCTAAAAAATTGGTCTTGGGTGTTTCCGTCGTTACTGGTCAACAAGTACCCCAAAAAGAGCCTCCAAATAGTGTGCGTGCGTAACGCTTTTTTCGTTAGCTGTTTCGTGCTACTCTAGAAGACTCTAGATTGAAAAGTTTGTTCATTCGCAAAATTGTATGCCTCAGTAAAACTAACTAAAGATGAGGCTTTGTCAAAATCGACCGATAAAAAAAAATTTTTTGCCCTGCGGAGAGACAAGGAGGACTTCATTCACTTAAAACTCTATAACTCTATAACTCTTCAACGGATTGACTTAAAAGGCTCATTGAACACATTTTTGAAAATTTAAGAAATTTTAAAGACTTAGATGACTGATAAACTCGACATTTACAATCCTAACCGCAATGACAAATTTTGAACATCAATTCTAAAAAATTGACCTACAGTTCTGCACTTAAAAGACCCCTAGATCTGTCATTTTACATTTTAGAGGATATTCTTCTTGATTAATATTTCTAAGTTTGTCATTTTGCGTAAACATTCTGAGTTTTAGCCAATTCTGAAAAAATAAATGTATTTACCTAGCTCACGTATGGGACCCCTTTTGCGGCCCCTCAGGTTAGGAAAATTTTTACTTAAGCCACTCAAATAAATTTTTTTAGTAATATTCAAGCCAGTAACATATTCAAGTCTCAAAACTTTGATGAAGAATGAATCCTGCTCCTCTGGATCATATGTTGAAGCGTGACGCAAGCACACCCAAAATAAAAATCAAAATGTGCGTGAGTAACGCTCTTTCTTGACTGAATTCCTCCGCAACCCTTAACTCAAAACCCAAGGTTACGGTATTTTTGGAAAGGGAATTTAATCAGCTTTCCATCATGGTACTTAAAATTTTCCTTTGCTGTCTTTTAGAAATAGAATTTGACTTTGAGTGTACTCAAGTCAAGATGGTGTGAAAAAAAATGTGCGTGAGTAACGCTCACTTTTTCTCAATTTTCACTAAGAAGAGGAGTAATGAAAAACCCAACCCGATGTTATTGTAGTACCTCTTAAAATAGCTGACAGTTCAAGCCCAAATTGGCTGCTGTAGGTTAAGCCCCCCAAGAATTAAAAGACCTCAAAGGGCACATTTGGTGCGTTCGTCACGCTGAGAATGGACGTTTGGTTTATTGCGTTTTTCTGTTGATTTGTCGGCCTATCAATAGAAATCTTAACCCTCTAGAGACTTTTGAAAAACCCTTAAGATGTCGGTATAGCTGCCGTTGCACTGCAGATCCAAAACCTTAATTGCAGGTTGGGGCACTCTATGTATGTGACTCATTTCTCTCCCGTATGGAAGTAAAATTGTGGTTACTTCACATTCATGCATGTTGTAAGGTGATTATTTCAATTTATTCTTCGTCATTTGACGCGTTCGCAAGTTTTAAAAGTCGTTGTGCAACACTTACTCCTGATTGATTTTGCAGTTATTTATAGTCCCATGCCATTACTGCTATTTAATGAATATTTTTTGTTTTAGGTAGCTTCATGTATATTTGTAGTGAATGAATAAAAGTTAAAAAACATACGGTAATATAGAAACTCAAGGGGTGGAAATATAGCACCTGACTTGTGACTCGAAAGACGTAAGTTAAATTCCAAGAACTGCTCGAAATATGTCTATTCAATTGTGTTCTTTATACAATTCAAGCCCTCTTTAAAGGACTTACGTTAGCTCGAGTGCTATATAGGCATTGCTTATTTCTTCCTTCCATTCTTCATCTCAATATCCTTCCCAGGGTGTTTGGACTCCCTTGCATTTTATCCGTCCATATTCTAAAATATGATCTGACTCCAGCTATAAAAGCCATTGACATTAAATAGGATACTGTGGCTGTGGTAACCGTAAAGCAATTGCGTGAAGTTTGATTCGGTTTTTTTTAGACAGAAATTTTTTCTCACAAACTCACGGCCACTGAGTTTACGCTAAGTCTTGACACAATAATGACCTTTATTAATGTTTTTCTCAGTTCTTACCTTTTAAGCTCACTAAGGTTTTATGTAAATATATTCATTACTTTCAACTATTTATAAATTGTATTATTAAAATGATATTTCAGATGATGGTACTTTTAAATGATAAAGGTAAAGAGGCTACTAAGTTTTCGAAAATTTTACTTCTAAAGAAGGTTACGCATTGTCTAGGCAATGTTATCAAAAATTCCTTAAGCTTAAATAAATTTTGTCATGATTGTTTGGGTGTTGGTTTGCAGTACTTTAACAAACGAATTTAGCCCTAAGAAAATCTAAATCGAAGCACACGAGCTCCCACAATTTTTACAATATTTTACGTAACTTGTACATACATATTTTGTGTACGGTTGGACCTTGGGTAGTACAATGACAATTAGGTTATAAATCAAGTAATAAATTAAGTAGTAAAACTATAGGGCTTTTATTACCTTCTTAGAGCGCTTCTGCTTCGCACAAAGTTTCAGCTCAATGATAAAGTGTTTAAGGGTCTAACATAACGCATGGCTGTTTTTGAGTAAATTAGAAGAAAGGTTGACTCTTTTCATTCTAAAAGAAGTAATGAGAGGCTTGGGCCTAGAGCTTTGAAAAAACCACAGCATCCGATATGGTTATTATTTAGGGTGTTAAACTTCAAACCGATATAAACAGAACCAAAGATGGATGATTGGAATGCTGTCTCTGTATTTCCGTTAAGTAACATATGCGTAGGTTCAACATCAAGTGTTATGTAAAGTAAAAATTATAGAGTTCAGCAAAAATCAGCAATCGTTCCAAGAACCAAGCTATTCTTAGTTTTATTCAAGCTTCTATTTTCGTATATCTTCAAGACTTGTGATTATCATTACTGCAAATGTACAAAAGGAGCGTATCAAAAAGAAGATAACAAGTAATGTCAATCTAGATGAGACTGGTGGCTGAAAATTTTACGCCTGAGTAGATTTATGCGAGGTCTTACTTCCAGTGTTCTCGTGTACGTGATTCGCTATGGATCAACTTGGAATGTCAGATTTGTACTTAGATTTATTTCGCAAGTCGTGTGAAAACCATTCAGAGTGCAACTGTAAGTCCTTAGAAGATTACTAAAAATGTGTTTGCTCTGTTTAACAGTTCCTATAAAACAGAACAAATTCACTAAAAAATCTACTCAACCTAACCAGCAGATTTATAGGTCGGTCAAATTTTTGTTTCTACTACTTATCAATTATATTCCAAAAGATACAGTCCATATATGCACTAGAAGTTAAATTAATATTCAAGTACGGTTTTGAACTGATTTGTGTACAAGTTGATGACAGTGCGGGCTCCACAAGTAATCAATTTTATTTATGATATCGTTGAAACTTGTTAAGAGAGTACTGAGTAGAATGAAATATGTCAATCTTTAAATCAACAAATTTTTTTGTTGTGAATCTGTTCTAATGTTTTTTTTTACAACTGTGAGTCTTTCTAACTTTATTCAGAAATACTTTTTGCAGTTTAGCTAATTCAGTTCAACTCGCAAAATAACGAAAAAATATCATTCGGAACAATGGCTCGTGTGTCAATTTCTGTGTAAGTGAGCGTTCTTTGTGTACCCTTGCAATTCAGCGACTCAGTTTCACAAAAATTAACATCATTCCACAAGGATGACATATAGGTACTGTTGCAACTTTTTATGTTGGTTTTTAAGAGTTGCTGCTTAGCTCAAAAACATTCAAAACTACGACCACTTATATAGAAGTTTTGAAACACAAAATCTGCTTCTGCAGAGATATACGTAGATATTTACTTTGAGTTTGGAGTTTTTTAAATTGGGTGTGAGTCAAAAACTGTTGGATTTTATGAACTCAAACCATAAGGAGTAATGAGTTTTTCAATTAAAAGAGTTTTTAAACAAATTATTTAGTATTCTTTATATACATTTACAAAAAGATCAATATTTTTTATTATTAACGTTTTTAACCATGAGGCTCCTTTATTTTTATGAATCCTTAATTTGGTATCGTTAAGATAACTATTTATGTAACTAAAATATTTCCAGCAGATATTCTTTTTCTGCAAACTAATATGTATGAGCTATGATATGTAGGCACAGACACATGTGATCTTGACCTACTATTAAGGACAACGTGCAACACTAGTAATAGTATTTTACAGCACTGCTGAATTCACTCGGAAAGTGA
Source organism: Forcipomyia taiwana (assembly GCA_963930915.1). Lineage (NCBI taxonomy): Eukaryota > Metazoa > Arthropoda > Insecta > Diptera > Ceratopogonidae > Forcipomyia > Forcipomyia taiwana. The sequence continues at coordinate 38,868 of CAWVOI010000079.1, read as the reverse complement.
GGAAAGAAGGGCTATAATTGCCCCTGAGCGAGCTTGCGAGCGAGGGGAGGCAATATAGACCTACTTTCCGCAAGTCCGAGTGAATTCAGCCGTGCATGTACAGTATTTTTCACAATTCCGCGGCCGCTGAATTAGCTGAATTGTGAAAAAATAATTTAAATTACGAATTTTCCAAGTTCAATATCGAACTTTCAGCCACTTTTGATGCGTGAATAACGTAGTTCACACTATGTATGTAAGATACAACGAACTTCTAAGGCTGTCACTGCCCACTAGATTCCCAGAATTTTTTGAGTATTTCAACTATATTGTGTGAAAAAAGTTAGAAAGAAACCGGGAACGAATGCATCTTTAATCAGAGAATCAACTAACACGATACAGTTTTGGTCAGAAAACATTGCGTTGCTTATTTTGGTCGCTCTCTTTTTTCCGTATTCTATGGGTACTGCAGGCGCATGCTAGAACGGAGGATAAATGAGGTATGATTAACATAACGAGTCAGTGACAGTTAGAGTGCAAAACCAAATGTTGGTTTGGAATATTTTATAATGTGTTAAAGAGTCTTAATTTTTCCCCTAACAATTATATGTTACGTATAAAGCGTTTCAAATAATTTTTTTGCATGTCTGAGTATAAATGTTAAATCGGTCTCCAGAGCACCTGCAGCAGAGAGAAAAAGGATAAATCTCAATGAAAATGAGAGAGTAAAAAGAGAAAACTCAGTACTCCTGCTGTCACAACGTGCAACCTTATCGTTAAAGTGCAGTATATACCTAGCTAGGAGTGACATGAGCAACGCGCACTGAAGGGAGAGAATTTTTGGTGTTAATACAGTCAACTCAGTTCATTCAAAAAAATCATCCAATTCAGACGTCGCGTTGCAGAGTGCTGGTGCCTGATATCCCCTAGCATAACAAATACATACATATCCATCTAACACTACACACATGTTAAAGTAACATACAACACGCATATACGTAACATATTTGATTCCCCAAGCCCAATCTTGCGAATACGAGCCTAATAGAGCCTCACACACCCACACATCACACTCATATGACAAGCAACACACGTTCGAGTAGTAGAGCAGCTGAGCCCGAGAATGTTGCTGTTTTAATTACACATCATCACTCCGGTTAGTCTAACTGTAGCTAGGGTGAGGGAAACAAGTTGGAATCTGGGACAGTTTCACAGTTTTAGCGAATCGTAGAAAAGATATCCTTGCACGTGCGAAATAGTTTATCAATTATATATTCTGTCTTATTTGTTGTGCCTCATATCCGTCTCGTGTACTGTTGTTGTTCGTATACATATAGGAGTAGGGGTACCAGCAGGTTATAACTGGCGTCGCAGAAATTCTAAAATTCCTGCCATTCCTCCAACACTCGTAGAAGCCACAATAATGGTAAAAGATGATCGAAAATGGTCTTTGGCATGTAAGTATTTCATATACAAAGGGACTCAAAATCATTTAAAAATAGTCAGTACCTAAAGTGAGATAACGCACGTGATTGTGTCAGTGATAAAGTGGTCAAGTGTGGCGTATGTTGAATTTTTCAAGTCGACTACAAGACTTGTCATTGTGCTAGCACAATGAATTAAAAAAACTTCCTCTAGGCAACAAATGCATGATGTGAGGTGGTTTTTTTCCAGTTTTCATCAGAAGTGTTGCAAAAGAGTCAGAAAAAAAGTGAGAGCCACCCCAGGAACTGACGAGAAATTTTTATTTGCAGCTTCGTATACCGGCAGCAGTTCAGAGGAAGATGATGTTTCGCCCCGCGAGAAAATACAGAAAAACTCAAAGGGTTTCTCGGACTTTTGTGTTCGGAACATCAATCAACACTCGTTTGGACGTCGGGAAATTGAAATCGCGGAGCAAGGTAAGAAATAACCGCTTCAATGTAAATGTCCCGCTTTTTCCATTGAAAGAAAAATTTTCACCGAGTGTTAAAATGAGTTTCTTAATTAAATAAACTCGTGTGGTTTTGCTCGATTGCTCAACCATATAAAAATCACTAAATGCAGCAAAACAATCAGCAAAACTGTCAGCCGAGTAAAAGTTTCCTTGATGAAGTGGCGCCCTATTTATTTATTTTGAATCACGTGCTTGTCATAATTTTATTCAAACATGTGTCTCCTGGTGTGTTCCTCATTACAAAGAGATATTTGCTTTGATAAACAAGCGTGGTCACATGGAATTCATCTTGACTAATCTTAAGTTCTTATATACACAGTTATGTCACACCATATTTTCGTTAATTTATGAAAGAAAATACCAAGGAGTATTCTGTTGTGTACTCATTTATTTTTAAAAGTACCTATAGTAAGTGAAAACCGTGTAGGTAAAAAAAATAAGGCATTGATAAACTTTTAAATCTTCCTTTTGATAACAAGACGCTGTATGTGACAGTGATTGGGTAATACATAATCTTACAATTCAAGTACTGCCTAGTTGAAGAGAACACGAGCTAGATTAGCAATATTTTAAAAAAGCTTATCGTAGCACTTTAAAGACCGTGTTTGTTTCGCTAAACTTGGTTTTTTCACTGATTTTGACATTTTGTGAAAATTTATTGACTTCAAAGGGGATTTTTGAGTTGCCTTTACTAGACCTTTTCTAAAATCCCGAAACAAATGTACTTAAGCTCTATTATTTGAAGGATAATTTATGATATATAAAGTGTTTTAAAGGAGAAGTCGTCAAAAAAAAAAAACAACATAAACATTCAATCAAAGAGAAAATGTATTAAAATATTTCAGTTTTCGCTTAAGGTCATTAAAAATTAGTCAAGAGTTTAGTGACTTATGAATTAAAATTAATTAATATTGTTACGACAGAGGACTTATTGTAAACATTTGAAACTTGTAAAGCGAACGGTTAGATCGTAGTGAAAATATTTGTTTCCAAAAATCGTTAGAAACTCATTGAGTCCCTAGCTCTGAACCTTTAGGATATAGAAACTTACTGTAGAGGTGATTTAACCAAATTAGCAAATAAAATTTGTTTAATAATAATTTGCTAAGTTTTGCACAAACTACAACACACTTAAATTTCAGCTTAATCAGATCAATCATAAAAAAGTTTCATACAACCCTTCGCGACTCGAACGGATGTGAAGATAAATAAATAAATAAATCGGACACACAAGCGCATCTTTGCAGAATTTCAAAAATGCACTTAAAAATTAATGTACGAATATTTTTGCTACAATAGTTAAGGCACTTGTTGATTCGTTTCTGGTGCTTTCTCGGTAGCTGCTATTTTGACCTTAATTCAAACAAGTTTGTCTACACACGCAAGCCATATTATGCAAACCCTACTGGCACACTGCACAACAAAACTTGCATTTTCGGACATTGGTGTGTTGCACTTGAATTTTTTGTTTAGGTCTCATATTTATGTATAGCTTCCGTGCAGTGTATATGCACGGAAAATGAGTTTCTCCGCAAATCGATACTTTCACCGCAATGTGAGCTTATTAATTTATGTAGGGACAGACATTGGGACGAATTAAAGAACTGTTTAAATGGCAGGAGCTAAGTTGATGGAGACATAATTACCTTCTATAATTAACCTAGTGTGCTAGGGTTGTTTACGGATGAATTAGTTGTAATTTAGTAAAAAAAAAGAGGCACTGGCCAAGTATATTAACGTGCAACTTTAACGAATCATTGTACTAAAGGCCTTATTATCACTTAGGATTATTCTATACCATTGTTTAGTTAAATTCACAGTCAATATGACTCATTGCTTCGTTTGTATACCCAAGAGTGAATCAATTAGTTTTTCTCTTACCAAACAAGAGAAAACAAGCTTAATCAATGCTTTTCCACATGATTATGTTGATGTTGTTATGATTATGTTGTTATTAATAAATAAAATAATAATAATAGTACATTGTGCACCGAGGGAGCAAAATAGAATATTTCTGCCCGAGAGTTTTTTTGACCGCCCGAGCAACGTAGGAGCGAGGGCGGCAACAACTCGAGGGCAGAAATATTCTAGTTTGCTCCCGAGGTGGCACATAGGACTTTTCTCCACGAGACATACAAACGCCCTTAATACGAATAAAACGAAATATTTGATTGCGATTTTAACGTAGAAAATGGCCTTTGATCCAAAAATTTTCTTCAGTGACCCCCACTAAAAAAAATTACAAATTTTTTGGTGGCGGCCATTTTTGAAAAATTGGCCGCCATCTTTAAAAAACGTTTTTCTTTTTTTTGCGGCCATTTTGAAAAAATTGCAACCGGAAAAATTTTGTTGAATTTTTTTCAAGAAGGGTCTCTGAAGAAAAGTTTTTGATAAATGTCATCTTTTGGCATTTCTAGGCGACACAAGATTTTTGCTCCGCTCTCAGGCATACCTGGGTACGACTACCTAGACTTAACGCCCGATTGTTCCGTCCCCTCTTAAGATAAAAATTTGCCATTTTGAGCATATGCCAAATACACTTGACCAATTCTAAAAACACTTTTGAAAAGGCTCTCGAATTTTTACTTCAGCCGCCATCTTGGATTCCTTAAAATAATTCTTCGCAAATTTTTCCCAAGCACTGGCTCCGTTTCCTTTCGATTTGTAGGTTTGATTTTTTTTAGTGCATTTTCATAAATTTTGAAAAAAATGCACTTATGTGTCCGATATGTCCGTCCGTCCGTCTGTCCGAGTCGCAAAGGCTCCGAAACTAGAAAAGCTAGAGACCTGCGGTTTTTTGCATGATGTCATGTATGGTCGGGAGGGTGGCCCAAACGATTTGGTTTTTCCGAAAAACTGCCTGGGGGTAATTAAGGGGGTTTTCCCGTTGTATGAAAATTCCATATACTTCATCCAATTAAGCTGAATTTTGGATATGTTATACATCATGTCAAATCTAGCAAATCATGGAACACATGTTTGCCCCTATCACTTAAGGGGGTGGGGTGAGAGGCCTTCGAAGGGGGGAAAAATTTAGTTGCTCCGATTGAGCTAAAATTCAGAATGGTCATGTAAAATTACAAAATAAACAACTTTTGTTTCGGGTCATGGTCTCAAAAATGTAAAATAATGGACTCTGGGGGTCAAAAGTGGCCATCCAAGACTTCCCCTGGCGAACTGAAGGGCGAAATTTCAAAGGCAACCGATTGAGCTGAAACTTTGCCAATTGTTAGATAGTATTAAATCCAGCAAAAAACAGTTCTACAGTAAGCCTTTATGACCTAAGGGTGTGAAGCTGAGGGCTCCCAAAGTTAGTATGAGGTGAAAATTTTTAACTCTTTTAATTGAGCTGAAACTTGGGCAAATGCTAAATAACACTAAATTTAGTAAAATATCTTTCTACATTAAGGCTCTATGCCCTGTGGGATCGAAGTCAGGGGTCCAATAAGTTTCTGCAGTGACTGAATTTAGGACAAAAATTTTCACTTCGACCCAACTTTTGCAACAAAACGAATTGAAAATGCACTAAAATGCGTTCGTCCCCGACTAAGCTTTAAACATGTTTTACATAAATATTCATTAGTAAGAACCTTGAAAAAAAAACAAGTGGCAAGGATTGGGCTTGTAGTTTGCTCAGGAAAAATTTTTCTTTTTTCAAGAGATAAAATGGGAAATTTCGTTTTTATTTTTTCTTGAGCCCATAGTAATGCCGATTGAAAAGGTTGATGTCATTTTGGAAGCGTTTAATCAAGTATTATTTTTTAAAAATTGTTTGAGCTTTCTATCGTAAAAGACAACTGAGCTAGAGCTTAAAGAATATTTTTGAAAAAAAACTTCGCACGCGGATGGCTGTCATGGTTGAAACAAAAGAGTTATTTCATTTTAAAAAGTCAATATGGAATCCTTAAAATGTCCTTTAAAAACTTTCTAAAAGTTATAGCCCTCTAACATGAAGGATAACACGACAAAATGCAGTTTTCCACTGAAAACCCCATTTTGTCCTTTTATTAAGGCTATAAAATCCAAGATGGCGTCGAGTCACCTTCCGGTTTGGTAAAAGACTTCCGGGGGCCTAGATACACCCCCATATAAAATCTTAGCAAAATCCCCCCAAGGATAAGGGAGTTCCAGAATGTCAGGAATGTATACAAAAAAAGCAAGATGGCTGGCGGGAGTAATTTTGCGGAAGTTATTTTGCGGGAGTAATTTTGCGAGAGTAATTTTGCCGTTTCCTATTATTTCCCTCTAATCGCCAAAAATTTTGTATGAAGAGTGGTGAAAAATTAAGTTTATGTGTGGTTATTCAGAAGCTCCAATCTTTAATGATAATCCTTCAATTTTACCAATGGCTCCTCTTACAGAAAAACAGTTTTTCTGTAAGAGGAGCCATTGGTAAAATTGAAGAATTATCAATAAAATTAAGATTAAAACATGATTTAAAATTACTGACGCATTGTATTCGCAAGTAGCACAGAAGAAATCTTTATTCGAATAGGAGCCCTTACTGACTCAAAAGTTTTCGCATAACGGCCCATAGACTAGACTTAAATAATAGATGTTCTTAGGTACTTACGTGAGAAACTGAGGGCTATGACAGCCTTCGAGCTAGCTTGCGTGCAAAAGCAGGCAATATAGACCGACTACCATGTAGCCGTAGATAATTTAGCTGTGCTTGAACATGATTAATCATTACGAAAAGAGGCCGTAGAATAAGCTGAGTTTTGAGTTAAGACATGCTTTCTCTGAGAAATTCTGACATTATCTTTTTGAAATAATTATGATTATTCATGTGTCAAGCAAAATGTGCCTGCATGAAATAAGGAGGTATTTGAAATTTTTTCAATTTGAATTAATTTGGAAACAAGTCATTTATTACAAGTTATCATTTGTAATAAAAGCGGAGCTATGGGCCTCTAAAGTTTATATAGGAGGAAAATATTGTTTTTATGATTTAAATGAAATTCAATATGATCATTAAAATCGTCAATTTTCGAGGGCACTGCCTAATATTGAAAGTGGAAACTAATCACATGAGGCAAAATTTTACTATTTCCTCATAACCGAAGCCATTGCTTTCAAAAATGGTACTATAATTTGCTGGAAAATCAAATCAAATTCAAAGTCAAAGCTCAAGTATAAAGTTTGCATTTTTCCTGGTTTTCAAATTACTTTGGGTACTAAATTTAAGAAACTTAAAAATATCGATTCCGAAAAGATTCCTGAGAAAATTTTCGCTTTATACTTGATATTTGATTTTGTATATAAATTCTATTTGATTTGATTCCATTAAATTTTCTTTGTCTCATATGATTTTTTGTTAATTTTTTTGTTTGTATAAATAATTTTAGATTTTTCACAAAATTTGTTTTTTGCAGAAATGCCTGGAATTGTTGCTCTCAGGAAACGTGCTTCCGATGATAAGCCGCTGAAAAATGCAAAAATCGTAGGATGTACACATATAAATGCCCAAACAGCTGTGTTGATAGAGACCTTGGCGGCTCTTGGAGCTACAGTAAGATGGGCCGCATGCAATATTTATTCAACGCAGAATGAGGTTGCTGCTGCCCTGGCTGAGGCGGGGTACTCAGTTTTCGCTTGGCGTGGAGAAATCGAAGAAGATTTTTGGTGGTGTATTGACAAATGTGTAAATGCCGAAAATTGGCAACCCAACATGATACTGGATGATGGAGGAGATGCCACTCATTTGATGTTGAAGAAATATCCAGCTATGTTCAAACTTATTAAAGGTTAGTAAGAACAATCCTTGTAAATGACAATCCTTTGGAAATGCTATTTTGCAGGCATTGTTGAGGAGAGCGTTACAGGAGTGCACAGGCTGTACCAGTTATCCAAAACGGGCAAACTTACAGTTCCCGCTATGAATGTGAACGATTCAGTAACGAAAACTAAGTTCGATAATTTATATAGCTGCAAGGAGTCAATCTTGGACAGGTTAGTATTTCTAGGACAATATGTTAAATGTTTCACAAAAACGTTGAAGTGATCTATGAAAAAATTAAATTAAATCAAATCAAATTAAAATACAAAATCGAAGATCAAGTATAAGAAGTGCATTTTCCCGGGTTTATATTTTGAGGGAATCTTACTGTTAATTGTTCAAGAGTTCAGAAATTGAGTATTATAAATTCCTATTTTACGTGCCTATTTTGAATATCAGCTCAATCGGAGCAACTAAAGTTTTTCCCGATACAAACTTCGGGGGTCTCCCACGCAGCCCCCTTAATTGATAGAGTCATATATGTATTTTGATTTGCTAGATTTGATGTGAACTACAACATATTCAAAATTCAGCTCAATCAGACGAAGTATAAGGAACTTTCATACAACGGGTTTATCCCCCTCACTCCCCCCCTAGAGGAAATGGAGGTGTAAGTTGTCTAACCTTCCACCCTACAGACCATGTCCTGCATGATAGAGAAAACCGCAGGTCTCCAATGAGTTCCAATAAGGTTCCATCAATATATAAACCCGATAAAATGTACTTCTTATACTTGATCTTTGATTTTGTATTTTAATTTAATTTAATTTGATATATTTCATTATTTTTTTAGTGCATTTTCCCTTACATGGAGAAAAAATGCACTATTGCATCTGCTATGTCCGTCCGTCCGAAACTTTATAACTCAAGAACCAGAAGAGATAGAGACCTGCGGTTTTCTGTATCATGTAGGACATGGTACACCCTCTTACACCCTCATTTCCCCTAGGGGGGGGAGTGAGGGGGGTAAACCCGTTGTATGAAAGTTCCTTATACTTCGTTCGATTGAGCTGAATTTTGGATGTGTTGTAGTTCACATCAAATCTAGCAAATCATACAACGCATACATGCCCCTATCACTTAAGGGGGCTGAGTGGGAGACCCCCGAAGTTTGAATCGGGGAAAACTTTAGTTGCTCCGATTAAGCTGAAATTCAAAATAGACATGTTAAATTACATCATCAGAAACATTTGCTTGAAACCATGGTCTCAAAAACGTAAAACAAGGCATCAGGAAACTTTTGAATATAATCTTGTGGCTCCCCTTGGAAGACAAATGGGCGAATTTTCAAGATCGTCTGATTTAGCTCAAACTTTGGCAACTCTTAGGGGGCTTTAATTTGAGCAAAAAACATTCTATAGTATGCTCCTATCAACTAAGGGGGCGGAGAGGGAAACTCCCGAAATTTGTATGGAAAGCTAATTCATGTTGTAGATTCGCATATCAGGCTGAAATTTAAGTTATTTATCTTAATTACCGAAAAAGATTGGTAAAGTTTAGAAGTAAAAATTTATGAAAAGAACTTGAAAGTAAAAAATTAAATTAAATCAAATCAAATTAAATTAATCCAAATTAAAATACAAAATCGACGATCAAGTATGAGAAGTGCATTTTCCCGGGTTTTTATTTTGAGGGAATCTTATTTGAATTCATAAGACTCAATTTCTAAACTCTTGAACAATTAACAATAAGATTCCCTCAAAATATAAACCCGATTTTGTATTTTAATTTGGATTAATTTAATTTAATTTGATTTAACTTAATTTTTTATTTTCTTTATACATAAATAACTTCATTATTCACAAAACGTTTATGAAAACATTAGTATCTGTCTGTCTGTCTGTCCGAAACTTTATAACTCAATAACCAGAAAAGAAAGAGAGCTGTAATTTTTTGCATCATGTTAGGAATCGTTCAAAGAGGTGCAGGTAAAAATTTCAGATCCCCTTAAATGTTTGGGGGGGAGGGGACTGAAATTCGAAAATCCTTGTGAGATGACTGGTAAAAGTGCTCCTACCAATAATCTTGAACATACTCAACTATGAAAAAATAAATTAAACTAAGGGGAGACCCTCTGCTTGCACGTGCTACGCTCACCGCTCCACAAGGCTCGCAAACCCCCTATTTTACCTTCGGCAAAATCTGGTAGTGCTACGCGCCACGGGTGTAAAACAAACACATTTTTCAAGTTTTCTTTTGGAGAGCAAACGAAATTTAACACATGACTATGATAAAGAGATGTTTAGGATCTTACTCATTTATTCCCAAAAAAGGTTGAAAAAAGGTTTTAGGAACATCTTTATTTTCGGGAGCTCTATTGGAGCTTATGTGTACAATTTTGTGTACAATTTTCGGTTTTACCTCCATAACTCGCCTCCTACAAAAGATTTCACAAAGTCGCTTCTAAATAGAAATCGTGACATCAATATACAATATGTTTGTCGATTGTCAGTTTAATCGGCCGCGTATATTTTGAGTCCCGTTGTCACATAGCGAAAAAATTGCAATTTTTTCCCACCCTCATAACTTTTTTTCTAGGAATGCTAAAGTGTGTGCACAGTTAAATCCGGTCACCTTCCAACGGTGAAATTTTTGAAATGGCCCGTTATTCTGCAGAACTGTGTTGATAACATTGTTGTTGAATGTTAGCCGTTTAAGAAAAATATAACTTGTTCTGTGATATCTCTTACCAGTTCCTTAAAAATGAGCAAAGAAAAAGTAAATCGCGATCTCATAATCACCAAATTCTTGGAAAATCCGAGCGCCTCGCAGAGATCCGTAGCTAAGAAGTTAAAATTACCCCAATCTACCGTGTCAGATGTCATCAAGAGGTTCTTAGAGACCAAAACAATTGAAAGAGCACACAAGTTGGGAAGTCGTACTGGCTTTTTGAACCCAGCCCTAGCCAAGGAGGTGGTGAAGTACTCAGTCCAAAATCCTAGTGCCTCGATTTGCAAAATAGCCCAAAAGTACAAAATGTCTCCTTCTTATATTCAAAAAGTGCTGACAAGAATAAATCATCGAGCTTTCATCGTTCAGAAACGGGCAGATCGCAGCGATCAGCAAGCTTCAAGAGCCAAAATGAGATCCCGGAAGTTGTACGACGAGTTTTTCTCAAGAAAAAATCGATGTGTTGTAATGGATGACGAAACATATTGTGTTGCCGACTTCAAGCAGCTTCCAGGTCGTACTTTTTACCGTTCTTACGTCAGATTTGGAGTGGAAAAGAAGTTTAAGTACAAAGGGCTGACGAAATTCCCGAAAAAGTTCATGGTATGGCAAGCGATCTGCTCGTGTGGAAAAAAGAGCAAAATTTACATCGCGAAGGGAACGTTGAAGAAGGAAACCTACATCAAGGAGTGTCTAAAGAAGCGACTTTTACCGTTTTTGAAGGCTCATGATGTTCAGCCACTGTTTTGGCCCGATTTGGCTACCATCCATTATGCCAAGGACATTCTTCTATGGTACAAGAACAACAATGTGCTCTTCGTGACCAAATACGCCAACCCCTCAAATTGCCCAGAACTTCGTCCAATCGAAAAATTTTGGGCTTTAACTAAGGCTAAGCTTAGAAGAGGACAAAAAGTAGCTCCAAATCCAAAAAGCTTCAAAAGGTACTGGAATTTAGCTGCCCGGGGGCTCGGAGAAGATGTGGTGAAGCGCTTGATGGCAGGGTTAGCTACGAAAATCTACAAATTTTCAAGAACACCAATTAATGCCTAAATGTTGATGTTTCGGAAGCTCAATAGTGCTTTTAATTTTAAAAAATGCATTTATGGTTCTAAATCACTGTTTTCTAAAAAATTTTGACGATTGAAGGTGACCGGATTTAACTGTGCACACACTTTTTCTAAGTGTCCTTCAAGGAGCTTTAAGACCTTATCAGATTCAACACTCATGTCATGTTTCATGAAGCTACCATTAGTAGCTTTTTTTATACCGAATTCTTGGTCTTAGGCCCTGTTTGTATGGGAAAATTGACCTTTTGGCTAATAACTTCTCCGCAAGGGGCGCTAGAAATTAATTCTTTCGAATGCGCACTCAATTTGAGTCAAAAATTACATGTATCCAAACTCAGATTTCTACAAGTGGTTTGGGAATGGGAGGTGATCAATTGGTCAGTGGGAAATATGACTTGTGATTTAATACCATGATGATCAAATCAAGCAAAATCGCTGATAAAGCTTATGGGTGCATTTTCAAAATGTTGAGAAGGGATGTTGTCTTAAGTATCCAGTGCATAGATTTTTGCTCTAACACCTTCTCATCATTTTAAAAATGCACCCACAAACTTTTTCACTAATTTATTTATTTATTTATATGCTTTTAGCTTAAAAAGGTCTACTGACATAATGTTCGGAGGAAAACAAGCAGTAGTATGTGGCTATGGAGAAGTTGGTAAAGGCTGTGCTCAAGCCCTCAAAGGCCTAGGTTGCATTGTTTACGTTACCGAAATTGATCCTATTTGTGCTCTTCAAGGAAGGTAAGTGTTAAGTTTCTGTTTCTGAAAAATATATATTCATCAAAAGTAATGCATTCTATTTCACTTTGAATAGCATGGACGGATTCCGAGTTGTAAAACTAAATGAAGTAATCCGTAATGTAGACATTGTTATTACATGCACGGGAAATAAGAATGTTGTCATACGTGAGCACATGGATAAGATGAAAACAGGATGTATTGTGTGCAATATGGGGCACTCAAACACTGAAATCGATGTGGTAAGGAAAATAGTGAACCTTTGACTAAAATCTTAGATCTCATTTAATGAGAAATAAAACCTTCATCATAAGAAGGAATTTTATTCTTCTGTAAATAAAAAATATATAAAAAGCAAAATCGGAGATTAAGCTAAAGGGTGCATTTTCAAAGATTTTAAAAAGACCAAACTTTGAGGGCTCCTAGCTCCATCCCTGTACATGATTTGGCACAGACTATAACATACTAAAATTTCAGCTTAATCGAATGTAATATAAGGACTTTTCATACAAACGTAAAACACCCCCCATTCCGCCCCAAGAGGAGATGGGGGTCTAAAATTATTAGCCTGCACCCCTACAAACTATGCTCTACACGATGCAAAAAACCGCAGCACTCTAGCTCTTCTGGTTCTCGAGTTATAAAATTTCGGACAGACAGGCAGACGGCAAAGCGGCCACAATAGTGCATTTTTTGCAAAATGCTGAAAATGCACTAAAAATTATAGTAAGAAAATTATAGCAAAGAAAATTCTAAAGAATACTAATATTCCGAAATTTTCTCATATTCAAAACCATGTCTGAATTCCTATATTTCTCTTGTTTTATAAATTAATTTTTGATTGGTTAGCAACTAATTATATTCATCAATTTCAATTCAATGTTTACAGAACGGTCTGCGAACACCAGACTTAACTTGGGAAAAAGTCCGTTCACAAGTGGATCACATCATTTGGCCCGACGGCAAACGCATAATTTTGTTAGCTGAAGGTCGTTTGGTCAATTTGTCCTGCTCCAGTATACCGTCATTTGTCGTTTCAATTACATCTGCAACGCAGGCCTTGGCACTTATAGAACTGTTTAACGCTCCTTCCGGTCGTTATAAGTCCGATGTGTACTTGTTACCGAAAAAAATGGGTAGGCACTAATACTTTACCTGCTGTTCAAGTTATACTCGATTTCTAAAATTTCAGATGAGTACGTTGCAAGCTTGCATTTGCCTACATTTGATGCTCATTTGACAGAATTAACAGACGAACAAGCGAAATACATGGGCTTGAATAAGGCCGGTCCGTTTAAGCCGAACTATTATAGGTAATATAAGCATAAATAATTTTCTGAATTTTGGAAATCATAAGATCTTTTTTGCAGGTACTAATGTAAGGCTAAGCCCACTCAATATTCATCAGAGTAGTGGATCCGATAATGAAATTGAATGCGCCTAGCAGAGCGTTTAAAAGATTACTTGCTTTTTATTTTAACCTCTTATTTTCCTTTACAATAAATTCCATTTATTTTTGATATCTTTTATGTATTTACTATGTATTCAAAGAAAACATTTTACTTTATGTTAAAACTTTTTTCCAAGCTTACATAATGCACATACTTTCAAACAAAAATTTTTTGTTGGAATTATTTATCATAAAAGAGAAAACCAGATGCTTGATACAGTATTAAATGCATTGCTCACACTTGTCAATTAAATCTTGATTGTCTTCAAAAAGAGCTCCAATATTATTTAGAATATAATCATCGAAGTTGAGTACATCTTCAAATATGTTATAGGAATTAGTGTACTTATATATATACCTAATAATATCGAAAAATGTCATCTTGAGTTTCAATCGTTATATTGTTTTTTAGAACAGGACGTAAACAAAGTGCAGACATGAGTATTTTGAGGTCAAGAAATTTTAAAATGAAAGTAAAATGTCATGTATATGAGAGAGGAATAGTAAATAAATAGAACAAAGGAAAAACGGTATTTTTTCAAATCATCTTCGTATGTGTCTCTTTATGGTGCATTTTCAACATTTTGCAAACATGCACTATTGTGGCCGCTTTACCGTCCGTCCGAAACTTAACAATTAAAAAACCAGAAAAGGTGTAGAGCTGTGGTTTTTTGCACCATGTTAGGAACTGTCTGTAAGGGTGCAGGCTAAAAATTTCAGACCCCCATTCGCTCTTGAGGGGTGTTTTACGTTTGTATGAAATCTCATCAAAATGCATCCGATTGAGCTGAAATTTTAGTATGTTGTAGTCTGTGCGAAATCTAGCAATCTTTACAATAATAGATCTAAGTTTTGTATTCCAATCGGACTGAAATTCGAAAATTATTTGTAAAATGACAGGTTGAAGTGCTCCTACCAATAATCTTGGACATCCTCAATTAGAAAAAATAAACCAAATTAATTAAATTAAATCGATGATACAGCTTATAGGTAGAAATAGTAGTAAAGCATATCGTGCCTGTAAGGCACATTGCACGTCAACAAATATTTTCCATTGGGCTCTATTCTGAGCTAGTGTCTTAATCTGCGTCCAGGGTATTCCGTGAATTTCTGTTTCTTTGATCATTTTTCTACTCCAGGTTAACTTGGGCCTTTCTTTTTTTCTCGATACTTGAGGGTTCCACTCTAGCGTGACTCTTCTTATATCTCCTAGTTCTCTGCAAAGAGTGTGACCGATCCATCTCCATTTGCGTTTTTAGTGTATTTTCATCAATTTTGAAAAAAATGCACTTATGTGTCCGATATGTCTGTCTGTCCGTCCGTCCGTCCGTCCGAGTCGCAAAGGCTCCGAAACTACAAGAGCTAGAGACTTGCGGTTTTTTGCATGATGTCATGTATGGTCTGGAGGGTGGGCGAAAGGTTTTGGTTTTTCCGAAAAACTGCCTGGGGGTAATTAAGGGGGTTTTACCGTTGTATGAAAGTTCCATATACTTCATCTGATTAAGCTGAATTTCGGATATGTTATACATCATGTCAAATCTAGCAAATCATAGAACACATGTTTGCCCCTATCACCTTAGGGGGTGGGGTGAGAGGCCTCCGAAGGGGGAAAAAATTTAGTTGCTGCGATTGAGCTGAAATTCAGAATGGTCATGTAAAAGGTTAAAATAAGCAACTTTTGTTTCGGGTCATGGTCTCATAAATGTAAAACAACGGACTCTGGGGGTCAATAAGTGGCCTCCCAAGATTTCCCTTGGCGAACAGTAGGACAAAATTTCAAATTCAACCGATTGAGCTGAAACTTTGCGTCCATTCTCGCTGGCGCTATTGCAAAACCGAAATTTTCAAACTGCTCAGAGTGTGCCAAACGATACTTTTTCACAACAAGCCAAGTCCTAAGGTTTCGAAAATGATACGATACGCCGGGGTTTCTAGCGTATGGTAATATATTTTCCTTGCCTAAGTCACGAAAAAAAATTTTGCTCGTCTAATTTTAATTTTAATTTCTTGATTTCACTCTTAGTTGTTATTTAATCTCAAAACTCAGTTCTATGAAATTTAGAAGAGGTCAACAAGTCTCAAAATATGCGTCGTTACTCATGCTCCCCCTTTTGGTTTCTGATTTACAATAGGGGTCAAGATCTGGTGCGTGCGTAACGCTAGAAAATAAAAAAGTTTATCTACTGGCTTCACCTTGACAGTTAGGCTTCTCTAAAGGCCCACAAGCTTTAGAGTTTAAGTTCCCTAAAAACTTAGTCTTGGGAGTTTTCGTCGTTACTGGTCAAGAAGTACCCCAAAAAGAGCCTTCAAAAAGTGTGCGTGCGTAACGCTTTTTTCGTTAGCTGTTTCATGCTACTCTAGAAGACTCTAGATTGAAAATTTTGGTCATTTGCAAAATTGTATGCCTCAGTAATACTAACTAAAGATGAGGCTTTGTCAAAATCGACCGATAAAAAAAATTTTTTTTTGCCTCTCGGAGAGACATAGGAGCTGAGGACTTCATTCACTTAAAACCCTATAACTCTTCAACGGATTGACTAAAAAGGCTCATTGAACACATTTTTGAAAATTTAAGAAATTTTAAAGACTTAGATGACTGATAAACTCGACATTTACAATCCTAACCGCAATGACAAATTTTGAACATCAATTCTAAAAAATTGACCTACAGTTCTGCACTTAAAAGACCCCTCGATCCGTCATTTTACATTTGAGGGGATATATTTCTTGATTAATATTTCTCAGTTTGTCATTTTGCGTGAACATTCTGAGTTTTAGCCAATTCTGAAAAAATAAATGTATTTACCTAGCTCACGTACGGGAACCCTTTTGCGGCCCCTCAGGTTGGGAAAATTTTTACTTTAGCCACTCAAATAAATATTTTTTAGTAATATTCATGCTCAGTAACATATTTAAGTCCCAAACCTTTGATGAAAAATGAATCCTGCTCCTCTGGATCATATGTTGAAGCGTGACGC
Organism: Forcipomyia taiwana; assembly: GCA_963930915.1. Taxonomy (NCBI): domain Eukaryota; kingdom Metazoa; phylum Arthropoda; class Insecta; order Diptera; family Ceratopogonidae; genus Forcipomyia; species Forcipomyia taiwana. The sequence goes on along the minus strand of CAWVOI010000079.1, from coordinate 22,266 downwards.
AAGCACACCCAAAATAAAAATCAAAATGTGCGTGAGTAACGCTCTTTCTTGACAAAACCCAAGGTTATGGTATTTTCAGAAGGGGAATTCAGTCAGCTTTCCATCATGTTAATTAAAATTTTCCTGTGCTGTCTTTTAGAAATAGAATTTGACTTTGAGTGTACTCAAGTCAAGATGTTGTGAAAAAAAATGTGCGTGAGTAACGCTCACTTTTTCTCAATTTTCACCAAGAAGATGAGTAATGAAAAACCCAACCCGATGTTATTGTAGTACCTCTTAAAACAGCTGACAGTTCAAGCCCAAATTGGCTGCTGTAGGTTAAGCCCCCCAAGAATTAGAAGACCTCAAAGGGCACATTTGGTGCGTTCGTCACGCTGAGAATGGACGTTTGGTAACTGTTATATGACATTATATCCAGCAAAAAACAGTTCTACAGTAAGTCTTTATGACCTAAGGATGAGGAGCTGTGATCTGCCAAAGTTTGTATGAGGCGAATATTTTCTAACTTCAATCGAACTGAAACTTGAGCAAATATGCAAGTATCACGAATCACTGTAAAGTTAGTTGAGTGTAACTTCTAGAAAAAAGTTCAGGTAGAATTTGGTCTTTGAGGTTGCAGAGTAGATCCATCAAGGATCCATCAACGTGGTCTCGATGCCGCGTATCGACAGAAAACATTGCAGTTAATTCGTTTTATCTAGTTCCTTTTTCAGCCACCCTTAATCTTTGCAAAAGATAGGTATCATATAAATTTTTACAAATAGAAAATGAGTTTCTTCTTACATGATAGAGAGTGCTTGATGTATCCAGTAAGGTCGTTCGTTTCTGAGTACACGTATTTGTATACCATCCTTGGTATAAAATCGCTAGTATACGCTATAACGAATGCCTAAAACAAAATTGTAAAATAATACTACCACGGGCGCTAAATTTCGAAAATATGTTTGACATAACTATTAAATCCAAGAACATCAAATTTATATAATTCATATAAAGCTTACGTTTGATACGATGGAGATGTGAGTGATTATCTTTAGAATTCCATACCAAGCTCCAATGTCTTCTATGCGTTCAGCTAGAGGTCTCCGAGCTTGCGTAACCATTTTATAGGCATCAAGTCTAATCTCAGCAACGTTGTTGAGTAGTGCAAAAAACGGTGCCAAAGGAAAAGCGGCAACAAACAATGTTACAAACCCGTATTGAATAACTAAAACGAAGCACATTTTAAATGAAACTTCAATGGTAGGAAGACAGTGAACTTACTCATTTCCAAGTACTCGTCAAACAGTGCTAACCGGCCGGGGTCTTGGAGATGATAGTCCTGTTCCCAAGCCATGTGCAAGTGCGATCGGTCCTTGGTTTGCTGCTTATGTTTTCGCTCTCTGAGCCAATTGTGCAGTACTCTATGGGAAAAAAATTACAGCACATCTCGATAAGGTCTCAGATAGTTTCTTACGGATAAATATACTCCATTATGTTATTCCATGTCTGTTTGCCAACCATGATTACTGCTAGCTGTATACAAAGTTCTGAAAGGCACCCAGCTGGATCACAAATGTCTCCTGAATTAGAAAAAGTCGTTTAAAATGATGCTATCGATTTACACCAAAAATTTACCTTTGAGTCTATAAAATTCACTTTTTCTAGCAACCGCGTCTCCTGGATGTTCGTAAAACCTTCCTTTGAAGAAAGCGATGTAAATTAACGACGAGTAATAATTCATGAATTCAAAAAAGAAAATCTTGAATGTAAAAGAATCTTCATATTCCGTTTGCGTGCGTGGATTTTCATGATTTGTTAGTGTAATTGCTATTTTATGGTAAACCTGAAAAATGATTTACGGAAAAATATTGTCAGGCTTAAATCTGTTTGGACGTTTTTCAAGTTAAAAAATGAAACAAGGGATGATATCCTTATCAGGTAGTTATTATTACGACTGTTGTTTTACATTAGTACAATACTCACCCTAGTTAGCAGCATAATGATGATAAGATTGATTAAGGCTGCTGTCATAGTAGTAAATAATTTGGCATGTGTCCTGATGAATGAACCACCACCCCCGTAAATCACCGACACTAATGAAATACGATAGATAATAGTACCTAACACAGCTGCTAGTACGACACAGATCTAAAAATGAGAACATTATTTTGAAAGAAAATTTTAACCACATGGGACGAAACAAAAGTACGGGAAATTACCATGAACGAAACACCTGCTGCACTGATGACATATCGAGAAGCTCGAGCCCAAAAAGGCATGTAAGGCTCTTTTTCTCGGGTAACGGGATTGATTCGAAACGTTTTGACTGACGTCTCAAACTCTGGTCTAGCTTCTTCATCGCTTTCGGCTCCTTGTAAATCCCACTCCCAAGCTAGAACTGATTGTTTCCTTTTCCAAAGTTCCAAAAAAGTTGTTGCTAAAAGTGTTGAAAATGATTTTAGGGATTTTTTTTCAAATTATAGACATAAAACACACGACTTACCCCAAAACGACATAAAAATTGCAAAAAACACAGTTGAAGGATTGTCAAAGAGATAAGTAAGGCGAGCAAAAAGACAAGAGTCCGATAGCGACTGGTATCTGCATGCTTTGTCACATAAGGGACAGAGAGTTATGTTTCCAACTCCAGCTTGATTTCTCATATATTATACCTACTTATATTTTTTGGAATTTAAAATAAATGCTAGTTTTTTACCTGGGTATGTTGTCAGTAGACTCCATTGTTGCTAAACCGTAGAGAAAACATAAGGTTCCTACGATTGCAGGATAGTAAAGCATCTTTGTATAGAATCCTAGCCAGCAAAAGTAAAAACCAATTTTATCTCCAAAGTATTTTCGGACCAGACAAATTGGCTGTTTTTTGTACCACTTGATAGGTCGGGCCCATTCCAAATACAAGATTCGGCGGTCAAACATCGCCCCAGACGAATGATTTCGATCATATCGACCTTCATGCAGAGGAAAATACGCCATATATGTTCCATAGTTAATGAGACGCCTAATTCCAACCTAAAAATAGTAGGTACAAAATAAATCAAGAGATCTCTCAGCACAAAAACAAAAAGTAGGTACCACCTTGTCTGTGTCGTCGTAACGAGTTCGTAACAGTATTTGCATCACAACCATGCTTCGTTGTGCGCTTGTGAAGTGCGTCATGCGATCTTTCACGATAAACATTTCCTCTGGGTTTCCCCCAACTGTTGCCGCCCAAAATGAAGGTTCATATTCAATTTTTTCTTTGTCGTAGCTCCTGATGACCTTAAACAGCTTCCAGTATTTTCTGAAGATTCGTTTATACTTGTTTGTTTCATTTTCTTCATCCTAAAATATGATGTCAAAAACTTACAATTTAAATTTGAAAACTATAAAAACTGGATCTTTCCCCCAAGAGCCTTATTGCTTTTACATTCCTCCTTAATCCTTAACTCAAAAACCATTTTTTTAAACACTCAAAACCTTTGCTAAACTCGATACTAAAACACGTCGGGAAAATTTTTCAGTTTGACGAATGATCTCACAGTACGAATTATTTTTGCAAATCGAATAGAATTGTTCACGGCAAAAGATATGAATGTAAAGTGATGATACTTTTTAGTGCATTTTCATCAATTTTGAAAAAAATGCACTTATGTGTCCGATATGTCCGTCCGTCCGTCCGTCCGTCCGAGTCGCAAAGGCTCCGAAACTACAAGAGCTAGAGACCTGCGGTTTTTTGCATGTTGTCATGTATGGTCTGGAGGGTGGTGGAACTACTTTGGTTTTTTCCGGAAAACTGCCTGGGGGGTAATTAAGGGGGTTTTCCCGTTGTATAAAAGTTCCATATACTTCATCCGATTGAGCTGAATTTTGGATATGTTATACATCATGTCAAATCTAGCAAATCATAGAACACATGTTTGCCTCTATCACTTAAGGGGATGGGGTGAGAGGCCTTCGAAGGGGGAAAAAATTTAGTTGCTCCGATTGAGCTGAAATTCAGAATGGTCATGTAAAATGACAAATCAAGCCACTTTTGTTTCGGGTCATGGTCTCAAAAATGTAAAATAACGGACTCTGGGGGTCAATAAGTTGCCTCCCAAGACTTCTCCTGGTGAACAGTGGGGCAAAATTTCAAATTCAACCGACTGAGCTGAAAATTTGACAACTGTTAGATGGCATTAAATCCAGCAAAAAACAGTTCTACAATAAGTCTGTAAGACCTAAGGGTGAGGAGCTGTGAGCTCCCAAAGTTTATATGAGGCGAAACTTTTGTAACTCCAATCGAACTGAAACTTGGGCAAATGTTAAATGACACTAAATTTAGTAAAATATCCTTCGACATTAAGGCTCTATGGCCTGTAGAATTGAAGTCAGGGGCCACTAAGTTTTCGCAGTGACGGAATTTGGGACAAAACATTTTTACTTCGACCCAACTTTTGCAACAAAGCGAATTGAAAATGCACTCAAATGCGTTCGTCCCCGACTAAGCTTTAATCATGTTTTATTCCTAACATACATTAGCCATGCTCATATATTAAAACTATTTTGGTGAGATTTCATTCAATAGATTTGCTAGTCTACATATATTAATTGACATGGACTTTTTTTTAGACTTACCCAAGCTTTAACGCTAATTGTAATGAATCGTTTGACGGGAAGTTTAAGGTTCATAACTTCAGCATACCTCGATTCCACTCGCCAAGGCATATGAATTTTTACGAAGGATGTCTTTTCGTCAAAAGAGTTCGTACGAGGTTCAATTTCTATCTCCAGACCTTCTTTCGTAAGATTTTCCTCGAACACCCTTCGCTGATCTCTTCTGATGGCTTCAATTTCTGTCATAACACCTTCTTCCTCTTCTTCATAGCATAGAACCATGTCTATTTTGCGGCGGCCATCACGAAACATCAAGCTTTCAGGATCCAAGCCCTCATTCGACAAACTATCTTTCCGATTAGAATCACTAACTTTTCTCGAAATATAGTTCTTTAGAGGAACAAAAAGCGTATCTGCTCTTGCTAGCTTAGGTTTTCTTCTCCTGCTGCTATCAGCGCTGTTTTGTTTTGACGTTGACGCCGTGTCACTAAGATGTTCTCTAAAATGTCTTTCATTGATTATAAACTTGTCGTTCAAATGGCGGTTTGCATATGGCGGTGGAATTTGTTGTGGAGTTCCTAATATATGGTCCTCAGTAGTAACTTTGGCACCAAAAGCATCCCTGTCAAAGCAAAATTCAGATATGCAAATATGAACACATTTTACCAACAACAAACCAAGATTTTGCAAAACCCTAAAACCCCATTACGAGTGCATTTCAAAAAAGTAAATTTACCTAGATCCTTGCTCGCGTTTTCAATCTTGATATGCACCCCAAGAATTTAACTCAGTAACTTTTTAGGGACTTTCAGGTTCCGAGTTTGGTACGGAGGTCTGTAGCTCCTCAAGGAGCACCTGAAGTTAAAAAAACATGTTTAAAGCTTAGTCGGGGACGAACGCATTTGAGTGCATTTTCAATTCGCTTTGTTGCAAATGTTGGGTCGAAGAGAGAATATTTTGTCCCGAATTTCGTCACTGCAGAAACTTATTGGACCACTGACTTTGATCCCACAGGTCATAGAGCCTTAATGTAGAAGAATATTTTGCTAAATTTAATGTCATCTAACATTTGCCCAAGTTTTAGCTCAATTGGAGTTGCAAAATTTTCGCCTCATACTGACTTTGGGAGCCCTTAGCTCCTCACCCTTGGGTCATAGAGACCTACTGTGGAAATGTTTTTTGCTAAATTTAATGCCATCTAACAGTTGCCAAAGTTTCAGCTCAATCGGTTGAATTTGAAATTTTGCCTCACTGTTCGTCAGATGAAGTCTTGGGTGGCCACTTATTGGCCCCCAGGGTCCGTTATTTTACATTTTTGAGACCATGACCCCAAACAAAAGTTGCTTATTTTGTCATTTTACATGACCATTCTGAATTTCAGCTCAATCGCAGCAACTAAATTTTTTCCCCCTTCGAAGGCCTCTCACCCCACCCCCTTAAGTGATAAGGGCAAACATGTATTCTATGGTTTGCTAGATTTGACATGATGTATAACATATCCAAAATTCAGCTTAATCGGATGAAGTATATGGAACTTTTATACAACGGGAAAACCCCCTTAATTACCCCCCAGGCAGTTTTCCGGAAAAAACCAAAGTAGTTCCACCACCCTCCAGACCATACATGACAATATGCAAAAAACCGCAGGTCTCTAGCTCTTGTAGTTTCGGAGCCTTTGCGACTCAGACGGACGGACGGACGGACGGACATATCGGACACATAAGTGCATTTTTTTCAAAATTGATGAAAATGCACTAAAAAATCAGAAACTCGGTAGGTGTCTCTGAGACGCTTGCGAAGACGATCTGTTTTAGACCCTAGAGGTACCAAGGACAGTTCAGCAAAGCATTCAGGTGGTTTTCGAGTTTCTCCAGGAGTAGAAATATGTTCGATCCGAAAATGAAGAAACATTTGCAGCGTATTGATAGATCAAAAGTGGGGCAAAAGATCACGCAGTTCCAAAGATTCTATTGTGACCCATTGCATTTTCATCTTCACTTATGTCTCTCCATAGTTGAACTTCTCGATCTTGATGTTGCCGAAGTAAGCCACCTTCGTCTCTCTCTGCAGCACCTCCCTGTAGCCCTTCTTTCCTCACTTTCCGAGTGAATTCAGCAGTGCTGTAATAGTATTTTACAGCACTGCTGAATTCACTCGGAAAGTGAGGAAAGAAGGGCTATAATTGCCCCTGAGCGAGCTTGCGAGCGAGGGGAGGCAATATAGACCTACTTTCCGCAAGTCCGAGTGAATTCAGCCGTGCCTGTACAGTATTTTTCACAATTCCGCGGCCGCTGAATTAGCTGAATTGTGAAAAATACTATTCCATACGAGTTCCACTTCATTTGGAGATATTTCTGGCTTAGGTGCACTTTTAATGGCACTTTCCCATACAGTATCCGGAGAAGGTTTTCATATATTTTATTCATATTTTATGGTCACTTTTCAATACGAAGAATAGACTTCGCGTAATATCAATCGCAGCGGAGAGGCAAAAATAATTGATATTATGCGAACTTCATATTAGACGAACTCAATTAGACGAACTCTACTGTATCTCCGCATTTCGTATTGAAAAGTGACCATAAGATATGTATGTATATGCATATATGAAAGCCTTCTCATCATATCGTATAGGAAAGTGTTTTGAACTACAAGTGCTTCTTAATAAGTGATTATTTTTCATTGGAAACGTGCAAAAATGTCCCTCACAACTGATAATAAGAAATCTGAAGATTCCTGCATTCAAGTAGCAGTGAGAATAAGGCCGATGGTCGGAACCGAAAAAAATGCAGGTAAATCCTTCTTCATGTCCATCAAGCATTTACCGAATTGCATGCTGTAATTCCAACAATTTTCAGCTTACCAGCACACTGTTTTTAAGCAAGTTGTTGGAGACCAGCCCCAAGTTTTCCTGCATGCGGACAAAAAACCCTTTGCCTTCAACTATGTTTTTGACGTTGCGGATAGCCAGAAAACCGTTTATGAGGAACTTGTAGCTCCACTAATCAAAAATTTGTTCAAGGGCTACAATGCATCCGTCCTTGCATATGGGCAAACTGGAAGTGGGAAAACGTACACGATGGGAACAGTGTTTAATAGCGATGATAATCAAGAAAGGATTGGGATAATTCCAAGGTCGATTAGCCACATTTTCGAACAAATCGAAGGGACGGAAAACTACGATGTCTTCGTTTCCTGTTCGTTTTTTGAGGTTTACAAGGAACAAATATACGATCTTTTGTCTGGTGAGCCACGCGAAAAGTCAATTCGGGAATTTAGCCAGAATACCGTCGTTGGCCTCACTAAAAAGGAAGCATCTAACCCAAAACAGTGCATGAATCATTTGGTAGAAGGATCAAAGCTGCGGTCCACAGGTGCAACAAAGATGAACAAGGTTGGCAGCAGAAGTCATGCGATCTTTGCTATCGACTTGAAGTTCATTCCGAAGACTGATTCAGATCCTGAGATCTGTTCCAAGTTCATGCTGGTTGACTTGGCGGGCTCAGAGAGATGCAAGAAGACAGGAGCTGAAGGTAAAGTCAATATCAAAGCTTGCAGTCTATAATAGTACATTGTGCACCGAGGGAGCAAAATAGAATATTTCTGCCCGAGAGTTTTATTGACCGAGCGGCAACAACTCGAGGGCAGAAATATTCTAGTTTGCTCCCGAGGTGGCACATAGGAATTTTCTCCACGAGACATACAAACGCCCTTAATACGAATAATACAATATATTTGATTGCGATTTTAACATAGAAAATGGCCTTTGATCCAAAAACTTTCTTCAGTGACCCCCACTAAAAAAAATTACAAATTTTTTGGCAGCAGCCATTTTGCATTGGCCGCCATCTTTAAAAAAAACGTTTTTCTTCTTTTTGGCGGCCATTTTGAAAAAATTGCAACCGGAAAAATTTTGTTGAATTTTTTTCAAGGAGGGTCTCTGAAGAATAGTTTTTGATAAAATGTCATCTTTTGACATTTCTAGGCGACACAAGATTTTTGCTCCGCTCTCATGCATACCTAGGTACGACTACCTAGACTTAACGCCCGATTGTTCCGTCCCCTCTTAAGATGAAAATTTGTCATTTTGAGCATATGCCAAATACACTTGACCAATTCTAAAAACACTTTTGAAAAGACTCTCGAATTTTTACTTCAGCCGCCATCTTGGATTCCTTAAAATAGTTCTTCGCAAATTTTTCCCAAGCACTGGTTCCGTTCCCTTTCAAGTGTAGTTTTGATTTTTTTTACATAAATAGTAATTAGTGAGGACCTTGAAAAAAAACAAGTGGCAAGGATTGGGCTTGTAGTTAGCTCAGGAAAAATTTTTCTTTTTTCAAGAGATAAAAAGGGAAATTTCGTTTTTATTTTTTCTTGAGCGCATAGTAAGTCTGATTGAAAAGGTTGGTGTTATTTTGGAAGCGTTTGATCAATTACAATTTTTTAAAAAGTTTTTGAGCTTTCTATCGCTAAAGACGACTGAGCTAGAGCTCAAAGAATATTTTTGAAAAAAAACTTCGCACGCGGATGGCTGTCATGGTTGAAACAAAAGAGTTATTTCATTTTAAAAAGTCAATATGGAATCCTTAGAATGTCCTTTGAAAACTTTCTAAAAGTTATAGCCCTCTAACATGAAGGATAACACGACAAAATGCAGTTTTCCACTGAAAACTCCATTTTGTCCTTTTATTAAGGCTATAAAATCCAAGATGGCGGCGATTCCACTTCCGGTTTGGTAAAAGACTTCCGGGGGCCTAGATAAACCCCCATATAAAATATTAGCAAAATCCCCTCTAGGATAAGGGAGTTCCAGAATGTCAGGAATGTATACAAAAAAAGCAAGATGGCCGGTGGGAGTAATTTTGCCGTTTCCTATTTTTTCGCTCTAATCGCCAAAAATTTTGTATGAAGAGTGGTGAAAACAAATTTAATGGGTTGACTTTTATTATAGGAGAACGTCTTAAGGAAGGAATAACTATCAACAAAGGTTTATTTGTCCTTGGAAACGTCATCAATGCGTTGTCAGACAAAAAACCCCACATCCCGTACCGCGAGTCTGCTTTGACGAAAATTCTTGAGGAATCTTTGGGAGGGAACTCACACACAAAAATGATTGCGTGCATCAGCCCAGCCGACTACAACTCCGAAGAAAATTTAAACACTCTGAAGTACGCCAACAGGGTTAAAAACATCAAGAACAAACCGACTCAGAACATCGATCAGTCGGCGGTTGAGTTGAAGCACTTGCGTGACGAAGTAAACCGCCTTCGAATGATGCTGCTCAACCAGAATCCAGGTGTCTCACTCGACAACGGGGCTGAAATCCACACTCTCAAGGCTAAAATAACGGAGTTGGCAACCCAAAACAAACATTTGCTGGAAGAAAAGTCAAATCTACTTATCGAAATGACAAACATCGACTGGAGAGCAACTATGGCCGAGGACTTGCACGATGAGGTCCAAAATGAGTTACTAGAGCTCAAATTTAAGCTAAAAAACACTGAGGAAGTGCAAAATGAAGGGAATGAGGCGGGGCAAAAGGGCATCGACTCGCTGTTCGCAGAAATCGAGGACCGCATGAAAAAGTTCAAGAGCGAGAAAAATATGATGATGATTCATCTAGCGTCTGCCCATAATCCAAACGGACCTGCTGGGGATGGGGATACGGAGAAGCACGCTGTCAAACAAGAGGAGATGCAGAAAAAAATACGAGATATAAACAAAGAGCTTGAGGTCAAAGAACAGCTCCTCCTCCGGCTGCAGAGCAATGCCACTACGCTCAATAGCAGCCAGTCTCTTGAGATGGTCAATTACGAAGAGACGATCCAAGCTCTGATTCGCGAGGTAGAAGACCTTAGGAGTAAAGAAAAGTTCAAGGTAAATTGTACAACCAATCTTTGTATCCATGGTATAAAAATAAGTCGTTAATTTTAGGATAAGAAAGACACAAAAACTCAAAAGCTGTCCGAAGAGCGTCGTAAAAAGATCCAAGAACACGAATGCCGCATCCAAGAGCTCCGAAAACGGTGTTTGCAACAAGAAAAGCTTTTGAAGATCAAGCAGCGAGACTCTGAGCGCGTGAAGACGCTCGGACAAGAAATCACAGCCATGAGGCAAGAGAAAATTCGCATCATGCGTCAGATGAAGCACGAAAACGATCACTTCCGGGCTTACCGAATCGCCCGAGAAAAAGAATTAAACAAGCTTAAGGAACAGGATAAGAAACGCCAAAATGAATTGATTCGGAAAGAAGCTATGCATCAGAAACAACAGCAGGTGATGAGGCGCAAGATGGACGAGGCTATGGCGCTCAACAAAAGACTCAAAGAAACCCTGGACACGCAAGTGACGGTCCGCAAGCAGAAAGAAAGCAAGACCTCAGACGTCGAGAATCTTCTGTTGCACGAATTGGATATTGTCCACTCGGTTACTGACGCTAAAATTACTGTGAAACAGCTTTGCGACGACAGAGCTGTTCTGAACATTCGAATGAACGAGCTCAAGAAAGAAGATGAGGTTACAGGGACGTGTGAAAATACAGCCGAAATTTTAGCTCTCGAGGAAGACATCAAATTGCGGTCGGCTCAAATAGCTGATTTTCAGTCTCAGGTATTTATGATTTACACACACGTACTCGCATAGTCAGAATCCATTTATCAAATAGTCTAAATGGCAGGATCTAAAGAGGAACTGTTCTCAGACCAACTTGGGCTGAAAAGAAAATTATAGACTAAATTTTTCATCAAATATAAATACCTGTATGAATGTGGCTTTGAAATTTTACTATTCATAGTATTTTCTTATTTTTAAAATGCCTCAAAAACTTTTAGTAATCTTTGCTATTAAAATATGAAAATTCGTTTTTCTCCTCGTTTAATAAAATAACGTTTCATCTCTGTTTTTAACGAATATTAACTGGGTTTGAATTGTGTTCTTAAGATATTGTTCATTTTAAATGGATCTTTCATTTTTATCGGACATTCGGTAGAATAATTTTCAAACACTTAATCTCCGTTCAGTAAAATAATGTATGTTAACTAACATGCTGTACGATAACTTTTTTAGGTCATGACAACTAATATTGAGTCTAAGATAAAAGAGATTCAAGATCGTATCCACACCGTGCCCGATTTCCGTTCAGCTCTAAAGTGTTTAATTAAACAGTCTGTCGAGAACCGGGAAAAGTTTACTGAGTTGACGAACCAAATGAATGACTTGAAATCGCACAACGAAGTCCTGGAAGAAGAAAAAGCCATCTTGGAACGGAAGATCCCAGAGCTTCGTCATGCTTTTGCAGTTAGCGAAAGCAATATCCAGCGAATGTACGAAGAAAAAATGGTAGTTTTGCTGCGGGAGATCGAGAAAAATAACTACCCGAAGAAGGTAAAGGCTGATACCACAGACTCAGTAGGATTTCAAGAAGGAATGTCACACATTGTCCAAGGCCTTCACGACGACCTCCAATTGTACCGCGAGCGCATTTCCGAGTTGGAATCAATTCTGGAAGACCGTGACAATCAGCAAAATAAAATCACGAAGAGGTCCAAAAAAAAAATGAACGACACATTTGATGCCAATGCCTCGATTCTAGACTTGGAGACATCAGACGATGACTCTAGCGATACAAGTGACGGCGACCCTGACTGGCGTGCCACTCCTTTGGCCAAACGAGTTCGTAAAACAAGATCTCTTTTGCGTCAGTCGTTTGCCGTTCCTGCCCCAGTGCCTCCGAAACGGTCAAATGGAGAAACATTCAAGTTTTGTGCATGTAAAGGGGACTGCAACACTAAGATTTGTTCCTGCCGAAAAAGAGAAGAAGGCTGCAGCGGGTCATGCAAGTGTGTAAAGACAAAATGCACGAACCAAGTGCTCGAACCCAAAACTCCAGAAATAAAAAGACAGCCTTTTGCCATCAAAAGCGAGGAGTCTCAAAACCAGGACCCCAACGCTACTTTTAATGTAAACATAAATTCAACTCCAGCTGATCAATCTCTGCTCACAAGAAAGAGACGGTTAAGTTTTAAAAACATTTCTGAATGTTGTGATACTAATATTATCGTTTTCAGGCTCCCTGACCTCGACTTAACACCTTTTTATCCTTACGCCAACAAGAAGCGCCGACTGTTCCTCAAGAATGATTGTTAACTTTTGTACTTCATGTTGCATTATAAAATAGATACGTATAAAATAAATTCCTTCTCATGATTCTTATTTAATTTTATTCTAGTACACCCTTTGAGGTAAAAACTGCTGCCAACTCTTGAAAACCTTACTTTAGGCACCGTTTTGAGTTTTATAAAGTCCCATTTTATTATCTTTGAGATCCGAGTAGTGTTCCAATCTGTAGTTAAAAGCAAATTTTTTCAGAACATAAAACTAAATATGCTTTAATTTTCTGAGAATATTTATGATGATAACATTTTTATAAGCTCCGTGGTAATCAATCGTTAAGGGGTTAGAATCGACCAATCGACCTACTGCGATTTCTTTGAAAAAAAGTCAGCCAGAGATAAATTGCTTCAAGAGTTCAAGATTGCGGTAATCGAGCACCAAGAACTCGTCTCTGCAGATGGGGCACGGCGACCCGGTCGAGATGAGGCCGCCTCTTATGCAAGTCTTGCGGATCTTCCGAGGAAGGAACTGGCCCTTGAAGTTTCTGCGATATTGCACCCAAACTGGCTGTGTTCCGTAGGCGGTCTTGTAAGCCTCGCTCAGGAGGTACCTGCTGCTGGTCTCGACGGGGATTATTTTGGTGCGGTCGATGTTGAGACGCGTGGATTTTGGCTTTTGATCGACTGCGGGCTCTGCTGCCGCCTCCTCCGGGGTCTCTTTGCACAGGCTTCTGCACGTCACGCTAAACTGTCGATTCACGTGTGTCTGACGAATGTTATTGCGTATTATTTGGGTTAAATTCACGGAGAAAATACTGCGGAAAATCGACATTGTTGGATCAGCTTGCGGATAGTTATCCCGGCACTGTTAAGTAAATAAAGTAAATAAATAAATAAAGTAGGGTAGTGATCCCTTAAGTGGCATAGTGACTTTTGCTACAAGCAGGGTTGCCAACTCTCCCGATTTGTGCGGGAGTCCCCCGATATCGAGAGCCGTCTCCCGTCTCCCGCTTTCGCTTAAAATTCTCCCGATTTTGTAAAACTTCATGAATTTTAAATACATTTTGAAAATTTTTTCAGCAGAATTTTTCTTTACTTTACCACACTCAGCTGTTTGAGTGAAGTATGCCAAGGTGACGTTACCAAAAAGTATAAGTAACGGTTTGATATATTTATACTCGTATACGCGGTTTTTGTGTTTTCCATTCCAATAAAACAAAACTATTTATTGAGCCAAAATGCAGAGAAATATAAATAAAAACGATTCCAGGTAATCTACATAGTTTTGTTATGAAAACCCAAGAAACCTTACAAAGTTTTATTCAAATTTTAGCTCCATTTCTAAAAAGAAGAGCGAAATAGTAAAAAGCGGAAATATTACGTTAGTTTTAACAAGGGTTGGATCAAAAAGTACTCGTGGCTTCGTGAAAGTGAGGATTCTGAGCACGGATTATGTTTAGTTTGCAACAACTTGAAATTTTCTATCAAGTTTGGAGGAGAAAACGACATCGAGAAGAATTTAAGATCAGCAAACCATAGAAAAAACTATGTCTCCGTGGAGTCTAACTCCAAAATCTCGAATTTTCATACGGTCTTTTGGCTGAAACATCACATTCTTACCACTCAGTTATTCATTCGCATAGCTATTTGTCGAGCGAATGTACTGCTGCCATATATAAGAAAATGTTCCCAGACTCGGCTATAGCAAGTAAGATACGGCTCCATCGAACCAAAATGTCCAAGATTGTACAGAATGTGCTAGCGCCTGCTTCTGTGAAGAAAGTTCTTGAAGAGCTCGGCGAAAGCAAGTACTCAGTAGCCTCCGATGCTTCTAACAGTGGCAATGTAAAAATATTTCCACTCTTCGTACGGTTTTTTTTTAAATCTTGAAGGGTTAAAAACAACCCTCATTGCCTTTTTTTCGTTGGGTGACGAGAAATCAGTTACGATAGCTTCAGCAATGTTGGAAGAGCTCGAGAAGAAAGGCTTATCGGCAACAAATATTTCATCTTTCGGAGCAGACAACGCGAATGTCAACTTTTGGCGCCACCAAAGCGTTTTTACAGAAACTGAACAAGAAGAACCAACATATAATTGCTGCTGGATGTAAATGTCATCTTCTACATAATGCCTTTGGGAGTGCACTCAAATGTCTCTCATACGAGATGGATATTATAGTTTCCAAGATTTATACAGAATTCAGCAATTCAACCCTAAAAACCGAAACTTTGAAAGAGTTTTTTGATTGGTTCGAGTGCGAACGGGTACCACTTCTAAAACATACAAAAATACGCTGGCTTTCCCTGGTTCAAGCTATCGAACGCATCATTAAAGTGTTCGAGCCCTTGAAATCCTACTTTCTGTCGACCGACGAGAGGAAACAATCAAAAATTTTAACAATCTTTTTCGAAGATGAGTTTTCGTTGGCTTATTTGGGATTTTTAGCCAACATTGGTCGAGTTTTTCGAAATGCCGTATTACATCTTCAAACCAACGATGCTTTTATAGTGCGCCTTTATGAAAAAATGTCTCATGTGAACGAGTCGTTGAAGACTCGCAAAGAAAGCAAGTTCTATGGATCCATAGCCAGCCGAATCCTGAAGCAAAATTGTAACAAGGAAAAAGTCCACAAATTTGAACAAGAGGCCCTTAGTTTTCTGTGAGAAGCAATCAATTACCTCGGAGAAAGGTTTGACTTCCAGAATTCGTTTCTAAAAGATCTTTCTATTTTGGACTTGAAAAACACCCAGAAACCGTCGTTCAACGAAATTTTCCAAATTGCAACTCAACTGTCTATTGTTATTGACGAAGACTACCTTTTGAAGAAGTCTTAATTCTTCATAAATTTTTGGACGAAAATGCAGATATATTGTCAGAAGAAATAGCTGTAGATCAAAAATGGGTAAAATTTTTCCAAAAACACCCAAACAGTGACAATTTATGTAAAATTATCTCCTTTGTATTTTCCATCCCACATTCAAACGCCATGTCTGAGCGAATTTTCAGTTTGATGTCACTATACTGGAGAAAAGAAAGAAATAAGCTTTTACTTGAAAATTTGGAAGCAGAGTTAATGGTAAAAGAAAATTTTAAAATGAATTGTTCACAATTCTTTGAATACTTAAAACACCTGAAGGTGAAAAACTTGTACCAAATTCAATGCGTGTCGATAAATATAAAAATTAAAAAATTGATAATACCAGTATATTCATCGATCAATAAAATTTTTTCCTAAGCTATCTACCACCCCCCCCCCCCTCCTTCCCACGATGATGACTCCCGCTCGGAGCTGAGGACGAGTTTAATTTGAATAAGTAGAGCGATTGAGAAACCTAGTTGAACTTCTCGATCTTGATGTTGCCGAAGTAAGCCACCTTCGTCTCTCTCTGCAGCACCTCCCTGTAGCCCTTCTTTCCTCACTTTCCGAGTGAATTCAGCCGTGCATGTACAGTATTTTTCACAATTCCGCGGCCGCTGAATTAGCTGAATTGTGAAAAATACTATTCCATACGAGTTCCACTTCATTTGGAGATATTTCTGGCTTAGGTGCACTTTTAATGGCACTTTCCCATACAGTATGCGGAGAAGGTTTTCATATATTTTATTCATATTTTATGGTCACTTTTCAATACGAAGAATAGACTTCGCGTAATATCAATCGCAGCGGAGAGGCAAAAATAATTGATATTATGCGAACTTCATATTAGACGAACTCAATTAGACGAACTCTACTGTATCTCCGCATTTCGTATTGAAAAGTGACCATAAGATATGTATGTATATGCATATATGAAAGCCTTCTCATCATATCGTATAGGAAAGTGTTTTGAACTACAAGTGCTTCTTAATAAGTGATTATTTTTCATTGGAAACGTGCAAAAATGTCCCTCACAACTGATAATAAGAAATCTGAAGATTCCTGCATTCAAGTAGCAGTGAGAATAAGGCCGATGGTCGGAACCGAAAAAAATGCAGGTAAATCCTTCTTCATGTCCATCAAGCATTTACCGAATTGCATGCTGTAATTCCAACAATTTTTCAGCTTACCAGCACACTGTTTTTAAGCAAGTTGTTGGAGACCAGCCCCAAGTTTTCCTGCATGCGGACAAAAAACCCTTTGCCTTCAACTATGTTTTTTGACGTTGCGGATAGCCAGAAAACCGTTTATGAGGAACTTGTAGCTCCACTAATCAAAAATTTGTTCAAGGGCTACAATGCATCCGTCCTTGCATATGGGCAAACTGGAAGTGGGAAAACGTACACGATGGGAACAGTGTTTAATAGCGATGATAATCAAGAAAGGATTGGGATAATTCCAAGGTCGATTAGCCACATTTTCGAACAAATCGAAGGGACGGAAAACTACGATGTCTTCGTTTCCTGTTCGTTTTTTGAGGTTTACAAGGAACAAATATACGATCTTTTGTCTGTGAGCCACGCGAAAAGTCAATTCGGGAATTTAGCCAGAATACCGTCGTTGGCCTCACTAAAAAGGAAGCATCTAACCCAAAACAGTGCATGAATCATTTGGTAGAAGGATCAAAGCTGCGGTCCACAGGTGCAACAAAGATGAACAAGGTTGGCAGCAGAAGTCATGCGATCTTTGCTATCGACTTGAAGTTCATTCCGAAGGACTGATTCAGATCCTGAGATCTGTTCCAAGTTCATGCTGGTTGACTTGGCGGGCTCAGAGAGATGCAAGAAGACAGGAGCTGAAGGTAAAGTCAATATCAAAGCTTGCAGTCCTATAATAGTACATTGTGCACCGAGGGAGCAAAATAGAATATTTCTGCCCGAGAGTTTTATTGACCGAGCGGCAACAACTCGAGGGCAGAAATATTCTAGTTTGCTCCCGAGGTGGCACATAGGAATTTTCTCCACGAGACATACAAACGCCCTTAATACGAATAATACAATATATTTGATTGCGATTTTAACATAGAAAATGGCCTTTGATCCAAAAACTTTCTTCAGTGACCCCCACTAAAAAAAATTACAAATTTTTTGGCAGCAGCCATTTTGCATTGGCCGCCATCTTTAAAAAAAACGTTTTTCTTCTTTTTGGCGGCCATTTTGAAAAAATTGCAACCGGAAAAATTTTGTTGAATTTTTTTTCAAGGAGGGTCTCTGAAGAATAGTTTTTGATAAAATGTCATCTTTTGACATTTCTAGGCGACACAAGATTTTTGCTCCGCTCTCATGCATACCTAGGTACGACTACCTAGACTTAACGCCCGATTGTTCCGTCCCCTCTTAAGATGAAAATTTGTCATTTTGAGCATATGCCAAATACACTTGACCAATTCTAAAAACACTTTTGAAAAGACTCTCGAATTTTTACTTCAGCCGCCATCTTGGATTCCTTAAAAAAGTTCTTCGCAAATTTTTCCCAAGCACTGGTTCCGTTCCCTTTCAAGTGTAGTTTTGATTTTTTTTACATAAATAGTAATTAGTGAGGACCTTGAGTACTCTGCGTTGATACCACTGCTTTAGTTAGCTCAGGAAAAATTTTTCTTTTTTCAAGAGATAAAAAGGGAAATTTCGTTTTTATTTTTTCTTGAGCGCATAGTAAGTCTGATTGAAAAGGTTGGTGTTATTTTGGAAGCGTTTGATCAAGTACAATTTTTTAAAAAGTTTTTGAGCTTTCATCGCTAAAGACGACTGAGCTAGAGCTCAAAGAATATTTTTGAAAAAAAACTTCGCACGCGGATGGCTGTCATGGTTGAAACAAAAGAGTTATTTCATTTTAAAAAGTCAATATGGAATCCTTAGAATGTCCTTTGAAAACTATCTAAAGGCCATAGCCCTCTAACATGAAGGATAACACGACAAAATGCAGTTTTCCACTGAAAACCCCATTTTGTCCTTTTATTAAGGCTATAAAATCCAAGATGGCGGCGATTCCACTTCCGGTTTGGTAAAAGACTTCCGGGGGCCTAGATAAACCCCCATATAAAATATTAGCAAAATCCCCTCTAGGATAAGGGAGTTCCAGAATGTCAGGAATGTATACAAAAAAAGCAAGATGGCCGGTGAGAGTAATTTTGCCGTTTCCTATTTTTTCGCTCTAATCGCCAAAAATTTTGTATGAAGAGTGGTGAAAACAAATTTAATGGGTTGACTTTTATTATAGGAGAACGTCTTAAGGAAGGAATAACTATCAACAAAGGTTTATTTGTCCTTGGAAACGTCATCAATGCGTTGTTAGACAAAAAACCCCACATCCCGTACCGCGAGTCTGCTTTGACGAAAATTCTTGAGGAATCTTTGGGAGGGAACTCACACACAAAAATGATTGCGTGCATCAGCCCAGCCGACTACAACTCCGAAGAAAATTTAAACACTCTGAAGTACGCCAACAGGGTTAAAAACATCAAGAACAAACCGACTCAGAACATCGATCAGTCGGCGGTTGAGTTGAAGCACTTGCGTGACGAAGTAAACCGCCTTCGAATGATGCTGCTCAACCAGAATCCAGGTGTCTCACTCGACAACGGGGCTGAAATCCACACTCTCAAGGCTAAAATAACGGAGTTGGCAACCCAAAACAAACATTTGCTGGAAGAAAAGTCAAATCTACTTATCGAAATGACAAACATCGACTGGAGAGCAACTATGGCCGAGGACTTGCACGATGAGGTCCAAAATGAGTTACTAGAGCTCAAATTTAAGCTAAAAAACACTGAGGAAGTGCAAAATGAAGGGAATGAGGCGGGGCAAAAGGGCATCGACTCGCTGTTCGCAGAAATCGAGGACCGCATGAAAAAGTTCAAGAGCGAGAAAAATATGATGATGATTCATCTAGCGTCTGCCCATAATCCAAACGGACCTGCTGGGGATGGGGATACGGAGAAGCACGCTGTCAAACAAGAGGAGATGCAGAAAAAAATACGAGATATAAACAAAGAGCTTGAGGTCAAAGAACAGCTCCTCCTCCGGCTGCAGAGCAATGCCACTACGCTCAATAGCAGCCAGTCTCTTGAGATGGTCAATTACGAAGAGACGATCCAAGCTCTGATTCGCGAGGTAGAAGACCTTAGGAGTAAAGAAAAGTTCAAGGTAAATTGTACAACCAATCTTTGTATCCATGGTATAAAAATAAGTCGTTAATTTTAGGATAAGAAAGACACAAAAACTCAAAAGCTGTCCGAAGAGCGTCGTAAAAAGATCCAAGAACACGAATGCCGCATCCAAGAGCTCCGAAAACGGTGTTTGCAACAAGAAAAGCTTTTGAAGATCAAGCAGCGAGACTCTGAGCGCGTGAAGACGCTCGGACAAGAAATCACAGCCATGAGGCAAGAGAAAATTCGCATCATGCGTCAGATGAAGCACGAAAACGATCACTTCCGGGCTTACCGAATCGCCCGAGAAAAAGAATTAAACAAGCTTAAGGAACAGGATAAGAAACGCCAAAATGAATTGATTCGGAAAGAAGCTATGCATCAGAAACAACAGCAGGTGATGAGGCGCAAGATGGACGAGGCTATGGCGCTCAACAAAAGACTCAAAGAAACCCTGGACACGCAAGTGACGGTCCGCAAGCAGAAAGAAAGCAAGACCTCAGACGTCGAGAATCTTCTGTTGCACGAATTGGATATTGTCCACTCGGTTACTGACGCTAAAATTACTGTGAAACAGCTTTGCGACGACAGAGCTGTTCTGAACATTCGAATGAACGAGCTCAAGAAAGAAGATGAGGTTACAGGGACGTGTGAAAATACAGCCGAAATTTTAGCTCTCGAGGAAGACATCAAATTGCGGTCGGCTCAAATAGCTGATTTTCAGTCTCAGGTATTTATGATTTACACACACGTACTCGCATAGTCAGAATCCATTTATCAAATAGTCTAAATGGCAGGATCTAAAGAGGAACTGTTCTCAGACCAACTTGGGCTGAAAAGAAAATTATAGACTAAATTTTTCATCAAATATAAATACCTGTATGAATGTGGCTTTGAAATTTTACTATTCATAGTATTTTCTTATTTTTAAAATGCCTCAAAAACTTTTAGTAATCTTTGCTATTAAAATATGAAAATTCGTTTTTCTCCTCGTTTAATAAAATAACGTTTCATCTCTGTTTTTAACGAATATTAACTGGGTTTGAATTGTGTTCTTAAGATATTGTTCATTTTAAATGGATCTTTCATTTTTATCGGACATTCGGTAGAATAATTTTCAAACACTTAATCTCCGTTCAGTAAAATAATGTATGTTAACTAACATGCTGTACGATAACTTTTTTAGGTCATGACAACTAATATTGAGTCTAAGATAAAAGAGATTCAAGATCGTATCCACACCGTGCCCGATTTCCGTTCAGCTCTAAAGTGTTTAATTAAACAGTCTGTCGAGAACCGGGAAAAGTTTACTGAGTTGACGAACCAAATGAATGACTTGAAATCGCACAACGAAGTCCTGGAAGAAGAAAAAGCCATCTTGGAACGGAAGATCCCAGAGCTTCGTCATGCTTTTGCAGTTAGCGAAAGCAATATCCAGCGAATGTACGAAGAAAAAATGGTAGTTTTGCTGCGGGAGATCGAGAAAAATAACTACCCGAAGAAGGTAAAGGCTGATACCCCAGACTCAGTAGGATTTCAAGAAGGAATGTCACACATTGTCCAAGGCCTTCACGACGACCTCAAATTGTACCACGAGCGCATTTCCGAGTTGGAATCAATTCTGGAAGACCGTGACAATCAGCAAAATAAAATCACGAAGAGGTCCAAAAAAAAAATGAACGACACATTTGATGCCAATGCCTCGATTCTAGACTTGGAGACATCAGACGATGACTCTAGCGATACAAGTGACGGCGACCCTGACTGGCGTGCCACTCCTTTGGCCAAACGAGTTCGTAAAACAAGATCTCTTTTGCGTCAGTCGTTTGCCGTTCCTGCCCCAGTGCCTCCGAAACGGTCAAATGGAGAAACATCCAAGTTTTGTGCATGTAAAGGGAACTGCAACACTAAGATTTGTTCCTGCCGAAAAAGAGAAGAAGGCTGCAGCGGGTCATGCAAGTGTGTAAAGACAAAATGCACGAACCAAGTGCTCGAACCCAAAACTCCAGAAATAAAAAGACAGCCTTTTGCCATCAAAAGCGAGGAGTCTCAAAACCAGGACCCCAACGCTACTTTTAATGTAAACATAAATTCAACTCCAGCTGATCAATCTCTGCTCACAAGAAAGAGACGGTTAAGTTTTAAAAACATTTCTGAATGTTGTGATACTAATATTATCGTTTTCAGGCTCCCTGACCTCGACTTAACACCTTTTTATCCTTACGCCAACAAGAAGCGCCGACTGTTCCTCAAGAATGATTGTTAACTTTTGTACTTCATGTTGCATTATAAAATAGATACGTATAAAATAAATTCCTTCTCATGATTCTTATTTAATTTTATTCTAGTACACCCTTTGAGGTAAAAACTGCTGCCAACTCTTGAAAACCTTACTTTAGGCACCGTTTTGAGTTTTATAAAGGCCCATTTTATTATCTTTGAGATCCGAGTAGTGTTCCAATCTGTAGTTAAAAGCAAATTTTTTCAGAACATAAAACTAAATATGCTTTAATTTT